>CM022473.1:7392969-7516866 GCA_011952105.1 Coreoperca whiteheadi | reverse complement strand
GCGCTGGTGTGACTGTGAGCCCCCCCCCCCCCCCTCCCGCAGCAGCAGACCTTATTTACACTCCTGCTAAACAAGCCCGAGGGAGAGCATGATCCCCGATGACACGCACTCGCGATCTCGCAACACATCCACAGAGGAACACAGGATAAAAATCTCTGCGTCTGTCCGTGTGTCCATTCATTAGTGCGGGGAAAATCAGAGAGCGAAGGCGGTGATTAAAGAGAAGCAGCAATTAACAGGCCAGGACTGTAGAGGTGTTTAAGAGTTGTGAGCCCCCAATTTGCCAGCTCTACAAATGAGGAGTTGTTGGGAGTAATTAGCACACCAGTGACGGCAATGAACACCAATGGGAACAAGTCTTCAACCTAAGGAAAAGAGGATGGAAAGTTCCTGGGCCAAAATACCTGGCTGAATCAAACCTTCACTGTCGGTTGCATCTTTGTGTCTAATCTCCATTTCGGTCTCTTATTAAATTAAAACATGGTCTATTTTTGTGCCGGATCGCTTTCTGACTCTCAGGTCCTCTGTTTTGCAGACGTACAGCTCCTTACAAGACGTGCTGGTCTCATTTGGACGGAGGGTTTTGTGCTACCCACTCTACAGACACTTTGCCATGGTCTCTGTGGCGGTTTGTGACACAACTAAGATTTTGCAGTCAGGTGAGTCCCCCGTGAGGCACCGCACCACCAAACCCATCGTGTAAGTCTGCTGAAAGGACTGCCTTTAATGGCAGCGTGCTTTTACATTGGCGAGCGGAAGCCGCCTGCTGGACAGACGCACCGTTTGGAGAACGGGGTTCACGAGCATACTGCGGCGTGTGTTTGAAAGTAATATTCCTCCAGCTACGCGAGAGAGTGGCCCAAGCCCCACCTCCTCGGGGAGCGAAATGTGGATTAGTCGCGAACGGACTGTTGACTTTGATATCTCAAAGCCCAGAGTAATCTTTAAATCAAAAGCCCCCGCGGAGAGAGATGAAACTCAGCAGTGTAAACACACTCGGGATGTGTGAGGGCTAAGATTATCCAGCTTGTGATGATTTTAACGCTGGTAAATGACAGCAAATTAAAGGCCTTTTAAGCTCCAGATTAGCATTTCCCTGCCTCATTAAGTAGGAAGATGGGTTGATCAGGGAAACAGCAGTCGGTGTCACTCTTTTCTCCTCACCTTTTTCTGCCATAACGAGAGTTCTCATGGCCACCTCGAGCCTGGAAATTGTTCCAGGGCTTTCTGACAGCTCATACGTCGTCATACTCTGGCTCTTTGTCCAAAAACAGCCAATTGATAAGAGGCTCTGTTTATTTGTGTCAATATATTAAGGAGGGAGGGGGGGGGGCGAATTATTTCGCTATTATTTTTCATAATGTTCACTCACGACTCATAACCTTCATTATGTGCAAGCATTAGGGAAGTGTGAGTAATAGGGCTTTTCCTTAATGAACTGTAACACTACAGTAATTTGGGCTGGCGTGTGTTTCCTCCCAGCATTCCATTACACACTAATTAATTTGTCAGGATAAAGCAAATGGAAATGCATGCACCATGTTTGAAGCACTTCATTTAAGTGGCTCTGAAAGCAAACATTCATAGGTATTAGCAAAACAAACCCATTAATGGCAGCGCACAGGTTATGGCCTCGGAGGAAATGTTATCCGGGGGTAAATATTTGAACAGCCCTCTGGCAGCGTGGCGAGTATTCTCAAGGATCTCCTCCACCTGCCCCCTAAGTGGCTTTAACTAAAGAGCTACCGGGCAGGTACAGAAGGGCGGGGGGGGGACCTCTGGCTCCTGCTGCTGTCATAATTGGACTGACAGGACAAGACAAGAAATGTCAGATGTGGTCCTCAGTTCCATCCCAGCAGGGATCTCTGCTGGCATTCACTCGGGGAAGTTTTGCACAGGTCATGGGATTTCTTCTGAAATTCTGAGAGGGAGGGCAGGAAAAGTTTGGAAATGGAGTCTGTGAAAGTCAAATTTGAGGTCAAATAAGCACCCCGACCTGGTTATGGATAGGATGGGTAGGGTGGGAACACTTTAGGTTCCGAGCACTGATGGTCTTTTTATTGGATGCGTGTGCGCACGTGTGACACAGGACAAAATGAAAAGAGTGAAGGGGAGGGAAGGTGGGCAGATACTGAATGCAACAACGCACATTCATTTGAATAATTAAAGTGACTGTTCCACGTTATCTTTGTCCCGTCCACCCAAGGACCGGGAACATTTACATTAAAGAATCGCTCCGTGCACATGGAAATCCAAACATCCCAAAATGGAAAGCGCAGGTTCAGTGATGATGAATCTATCCCATGGCTTGCAATAACATGTGGTCCAGTTTAAGAGCATCAAGCAAATATTTGGTGTAAGAGTGGCATATGACACATGCATCATACATGCACATGTATTTTTTTTACATAATATACACATTCTAAGCTGGATAAACTGTGATGTTGATGCACTCTTCTCATTTATGTATATGTATCTTTAGATCGTGAGTATCATTTTAAATTATATTATGAATTCTTGAACCCGTATACGACTATGTTGGGGAGGGGGGGGCATGGATTGGGAGGAAAAAAGTCACGGATTTGTCATTTTGACTTTGCTGCCTCGGCAGTTTTTGGAATCTCTACAGATTCTCCAGAAGACACACCAGGCTTTGTTTTTGGTTCTTCACACCCACCACAGCATCCATGCAGGCCTGCTCGCTCGGCAGCCATCAAGGAATTACAGTTGGACATGGACTGTTGCGTACATTTGGAGTGCACGCTCTTGCCTAATTAACACAGCTCGCTCGCTTCTTGACAAGAATATTAATGTTGAACTGGTGCAGAGCAACCTTTCCTCTGATTTTCTATAAAAACACTTATGAATCTTCCCTGTGAAAAAGAAATCGCATCTTGTTTTTGCCTTACATGCCCCATGTCCTGAATTTGAGTTCCCTGCATCCAATCACATGCTTAACAGAGAACCAAGTGTTGGTTTTAGGTTTTCCTCACTGCCAGTGCACTGTTTATTTTGACTGGGCAGGAATGCCTCTGGACAATCCCAACCAGCTCTGGGGAGGTGGAGAGGGGGCACTTTCTCTTGCCCTCAGTGGATTGCTGGCCATTATAAGGCTATTTATATGCCTGGTTTGGAGGGAGAAGTGCTGTGGCTTGTTGTACCCTTGTTGAGGGTAAATTAATTTGTCAAAATAACACACTGTGTCATGCATTGGTGGTGTTAAAAGCTGCAGCATGACAGCTAAAATGAACCCAAGCCAATATTTCAAAGAGCAGGTGTCAGCCATAAACCGTGGTATATGCATCGGGACACGAGCCTCCCACCATCTCACGGATAAACATGTTTGATAGTTTACATACTTTAGCTGGCAAATTATTTATGTAAGTCATGCTTAGGCATCAGTTCACCCAAGTTCCCAAAGAGCACAAATTTCCTCATGAGCACGTGCTGTATGTGGTATCTAACTATGCAGAGAGTGGCTGCTTTATGTGCCATGGTTTTGAGATATTCATTTTGATTTCTGCTGCCTCCAACCCCAATTGCGCGGAGCTGAATGGAATTGTGTTTGTGGTGCTCAAAGCATCAAAAAATTGTGTTTCATGAAACACACCAATACATTGTCATTGGCAGGAGACATTTGCATTGAGCCTGAGGGTGCGGGAACACAGTTATCTCTTAAATAGTTTAGTTTTTTTAGACTGTAATGCTTAGCGTTACAGCATCACGAGAAATTTGCGCGGCTTTAGCCTTTGGTTGTTTTTTTTTTTTTTGGCTCCAAATTCTTACAAATCCAAATCAAGCATAAGCCCAGTGGTATCACAATTGTCTGACTGGGGCGTTTCTAAACTTTTTGCAGTGGCTGATTCAAACAGCAGGCTTCGACACAGTTTCTGTGTCCATATTCCATACCACATACCAATTCTAAGCAGGTTTTGAGTCTGTAGCATATTCCGACTACAGAAGTTGCAAATTTAAATATACTCAAATAGTTCAGAGACTTGAACTGTAAGTTAGACTGTGTGGCAAATCCATGCCTTAATGATAAGATTACAACATTGTTATACACTCGCCAAGGGGAGTATAGCCAACACATTTTTGGGCTAGAAAGCTTTGACAACCATTTAAGACCAGACAGGACTTTTAGAAAATGATTTTTGTGGGCGCTGGACAAAAACAAAGGCACATTTTAAAGCTTCGAGCTGTGCAGCTGCTATTGGTCTTGGTGTCATGCACAGTTGGGAAAACACTCCAGTTCATTATCTTGCTGGATTGAACTATTGATGTCTGTAAAAAATGTAAAACACGCCTTTCAGGTTTGTCAGATCACAAGCAAAATGGATTCAGATTAGGACTATAACGATGCTGAACAATAGCTGAATGGGGAGACTTGAATGGCTGTCAAGTGGAAAACCATCAAAAACATTCAGTGCTATTTTTTGACAGATCAAGGCAAACAAATTTCTGACAAAGTCTGAGCCGAGCCACCATTAAATTGCAGAACAGAATGAACACCAAAAATAGAGATGTCTTCTTTGGCTCTTTTGTCTCCGATGAACCCCTTTTTAACCAGGAACTCTTCTTAAACCGTATGGATCAAATTACTGTGCAGCTCGCTGGGATTTTCCTCTGATCCTGTACCTTGGCTTTTATGTATGGAACAATGACTGCACGCCTTTAGATGCATGCTGCGTCTGCCAGCAGCTGGGTTGCATTGTCATCCTTAATACTGAGCGCAAATAACACTGTTTTTCCATTTGCCTGCCACGGTGTGTTCCTGTGCCCAGGGAAAGCCTGTGTCCTCAAATGCCTGCTGGATATTCACAAAGTCTTCAGAGAGAACGAGCCGGCCTACATATTGAACGATCTGTACATCACAGACTACTGCATCTGGATCCAGAGGGTCAAGTAAGTCCACCAACACACCAACTCAGAGACCTTCATCTTCAGAGCATTGCCTTCTGAGCTGAGGGAGGTGCCCACTCAGCTCCCATGATGCATCAGTGCTTTAGAGGAGCGGCTCAGACGAGTCCTTTGTCACAGCTGGGCCAACTGATTGCCCAAGCCAGCGAGACATGCAATCTCCCCTTGTCTCAATTATCATGTGTCAAAAGTAGCATCAGTGAGTCTGGAAAGAGCCAACTGCACTCAGCAGATTCGCTCTGTATGAAACTTTTAAGAGCGTGTGTGGGTGTGTGTGTGTGTGTGTGTGTGTGTGCGTGTGCGCTCTTGTTTTACTATATTCGTGGGGTCCAAAAACCAGGAGCACACTATACTCGACCTCCTTTGTGGGGCCAAAATGCTGGACCCCACAAGTTTAAAGGGCTTTTTGAGGGTTAAGACTTGGTTTTAGGGTAAAGGTTAGAATTAGGTTAGGGTAAGGGTTAGGTTTAGGCATTTAGTTGTGATGGTTAGGTTTAGGGTAGGGGGCTAGGAAATGCATTATGTCAATGACGGCTCCCTGCAAAGATAGTGCTGCAAACCTGTGTGTGTGTGTGTGTGCGCGCTGGGGCTCCTCATACCTTCCGTGTGTGTCAACCTTCCACTAGCATTGCAAGCCAAACATGCAAAATCTGCACTTTTTCTCCAAATGATACAGGTTTGATGGCTCTCTCCTCCTCCTCGTACATATTTTACAATTACTTACACATTTCCACCGTGCGCCTGCGAGCACATTACTCCGTAATGAGCTCTGTTTTACTCTTGGCCGGGGTTCAGCCAAGTGGTGTGCTTGTCTGGAAAAGGCCCAGATGAAAAATGTGCGCCTGATGTTGTAGGCTCGGCGCCCAGATGCAGACACGATAAAAGGTCTGAAGGGATTTAGTGCCCCCGCCCCTCTCCCTTGTCCTCACTTGCTCATTTCTACATTTTTCCAGGACAAGTCTTGAATTCTGCTCTTAAAAATGCTACGGATGCCGGGCTGGGTGGGGGGGGGGAATCAATGGCTCGGTGCAGGTTTGGTGGGATGTCTCTGAGACCAGAGAGAGGACATACTTGTGCTTTTAAAGGCTCTCTATCTTACTGTGTGGACACATGGAGCATCTGAAGCTCTGTCATCTCAATGGAAAAACTCAATCAGTCTCTTCTTAGCCGCTCCTCCCCTCTTTTCCTCCGGTATACATTGGAATTAAATGTCAGCTTGACCTAACATTCTGACTCTTGCTACGCCTTGCATCGATCATTAAATGGATTAGCCTGTGCTCTTGCAGTACCGACCTGTGATGGAATTGTTACTTTTCCTGTTTTTAGTTGGGTTTTTTTCCTGCCAATAAAGGAAGTGAAGTTCACAGCCTTTTTATCCTCTCCGATAAGCTGTCATGTTGTGACAAAGACATCCAAGATAAGTAAAACCACTTCTGTCGCCTCCAACCACTTGAACGGGCAACCAAGCGCGTGTTGCTTTTTGCTGTTGCTCTACGGGTCGTCTGGCTCACGCTCAATAGAAATTCCATGCGATCTTCGCTTGTGGTTTCTGCAACTATGTTCCCGTGTTCTGGAGTAAAATATTAAATGGAGCATGCAGGCGAATGCAAAGCAGCACAGGAGAGCTAGGCCTGTTCTCTGAGGTTGGGAACAATCGCGGTTTCCACAGACCAACCGCCGCTATCATACATGCGGTTTGTTGTGGCAGCCCCTTTGTGTCGTCTGACAGGTTTTATGACGGATCGTGTAGGCATTGTTTTCCTCAGTGCAAGATATTCCCCCGCGCAGGATTTGTCATCCTCCGCTAAGTGAGTCGTCTCTGGGAGCTGAGCGGTAAAATGAGATGTAATCTATACCCCCCGGTGCAATCCCTGTATCTTGTCACTCCCCGCAGCCGACAAGGCAGACGCGATCAGCTGCGCATGATGGACACGGCGATTAATAGATGTTTGCTGGCTCCGGGGCTGATTTATTTAATCTACTCGCTGTCCCACATGCATTTCTACTCCTGAAGTTTTTCTGACTGCCGGGACATCGGTCTCAAATTTACAACCTCGTAAAGACTTCACCGTGATTTAAGCCACAGGGCAGGCGCTCCCCTTCCTCTCACAGACAGTCGGAGCAGAAATCAAGAGCGCAACCTCAAAGCAAACTGCTCCTCACATTGTCTCAGTGATGTGGAACCTTTATTTTTTTGTGCCGCAGTGGTCACCATTCCCGAATGTAACGCACACTTCCTTTGTGGAAACTGTTTAAACCCCTTACCCCCCCCCCCCCCCCCCCCACACACACACACACACACACCCATCCAATCCTAATTATCTCCGAATGGTTAGCAGAGAGTATTATTCCGAATTGAGCGGCAGCCTCTCCAGTCCATTTGTTTCGGGGTATGCTTGTGAAAGCCCTCAGATGCCAAAGCCCCTGCAGAGCTGCTGGACTGCAAAGAAAAAGCGAGTCCCCGCGCTTTCTCTCTCTTTGTCGCCTTTCCCTTTATCAAAAAGCTTGGAGAGAGGCCAACGTAGATTCACGGCAGCCAGCACAGACAAAGCTCATAAGCTTGGTGTAGTGTTACATTACCTCAGTTAAATCAGAAGGCCTACAACTTCCTTTTTCCGCACTGGTTCACGTGCAGCCACCCACCCACCCTTATTAATTGGGTCAATTAGATTCTAGCAGGAAAAAAAACAAAACATGGAAGCATACAAGTGATGTGCTGAGAGGAGGGAAGTAAGGTGCGATTCCATTTGAAACCATTAGTGGAAAGAAAAACTCTGGTTCTGTGTAGTTAGTTTTTTTGGGGAGGCAATTTGTGATTAGTCTATAAGATGTGAGAGTTGGACAATCACACATTGCTCCAGAGACTGGAAAAATTGACGAGACATGTTTTAGGGATGAACCGAGCCTCGCACCAATAACCGCTAAATGGACAGACTCAAAAAATTGAGTTGAGTGGTAGGTGTGAAGCGAGGCAGGTCACAAAACCATGGGTGTTGTGTTCTCTGAAGAAAGCGACTAGTACGAAGAAGTATGATTGTTCACCTCAGTACACCTCTCTGTGTGATTGTAACGCACAAGTCACTTATTACCCAGTGTTCCCATGGGGTACTTAGCGTCATAGGCTTTTTCATTCTGCTTGTGCTCAGGGGCTTTTCCTGGAGAATTAAGAATAGGTGCTGTAGGCTGTTTCTATGGTGTCATGCTCCCTGTGTGGAAGAAAATAGGGAATTGTCCTGTAGCCAAGCCTGGCAGCTGCCTGGTGTGTCGCCCCCCCCCCCCGTCAACCACACAGCTGATGTGACAACCAGATGTTTGCAGGGAAGGACTTCCCTGGAACCGCCAGGCAGTGTCACACCAACTGTCAAGGCTTTGTAACAGATAATGGAGCTGCTCTATCTGATGTTAGCCTCAGCACTGAAGGAGATCCTAGAGGCCCCGCTGGGGAGAACAAAGACACAAATGTCTCCCCAGCTAACCGGGATAAGTAATACAGATTTCCTCCCAGCATGAGGCCACTCCAGCTTTTTGTGTTGAGTACACAAACTCATCTAAAACACAGACTTACGCACTGTGTGCGCATAATTCCCTCAATCCAATGTTTGGAGTGGCCACTCCAGTTATTACAATCGATTATAGTGCAGCCTCAAAGGCCCGCGCATATAAACAGAAGCTAATGAGACAACTAGGGCTGGTCCGAACACCATTTTTTGAGCTTCGAAGCTTCGGTAGGACACGTGACACCCATCAGAATTAATAAACTTAATAAACTACAGAACAGCGCGATTCACGCGGGCAGGACTTGTGTACTCCGAGAACGGACACTCCATTAAATTAAGTGCACATTTTTATCACGTGTGAAATTACTGATTAACGTGGCGGACGTATATGCCAACAATAAGCTAGGCTATATAACGTTTAGGCGTATTACTTACGGAACTCAGGGGATTTTTCAAACATGCGGTGCTGTTGTGGTCGGCCAGTTTCAAATCGCAAATGTTGCACACTGCCTTTGTGTTGTCTTCGCTCAGTCTAAAGTGCTCCCACAGCTGAGGTCTTGGCATCTTGCCTTCTCCTCCAGATGAACTGAATCATGATGTTTACGTCTGGGCGAGTTTACTGGGACACGTCACTTACCGGTGAAATCTCCCGTTTGAGTTTTAACTTATACATTTTGTTTCTATTATTCTATTTTCCACAATGTGAAAGCAACGGCGCTTAACCCAAAATACAAGCGCAGGCGCTTCCGTCCATTAAAGCACACGCAGGTGTGGCTCTACACAACGAATATACTCCAGCTGCAGGGAACACTTCAGTTGGCTAAAGCAAATATATTTATTAAGTATACAGAAGGTAACAATGTTACCTTCCTTCAACTGTCCCATTCTATTAAAACCGGAATATTGTATTTCGCCAGATTTAAATACACCTTTTGGTTTGTTTGTTTTTTAAGACGACTATTCAAATCCCAAAATTGAAAATCGAAAACCAACCCACCGAACGAATATTCGTATCGTAATTTCTGTCACTTTTTAGAGATTTGAACAATAAATATTAATAGTTGAATATAACGCAGACAGACTGAAGAACAACTAATACAGTTTCAGGGCAATGTCTTAGGGATTACATAAATCAGAAGGTGAGAGAGGAGAGCTGAACATAGTTTGTAGTAAAGATCCCACAATTCCAAGAGTGGAGTGTAACTCGTAACTTGGTTATGATAACCTTTTACTCACCAAGGTGTAAGTTGATTACGACGCTGCGACGTCCCTTCAACAGAGTCCAACAGGCCAGGAACACAAGGAGTTGGACAAACTCCCAGTTTAACCATATTATCTAAACCACTAATTTCGAAGTAAAACCAAAAGCGAGTGCACCTTAAAGGTTTATTATAAGCCCTTAACAATATTCAAAGTTTGCAGCAGTGCAAGCTTGCTTTGCTGAGCTAAATGCGAACATTGGCATGCTAACATGCTTATGATGACAATGCTAGCACACAGTTTAGCGTGTTTGCCACCATAGTTCAATGTGTTAGCATACTAAATTAGCAGTACACACAGAGTACAGCTGAGGCTGATGGGAATGCCATAAGTTTTAGTAGAATTTGACTGTAAAACCAACATATCGGACAAATTACAAATTTGACACGATGACGCCGCTAGAGGAATAGTTAAGGTATCATCAACGTTGCAAAATTTCATCGGAATCCAACACATAGCTGTCGAGAAATTTAATTCAAAACCACGAATGTCAACCTGCTGGTGGCACTAGAGGTACAGTCGGGAATCGCCAAAGTCAATAGGCTTCGTCCTTTGGGGAACACGAACGTCTGTACAAAATCTCCCGGCAATGCATCCCATAGTTGTTGAGATATTGAAGTAGTGGGCCGTCCATGTGAGACTGCCGTCCTGAAACGCTGCCCACAGCAAGTCAAAGTTAAACCAGGAAGTTTGCAAAGTCTAATGGTCATTTCCAGACTTGTTGGCTAATAGTTTGAATAGTTGACTAAGTTTGCCGATGCAAATGAGTAGTGTATAAACTGTGGCGTTTCAGGCCTGTCATGAAATCAGTGTCCTCAGATCTCCGCCATGAAGTTGCTGAGTTAACTGTTATCATTTCTGATAGGAGTGACATCCAAAGTTATGAGGGGGGGACCCAAGTTGTGAAAAACACATTTTTAAACAAAGTTCTCCATCAAAATGCCATGCCTCACAGTCAACACTTAGCATTTGTACAGTACAATAAGTCTTTCATAGGCAGCTATAAGTCCACACTCGAACGTTGGCGTGTTGAATAAATACATCTGTGTTTCTCGTTTCTGGAATCGAAGTGGCATCCAGTGCCTCGGACCGTTCCAGTGTTCAGTCACACTGACGGATCACATCTCCCACTGTCGGCTCGTATCCCCCTCAGCTAGTGAATGATGCATTTTTGCGTGTTACACTGAGGAAATGTGGTGCTCGTATTACACAGATTTATGCATCTGAAGACAAGCTTTATCTGAGATGTTTTGAAGAGCACAGACACGCTGAATGAGTTGCCCTTTCAGTGAACACGAGCCTGATGAAAGAAATGTCAGATTGTAATTTAGCTCTGCTCTTTCACAGACACAGACTCCACACACCCACAGACATACACTCTGTCTTCCCATTCTCGTCCAAAGACTTTGGCAGTCAACCGTGGCGTCTTTGTCTCACCAGAAGTTTTCCAACCTTGAAAAAGCCACCCCTCCTCGGTTTTAATGAAGGCAAGCCACAACAGCGGTGTAGTAATGACTGGATTGTGTACAAGTTTATCCCTCCCCCTCCTGGACAGAGCCTTTGTATTCACCGCAGGCCAAGCTTCTCCCACCACAGAGCAAGGGAGGGGGGGAAACAAGCGCGCCTCCCCAATGCTAACTCAATAATGACTTCCCACGGGGGAAGGAGAATACTGGGCAGTCTTTGAAGTGGCTGTGCTGCAGGAGGCTCTTCTGCCTCAGCCTGGCTACAGGAAGCTCTCACGTGGGTTTTATAGAGCCTGGGACCCAAGCAGGTTCCATACAGCCTGCACACACTCATCATCATCATCAGTCAGTCAGTCAGTCAGTCATTTTCTACCGCTTGTTCCCGTTCGGGGTCGCGGGTGACTGGAGCCTATCCCAGTGGCTTCGGGCCTTAGGCGGGGTACACCCTGGACAGTGGCCAACTTGTCGCAGGGCTGACACTTAGACAGACAACCATTCACGCACACATTCATCCACTAGGGACAATTGTTTAGAGTCACCAATTAACCTAATGCATGTCTTTGGACGGTGGGAGGAAACCGGAGAACCCGGAGAAAACCCACGGTAACACGGGGAGGACATGCAGACTCCACCCAGGGAGGTCGTGGTCTGGTCCGGGATTCGAACCCACGATCTATCATCATCATCAGTCGAGGTTAAATTAAAGTCTTGATATCCTGTAGTCAGTGTGGGGAGAAGGCTATTTGTAATTGTAAAAAAAGTTGTGTAGGACTTGGGGATCTTAGCTCAACTTGTGCCTGTCTCTAGTGACTCTCACACATGGAGACCACAAAACTGCAGGCCTCAGTTATCCAAATGATGCCGTGGTTTTTGTCGTTCACACACAAGTCACCTCTTCAGGCAACGCATGTGTTGACACGATTGTAAATGGAGATTAAGCATTTCTCCCGTGAGACAAGGGGTCTCCAGTACTTGTCTTTAATTTGTAACGCCCAGCGTGATTTGGAAACTCTGCCAGTGTGGTGCATTTATGTGCTACTGTATAAATTGGAAAATCAGCTTCCCTTACACAGCAGGCTGATTTCCATGATCAACGGGTGGCAGTGTTGACCGATTGGTTCACCACTTTGGTTTAGACTTAAATATCTCAACAGCTATTGGCTGCATTGCAATGAAAGTTGGTAAAATTATCCATGGTGCCCAGAAGATGTATCCTATCAACTTTGTTGATCCCCAGACTTTTCCTCTAGCGCCACCATCAGGTTGCCATTTGAGGTTTTGAGTGCAATGTCTTGACAACATTTGAATGGATTACCATAAAATTGGGCGCAGAGATTGATCCTCCCTTTAGAATAAATTCTAACTTTTGGTGATCCCTTAACAGCCCTAAACATTGGCTGGTTAAGCGGTTCTGTCTATATACACTTAAGTTCATTCAAACGTGGAAACGAAGTAATATCTCATGACCCCCCAGTAGCACTCCATGGCCTCAACATAAATATATAATTTTTTATCTGTGATCCCTCTTTGGCTCCGTAGATAAGTTAGGCATTATTCTATATTTTTCTTAATATGAATATATCCAATGAAAAGACCGACACCAACGATGTATTCGTCCGTCTTTCAATACTTCCTGACTTCCTTACCCTGTCTGTGGCAGTCAGCCTCAAGCCTATTGGTTCCTATTGAAGAGGTAAATCTTTAAAGACAGGTTTAAAATGTATCTTTTCATTGTTGGAAAAAGTCTAAATAACCCGTGGTACTGAAGGAACGTGTCACCCAGTCCACAGTGCTCACTGATGTGTTTGCCATAGCTCTATGGCACAGAGAAATCAGAAATATCAGGTTTTTGCTACACAAACAATGCTTGTCAGTAGGATCAATTCATTGTTGACTTTGGCCTTTTCATGTTTCATTTGTTTACAATAAAGAAAATATAGACTTATTACCATATTTATCATTTCATGCAAGACGCAATCACATTGACAATTTCCTCTTCACCATGTTCATACCTTTTTTTTTTTTTTTTTTTGGGTTTTATTTTATTACAGATTTTGTGCTTAAGCATGCATTTCAGCCGCACTCACAGCTCCAAGACCGAAACCACGGGGGAAGATCTCTCAAAGAATATTTCTACGTTCTGAGCCGGCAAAGTTGCCCACGGATCTTGGCAGGAAACTCGACTTTGGCTAATTTTATTTTATTTTATTTATTTTTTGTCACGTTGTGACAGAAAAAACTGCCAAAACATTTTTTGGATTAAAGTGCGCGTGAGAGAGAGCTTTCTGTCTCTGCACACCTCTCACCGTCCCCCCCGTCCCCCATCCTGAGTGTACCCCTTCCAGTTTTTCAGTGTACAGTGGAGAATGTGTGTCCGTATGACACAGCCCAACTAAGAACTGTTTACACAGTCACTCCTGAGGTCCTAAATCAATACACAGCCCCTACATCCATGAACACACTACTCACCAGAATAGGGAGCTCATTAGAACCGCACGGTAATGAGGAGCCATCCTGGTGCTCAGCAATGGGTTAATTGGGCCAGAGAGGGCGCCAGGAGCCAAGTGTGAAAATGTGAATGGCAGCGGAAGAGTAGCACCTCCACACACCAGTACAGCACTTTATCCCAACCTGAATGGACATAGTCTGAATGGCAGTGACCCGAAGAGGTCACCTTGTAATCACCATAGCAATAGGGGCGGCGCACACGCCCTAACCGCACTGGGGGACGGATGGCAACCACTTAAGCGTTTGGCAGCATGGCAGGCACTCCCAGCGTGAATAATGCAGGTGCAGGTGGGGGCCTCCGAACAATCTGAAGGCTTTACACAAACGGGCCCTTGTAGGCCAACATTCATCAGCCATAAAACACCTTCTCTCTCTTCAAGCAGTCTGTTGTGTCTTGTTGTGTGTTGTGACTATAAAACTGAAGCTACGGGACGGGAACATTGTTTTAATGTACTCCTTTTATGAGGGCATTCTCTTAATCTTTGGAGCCATTCAGCTGTGGGGCTGCAGCTTGGAGACATTCTCTGTCCAGACTTTTATTGACTGTGTTACAGTCGGACGTTGTGCACAACTGCAGTCTGTTGGGCCATTCAGTGTTACCCTGCTGCTGTTCTGCAGGACTTATTCCCACTAGGTGCTTGTGTTCGTTCTGTTAGTTCCCTCTGCAGCCTGATTGTTGGGTAAAATATCCAGTTTAAAATTCCAGTCGGAGTCAGAGGATCTTTTTCTCTCTCTGACATGCATCAAATCGGATTCTCAGGAATTGTTGGCCGCTCTTGAAATCATCAAATCTTGAAAAAAAACCAATAATAATTTAAATATTAAAATGACATCTTGCGTGGTGTGAAATGTTCCTCTGCTCGCTTTCGTTCTCCGCAAGCGGTGTCTGTTTGTTACCAATCGCCGCCACCTCTCCCCTTGCACTGTCTGCAGCCTCGGACTGTTGGCTCAGCGTCTCAGAATGCGGAGGCGAAAGTGTGCGCGTGTTTGCATGTGCTGACCGAGGTGGTGGAGGAGGAGGAGGAGGAGGTGTGCCTCGCTCTGTAATCCGTCCCGGTCTCTTATCACCTCTCGCAGCAAGAGCAGCGGTGGGGGAGGAGACGAGCCCGAGCTCCGTGTATCAGTGCCGCTCATCTCCCTACATTATTAAACATCCATATTTCCATATTTCATTGAGCCCCCCTCGCCTCTGCAAATCATGCTCTACTTAGCATTCAGATGAGACTGGGATATGGTTAATGGGTATTAGATTTGTAGATGGTTATCCTGTGGCTATGTCTTTAGTACGCAGAGCCAGGCGATCAGTCAGTCATTGTGCCTCTCTCTCTCTCTCTCTCTCTCTCTCTCTCTCTCTCGGGTACCACTGAAGTTGTAGTTGGATATCTCTCCTTTTTTTTCCCTCCCCTCTTTGCGTAGTCATACACCAGGTTTATTGAGGAAAGTGGAACAACTTTTAGTTTTCCTGACTTGTCCCTCTTTCCGTTTCTCTGTCCTCACAGGTCCAAGAGGATGACTGCCTTGGCTGCGACATTGCGCAAAGCCTCCCTGCGGAAAAAAGACTTGGAGCTGGATCTTGAGGCGCTAGAGGAGGCAGCGTCAATGGTGGCGCATGAAGAAGACCAGGGAGCTTCCAAGAGCTCTCCGATATCCCACGGTGACAGCAGCAGCGCTTCCAGTGACAGCGGCAGCGACGCGTCTGACGAGAGCGAGGAAACTGAGGCTGAAGGGGAAGGCTGCACTGACTCCAACGAGGGAGGAGGAGGAGGAGGAGAGCTCTCTAAGGACAGCCCTCTACAGCCCCAGCCCACCGCCACTGCCTCTCCCATCCCCCAGGAGCCCACAAGCACACTCTTCTCAGCAGAGAGGAAAGTGGACGCCCTCCCCTCAGTCTCAGGAGGCTCCCGACAGCTGATCCAGGAACTGGGGGAACGGGTGGCGGAGGAGCTGAAAATCTCTCAGGACTCCAGCTACAAAGCACAGAGAAACCGTTCACAGCTAAACAGCGCTGCGGCGAAAACTGAAGTAACAGCTGGGAGGAGCGGCAGTGGGACTTTCTTAGAGCTGAGTCCTCGCCGAAACCCTCTGCTCATCGTCCAAACGCAGGAAGCTCTTGATGAGAGCGACTTTATCTGCTGATAGAAATTGTAACCTGAAAGCCACTTGATGAATGTTGAACTGTGAACTCTCTGTAAGTGACGTGAGAAAATGTGTTGTTTTGTTTTTTTGTTAATGATTTCATTTCTGTTTTTGAAAAATCTTTTTTTATCGCTGCCGCTTGTCTTTGCGATAGCAAGTTTTGATTTGTAGCGCTTTAACCGTCTTCTAAAAGACCTTCTTTTCCATAAAGAATTTTCTTAATTTATGAACTTGCTAAGCCTCATTAAAATCCATATTTCATATTTCTGTGGTTGTTTAATGAGCATGTGTATGCGTTTAGTTGTTCTATTTTTTATTTTATTAGTTGATGGAAGAATTCGAGGCAGCCCAGTCTTCTTCTTTCTTACCTCATGTGTTACCTGACTTTCTTGCTACTGCTGCTCTATATCCAACTGCTGCCGTCATGCTATACAAATCTATTCTTACCCTCGGAACATACTGTGTTTGATTTTATATGAATTATTTCTGCTCCTTTTTAATTATTGAAAGTACATTTTTAAAGCATTTGTGTACTAGATTTAGTTCACTGACATCTGCTAATAGTGGCTATTTCCATACCCAGATGGAAAAATTCAGTCTGTATATCCATGTTGGGCTCAAATAAACAAAACAGGAATGTCATTCCAGGAAGCTGACAAGCATTTGTCATTGTTCACTGTTGTATATCACTCTGCCAAAGTGCCTGGTCGAGCTACTTTTAGGGAGCTATTCTTTTCCTAATAAATAGTAGGAAAAGCACTAACCCCTTCCTAAAGCCCCGGCATTGATTGAAGTGGAAAAGACTCTTCTGGCACTAAGCAGGGCTGCGGCGCACGCAGGAGTGATTGATTCATCTGGCATAAATGGAGGCGCGCCGTCAACACAGCTCAATATCATCGGCCGTGTCTAGCAGGCGAGAGAAAACAAACAAGGAAGCACATGTCGGGCAGATAGATGAGCGCTCCGAGCGAGGCTGCGGAACGGGAGACATTTGTTTGAGAGATAAGAGCACCCCGGGGCCTGAGGCGGCAGCGAGATAGCGGAGCAGAGGGCCAGCAGAGACGAACTGACACTCGGGCAAGCTCAGGTCTGGAGATGTCCACGTACATACATTGGCAGCAGCAACATCCACCTACCCTGCAATAAAATACATTTGAATTTGTGTCCCCTAAGTAGACTTACGACTGAGTAGCGTTGGATACTGTGATTGAGGAAGAAAAAAAACGAGCGGCAGAAATCCCAAATTAGCAGAATTTGTCAGGGTTTGGGATCCTAACCGGCTGAGGGAGTGATTGATCAAGCACAGCCACAGTATTGCCTGAGGCTTTTTTCAAAGCGAATTTCATCCTGCATGAATGAAGGCAGCTCAGGAGGCGCCGGCGATGATAGCTCCTTTAGGCAGGCGGTGCCTGTAGTGTTGTGTTACCAGGATGGATGGTGTTGTTAAGCACCTCCCAAGACGAGACAACCTCCTTCCAACGCCCCCCCTGGGAGCGAGCGCCATCATTGCTGTGACGGAGATGAGTTAACACAATGAAAGTCGGCCCATTTTAAAGCCCCCTCATTCTGGGGACATGAGTCCAGGGACTGCCCGGCCCCCGCAGGCGGTGGTTCCCTCTCCCCGCTGGGGTTTCACATTGATTAAGTGACACCGGGCTCTGTTGCCGTTTTTCATTTTAAAGTGGCCTCCATATTCCCCCATTAGTGCAACCGTCTCAGAGCCTGACCGGGGGAGCTGCGGCCTAGCGCGGCACTTCAGTTGGTTCTTCTGCGATTAATAATCCTCGCCAACAGACATTTTTCAAGAGACTAGGCTATGGTTTAATGAACGTAGCTCATAAATTATACAAGGCAGTAGCTAATGTGATGTCTATGCTCTATTTTAACTTGGATTTGATAAATCAGCCCCACACTCATGTAGTGAGTGTGCCCTTTGGCCCTCAAGGGTCTACGAAACTGGAGTAATGTGTACAGGACTCGTGTGGGCCACTGTGGTAATTAGCACATTAGCAACAGCACGTGTCTTATAAGGTAAGGCTACTAAGGCTCATGATATAATTGCCTTTTACCAACATCCATGCGGAGACAAATGACTGCATTGTTCACGTACTTAGCTGCACACCTTGATGTGTACCTGGAGAATGAAAAATTAAAATCCCCAGGGGACAGCTCCAGCCGCCACCAGAATATCTTTCTTGAGAATATTCGGTGCAAAGTAACCATTGCACGTGGGAGCTCATTCTTGACCATGGAAATAGTAGTTTGACAAAATAATCTTTAAGGAATAGTTCCAAATGTTGGTGTATAATTATGCTTATTCCTGAGCGTTAGATGAGAAAATCATTGCCGCTCTCATATCTCTAAAGCTCACTCATTGAGTGAGATTCCAGGAAGCCACTGCACCCGTCCAAGAAATAGTCTGGCACATAAACCCCCATAAAAACGCAATGTGTCGTTTTTACACTTCAGTTTTTGTACAGAAGAAAAAGAAAGATGTAACATTATTGGTGAGCTTTTGTGGTGCTGGTAGGCAGATTTTCTTTTTCTTTTTACCATTGGACCGTCAGGCTAACTGTTACCCCCTGTTTCCAGGCTTTACGCTAAGCTAAGCTAACCATCTCCTGGCTGTGGCTTCATTGTTAACGGCATAAGAGTCGTAATTGATCTTCCCATCTAACTCTCAGCAAGAAAGCAGTTAAGTATGTCTTTAACTCAAGGTCCACTGAGGAGTTTTTTTTTCCAGGAGTTTTCAACCTAATCTGCAACGTAAAGCATTAAGTTGCATCTAGCGGATGCGTGTTACTTTCTGAGGAGCCGCACAATAAACACTAATATGGGTAGCCGTTTTGCACAAGGAATGCGTAGTTAGAGGCAAGTAGTATATTAGAGGCTTAATACTTAAAATGTCATCTGTTGTATGTATAGTCGAATTTGACCATATGAACTAACACATGGACTCATTTGAAATCATTCAGGTTTTATGTTTGTGAAGATTAAGTGAACCATTTGGCCCTTTCATATAAAGCTCTAATAACAGCAGTGCATTTACTGTGACCTTGCTTGCCCCACTGTGGACAGAAATTTTAAAATGATCTCACTAATGTGATAATGTATTCCCTCCCTTGTTTTTGTTTCAAATGGGAAAGGCAGCGGCACGGACAGTGTCGTCAGTGCCCCCTCCCCCTGCGACACACGGCCAATGGTTGATTGTACCAGAAAACTCAATCTCCTCTCCCGTTCCTGAGAGGCAAAGTGATTCTGGTGCTTGAAAAGATTAATAGCCCTCAAGAAGAAATGAATCAGGTGCTCTCCAGGGCCTGACCCCTCCAATGGGCGTGCAAATAGAAGTCCTTTTGTGCACCCTCTTTCTCTCACGGCTGCGTCGCCCGGTGCGGCTCGGCTTTCCCTTTTTGTGGCCTTCGTACTGTGTCGTGTCGCTCCAGACTTGGCCGCCGACGAGACGAGGAGCGGCTCCGGCGCTCGCGCAACAGAGGCGGGGCGGGGGGGGGGCGCTCCCTTCGGCGCATACTTGGGGCTTTGTAGTCGGCGCTCTTGAAATGACTGGCGTATGGTAATGAGGGCTTGAGTGCATGGGACGTGTCAGTGTCTCTCAGGGTGACAGCGCTGACAGCGAGGGATTATCTAAATGGGCTATTTTCATGCTCTTAATCACAAAAGAAACAGTGAAATGCCCCCCTTTCCGCAGTGCGTGGGAGCGGATATGTGCGCGGCTGTGTGTTGACAGCGCCGGCATCCACTTGTCGTCTGTGGCGTTGCCTGGCTGATTCACTCTAATTGGTGTGAGCAATGTCCGTTAAATCACTCCCTAACTCTCGGTGGACATGTGCTATCAGGCAGCTTAATGCTGCAAATTGCCTCTGCCATGCTACAGCTGTGTGTGTGTGTGTGTGTGTGTGTGTGTGTGTGTGTGAGCGAGAAAGCCTCTCATCGCCATAGCACCTTGTTAAGTGCGTTGGGGTTGCAGGGATGCTGGTTAAGTGTTGAGGCAGAGGAGAGTCACCTGGAAGAGTAGCAACGCACGGGGCTCGACTCCTTCAAATTCTGACCTGCTGATTTCTGAACGTAGGCCTACGTGTTAAGCTCTATATTCTTCCACGTAGAACATTACAGTGCTACCCCCCACCCCCCCGAGGACTTGACAGCCGAGGTACAGTGCAGCTCGTCAACATTTCACACCGGCAAACAACAGCACATTTCTAACGAGGCCGCTTCCACGTAGCGCTGTCTCCAGCCTCTTCTCCTCTTGTCCACAACAGTTGGTCCTTATCTGAGCCAGTCCACGCTTGAGCGTATGTCTCGGCGCTTTCCAAAAAAAAAAGAAAAAAAAAAAAGCCCCGGTCTTGTGTTTGTTTTCACAGCTAAAACAGCTGTCAAACACGATTAATATTTCAGTGCTGAGACTGTGCTGGAGGGAAACTCGAAGCGCCATGGGAGCTGGAAACAACACACCGACGCTGTTGCTTTCTGCCGCTCTCCCTCTTCGCCTGCGTCTGCCGCATACATTCGCCTCTATCCTGCGCCGCTTTCATGGAACTGAGTGGCTCGTTTATGACTCCTGAAACACAGCAGCGCAGGATTGAAATACAAAACAGAACGGGGTGAAGCCTCTCCTCGTCGAAGTCAACACGCTGTTGGCGTATCAATTCATCTCAAGCCGTGGTAGTCTGAGCAATCATCGTGCAGACTTTTGGATATTTTCTCTTCAGAGGCAAGCAGATCGGAGCTCCGCCAGGAGAGAAAGAGGGGAAACCTCAGAGGCAGTGCCTGGGTTTGCTCTGCCTTATGGCCACGGGACGGTGCCCTTTGGCCTTCATGTGAAGTCCACGTTTCTGCCCCTCCTGGCTCAGAGTGGAGCAGGCTGAGCCTCCGACTAATGATGCCTCACGGATGTTCGCATGTTGCAGCCAGACAGTGAACAAAGGTTTCTCATGCTCGCACTCCCCCAGCGCTCTGCAGACAAGCTCCCCTGACGTTACCGACACAAGAACTTGACACAGATAAAAGCCTCTGCTTGCGCGTAAACACGGAAACTCACTCCTCTCCGTTTCTAGATTTGCTCGGCAGTGTCAGTCCCGGTGCCTCCGTTGACATGCGCTCAGCATACAAACACACAGACCTTCCGCCCTGATCGCAGCTGCCGGAGCAAAACACGCCTTCAGCCTGCCCCGTGTTTCATCCACGGCACCTCTGCGGCTCTCTTCAGTTAGCCCACTGCACTCCCTTTTAAACTGCTCTGTCTATTCCATGCTCTGTCTCTCGCACACGCGCCTTGCCCCCTCTCACCTGTGGCCTTCTTTCTTATCTCCACCCAGCTTAAATGCACTCTCTTTCCAGATCTTTTCCACGCAGTGTCAGCCGTCCCGTGCACGTCCCACCCCGTCGTGCGGCGTTCCCAGCACCTCGTCTTTTCACCCCTACGCACATCACTGGAGTTGGCCTCCTACCATTAACCCCCCCCCGGGAATGTGTGTGCATGAAAGCAGATACCCACACATGTGTCGCAAAGCCGATCCTGTCAGCGTGTCACGGATCGGCCGCCTGCCGCGATTCAATCGCTGTTCTCTGGCACGGAGAGGTGTAGATTACATCTGCATGGTACAGCGCCGTGCCTCCCAGCTGACACGCGGCATCAGCGGAGAGGGTAAAAAAAAATGGGGGCTTAGGGGGAGAGGAGAGGAAGGTAACGGAGGAGGAGGAGAGGAGAATCATTGTCTGTGTAAGAAGCGTTTAAAAAGGTAGCTGTCTGAACTTCCTGCTCAGACTTTCTTTCTAGTTTCTTGGAAAGACTTCTGCTGCTTCTCATCAGAGAACCAGACTTGAGGCTAATGAAACATTCCAGCAGGCATGTTAACAAGGAGTAAAAAGCAGAAAATGATTAAAGTGTCATTGGGTTTGCAGAACGTGGGGCCTCCGCTCTGCCATAGACATCCGCTGTAACGTGACTCGCAGCTCAGTGGGTTTTCCTGACTTCAGAGCAATGGAATACGCATGTTGTATGTTAATGCTGTGTCAAGCTGAGGGAACAGTGTCAGATCAGATAAGGAGGGATAATGTGGAATGGAACTATTTGCAGGCTGGGCTGTGAGCTGAGTGACTCTGCACTTTAAAAGGGAAAGTAAGCTATCAGATAAGCAGCTTGCACGTGGATAATTATTGATAAGGCCGGTGGATCCATTTGCTTGTACACAAGAAGGCTGTTGACCTCTGAACCCTGGCAGAGTGGCTGCTTTAACTGACCTTTAGCCAGACCAAATGGCACGGGATGATTATGGACCTGTGTGCTGAGTGGGGACTTTGATCTCTCTGTAGGTGCGCTGCAAGATTTAGTTTGATATCACTTGACAAGTTGTTTGCATAGGTTTGTTTAGAAATTTCTGAAATATGGCGGTATATTTTTTGAGCATTTTTACAATTTTACAATTTCTTGTATAGAGTTGTATAGAGGGTTTGCTTTACTTCAGTGCTTGGTCATATTTCTCAGTACGTGAATAAAGGTAAGGCTGCTGATGTGAACAATAGCTGTCATACACTGTAAAGGCATCAGTATGCTTTAAACTTCGTGCCAATCCCCTCACAACTACTTTGTGTGAAGCACACTGAACCCTTAGGTTCAGACAGACTTGCACTGTCGTATGGGTCAGTATGGTATCGCATTGCCACTCAGAAAATGCCCATCGACCATCCATCCAAATCTTTTTTTTCTTAAAGAGTTTCATGCCAGTGGGATGATATACTCTACCCCTCCTGTTTCCAAACGGTTTTTCCAGAACCAAGTGTCAATATCTGGAAACAAAGCAGAATATGGAGTGGCATTCAACTGAGAAAATTATGCTTGATTCAAAAAATCGTGCGTAACACTGAGTGTAACCCAAGGACCCTGGGCAACAGACTGAATGAAGCAGACAACATTAGCGGTGAGTGAACACTAGACCAAAACTGGTCACAGCATCGAACAGGAAGGAGTCAAAGTCAGTGACCAGGTGAAAGTCAAGGAGCCCAATCACATCCATCGCCAAATGCCATTCCTGAACAGAGGCAGAGGTTATGATTTCCCCGCATATATGACCACTCGGTATCACGTGACCGAAGTTCCTCATTTATGTCACGTAATGGCGACTCGGCCAGCTCCTTTTTGCTGAATGAAGACCATAAGACGAAAGCTCCAAAGGGGGTAGTAAGTGGACGTTTGAGCTTGGAGTATTTTGTTACATATGCTGTTCCCAAAGGTCAAGAATAAGCTTCCACCCTCAAATAACTCGACTTGAATTAGAAACATGTGCTTTTATTTCATCCCAGTGGTTCTCACTTGAATAATATTATCATTCACCGTCCGATCAAAAGACTTGAGTTGCATATTTTTGGTAATACATCTGAGCTCAATGAACTGAAAGGGAGGGTGATGGGAGAGCGAGATTTGCAGGCGGGCTAAAAGTGAATGTTCCTCTTTAATATGGCCAAGCCCTGGGTACGTAACCCTAACATGCACTAATCTCTCCAACACAAAAATCAATGAGGCGTTCGCCCACCCACACAACATTCATCTCTGCGGTTGAGTCAGGAGACTCCAGCCTTCACACATCTGTGGGATGTTATCATCACTCGTGGATTTACTGTACTAGTGTTTTCGACAAACCGTGCACTCTTGCTCAAACACCTCCACTCAGCTCGTGGGTAACATCAGGACACACTGCGTGTCCTGTTATGAGTCTTATCGGGAGACAACATGACCTTTTTCAAGTGTACATAAATACGAGATAATATGTTACCTTGCCTCACGGGGTCAGGTGGAGGACACTTTGCATGTTTATTATTCAGAACAAACTACTCTTCTCCTTTATTGAAATACTTAGTGCAGGGGGGTAATCTATTGCTGGCAATAAGTAAAACACAGTGAGCTGCCAAATAGTAGTAACTTGATTTATTAAATTCATTGAGCTAATTAATGCACTGATCAGTCAAACATTTGTATGGTGAGTTACAACAAAAGAATTGTTTTAGCTTTGGGAAAAACACTTTCTTGTTGGATGGGAAGACCAATAGCACTCTTACCACGTTTCCAAAATCTCTATTTCTCTTAAGAGCCAACAGCAACTTAAAGAAAATCATTTTTTTGTCATCATTACGTGAATGTTATGCATACAAAGTGCTAAAAAAAATGTTTCCCTGTTTATGGGTGTATGTAGGTGCAACACCAGTCTGGACTGTTGAGCTCGCTCATTTAACGCTGATGCTGTGCGCATGTCAAGGAGCTCCACAAGTGCTCAGCATTCACCCTGACAGGATCATTCCGCGTCCCCCGGGACAGCCAGAAAAGCAGCAGTGAATAAATCAAAAAGTTGATCATTCTCAGTATTCAGCTCAGAGGGAGAGGGAGAGAGAGAGAGCAACATATAGCAGAGAGTCGAGTGCCAACAGCCACATTCTTGGAAATGTACAGCTTGGCAGTCTCACACCCATCCAGCCTGCTGGAGGATGCAAGAATATGACAGCAGGCATCGTGACAGCTCTAATCGAGAACAGACCTTGATTCTGGACACTAGTTTCGAGAGAAAACAAGCATCTTGTAATCTTCCAAACTGTAAGAAGATCTCTATTTAGAACCTATTAGGGCAAGTATGCTGCTGTCAACTTGTCAACTATTGCTTTGTCAGTTTGGCATCATTGTTAAACACTGGCTCCATGGTTGTTAGCAGTTTATGACCTTACATCGAATTAATGGGGACTTTTTACTTATTACTTATGTAATCATGATGAAAATCACACCATCAACAGACTACAGCTCCATCCTGTCGGTTTATTTTTTCCCTTGCCCTACTTTACATTCATATTGATTTTTATTGTGGACATGCACGTTTGAATTGGAGTAGGGCCTACATGGGCTACTTGGCTACTTCTTACTAGGAATCTGCTTCTACCTTGAGGACTTCCAAGAGACCTAACACATCATCTGGTCACCATGTTGGAGTTTAGCAACAATACCAAGAAAAGCCGTTTGCCTCTATGACTTTAGCGACTTTAAAGTTATAACTCAGCCATCTCAGCAGCATGCTGTAAAACATGACACATTTGGAAACTGTCTGTCGACTCAAATTCATAATTTCCTCACTGATCCATGTCAAGTTTGTGTTTTGATAATGTAATTTAACTAGCTATCTGGTAAGCTATCTATCGCCGTCTTTTTTGTCAGCATTTATACTTTGCGTAAGAGTTCATATCATTTCACTAGTGCTCACTGAGACTTGCTCGTAATGACAATGCTTACATGTTAGTGTT
This sequence comes from Coreoperca whiteheadi, assembly GCA_011952105.1. Taxonomy (NCBI): domain Eukaryota; kingdom Metazoa; phylum Chordata; class Actinopteri; order Centrarchiformes; family Sinipercidae; genus Coreoperca; species Coreoperca whiteheadi. The sequence continues at coordinate 7,491,785 of CM022473.1, read as the reverse complement.
TAGCAAGTATAATGTTTACCATGTTCACCATCTCAGTTTAGTGTGTTCACATGCTAACATTTGCTAATTAGCACTAAACACATGCAGCTGAGGCCGATGGGAATGTCATTAGTTTTGCAAGTATTTGGTAGTAAACTAAAGAATTGGACAAAATAGATTTTGACCTGATATGGCACTAGAGAAAAACTGAAGGGATCATCAAAGTGAGTAAAAGCTATCCTGAGGTGGACATGAATGTCTGAACCGAATGTAATGGCGTTCCATCCAATAGTTGGTAAAGAATCACACTTAAAACCACAAATGGGAACCTCGTTAACGGCACTAGAGAAAGAAAAGTCAGGGAATCACCCAAGTCATAAGGATTCATCCTCTGTGCACCGTGGATAGTTGTACCAGATTTCGAGGAAATCCATCCAACAATTGTTGAGATATTTCACAAGGAAACAAAAATGTCAACCTCATGGTGGAACTAGAGGAAAAAGTCAAAGGATCACCAATGTCTGTCGCATTCATCCTCTGGGGACCATGAATGCCTGTACAAAATTGAATGGCAATCCATCCAAAGTTGTTAAGATATCTCATTAGGAATCTGGACAAAGAGTGGGGGATTGACCGACCAACCGGCCATCATTGCCATCCCTAGAGCCGTGCCGCTAGCATGGCTAACAGTGCAGTCACATGATATTGTTGCATGATCGCCAGTTGCAGGAAACACTGTATTGAGGGGCTACGGGCAAAGAGAATTGAAGCCAAAGGTGAAGCATCATTTTGATTGCAAGTCCATTATTTTCCTTATGTGAACGCCAGACTGATTTTTCTTCTTAGCATAGTGCCAGCCTCAGTGACGCCCCCTGAAACGCAGAATATAATTCTAATCCTGACCAGCTCAATCCGGTTTAGGAAAGTAGATACGTACCTCTCTTTTTCTGTTGTCACACATGGACATTTCTTATTTGGTGGCGCTTTGAACAGTGATGTTGCATCTGTACTGGTTCCACTGTGTTACCATGATTACATCTCAGCCACATGAGCCTCCACACGTAGCACTTACTCACAAGGCAGAAAAGTAGAAGCGCCGTGTAGCCTTTTTATATGTTTCAGTTACATGGATGAGTGCAGCACACATAATATGCCCTGGGCCTGTTTCCACCGCGCAAACACTCGCTTCAGTGGACAAGGACAAGCCGCAACCTTCTCCGACATGACAATGCAGCGGCCTGTGTAAAAGTCTGATCTGACACAGCTGCTTGATTCTTAATGGTGTGTTTCTCCTCACATGACGGCCCTTCTCACAATGTTATGGCCGCAAATTGTTCATGCTATGTCGGGCCATTAGAGAGATGCTTCTTTGACCTCTCTGGTGATAAGAAATGTGTGAATAGCTTATTGGTGTGTTTCCCCTGTTTTTAAATCAGGAGGAGCAGCCACTGCAGGAATCCTGGGTCCTGTTCTATGAATGTGGATAACAGAGTTAGCTTTATTGGATTGTTGATGATTTGACACAAGCCTGTTTTTTAGTTACGTTAGCGGGCGTGGCTCTATGGATGGTCTGACAATGTAGCAGACGGTCCACCACCTCGGTCCAGATAATAATATCTCAATAGCTTTTGGATGGATTGCCCTAATGTTTCGTACAGATATTTATGGTCCCCAGAGGATGAATCCTAAAGACTTTGGTGATCCCTGCGTCACCAAGAAGTTGACATTATTTAGTTTTTATTGGAATTAATGATGTGAATAAACTATTTGATGGCTTACCGTGAAATTTGGTAGCTATTCACGTTGCTCAGAGAATGACTCCAAATGACTTTGGCGATCCCGTGACCTTTCGTCTAGTGCCACCAGCAGGTTGACATTTGTGGTCTTGGGTGAAACGGGTGGATTGTCATACAATCTGTTACAAACATTTATGTCCCCCTCAGGGTGAATTTTTCATCTTGTGCCATGGACAGGTCACAATATAATACAATTTAATCTCTAACGTTTGTCCACTTTATGGGAGACCTTGGCCGTGTTATACTGGAAAGTTAGAATATACTTAAGGTGGATTCTCGTTCCTTGCACTGCAGCAGTAAAAATGTGCTGTCTGTATCCACTAGCCAAAGTGCTATTCTAGATTAACAAATCAAACCTGCTGGCTAATATCTTGTCAGCCTGGGTTAGTTAATCCAGATTTAAGAACAGAACCCTGTTTAAATGACTGTACACATATAAAGAAAAATGGTTCGCATCACTCGACCTTGCTGTTGCTGTTCCAAATTCTTCGATTCCTAAAGAACAGATAAGAACATGCAGCTCAGACTGGGATTAAGGTGCCACAATCTACGTCACACTCCGAATATCCCATATTGATTTGTTTGGCCACTTGGTTCGCTAATGATGTTGATTTTATTTACATGCTTGTTTAACTCAAGTGTAAAATGTTATCAGCTGCCTCTTAATTAAATCAAACGCATGGCACCCACGTGGAGCACTCTTGTCTAACTCTCCCCCTGGAAGACAGCAAAGGGCCAACTGTTACCCTGGGCAAGGAAATCAGGTGTATTAACAAGTCGGTGAGAAATTCATGCGTGTATAAGTGAGCACATCTGACTTTTGTTAATGATGCCACTCAAACCTGCAGGTGGTGTTTCTCAAATGAACTCCCGGGAAAGCGGCGTGTGCTGCTGCTGCGCTGAAGCGGCTCATTCCTCCTTACTGGTAGGAAAGGAAGGAAGAAAACACATTCAATCAAAGGGGAAGAGGGAACCATTGTCCAAATCAGTTTACATCAAAACTCGGCAGGTGCTCGCTTTTTTGTTGAATCACTTTTTTGTTGCCTTGTCAAAAAGGATCTGATGTCTTGCGCCAAATTCCTGTGTGTGTTGTTGGCATGCACACTTTTTTTTTTTTCTCCCAACAGCCAGCGGAGAGAGTTGAGGTTGGGGTGGGGTACTTTCTCGTTCATCGTCTGGCTTTCTTCTCCACCAGCTAGTGGAGAGAAAAGAGACTGAGAGCACCAGGCTTTTAGATTGACAGAAGCTTAAATTCACTCGTGCTGCTGCAGTGATAGATCACTCTTGATGTAATATATTTTTTCCTGAAAACCACCCTTATATTGTGTGTACCCTACCTGGAGTGCTGTTGGTTTGGAGGTGGAGCTCTGATTCTTTTTTTTTTTTCGGGGGGGGGCATTGAAAGTCCTTGAAAAGCAATTTATCCTTTTCCATCCACAGCCACCGTCTACCAGCTTGCTCTTCCAGCTATTTTCAACCGTCTCCGCTGCTCATCTCCTGGAGCTCTCTTACTCCATCTTAATTTTCATCCATGCTTTCATCACCTGCTGACTCACCCTCTCCAACCAACCCCCCATCAGCCGCATCCTGTACCTCCCTTATTACTCTCTTTTTCTGCGCTGCATCACACACTTATCACATCTAGTATCGTAAGAATCAAATGTGAAGGCCGACCGCGCTCCCGCTGCTTAAAGCTCCCCATAATGGAGCCCAAGGGTATCTGAAATTGAGTGTGAAGACTGCATCAAGGTCATTTACTCCACCCCACAGGATGGTGATGGATGTCTTGTCTGATTGCTCGATTTGGCTGCCCTACTTGAGGAGGGGGAGCATATCCCATTGCACTTTCTGAGTGAGGGGAGCGTGTTGCTTTTGTCATAGTGGGACAGAAAAGATGGGGGTGGGGGGCGGGGTGTAATAGGAGGACTGTATAATACCCACTGGGGCCTGAGTCCAGATTCTTGAGTAAACATTTGAAGGGATTAAAATAAAACATATTGATTGCTGGATGGATGGCGCACCATCTGTCAATATGCTAATCTGCCAAATAGACTGCGCCTCTCAGAGCATTGTACAGCTCCAAACAGCTGGATTCAGTCATAGAAAACCATAAACACCAGCCGTAGTCATGTGAAACCTTTCCCATGTGCCTGTGATTTAGAATCCCCTGGATTGTGTGCATGGATTACTATAGACTGTGGTTGGACACATAGGGATCAGCCCATGCAATTGCATTGTAGGGGTAAATACTCTTTAGAAAAGCATGATCCAAGAGTGGACTAAGTTGTGTGCCTTTGCCATTTTTCTTGGTCCATCCCCATTCTTAAACGCAGCGTGGCGAAGAGGAAATTGGTGACCCATGACGACCCTTTTTTATCTAATCTCATTTGTCACGTCTCTTCATGCACGACTATTATGAAGATTAGGCTCATTATCCCATTTCATCTACTGTAATAAACTGTGTAATAAAGTATAACGTCATAATGAGCCAAGAAGCGAAAACTCGGTGTAACTATATTCCTGTCTTAATTCTGAGCACGGGGCATTTCGAAGATTTTTCTGCAGGCGCACAAATAACATTATTATTGAAATTATTATCAGGCAAAGACTCATTTAAACAGCAAACAGAAATCTATTTTCTACGCTTAACTATTCCCCTACTGACCGATAATCCTGCTAGCCATTGGATAGGATCCAGAATGAAAACGACAATACATTTATTGAGTCTAGATTTTATTTTTGTTTTCTCTGAATAATGTATTCTTTGCTTGATACTAGTTTCTCTACATATATGCGCAAATCGAATCCTTTTCTGTGCTTAATTGTCCCATGGTGTGCTCAGAATTGAGACACGAATATAATTCTGGAAAACCCAGGTTCGAGTAGGCTTGGCCTACAATCATCCTGCATGAGGCTACAGCAGGAGGCACGTATGAATCCTGCAGTCCGAGGTGTTGAGCTGTCAGATTTGTAATCAACAGGCACATAATTGACAAGTGAGGCATGATTTTCTTAGTCTTTATTCAGTGTTATGTTTGAGAGTTAACAAAGCGTGAGATTGGGCCGTGCCTCCACGCTGCACATTCTCAGCTTGCAGGCCTTTTGTTCTGCAGCCTTTTGTGGGGCCTGCACCAGATTCATTGAAACTCTCCGCTGAAGGAGCTGCCTTTTTGTCACACAGACTCATACTCTACTCAACACACACACACACACACACACACACACACACACACACACACACACACACACACACACGGGCATGCACAAAGGCTGAAGCTCTGCCAGCATTTCGTGGGATAATCTACCTTCCTGAAGGTTTGCAAGAGCACCCTTCACTCCCTCCCTTCCCACCACAACCCCACTTCTTCTCCTTTTCCCTCTCTGCTCTCGCCTCCTACTCCTGCTTATCGGCCCCAGTGTAAGCAGCGTGTGGTTTCCTGCCAACTTCTGGGAGCCGTGAGCAGCCTCTCCAAACAGGAACTCGCATGAAGACATTCCACCGCTGAAGGAAACAGTGTCCTCGACCGCTCTCCCCCTCTTTTCCAATCCCCCCTAGACGCTTCCACACATCCCACACAGCTCCGCCGGGGCTTGACCACTGGACAATCAGCACACATAAACACACACACACACACACACACACACACACACACACACACACACACACACACATGCACAGACACACGAGGCCCGGGCACAGACTAAAGCCTTTCAGCACACAGCCATGGACATGGAAATGAAGATGGCTGTGAGGCTGGGAGTGTGCGTGTGAGAAAGACGGAGACAAACAGAAATAGTGGGAGAAAGAGCGTGTGCGTGTTCGTGTATGCGAAGGCGACAGAGAGTGTGTGTGCATTGGCATGTATGAGGGAGAGGGAGAGTCCACAAAAAAGGATTGAAATTCCATTTTAGTAAAGTAAAATCTATCTTCAGCTTACTCCACATAATTTATCATCATGCGCCGTCACGTCAAAATGTTGAAGTGAAATAAAACTCTGAAATGAAAAACCTCTCTTTCGTCCATAAGTTGTTGGAGAGGTTCTTCTACTGTACATTTTTTTTATTAGAAATCCATGAAGGCTTTAGTCGAAATGCAAACATCACTGTGAAGAGTACTGCGAGAGGACTGTGGAGGGCTGTTATGTGCCTGTTAGAAGAGTAAATTTGTTTAACATTGCAGCAGGGCTCTTTGAAACCAGACGGCAGGTCTGGGTAAAAGCAATAAATCTACAAAAAGAAGCAAAGCTCCTCTGTTCATTTTGATAAATGTGGTGAGATACAGAGAGACAGAACAACACAGAGGCAGGCTCTCATGGGCATCATCTTGCGAGTGGAAGGTCAAGTAGGTCTAATCATGGTAATATGGCGGAACCAGGACAGGCGCAACAGCAGTCGTCCACGACAAAGATGACTTGTCCTCCTAATGACAAAGCCAGGATCACCGAGAGGACAAAATAAACTAGCAGGAAGAGGAGGAAGAGACAATAGGAGACTTATTCTGAACAACATTTTTAAAAACTATTTGGGATCCAGAAGAAGGCTTTAAATCATTCAAAATCTTATTTATAAGTACCGTGTTTTCTCTCCTGGCATGCGAAGCATATCGATTGCGGAATGTTATTGGGGAATTCTGTGAGAGATGATTAATCACAAGTCACTTTTCTCCTCTGTGCGTATGGATCAGTGCCAGAGAGAGAGAGAGGATGTGTCCTCAGTCTACTGTCCCGCTGCCTTTTTAGCAGTGCCCCGCTCTCTCCAGCTTATCTCCACTCCTCGGTTTCTGAATGTTTTCGAGAAACGGGTAAACAGGGCGAAATGGCCCGGCCAGAGGTTACGAGAAGCTGATTTCACCCCTCCTTTCCTGGGTGGTTGTGCTCACCAGGCAGATGCGTGGCACCGCTTCTTTTTGTGTGCCTACATAAATGATTCAGTGGCATATTGAAATTACAGAGTGGGCTTCTCTGGTAAAATTGCAGAGGTGTTTTGAGATTCAGGTCAAATGTTGGATGCTCAATACAAACTGAAGTACCGGAGGCAAGAGGACTTGTGTTCAAGATGTTGAAAAGAATTATTCTTCTCAAAGTGTAATTGCCACATACTCGAGTTTCTTGTCTTTTCCTGCTCGAGCTTTGAATAGGATCCTTTTGGGAATTTCATTTGTTTTTTTGTCCTGCCACTAAAGTCTGCAAGAGAGTCGTCAGCGATGAGAATGAGGATCCTGCTCGTGAACAGCTGAATCCTTCAAATGTACTGTGATCGCTGCACAGAAAGTATCAGGATTTTATGAAGTGGTCTCAGTTTCTGATCTCATATTATATTTTACAAGTAAAAAGACAGAACATGAACTTGCCTGGCTTTCATTTCTGACATTTTACATGTGTCCTTTTGGTATCAGTATTTGGAAAACTCTCAAGTACCAATATCATGTACAGCCTTTGACTGGCACGATAATCCAGACCAGTAGATACCAGCCTCAGTTTGTGATCGGCATTACAGCACCCCACCCTCCCACCATTACATCATGGGCCACAGAGTCTCGCTTTATACAGTTGAGGTTGGGGTGGTAACTGCAGGCCTGTGACGGGATGCAAAGTCTGACTCGCTAGTCACCCAATCACCATCCCGCCCTCCACAGCCTTAAGCTGCCAGTATGCTTCATCAGAACTGCTTGTCAAATGCCCCCCCCCCCACACACACACACACCCCACCCCACCCCCGACACCTTTCAGACGTCAGATTAGTGGGGCTATGTCCAACCATTTCTGTGACTTCTCGAAGCCGACGACCCGACGTTCCCACCCTCCCCACGCTCTGATTGGCCGGGCGTGCGGTGGTGAGAAAGGAGCTATGGTTTGAACTTCTCTCTCCAGCTCTCTTTGTTCGTTCTTTACACAACTACTTCTTTCACGTTTCACATGAACAACTGAGCGCAACACAATGAAAGTCTTCAAGGAGACACAGTCGGAAAAAAGGCCACCATTTTCCCCATATTTAAATGACCTCACGTCTTTTCCCTCTCTTTGATGGCTGGCTTTTCACTCTGCCTTCGGGTGTGGCTGTTTGGAATATCTAAGAACACTTTGGACAACACGTCGTACGTGTGACTACCTTTAGAGCACAACCCGACCCGTACATTCCCCCTCTATACATTAAGGGCACACTGCCTCCTTCATTGGCACTCGACGTTGGCATTGGACGTAAATCGGGAGTTGTGGAATTGTCCAACATGGACGTAGTTCCTAGAATACTGTTCTGCCATCGTCCTGTCACACTGTGATCATGATGTTTCGTGGGCATTATGGCTGCTGCAGAAATTGAACCTGTGACTTCTCGGAACACTCAACATTACACAGTGTTTACACACTCATGTCCAGAAGCAGTACAACCTCAATCTTCTACTGTCAGACACTGAGCAGCCCTTTGGAGTTACTGGAATTCAAGGCTGCTGCATGCTTCACACAAAGTGCTGTATGAGACAGTGGATGCAGTCAGACTCAGTCTGGACAGTTTTGTATTGTAGGTAAACCAACAATCTGGCCCGGAGTCTACTGGAATGAAAAAGTTTGCGGTTGTGCACAAACCTGATTAGCACGTCTGTCATCCTCCTTTGCATCATATCAAATTATTCAAAGTTCTTTCAGTGTATCTCACCCTGATTTGTTTCACCGCCTTAATGTCATGCTGTTCAAACTCAGCTACTCACCTCTCATAAATAATGAATGAGGGCTAACTGTTTGTCTTGTGAAATCGACTGTGAGTAATGTAAGCGCCTTGCTCAAGGGTGCAGTTGTTGAGGGAGGGAAGAATCTGCTCCACAAGTGCACTCCTCTCACCTTTAGGCCAGCTGTTCGCAGTAAATATTTGTTAATGCCTCCTTTAGTATGTTCTTCATCCCTGTTTTTTTTTTTGATCAGTGAATGAACCGGTCTGCGCAGACATCGTGGTCTCTCTAAAGAAAAATCATATGTACCTGCAAGGGCTCATCCAACCTATGAATACAAATGAGCTCAGCTCGCTACGCTCTGTGCAAGTGAGCGCTGTATAACTTGCAAGTTAAAACAAACAAACAAAAAAAAAAAATCAGTTTTCCCAGGAACTCATTACAGAACCAGTGAGGGAGGGCTTAATGTTGTTTTGACTGAATTGTAGTTATCAGTAGGCCACCGTGATGAAGCTCAATTAGAGCAGCATGCTATGAGCTAAGCAGAGGTAATCACTGGGCGGAGGGCAGACTTATGTGAAGGCACGGATATTCACTCTGAACAGAAAAAGGGAGGGATTCTCAATAGGACCTGGAGCCGTGGAGAGCAGCTAATGAGCCTACATGATTCACTCTTGGTCTCCCCCACTGAGCTGAGAGCCTTGTCCTGGGCAGAGCGGAGGCGCGCCAAGAGGTGCACTGTTTGCTCCAACACATTCCTGTCCGAGCCAGGAGGGTAAAAGGGGCGATAAAACCTTTCTCTTCCAAGTGCTGGACGAATGAAGGTCTTCTGTGTCTTATTAGGGTCTCGAATGCGTCAATAAACAAACATGTCCACGGTAAATGTTTATGCCAGTAAATATGGGAGGCCAATGTGTCCAGCATGGCTGTATCTTCCCCATTCAACATGGTGTTCCAGAAAGCTCTTCAGCAAAAAAAAAATAAAAATGCTTGTGGTCTGATGGGTAGTGTTTTGGAATGTGGCTATTCACAATGAAAGACGCCAGATATTCTGTGCAGATATCTAATCCTCCATGCAAGAAGATGACTTTCCTGATAACTTTGTACAGGACAAATTGAAACTGTGCACACGCTGTACATGAAAACCCTTCTTTTATGGAGTTAATGTGTGGGAGGCATTGCCTGAATGAGCTGCATAGTCACTTCACAATAAAAGCGGTGTGTGTTTAGATCACAACCTTGGTGTTTTGCCTGGAGTTCGCATGTTCCCAGGGTTTCCTCCAGATAATCTGGTGAACCTGAAACACTAGATTGCCCATATGTGTGAAATTGAGCGCAAATGTGCCTGTCTGTCTGTCTGTCTGGCCATGTTTAAACTCTGGAGAACTGTCCAGAGATGTTCCCTCTCTTTCATCCAGTGCTTACTGGAAGAGGCTCAACAAGCAAAGTATGATGCATCCTATGATGCTGGTATACAAATGAAGCTCCTGGCTCTTTTTATTTTTTGGGTCCATCATGGATACATCTGTAACACTGTTGTTGCTAATAATAGCATTACGATTAACCAAAAATGAGCATGAATGGTGCCTGAGGTTATCAGAAGATCCCTAATGGTTTTTCCACGGATCACAATTAAAAACAGGATTTCTTGTTATCAGAACTCCACCTGTCTAAAGACCTTGTGCTGGCTGTGCTTTCCTGGTTGGGATTTTGTTTTTGATGTGACATATTAGTGCTTTTGACAAAGCTGTAGTAAGGTGTTTCTTTTCTTTTGCTTTTCTGAGTTACCCTAATTTGAATTGCTTTTGCTATGGAAGTGGTCCCTTTTACCCTTCTTCTTCTTCTTCTTCTTCTTCTTCTCCCATCTTGTAAAGCACTTTTTTTTATGTGTTTTAAAAGTCCGTCACGCGTTTGTTGATATGACAGGCATCACGAGCGATATCAGTATTGCAACACTGCAATCTTTATGAAGCCCGTGTTTGTGGGTTGACATGAGGTCTGTCCAATTTCTCGAGGAGTTATCAAAATAGCTTCTAAATGTCCATCCAGACTTTTAAACCGACTCGCGCTCTGATTGGCTGGGTGGCGGTCACGCGGTGCAGTGCAGTCAGTCGCTGTGCCGTGCCTCGAGCCAGCGCTGAGTGGAGACTGTCTGCCAAAAGCTTCAGCAGCGGCTCTATCTGGAACCCAGTACACTCACTGACAATTAAAGGAGGCCCCTTTTTCTTCTTATTTCCGAGGACTATTCTTCACCATGGGCGACAAGAAGAGCCCTACCAGGTAATGCGACCACCTATAGTCGATTTATACTTATTTTGTGCGTTTTGGGCTCGATATTTGGATGCGTTTCCCTCACACAGGGATCGTTTCTCCCTTTTTCAGTTGGTATGCCATAGCTAGCTAGAATAGTGCAGTCACTATGGCGGCTTCTCGCTCCCTATAACCCAGTCACTTAACAGACAAAGGGAAATTTTTCAGAGGATACGCCTGGCATTCCCTGAAACGCTCTTCCGTCTCGATTACGCCTTTTGGAGGGTCAATGTCGAAATGGACATAGTTTGATATTGGTTTTGTTAGCCGACAGGCTACGCTTCGATGCCGAAAATTTTAGCAATGCTTGCCTGCCTGCTAGGCTAGCTGGCGATACAATCGGACGGTGTGGAGCTTCGCCACTGTGGGGATTTATTAAGCAAGACCTGCCGGGACTCGAACCCAATGTTAATGACAACGCCACCATAATTGCGCCGCACTAAGTAGCTTGTGTATTAAACTACGTGTTAGGTTTGCCACAGTCCCCTTTCTTTTTAATTTATGAAATAGGCTGGTGGTATTAGCAGAACTAACTTGACTCCAACGTTTGTCTAATTTGTAAGGCCAAAAAGACAAGCCAAACAGACCGCTGACGACGGCTACTGGGACTGTAGCGTCTGCACCTTCAGGAACACCGCCGAGGCTTTCAAATGCAGCATCTGCGATGTGAGGAAGGGCACATCCACAAGGTAACGGAGCGCTCGCTCTCTCTCGCTCTCTCTCTCTCTCTCTCTCTCTCTCTCTCTCCCTCTCTCTCTCTCTCTCTCTCTCTCCCTCTCTCTCCCTCTCTCCCCTCGTCTGAGCGTCTCGTTTTCCCCTGCTTGGCTGGCTGTAGCAGCAGCATTGCATCGCAATTTATGGGAATGACAACTTTGATCGACAGCCTATTTGTTTGTGGGCGAATAGGGACTTGTTGATGGGCAATCTTGCAAACATCTCCTGCCGTTGTCTGGATTATCCGTAGTTTCTCATTTTATGCGAGTAACATTGCATTGCTTCTATGCATTCGTCTAGGTAGACTGGCTGCTTCACTAGCCAGATTGGGGGGGGGGGGGGTGTACTTCTTCATGATGGCTGTACAGCTACACTGCATCAACAGAGCTACAGCGAAAGGGCTGCTTTTTCTCAGGGGGTGAAACAGGTGTATGCATATCACCTACCTGTAGGATTGAAGAGGGTGTTTTAATGGTCTGACACGTCAGATTTATTGTGCATGAGGTGGATGATGATTATATATTTTTTAGGCTAAGAAAGGTGGCTGTAATCAGAATTCCAGATAAGCCCCAGATGTGCATTTTTGATGCTTCCTTGTCCATCAGACTTTTTCCCCTTGTGCCATGTAGTTTAAGCCAATGTCATTTCATGCCCGACCTGGTGTGACTGTGCGCAGGAGCTTCACCAGTTTTTCTTTTTCTGCCGTTCTGAAAATCAAACGGTTAGTTGTTGTTTTTTTTTTTGTTGTTTTTTTTACAGATGTGTGTATGATTAATCATTTTCAAAAGTCAGTCTGCCACAAACTTGCTTTGTTCCTGAAGACGTTTTAGTGAACTCACTCATGTTTGCTCTCAGAAAACGTCTCCGGGGTTAATCATTTCAGCATTTATAGTAACAGGCTGGTATGTCCGAGATATTTCCCATGAGCTTAACCCAGAATAAATGTTGTTATGTCAGCAGAAGACAGTGTCTTATGGGAAACGGAGATGAAATCACTTTGTAACTTGAATATCATGACGGGATTCCCTTTCGGTTTTGTGTATGGTGACGCCTCCACCTCCTGTTTGATGAGAAGTTGCGTGTGCCACGGTGTGACTTTGTTTACTCATGTCATCAGTTGCATGATGAGATGGAGAGATAGATGAGTCATTTCTGGGTTTGTTGACAAGTCCCCTGCACTCTAACCTTTCCAGCTGTGGTTTTACAATGAGTGGCTCGGCTGCCACCCCTGGCACACCACAAACGGGGAGAACACACTGACGCTGGTTTTACTGAGAATCCAAAAGATTGAGCTCAGTCTTAATTGTCTGGCTCCCCCTCCCCCCTACGAGCTTTTCCTAGCAGCATGCAGGCAGAGTCGGCTGCGTGAAAGCAGGAAGCAGAGACGAGCATGTCGTATCCATCCTGCCACTGTGCTTTGGCAACAGCCCAGTTGCCTCTATTTGGTAAATGGGAGCACATGACATCCCAGTAGTGGTTGTCACACATTCCTGTTTGATCTGAATAGTTAACCTTTGATGAATTCAGTTGTATAGTTGTGGGGCTGCCTCTTGTTCTAATGAGTACTAATTAACTGTCTTCTCTTCACTGTTTGATGTATTCCAGCAAAGCTTGGGACGAAGCAACATGCTCTTGGCTAAATTACTCACACTTAAGGCTATGTGTGGATGTTTGTCTTGCTGCTTTTATCTTAGGCTCCACTTTGCTGCTGTGCTTTTTTGCAGAATGACACGTGTGTTCACTAATTAGAGTTCCTCACTGCTGGTTGGAGTCAAAACACTTATTTTCCCAAGTTGAAGTTTGATTTGGATCTTCAATTTGTGTTTGCTACGGTATAGTGAACTTAAGCGTTTTCTTGTGCGCGCTGTCAGTGTGACATGATTTTATTTATGTTTGAAATGGCTTGATTTGGATGGTGTGAATGTCTGTAAGCTACCTCCTTCCACGCAGATTCCACCAAATATTGCTTACTCTTCCTGTGTCCTAGGGCAAAGGTCACACTTTATTGTATTACTGAAGATGGATGCAGCTGTTTTCAGCACCACACATACCTCCATCCATTCCTTAATGGGACAGTTCACCCCAAAAACTAAAAATCGATGTTTTTTCCCCTTACCTGTGCTGCTATTTATCCATCTAGATAGTTTGAACATACATTTGAAAAATCTAAACAGCAATGTCTCTTTCCAGAAATCATGACCCGGTTACTCAAGCTTAATCCACAGACCTTGCTGTGAGCAGTTTCATTTAGGGAATATCAGTAGAAAGAATAAAGACCCTACATAAAACGGCTCACAACAAGATCTGTGGATTATCTTGAGTAAACGGGTCATGATTTACCGGACGGCCGATATCTCCTAAACTCGGCAACTCACACCAAAACAATCTAGATGTATAAATAGCACTACGGGTCAGAGGGAAATGATATGTATTTTTAATCTTGGGGTGAACTGTCCCTTTTTAAAAGCTGGTTGGTTCAACAGGTAGCAGTTAGCAGACATCGGCGCAGTGATGAGGTTGCTAGCTGCAGTTTGAGTCATAGAGGGTCTACCTACCTGTCCTAAGTGAAATTCAAGATCAGATTAAGAGTTCCATCACCTTGAGCTTGATACATCCATCTCTTACGGTCTGCTCTGACTCACTGAGACACCAGCTGTTTCTCCAGGTGTTGAGGGAGCATACACAATTAACATGGTGATTGACAAATAGTGGCTTGCACTCCAGCGAGGCTTGAATTGCACTTTGTCCCCTGCCAGCGTTAGGTATAGCTACGTAACTGTGGGTCAAGCAGCTGTGATTTGTGCAGATGTTGGCAAGAACGTGTGTTAACAAGAGCAAAACTCTGGCTGCTGGGATCTGCATGCAAGGAGAGGCCCCCGTTCTCCCCATCCGAGGGCTACCCAAGGGACCAGTCGACCCAGTCCAGCTCAGTGATGTAACATGAGACCCAAGTAGCCTCTGCCACTCGGACTCGTCAGCAAGAAAGCCCTCTTCCTTTTGCACCTGACCTTACCGCTAATCTAAAAGCCCAAGCCCAGGTATTCAGCCTCTGCATTCAGTGGCTGCTTCATTGGTAATTGGAGACATGCATGCATTAGCTTCCCCTGTGAGGTGCCTGTTATCATACTTAAATGTTTCTGACATCTGAACCTGATCGCTGTGTGTACGTGACACCATGTTGCTGTACATCAGTTTGCTTTGCGGTGGTGTTTGGTATGCACCTCTGTCAGCCCCGGGGCCCAGGGAGAAACCATTAGGAGCCCTCTAAAGTTGATTGATGGTGGGGATCACAGGAAGTCCTGAGGTACCTCAGTCTTTGACTGCTGTGCTGTTATCTGCGTGCTGTTGCTCTCTTGTCAACCATTTCAAGTTGCTTCCATCTGTGCTTTATGTAAAACAGAACAAATGGGTGTCTCTCACTTTTTAGCAAAATGCAGTGCTCTGCCTACATTAAATGGACTAACTTACATGTTTATCTGAAGCTCAGACTGCTGAAAGGGCACAGAACCTGACCCACTGCAACTTTATTCATATGGGTGTCAGAAATAGTTTGTATAAATATATGTATCTCAAACATAATTTGAACAGAAATCAAAACCACTTGATACTTGTTCATACAGTGTTGCAGTGTTTAACATACAGTGAATGTGAATAAAGAGGTTCAAATAGAAAATGTATAGAGATCTAATCTTTATATGTGTCAAATTCTGGGTGGAGTGGAGTTCAGATTATTCAGTAAAATAGGCCTGACCTGTCAAAGGCAGTGGGAACTATGATGTAAAGGGTGTAACTCATTTTTTGTGCACGTAATTTGTGTTCTCTCCCTGCGTGTATGTCACCAGGCCATATCTGTAGGTTTACACTAGCCAGTCTTTATTGTGCTCAGTTAACAGGTGAGGCCATGCTTTAAGTGCTAACAAGTTTTTGTCAGACACATGTACCTTGTACAGACTGACATGTAAATAATATCACTCTTAAATATTATTACAAGTATGAAGTAGGGATGGGTGATATGGCCTAAAATCCATATTGCGATATACCTTGCAGCCTCTTGCGATAACGATATATATTGCGATATATCAATTCTAATAGAACCATTTCAGAACAGGTTACATAGACCCTAAGGAAAGCCAAACTGCTAAATGTATTTTTTTTTTTTTTAAAGAAAGAAAGAATCATTGTATGTAGTTTTGAGAGCATTTATTGGGCAAAACTGTAATTATACAACATAATGTTGCAGATGAATAAAATTCAAGTCCACTAGCTGCAGAGACTTTAACAAAGAAAAAGCTTAAAGTATTGGGTTTCTTTCCTTTAGTGCAAACCATTCTAAAAGGCACTACACTTACTAAGTCCTTGGCTCTTAAATGACACCCAAGATGCAGAGAACGGGAAAAACTAGTGTCTTTTTAGTTAAGGAACAGACACTGTACTGAAAATACTTAGGCAAAGAAAATAATTTTGTGTAATGCACAGGTACTTTAAATAAAAACATATTTCAAACAAAGTTTCTTACCTGCTGCCTAATGAAATAAAAACTGGTGTCTTGTTAATAAAGGAACAGATACTGATGAATTAGGTTAATACTTCCAGTATTAGGCGATGGCAAATGGCTATTTTAAAAAACAACAAAAAGAAAAATTCTTCCAAGTGTTGTTCACAGATACTTCAAATGAAAACATAATAACGTGCAAAATGAAAGCACAATTTTTTGACTAAAGAAAATGCTTCCAGTGTAAGGCACGTATATGTCAACTAAAGAAAATGTTTCAAGTGTAAAAAAAAAAAAAAAAAAAAGTCTGTTGGATGGAGGTCTGGCTCAGTTCCTGTTTTTTCTGTCCTGCGTTGTTCGTGCTAGATCTTGGGGTTGGCTGCATTGCCTGGCAATGCTGGTATTCAGTGACGTGTTTTGTTTTTTCAAAAGTATATTTTTGGGCTTTTCTCGCCTTTATTACCAGTGACAGCCGAAGAGAGACAGGAAATGCGGGAGATAGGGAGGTTTGCCACGGGCCGCAGTCGAACCCGGGTCTCTGCGGCGAGGACTATAGCCTCGTACGTGGGGCGCAACCCCACATGTTTTGTTTTGAGGTGGTAGGACAGATTAGTCGTGTTACCTCGCTTAGTCGGAACGGTTGCCCCACACACTCTACAGAGTAGAGGTTGCTGCTGCTCGTCGGACGGCTTAAATCCGAACCAAGTTCAAATAATGGATGTTGTACCGGTCTTTTACACCAGCTCCTACGTTTCGCTTTCAGCCATGTTGCAAGATATCAATGATGCGTTGCAGCCGTTTGCAGCTCATGGCTCTAAATTTCGTGGGTAAATTGCATCATCAACATGCATTATGGCAATAATGCAATAGAATTAAAATCTCTAGCGTATGCCAATTTTGTATCGTTTATATTGCATATCGTTTCTATTGCTTTTTACTAGTTTGAAGGATTTTAAGGTGACAATAAGATGCCTTTCTGATCACTCTGGCAAATGTACACGAGTCAACCATAGGCAGTCACTGTAATTTGTTCATGACTGTATTACAGATGTTAATGCACTTAAGTTATGTATATTGCATGTAGTGTGGCTTTATAGTAAGACCATATGGGAAACCCATAAATCCACAGATTCTGACAGTTAGAACCAGGATTAATAAGCAGAATCACAATGGATAAAATCTAAAGGATACCAAACCCTAAAGCCATGAGTCAGTAGTGGGGCTAAAAACGTAAAAGTGCATCTCTGTCTTTGTGTTGAGGCTGCAAAATTATTGGAAACTCGTTGCAATCTGTGTTTGTGTGTCTCGGTGTGTGTGCGCCTTTCTGTCTTTTGCAATGATGGAATAGAGTCATTATAATCCGTGGATTCTAGCACTGTCACATTAAGGCAAATTGTCTAGGATAATGGAATTACATAAGAGGGACATGCTGGCGCTCAATTTATATCTGCACTTCCTCGCCCACCCCCTGCCCCCACAGCAGCCCCCGCTCAGAGGAAACTACTTTTGCTTATCCAGCATTATCAGCATCTGCACTAAAACCCTAAGCACGAGCGGGTAGCCCTAATCTTTACATGTTAATTGCCGGATTTAAAAGTTCTTAATTACTTCATGGGATTTGGCAGAGTGTGAGTGATTAAATACAGTAGCCAATTTGGCAATCTGACAAAACAGAGAAATGTAGAGAGAGCTTTTGTGATCGTGGGCTCGTCCCACTCAGCATAAAGATGAGGCAAGAAAATGAGTGTGACAGTGAGGGAGTGAGGAGTCTCGGGAAAATACAGAACAAGGCACACGAGGACAAGGAGTGAGGGAGTTGCTAAGTGTGGAGTCACAGCTAGCTGAGGAGTAGAGGAGAAGAAGAGGACAAGCGGAGAAACAGAGCGGTGAAGGGACCGAGAGGAGTGTAGTGTCTGGACATTTGTGTGTGTGTGTGTGTGTGTGTGTGTGTGTGTGTGTGTTGAAGGCAGGGGCCACTGATGGCTGCAAGGGGGATGTGCTCACTCAACCAAGAGTCTCCTGGGGCTAAAGCAGAGCGAAGCACATCATTACCCAGGGAGGGAGAGAGCTAGACTGAACAGCCTCTTCTGTTTCTACCAGCCCCACCACCCATGCATGGGGAAAGAACAGCACCATTTGACGTGCCATTTGCTACAGACGAGATCAAGAGTGGAACCAGAATGGACCGCTTTCTCTTGGTAAAGTTATGAGGTAATTCCTGGAGTCGAAGGTTTTGATCCCATTGAGCATGATTGAGAAGCTACAGACCAAAAATAAAATGATTTTGGTAGATCAGAATCATGGCTACATTAGTCAGTAGAGGCTTTGAGTTCGACCTCTTGGTGTCACGTTTCCTCACTTGAGGTTTTTTGTTTGCTTGCTTGATGTTGTTCCCCTTGTGTAGATCGCCACAGCTTGCTGTGAAGGTGCAATGTCCCCTTAGGCAGTGCTGCTTGATGATTTGTTGAGCAAATTCAAACCAGGCTCTGTTTTATACTAAAGCAAATGGGCTCAACGATGACGGGACAGTGGCAAGATGGGGTGACCGGGTCTACTTGACAGATAACTCACGCACACCAGAGGCAAACAGCAGGAGAGAGGGGGAAGAATGCCTCCTTAAAGCCAGCCAAGGATTTAGGATGGGTGGGTGGTGGTGGTGGTGGGGGGGTCTAATGCACAGGGAGAAAGTGAAGCGAGAGCAGGAAAGAAAACAAAGAGGGAATGGAGAGGAGGAAAACAAATGAGTGTTACTGAGCAATGTGACCCGGTGCTGCTGACGGAAGGAGCACATATGTGCTTAGTGCCTTTGCAATGACTCGCTGTCAGTCTGCCTAATGCCAGAAAAGGCATCAGGCCTGAAAGGTCAGTCATGGAAAGGAACGACTTGTCAGTGTGAAGATGAAGTCTCTTTTACACAAGAGCACACACAAACGTAGACATTTCCTCTTTTAATTTCTCTGTGGAAGACCTCCTTTTCTTTTTGCTTACGTCTGTCTCCCAGGCAGCCAGCAATGGTATATAAGGTTTACAGTTATTGCCGAAAAGTTGATATCTTTTGAGAGATTTCCTTGAATTCCTTTACTCTGTCCAGTAATTGTCAGTACTCAGTACCACGGGAACCAAATGTCATGCCTGACTGTTGAGCTCTTTTCTGCTTGAGGAAAAGGTGTGGGATGTAGATGCTGTCGGGACGCCTGCTGTGCATACAGAGCACCTCAAGAAATGTGATGGAAACCTTGTTGGGGATCCACAAACCCCCACAAGGAGTGTAAGGTGGAGGGGATAGAGGGGTACAAGTGACAGCAACATTAAGTCCTCAAAGTCCTGACTGGAAGGGACTCATGAAAGGATGAATGCTTAATGCCTCTGGTGGGAAGTGGGAATGAATTGAGAAGCACTACAGCCCCAGGCTGCTCTTCAGGTGCTATCCTCATTCAACCTCCACAACACAGAGGCTGTTTATACCTGGCATTAAAATGTTTCTTGGGCGATCCGATCACAAGTGGACAGCTCCAAGTACGTCAGTTCACACCTGGCATTAGAATGCGTCTCTAGTGAGCACTTGTGATCGCATCTCATTTCCCTGCTCTACATGCAAAAACGACAGACGCTGCCGGAGCAGAGTGCTTGTGGGGGCCGGGCCTCACGGATTACTGCACAAAATCACAACTGGTCATGTTTTCTGATGTCCTCCGGCTGCTCTGCCTCGACTCCTGGTGATTTACGCAGTTTCCTGATGGTCAGATAGCTTTACTTGTTGCTAAAGTAACCACAAACGGCTGCTAACTGTAGCTGTAAGCATTATTAGCGTCATTCAAGTTAAACTATTAATCAGTTACCTACTGTACTTCCACTCTAGTTACTGTAAAATGATGCTTGGATAACAATCCATACTGATATTTTTGCTCTTGTCCCCAGTCACCAAACACATGCATACACCACTTTTTTTGCACTGTTGCACCATTTCAGGAAACATTTTGTTAGTCGTCAGACCCATGAATTGGGTCAGGCAGGGGCCATGCGGTGCTCTTCCCAGACATACGTTAAGTCATTCTGGAAAGATTGTCCAGCATTCAACAATAGAGCATACAGATACATATGCTGACTGGTTAACAATTTTAAAGCAGCACAAGCAGGCAGCTCTGGGCTCGGCTCCATCACCCTCCAATGCTGGGGGGAGGGGGGAGCATCACGTGCTTCCACATAATGATCAAGACATACAGCAAGTGTTGACGCACACTAGTGCATGAAGATCATCAATTACATGGTCACCAGCACGTCATAGGGAGGCTCTGTGATCAAACTAAACCCTTTTTAAACTGAGACCCCTTAATGCTGCAGGGCAGGAATTATACCACGGCCAAACGGCCAGTGCCGTGGATGCCCCGGAGTGTGGCTGTAATGCCCCTTCTAAAATGAACGAGCCACACGGCCACTTTGGCGTGCCCTGTTTTGGACTGGCCGTTGTGCCCTTAAAAGAAAGTTGCGGATTTTCTCATTTAAAACTACGTGCGACGCTAATAAACTCACCTTTCCCAGTGTCTCCGTCATCGACTGTAGCACGAGATTTCTCCCACTCCCGCAGATACAGCTGCGTTATCGTAAACATTAACCGCCAAGCCCCTAGCTAACAATTAACATAATGTAACAAGCACACACAGCTAACAAAACTGTACAGTATTAATACACGGGTTTTAAAGTTTTCCAGGACATTGCTGCATAGTGGTAGCTAACTGTGAACATACATAGTTTAGCTATAACTTGTGAGATCTTTTTCAGTGCGATGTCACGAAAAGAAGTGCACATATGATGCTTACGTTACATTGTGAAGAACAAATCTACGTTGCGGTAATAGGAATAAACAAAACACACTCCGCTGTCAACAAACATTTTACTTAAGTCTGCTAAAATAGTGCAGCTAACCAACCGAGGCTGGTGGCAAGTTGAGGCACATGATGCTAAAAGTTGCATGGGTTTTTGAAACTTGTCCAGATTAATTTTGATCACCCATAGCCTATTTATAGACTTTATTTTATCATTCAAATATAACAATAGCAATTAATATAATGAATTGTTCACATTTTCAAAAATCAATCAGACTGCATTTTGCGGAAAAGTCAAACATTCAGTGAACAATTAGGCTGTCACGATGAGTACTTTAGTGACTTATCAGGGTCAGCAGAAATGATCTCTGTTATGTCCATCTATAGGGAAAAAATCACTCCTGAGCACCTTCTCTGGATCCGTTCCACATTGGTGGAATGGTCTGCCTGCTCCTACAAGATCAGCAGATTCTGTAGCCACCTTTTTAAAAAAAAAAAAAAAAAAACACCTAAAAAAGCATCTCTTCCATCACCACCTAACTGACCATCACTAACTTCTACTTCCTTTCAAGCTATTTTCTTTAAAAAAATCTTCCTATCCTTAGCTTTGTATACTGTGCTGGGCTTTAACGGATTAGTTTCTGGTGCACTTTTATTATATTATAATTGCTTCCAGTGTCTTCCTCATATGTAAGTTGCTTTGGATCTACTAAATGACAAAATGTAAATGTATATGTATATCACATGATATTGCCCATTGTGTTTACATGCGTGTTTATTTGGTTAAGAATGTCACCAACAGGATGCCAGTGTAAACAGCAGGGTCCCTACATTACAACACTTGGGCACAGCGCCTGAGCGTTTTTTTCCACAGCGCCTAAGCCGAGTGTAACTGAAAAAAACCATGCTGAGACACGTTTTTCTGTCATTTCTGGTTTAAATAAACTCAGTACTGTGTTTCAATACACTGAATTCTACTTGTTGAATGTGTTCATGCAATGTAATTATCACTTATTGATGTAGCTCCATTAGTTTTGGCCTTGGCCTGAACTACATTTTGGCCGCGATGCCCTAATAAATTTGTATTTATCAAAGACCACCATAGTGGCCTTGCTCTAAAAATGACTCACTTACAGGCCTCATACTGCAATAAAGAAGACCCGTCATAACTCCGGCTTTTTTTCCCCTTTTTTTTTTTACATTGAACGAGACAACGGCGAAATAATGCTGGCCCAGTATGTGATTTTTAGATAGCATGCCGGGGGTGGCGTCCCGTCCTGCCGGTTCCCCCGTTTTACACAAACATCGACTCTGCTCTGTTACTACCTCCGCTGCTGGCTTAACGGCAGAACAACAATGAAGCCCCATTCCATGTTTGTACGTTTTATACAGAACAGCGAGGTGGAATAATGGCGCAACAGTCCCGCCTTAAACAGGCTGTATAAGAGGCTTAGGGCCCTGTGGCATTCTCACATGCTGTATCTGAGAGCTGTGCTCCAGGCTGAGAATGGGATGGTCTCTCAATCCTATGTGTGTGGGGGGGGGGCCAGGTCGTTGCTGAATACATATGAATTGAGGATTCATGTTTTTGAACAACTTTGTATGTCATTGAGGACAAGCAGCCCACGTTCGTACTGTGTAGATGTGGTTATTTACAGTCTGAATGAGAGAGTGGGTGATGTTAAATAGTCTGAGCTCTTCAGTGGGCTGCCCATGGTCAAAGAATACTGTTGTCTGTTGGCTGTCTCACTCTCTCTCTCCTCTTCGCTCAGCTGTCTGCCTCTGCATTCTCTCAGCCTGGCAGGAAATAATTGCTTGTCCTCAACACAGCACTTCAAATAAAAGAGCTGTGTTAATGAGGGCTTTCCTGCACCTCTCTCTCTCTCTCTCTCTATCACACCCTCCATCGCTCGCTCACTCTCTTCATTACTCTGGCTCTCCATGAAGTGCTGGGGCTCATTGTTTTTGGTTTCTCTAGGAAGAGTTCCCCCTGAAACTTCAGCTTTTGCTCTTGGCTTGCACTATGAGCTGCTCCTGGCCACCGAGAGCACCAGCTGAGCAGAGGTGTGTCTGTCTCTGGGATGGTTCAGGCTGAGTGGAGCAGTCTAACTATGGGTGTCAGTCTGACTGAATTAGGAGCTTTTAAGCATGATGATAGTTATTTCAGGGTATCCCGTCGAGGGAGTCTCCCCACTCCTCCCTCCGCCAGACGGTGGAATTTAGGGGCAAGCATAGGAGGAGCTGTCAATCATGGCCCATTGTTGTTCGAAGGGGAGGTAATAAGCTGTGATCCCTCACAGTGGGAAATGATTCGACAGCAGGCTTTACACACTTGACACACTCACTCACACACTCAAATTGAATCCCCAGGAATGTATTGGCAGCAGTGGGAGGTTGGAGCAATTTCTGCAATTGGACCCTGGGGTTCACTCTTGGTCCTGCCGCCAGGATCATTTCCAGTACCTCTTGTGAAATATAGATGTTTCTTATTTGGATGTTAGCGAAATTCAATGGTTCAGTTGTAGATAGGGCTGTGCGATATGACGATGTATCATGTGATGATAGAAAAACGTCTTTATCGTTTCATTTTATGCTCTATTGTTTACTGTGACACAAATCACACTCTCCTACTCTTGAGTGCTCTGACGCGCATCATTAGTGTGCTGCAAGAAAATATTTTTTCCCATGGCGAAGACCCTACTCTGCCACTGATTGGCTAGTACTCGCTGCCTTTGTTGTTTGGGTTGGTTAGGTTTAGGCATGAGGAGGTAGAGCCCTAAACGCTCACTAGGCAAGTTGCCTAGGGCCCTGCAAATTACGCAAGGGCCCCGGCTCCCCCTCGTGTCAAAGCGCAAGGAGTCAATGTTTTGAACTTCGATGAGAGGATGAAGCTGAACTATCTTTCTGGTCACGAAAAGACAAAAAAAAAACAACACAAAGTGAATTGCGGGAACAGCAATCAGGTAAACTTGTGTTCCTCTCCTCTCCAAGTTTGATTACAGCAAATAACAGTAACGATAAGTTGATGTGCTAGCTTGCAGTTCATCTCTCTCTAGTCTGTCTTGCTAAAGTTAGTTGGGCGGTGGGCGGTGGCCACTTCCAGGGCTGTGTTCAGTGATTTGTGCCTGACAAAAGTGAGATTATAAAAAACAACAGTTTATTCGGTTTGATAAATGCCAATGGGCAACGGTGTTTATAAACTGCAGCTCGGAAAACAGAACTGCGTCACACGTGAACATGCGTTCATTTGCACATGCACGAAAATGAAACTCGTGCTTTCTAGCAGCAACCTCTTGTGGGGACCAAACAAACACCATACGGGCGCGATGGCACTCCTCATAGGTGCACATCATTTTGAAGATGACAAGACAATGATTATCTAGTCTCTCAGTCAAGGTTTACTTACAACTCTAAACTAATGGAAAGCAATGGATTAGCATTGAATTTAAAATGTTGATAGCTGGCCATACTGGGCATTTTGGATGTACATCTGATTAAATAATAACAAAGTATTTAGCCAAGCCATAGTATAAATAGTATTTTTTATTTGAAAATGTATAAAAGGAAATCTGGGGTCGAGACAGATGGCCGCCCACCCAGATCCTGGTTCTGCTTGAGGTTTCTTCCTGTTAAAAGGGAGTTTTTCCTTGCCACTGTCGCCAAGTACTTGCTCCTGGTGGGAACTGTTGGGTCTCTGTAAATAATATTATAAAGAGTGTGGTCTATACCTTCTCTATATGAAAAGTCCCTTGAGATAAATTCTGCTACGATTTGGTGCGATGTAAATAAAACTGAACTGACTAAAAGTTAAGTGACAATGTGCAAATACTACTGGCCCATTGTTTGGTGAAGAAAATATGCAAGAGTAGTCTTGCATGTCACTCTTTATTACACAGGAAGTTTATCCGTCCAAATTGGGGGCATAAATGAAGAATATATACACACTTCTTCAGGCACCAAACATCACCAAAGCAGACAACACAGCGGCTGCAGCCACAAACAAGCATAGAGACATACAGTTTCTACACAAACTACGCTACTTCGCTATACAACGCAGTGGTTGTTGACGTCCCTCTTTGTACTTGTTGTACAAAGCTCTAAGTTCAACTTCTTTGCTGGACCATTCTTGGTGTAAAACCAGTCCGCTCAGCCTCTCTTCTCTGCTGTAGCCACTGATTTAACACCTGTCATTCTTCCTTTGAGTGCGACCAGCAGCGCCTAACAGAAGGTTGCGCTTGCGCTTGAAAGATGCCGTTTAGTGTTTATAAAGTTTGATTACTATTTTTCATTTCATGGGATTTTTGGGGTAATGCACATATAATAATAATAAAAACAACAAAGCACTCGAATACTGATTTGGACGTCGATTACCATGGCAATGGTAGAAGCTTCGAAATGTTATGGTCAGCCTTAGCAATATCTTTATGTATCGTAATCTGGGTAGAAAATGACCTATATCTGGATTTTGGTCTTATTCCACAGCCCTAGTTGTAGTTTATTTAAATTAGTACATGTTATGCTCAACAACCTGGATGTAATTAAATATGAACCGTAATTAATTTTACATGTAAAGTATATTTTTAAGCAAAAGAAGACTTTTTTTTCCAGCTGTTCAGGGCCACCGCTAATTGATAAATGCAAGTGACACACATAGTGTCATGCAGAATCTCCAGCGATGTTAATGAGCCACAGAGCATTGCTGTGCCAAGCCATGATGTGTGGTCAGTAAATAAATAATGGGGCAAAGAGAGCGCTGGCTCTATCATGCCAGCAGCAACTCATGGCTCACTTACAGCTGGAACTGAATCACTGCTTAACTGCTGGGGCTGCTTCTGCCGCCGCCGCCACCACCACCACTGCTGCTGCTGGCACAAATCTCAGTATCTGACCAGAACCACAACTCTGCAACAGGCAAAAGAGGCGTGGATGTGGTCAGTCAGTCAATCACTCATTCACCACCTCCTTGACTAACATCTCTCACAGCCAAACAAAATGATTTCTGGTTTTGTTGGATGCTATCTGCGTTAGCAATCTGTTGACTCGTGGCTGTGCGTTAGAGATTTTTTTTTTCACATTACTCATCATTGTAGCTTTGCTCGCTGCTGTTTTTCTCATGTAGCTCATGAGTGCTTTGTCACAACTTTGTCAGTGGCATGTTGATGAATTATCACCAGATGTCGACATCGGATCAGGAATCCGGTGGTACTCGAAGGACCCACACGATCCCCCTGGGGTGAGCGGCATCGCGTGATCGGAATAGGAACAGGATAGGGAAAACCAAGGCCCAGAAGTGTATGGGAGTCTGGAGGAATTTATGTTAGGTTTGTTTTAAATGTCACAGCTAATTCAGCATGGGATCATGGCATGTATTATTTGATCAATATAAATATGGAAAATCCGTCGTACAGTATAGGCCTGCTTTGACAAATGTGTTGTCAGTACGGACAAGGAGGTTTAATGCTATAAACTCAACATCATCACTTCCTAATTAAATAGGTATCAACTTAATCACATAAGCATTTAAAAGCATTGCCAAGTATAGTGAGACTTACCCAAGTACTATGAATAGGAGCTCTGATACTCAACATGGGATGTAATTACTCTAGATTAAAATGGATTTGGGATAAATTTGATTGGAACAGGAAGGGTTGGCAATTACGAAGCCAGGATGGGATGGGAAGAAAATTCCACTCCCAAATTACCACTTAATTCTCACCCAGTGGAGGCCCCCAGAGGGCGGCTCACACAAGGGCGCCAGGTAGGACGCCCCCGGCTCCAGAGAACCAAGGCAGCTAATGGTAACTGGATCAACAGCCCGGGGCTCCTCAGCGTTCGCCACAGCTGGTGTATTGATCGCAGCGGAGTGTGAGCATTACGACATGATGCTCTATTATGCCCCGATTGATTGCCTTCTGATCGGCTGCACGCCCCCCAGCCCCTCATCAAGGAAAGGCCCTCTCGGTCTGTAATAGGCAGGAGGAGACTAAATGAGCTTGAGCAGCAGAGGGGGGAAAAAAAAGTTGCAGAAGTACTTGGCTACTAAAAGATAGAGGTACTGAGGGAGTGGAGTGTCATTTGTGGAAGACATGCGAGGATGGAAGTGCAGGAACAAAAGTAACTGGATGAGCAATATGACGCCGCAAAGGCTGACCACTTATGCAGCTGTCTGAAAACCACTCTCTACAGCAAGCCGCTGAAATCAGTGTCATCACACTGTTGAGCTTTTGTTGTTGTTTTTTTCTACATGCATTTGCTCTTCGTTTCACTGTAGCCCATTCCCATGGCAAAGCCAAAAACATTTGTTTTCACTGTGAACGCTTCATTTGCCTGATGCTTGGACTGACAGAGTTTCAAGTTTTAAGACTCCCTACTTGACCGCAGGTCTCCTAAAGCAGTCCTGGGGATCAAGGGACCTCCTCACCACTGCTTGGATATCACAAAAACTGCTCCTGCCAAGACTAGAATTGGGTTTGGAAGGGTTGGATATATACAGCTAGCTAGTATAACTTGTTGTGTTCCTTTTGAAAGGCCTCCTGAGCTTCCATCGAGCCATGCCAGGCTGTTTGTTTGCACGCTAAGCTTTTCAAGTGTGTGTGTGTGTGTGTGTGTGTGTGTGTGTGTATTTGTGGTTTACTCCTCACCGTGCTTGCCAGTGCTGGCCTGTGATTATCCATGTTGCTGGCTGCAGTTTGGTCTCGGCTGAGGACTGTCGGAGTCTTCCTCTCCCCCAAGGTCCTCTGCTTCCCCCGAATGCTGCCAGCTGGTGTCCATTATGCTGCAGGTGTGTGTGTGTGTGTGTGTGTGTTGGCTCAAGCAGTCTGACTTTGGGTCAGCATTTTGCCTCACAACTTCAGGCCCTGTTCATCTGCACAGCTGCCCGAGCATGATGCTGCTCTCGCCGCATGAATGTTTGCAACAGTTCAGTAGTGATACACGACCGTGGAAAAGATGTTTTCAGAAAAGGGTGGTTTTATGGGAACTGTCCCCATTAGGCAATCAGTGGGATTCTTGGTGGCCGTTATCTTCCTTGCCTTTATTGTTTTTGCTGAGTAAGAAAAATCAAACTCCAGATGATGGCTATGGTTTATATTTATGTAGGTGTTTGAAAATGAGTCAAAAAAGGCACAGGGTAGCTCTATGGTTGCTGGTGAGCTCAGTGAGCGGAGCAGCTACGCCATGCATGTCCAACCGAATCTCAGTCTGTGTCAAATGGGGCCAACCCTGCAGTAATAAGATTAGAGGACCTAAGTGACGTGCTGCAAATGTCCCACCTTGTGATCCTGTGCATTCATTTTATTACAGCCGTGAGCTAATGAGATTAGCCCTCAAAACAGAGCTCCTCCACCAGGAAGCGGCTGCGTAAACCTACCTCTGCAGCGGCCCCTTTCGCTCGCCGGCCTCTAGGTTCAGCCACCGCTCTTGGTCAGCTGTAGCGTGACTGTGTTGGTGCGCAGCCAGAGTCAGCTCACGGCTTCACTACGAAGCTAATCCATGTTTGTGCATTGGATCTCCTCCACAGGAAACCCAGGATCAACTCCCAGCTGGTTGCCCAGCAGGTGGCTCAGCAGTACCCGATGCCTCCCCCGCCCAAGAAGGAGCGGAGGGAGAGGAGCGAGCGCACAGACAAGGAGCGCCCGGATGGGGAAGGGGAGCGCGCCAACGGAGAGGGACGCCCAGAGGTTGAGCGTCCAGAGAGAGTGAGGCCAGAGGGAGACACTCCTGAGAAGGAAAAGAGCGACAAGGAACAGCCAATCAAAGACAAACCCGACACAGAGAAGGACATCAGCCCGGCCGTCACGAAGAAGCCCAGCAGCAAAAAGACCAGGTCAGTGTACGCGTAGAGGCTTCACTTGTGTCTCTGGATGTTGTCTGTGCTGGTATTATCCTCACTGGTGTCTTATCTGTTTTACTCCAGACCCAAATCAGACACCCATCAGAGCCCACCCAGTGACAAACACAGCATACAGTCTGGCAAGTCAGCAACCAAGACCAACAAAAACTCTCACATTTCCAGGTGTGTAGCACCCTCACATGCTCGGCGTCTCTTTGGCAGAACACATGGTTTCACATCTTCGACTACACGGCACTTCTTTTTAGAGAAACTCATGCACCACAAGGCTAGTGAAACCTCAAATGATTCACAAATGATCTTTTACACTAAACACCCACTCTCACTTTATATACGCTTGTTCTGACTGTTCATGTGTCACCCGATGAACTGAGCAATTTAGTGCAACCGCCCCCGCAGTGCTGGCAGCCTCCTCCTTGTTGTCGCTGAGACATACATATTGTGGTTGCCATTTCTGGTTGTTAATGTTTGTTTGTCTCTCACCCCCCCCCAAAAAAAAAATCTGGTGTCTATGTCCCTCAGGCCCAAACTGAAGAACATTGACCGGAGCACCGCCCAGCAGTTGGCTATAACTGTAGGGAACGTGACAGTGATCATAACAGACTTTAAGGAGAAGACCCGCTCCTCCTCCACGTCCTCATCCACCATCACATCCAGCGCGGGCTCTGAACAGCAGCACCAGAGCTCCGGCTCCGAGAGCATGGACAAGGGCTCGTCGCGCGCCTCCACGCCTAAAGGGGATCTCTCTGTGGGGCACGACGAGTCCTTCTGAGGTGCCGCCCCTTCCCCAGTCCCCCCCCCCCCTCCGTCTTCACCCTAATCCACGCCCCCTTTTCCCCATGTTTCTGGACACGATTGGATCCCATAGGGGGAGGGGTTTCACCTTTCCCATTGCTGCCCTGCCTCCATTCCATGACCACCCCTGGATGCTGGGAGGAGCTGGCTGGCTGGCTGAGAGGAACAGTGCGGCGCGCCTGCCGGGGAAACAAACGCCCAGCAGGGGGGGGCTTTCCTCGTGGTTACACACACGGCACAGGCGAGGAGAGCTGGGCTATAAGGAATAACACCCCCATCCCCAACCTCCCCCGCGGTAGCATCCAGACACTTGTATGTATTGTTTTATATTCGTACGTGGATGTGAAGCCAAGTCGACATTTTTTTGTTTTGTTTTTGTAAAGAAGAATTCTCCACTGGGCACAATAACCACCATCATTTCAATGCCTTTAAACTATTATTACCCTTATTTATTACCTGTTGCTCCTGTATACTTTGATGTTCTCCTCTTTATGTTGAAGCTTTGCTGTATAGCTCTGCCGATCGATCATTCCTTCAGTGTTTTTATTACAGTTTGAAAATGATAGGACAAGGCTCGAGTCACTCTCTCTCACACACACACACACACACACACACACACACTGGTGCTAGATACACTGTGAAGCAGTTTTGCAGATCTCGGATTGCCCATTCACTCAATGTGACAAAGTGCTGATGAATCAAATTCTCAATCACTTTTCTCAACAACACTGTTTCACTCTGAACACTGTCGGGACCTTCATCAGGTCCGTTCTACTTGTTCTGTACAGGTCAATGTGCATCAGAAGGAGGCCACCGGAGGTTCAGACACCTGACTTTTTCAACTAGATTGTCTATGATTTATTATGCTATAGCAGATCTCTTATACAGTATCTTATGTCCTTAACTGTACAGTGTAGGCTGTTGTGTAAAACACTAAAAGCTGTTGATATTTTCTGCATTCCGTACTTAGATATTGAGTTTTCTGGCTGAAGGTAGAGCTGTCCTCTCAGCTTTTGAGCCAGTTGTTTTTTTTTTTTGTTGTTTTTTTTTTGTTTTCTTTTCTCTTGTGACTGAAGGATGATTACACGCAGTTCCACTCGGTAAAACCGTATGGAACTGTGAAATAGACTTGTTGTGTCAAGCTGTTGTGAATCGATCTCATTTTTCTTTCGTTGTGGTCCTGAAGACAACCTTGAATCTTCATTCTCTCAACCTGATATCCCAGGAAAAAAAAAGAAAGTGCAAAGACATGAACCATTTGCAAAGATTTGACAATTCAATTGACTTAAAAACAAAAAAAAAAATCTAAATTAATTTAAGACTCCTGTCATTGAAGGCAAAAGCTATTGCAGTACTTAATAGAACACAATTGCTCTTTCAAGTTTTAGAATAGCAAGACTTATTTAAGGGTTTTAATTCACTTTCACCTTAGCTGATACTAGACCAACATAATTTCCTTTTAACTGTATGAAATTGTATAAAGAATAAATGTGTATATGATATCTTAGTTTTATTTATTGAAGGACCAAAGGAATTTCATAATGACATGATAAATAGACAGATAAATAACAATTTGAAATGCAATTATCTAATGTGTGAGATGAATAACAGTTTAAATAAAGACTAATATAATCCATGTAAATGGTGTTCTTATTGTCCACTTGTCTCTGTGCACGGCTAATTTGGGGCAGAGAACTGTCAATACTGTGAGTTGAGTCGAAGAACACACCCAGTGGTGGATCTTTGGCCTCATTGTGCAGGCGATGAGAAGCAGACTGGGTGTGGGTGGCTGGGTTTGAAAGCCTTAGGCCTTAGCGAGCCCCCTCTTCACTCTGCCGGACTATCAGTACATGTAGCTCCCTTAACAGAGGCCCCGACTCACTAATTGAGCCACTCTCAGAGCAACTAAAGCCAGTTTAGGTGAGGTTCACAAGTCCCAAAAACAAAACTCAATATATCCTGCTAGGATCAGAGGGGCAGGGTTTGATCCGCGTTGAGTAAAAGCTTTGCGTTTTCACACGTAGGTATGATAATCATGTGTGTCGTAAGCAATGTTTGAAGCCCGAGAGATATGTGTTCATGAGTTTGTTTTTTTTGGGGTTTTTTTTTTCTGCTCTTAAGCTATGGTTAATATGTAATTATGTACTTTGTTGCATACAAATATGGAATCCGTGTTCAAAGTGAGGAAAAGCAATGTGAATAGAACTAAAAAGTGGGACTGTTGGGTCAGAGGGGAAAAATGTTTTTGTCCAATTTTTACTGAGAATTAAAGCCTGCTTTGTAATGCAATCTATTAGAAATGGGCCTAAAAAGCCATCTTTTCACCTGCCTTATCTGCAACCACATTCACTTGACTGAGTACTCCCAACAGAAAGGATTCATTGTTAAATTATTGACAAATGGCCATTTGCTGAGTATATGAATTATTGCTTGTATATAGAATTTTAAAAAGGTGCAAAAGCAAACACTATGAATAATGGCATTGGAGCTGAAGTCTTTTGTTTCCTGTTTCCTTTCCGCGCAAGCAGTTCTGTTCTTGTGTGCGACCAGTAACCTTAATTTACTGTGTAAAGATGGTTACATTTTTTAGCTTTGTTTGTCAGAGACCCGAATATAGAAGGCTTGTTTACTGACTGTATAACCTTAACCGTGAATTTCCAATTAAGTGTATTATACAAACTCATTTCTTCCTATAACAATGTCTTGTACAATGCTTTTAAAGTTATTGCTCGGTTTAAAAAAAAAAAAAAAAAAAAAGGAAAAAAAAAAAGAGGAAATAAACGTTTTAGGGACAGAACAATAATCCAATCTTTGTTTCATCCAATTTTAGTTTTTCTTTCTTTTTTTTTTTTTCTTTTTTTTTTATTAATTTTCTTTTTCTTTTTATACATATAGCTGACGTGTCATTGTTTCCCCTTGTGAAATGGTCACATGTCCCTGGTGTGGAAATGTACGCAGCATTTTCAGCGGATCACGGCTCCTCGTCTAGCTTATAATGTTAAAATAATACATGTTTCTGGCATGTGCACGACTTTGCGCTTATAGGCTAACCCGATCATTTCCCTCCGCTTCAAATAGAAATGTCTATTTATGAATTTTGCTTGTAGTTTTTCACAAATAAAATTGTTAAAGTTATCTATTTTCTGGCTGCTTTGTGTCCTTTTATCGATGGTACATTACACCCATGAATTAACAGACGCGTGCAAGTTCAGACCTTCACTTGCTTTGTACTATCGGATAACAGGCAGTGTGTATGGATCTGCGTTCCCCTGTTGCCTGTGATCCGATCTACACACACATGCACGTCCACAGAAGAGATTCATGCTCGCATTTGTTTTAAAAGCCGATGAGATTACTCTCCGAGGGAGTGTGGCTATTCCATTTCCCCCCTGGTTCATTCGTTAATACGCTTTGTCCAAACATCCCTTTTGCTCTGGTGTTGAAAAGCAGTTTAGAGGCTTAACATTTTGAAAGGTTTTCATTCCAGTGTTGTTGTTTTTTTCGTCTTTCTTGAATTTTCTTTTTTTTTTTTTCAAAATAAGAGAATCTGATGAATAATAAATCAGATATTTCTGCTTGTGTCTTCAAGTGGTTGATATGTCATTGGGCCATGCAGTAAATGAATCAGTCCTGGGTGCAAACTAAATATCCTGCAATACAAACCTGGGGCGTGGAGTTTGAAAGCGATTTAGCACATGGGGAAGGTCTAAAGAGTGGCGTTATAGGAGTGTGGGCTCCAGTGTTTTTTGGAGCAATTAGGGACTAGAAGTCCGAATATCTTGGCCCCCACTGCATTCACTTTGGCCATTCGTTTTTTAACTCTCAATAAGTCCCCCAGTTTTATGGAATTGCAATATGGAGCCCTCCTATTAATGTTTTTTTTGTAGCGTAGTAGTGTTAGCATATTATGTTGACTACAAAAGTTCATTGTAAGATCACTACAATACAACTGAGAATATGACTGCCACAAATACTGATAGGAGAAAATAACTGAAATTAAGAAGTAAAGTAATAAATCCATTTTGACTGTCTAATATGTCGCAAGGATTTGAAAAATCTGTTCATAGGATATTCAACCTTAATTTCGTGTTCCAAAGACTTGACTTCTTTCTTCACAGGGATCGTCCACGAATAGATCTGAGTTTACAACTAATTACATTGCTTCCTCAGCATCGAGGAGCTGTGTGGTCTTCGGTCTGTCGGCGTTTCTTCTGGTAACACACGCTGACTTCTTGCGTCTTCTCTGAGCTCCCTGCTCCTGTCTTAACTTAAAACAGGTGATCGCTTCTCGCCAGTTTCTGTGCAAAACAATTCACCACCTTATTAAAATCCAGGGCTATGACCAGACCGCTAGATGCCAATTATGCCCTCTGAGCTAATAGACTGGGGAATAGTACTTTCAGCAATTGTGGAAGCATTACCGTTGAACAAGCAAAGATGATGTACTTGCACTGTTTAAGCCCTCTGTTATGTACAGTTCCGCCCTTTTTGCATTGCAAAGTCATGCGTAGAAGTGTCAAACAATCCAGTATTTTTCTTTGAGCGCATTCTTAATGAGCTGCTACTTGCTTTCACTCAGCTCTTACAATTTCGTGACAGTACATTTACTTGAGTGAAATATCATCCAAGTAGCAGTTCCTCAGCCCGAGCAGGATTGTTAGGTATTCTTTCCACCTCTGGCTATATCTCCCCAGGCATCCTTGAGCCCTGATACCTAACCTGTACCTGCTCCAGGACTGCTGAGGAGGGAGCACAGAGAATCTCCCCCTTGAGGGATAAATGAAGTATATCATGAAAAGAAGATTGCTTTCAGGTCACTACCCAAGTAGCAAGGGCAAAAACCTAACATATAAGGTGGCTTTCAAGCCACGAAATAAAATTGCTGTTCGATGTGATGGAGTAAAAGCTGAACAAGTTGACGTGTGCTTTGAAGGTGCCATTATGGTTATGTTTATGTCCTTCCTCCAATATTGTGTATCCAAACAGTGCAGGCAGGATATTAGTAATCCATTAGTGTGTCCTTTGGAATGCTATGAAAGGGTTATTAGGAGGGTAGCTCTCTTTCATCAAACAGCAAAACTGAACCCCGTCTTCCTATCTGTCTCCGTCTCAATTCAAAGAGAGCAGCAGACAAAAGCTTCTCATTTACATTCAGGTCAAGGTCCAAGCAGATGGGTGTCTTCCGTTAGAGTCGGGCCCTGTGCCAGCCCAAACCGCCATGCCATGACCAGATCCATATGTTGAGGAAGGGTTGAACATCTGCAGATAAGAA
This sequence comes from Coreoperca whiteheadi, assembly GCA_011952105.1. Lineage (NCBI taxonomy): Eukaryota > Metazoa > Chordata > Actinopteri > Centrarchiformes > Sinipercidae > Coreoperca > Coreoperca whiteheadi. The sequence goes on along the minus strand of CM022473.1, from coordinate 7,457,094 downwards.
ACCACCACTTGTATGTGAAAAAGGAAGTCAAGAGGCTTGATGCAGGACTGTGGCAATGTGTGAAACAGGCGGTGAAGCGAGCCATATTTCCTTTCAAACCACAAATTCTGTGATGTTTATAGCGGTTCCCTTTGCTCGCGATCTGGAAGTAGATGTGCGGTTTCAATAGCCACGTATCATCATCCCCAACTTCAGCTCCCTGGCGTTTATTTTTACCGTTGAGCTGTAGTCATCAAGAGGCAAACTCAAGTGAATCATTAAATCCATTGCTCATTCACTACACCCCTCCATCTGTACAGTAGAAAATGGTAAAAAAAAAAAAAATCCTGTTTCACAAGTTCACATTTGTGATTTGCAGAGGAAAATCTAAATTAAGTATAAGATGCATAACTGTGAAAACGTCAACCAAAAATCACACACTTTCAATTATACAGCATTTCCAGGACCATGATGTTGTGCTACATGCATCTGTATTCATTGTACATCGAGACAGTTCAACTTCAATGTGGAAGTAGTTTGTCTTGGTGCATTTTTGTCAGTGCAGGCTGGTGCCAAGTCCAGCGACACTGCGAGAAACAACGAACAAGAAACACTGCTTGCAAGTTCTTTGTAGTTTCATGCCTAAACTTCAACCACGTTGACTCAACCAATGAACCTTTTCTATTTCTTTTTCTATTCTACTGAAACAATAGCAGAATTGCACATTCAGCACACTGTACAAAATATGTGGGTAAATATGTATGAAATATGAGGCGCAGTGGACAAGACACTCAAGTTCCACATACTCGACTGTTCCAGAGCTTTTGCGTTTGTTGGCAAATTGGCAAGTTGTGACATTTATAGATGGAGGTTAACGGAAACCTTGGCAACAAATGGTGGCAAAAATGGTGTTCTATTTCTCACACAAACAGCCCTCTTAATGGGGCTCTGTGGGCACATCATTATGGATCTGCACACTGAAAACTTGCATGGACATGCTCAGCCAGCCCGAATCAGCCCATTTAACCTTGCAGGGGGTGAGGTTGTGAAAGGCAGCGCTGCGCCCCACTCGTCAAACACTTTTTAGAGCAACTCCGCATGCCGTCACCTCCAGAATCTGCCCTTCTTCCTCCGATAGCTGCCACCAGCTTCCCAAACCTAACAGACTGCCTGGAAGGCTGGGTCATTTTTTCAAAGCCAAAGAGGGTCTCCATCAGCAAAGCATCTTAGACTTCCACCCCCTCCTCCCTCCACTCACAATCAACAATGCCCTTCAAAGAGTTTGCAGGCTGGTGAAGGAGAGGTTGGGGATCATTTCTCCCTGGATCAAATTAAGTTTAGCTTAATAGGACTTTTGTGTTGAGTGGACAAGACCGTTCTATCCTCTGCCCCTATGAGGCCATCCGCCGAATATCCCAATTTTTGAGACTACTGCGCGCAAAATCTTCTGGCTCTACGCCTCAGCCAGGAGCCGCGAAACGGGCAGCAACGTAATCCTTGGGGAGAAAAGTAGCCCACGCCCCCTCCAACAATCACCAACTCTGGTTTGGTCGAAACAAATCCTTAATCAGATGAGAAATGAAACAGCTCTAACGCAGGACCGGCTAAACACGGCGCAGGGAAGCCAATACTCTACTGTATCTTTACACAGCAAAAAAGTTGTTGGCTGCTATATTAATGTTTGGAATCTCACATACAGAATATTTAGAAAGTAAAGTAATGAAGGAATATTTACCATTAATATGTCTGAAGGATTTTAAAAAGCCGGCCAATTAGTTTTCAAAAGCTTCATAAGCAGGAGGAGATCTTAACAATCTACTCTTGAGTAAATCATATTTTGCCAGCAGAATCCAATTGTATATTCAAGCTTCATTTCATTAGAATACATTTGGTGTTCCCAATACTGGACTTTTCTTCACAGGGATTCGTACGACGGCGTTTAAGTATGTCCGTGAATAGAGCTGAGTTGACAACCTATTACAATGCTTCCTCAGCATCGAGGAGCCGTGTGGTCTATGGCCGTCTTTTGGTCTGTCGGCGTTTCTTCTTGTAACACTCGCTGACTTCTTGCTTCGTCACGCAGCTGGTCTGACCTGCAACAGCCATTCGTAAAATCTGTTACTAACTTTGCAAAATTCCTCCTGCTCGTCTCAAAGTAAATGCAGTTACGGTGTTCATGCAGTTAAGAATGAGTGGATATGTACTGTCCGACTAAGCTAACAGTCTCGGGGTATGGGTTAGTTTTGTAATGTGATTAATGTATTTTTGGGAAATGTAATTTAAACTCTTATCATTATCCGATTAACAGAATTTCAACATTAATTATCGGGTCAGAAGTGTCGGCTTTAGCTCATTTCCTCTGCACTCTAAACGGGCCATACAGTATTTTGGCAACTTTTTTTGTCGGTTACCTCAGCTAGCTATGCACCAGCTACACCTGGCATTTACTAGATGTAAGAACTATGTAAGAACGAGTTTGTGTGATGCAACCCCTTTTCATTATGTAATGTGTAGACATCTGATAACTAGGCTAGGTTTGAACTTAAGAACTGCTCGTGCAACTGGCTACAGGCAGGGGTGGGTGGTCTATTTGTAACTATTTGTTTAGATTATTTTAAAGTGAAAGATCCATCCTTCAACAAGTATTATAATAGCAACAGGGCTGTCTCGGGAGGTGAGCAAAATTGCTGTTTGAAATTCATCTCCTCAAACTGTGCAAACTGAAATAATAATAGCAAGAGTTTTTATACTGAACCTGATGTTCGGAACACGGCTATCAGGCTCATGAGAGCAGGAAACACTCCATATAAAACGCATACTGTGAAACATGAACCTCAGCAGCCCTTATTGAACCTTTACAGCTGTAAATAATGGAGAGAACCACTTATTTGGTGCCTATCAATCAATATGACATCGACCTCCACTCTGGGGGGATGAATTTCTCTTTACCAACAGCGCTGTGTAATTGTGGCGAGGCGGTGATGATAGCTTATGTCATTTATGGCCACACATCTGACTAAAAAGCCCCGTGCTGTGTTCCTATTGACGGGATGATGATAAAGCCGATGAAGATGCCTGAATCAGACGCCATGTCACACCACAACCCACTGGAGCTCAGGCACGAGCTGCGTCTAAGGGGAAGCCCCAGCTTCAGCCATGATCACTCACCGCATGAGGGAGCGTCACTCAGGCACGGGCGTCATCACGCCGACATCATCAATGTAGGGTCCTAGTTAACTAGTTCTCTGTACACACTCCTGTGCCTGTCTGCTCCACCAACATGGAACCAGAGTGAAGTCAGATGGATTTTCAGCGCTGCCCGCCATCTGTCTGCTGAGATCAGATCTCCCAATAAAAGCACAATGATAAAGGATTTACTGAGCAGCAACCTCAGTGCTCAGAAAGTGGAACAGTAAATCTCTGTTGAAGAACTTTACCTCGTTCTTTTTTCCCAGCATGTCTGTGGGAGGACTTTTTTTTTTCTTTTCTTCTACAGCTGCTGCATATTTTCATCCGATTTTGTGCCAAGAGCTCTGCAGAAAAAGAAACGCTCATTTCAAACAATCCAGCGCATCTTGGAATGTCTGACATTAAATCCCCTTCATTGGGAATGGACCACACTGGGGGAGCTATGGCCCTGTTTGTTATTATCTGCGGCTCGTCAAGATGATACAAGATAATGAGGATCATTTTATAACCTCAATCCACTATCTGTGTGTGTGTGTGTGCGCGCGCTTCAGAGGTACATAATGAGTGCGCTTAAGGATAGTGTTAACATGACCGGCAGTGCAGTAAATTATTGATGAACCTTGGAGCCTTGAGAGGCTTGCAAAGCAGCTTCACCTGGAGGTCAGAAGCTCAGCCTGTGATATCTGTCACAGCTCGCCCTCAGGGCCTGCTCGCTTCTTTCTGACGCCATTTAGACGTCCCACTGAGATGATAACTACATTAAACATGACGGCTGCAGGTTTTGTTTGGTTTGGAGTGTAGTTTTTCTCTCCGATCAGAAGACATGCATAGGACTCAGCGTTTGTTTTTCAGCCTCAAGAGGAAACACAGAACTGAGGAGATTGTGTTGTCCTCACGCAAAAAAATCCTTGATCTGCGCTGCTGCCTGTGTTGTTGTGGTTAATCAGCCGTTTTAGTCTCCTCCTGAATGCTCTGTCTTCTCTCCCTTAATGGGGGTGCATTACTTTATCATTTAGGCTAATTACTGATGAATAAATGGTTTCTCGCCGCCTGTCACCCTGCAGTGTGTAATCATTCTTGACCTACTCACTGAACTCCATGTTTTAAGTATGTGAACTGTATAATATTCTCCCTGCTTAATTATTAATAGGCCCAAACTGTGTGGGATGCGCCATCCATTTAATCTGTGCTCCTAATAACTGCGGTTGCACAGCCCAGCGAAGTCAGGGGGAGAGGGAGAGGAGGATGAAGTGGAGCCAGGATGAAGGAACCGGAGCTGATCCAAGTAGACCTTCTATAACAAAATGTGACAGACAGCAGCCCACTTTCCAATGCAAAACTCTGGATATTAAAAGGAAAGTATGGGAAAAACGCAGCTAGTGTTTGCTGGAGCACATATCTCGTCCACATGTTAACGATATAAACTGTGATTTTTCTTCCGACCAAAAAGGGTCACACGTAGATGAGTTTCCGAGCTACTTGTTTCTCAAGAGACAAGTCCTGCCTGTAAAACCAGCAGGACACTCCATAGCAAATTCCATAGCTTGGTAAAGACAATAACACACCATGTCTTCTCTATCTATCTATCTATCTATCTATCTATCTATCTATCTATCTATCTATCTATCTATCTATCTATCTATCTATCTATCTATCTATCTATCTATCTAATATGAGGTTGGCATAAATCTAGTGTTATATTGTGGTAAACAGCAGGATTTTCATATATGCTGATGTTCCTCTGTTTTTACTGACATTATTGTGTGAGGAGGGCTTCTGTGCTTTCAACCTGTGCTGCCTGTTGATACAGTCATTTCTCGCCACCTGCAAGAGCTAACTTTTCCTATTCCCAGTACGCATTGTCTGCGCTTCTAGCAACCGTATCACACCGTGTGTCACGTTAGCTAGCAATAACCAGCAGATGTCCGTCAAAGTGTGGCGCATAGTACAGCACGTTTGGAAATGCCAGAATGGGTACAGCATTCAAATGTACCTCCAAACAGTAATTTTACGGGCTTCTAGGAAGTTCCTTTATTTCTAAATACAGAATCTGTTTGTTTGTAGGAACCAGCTGCTCTGAGTGATTAGTGCTCTACGCACTTAGACACAAAGTTTGTTCCACTGACAGGCCTGGAAGACTGCTCAATCCAAGCAGGCGGCCATCATTCACACTGCAAATCATGCGCGAGTCTGACAGCTTGGCGCGACTCCAAACGTGTGTTTCCATTTGGGAGCCATCCAAACAAAACCTGGAGTGCTCAGCCAAGCTCCTAATGAGCGATCCAGGATACTGGTGGTAGGCTAACGTGAACTCATTCACTTGGACGACCCTGGGCTTCAGGAGAATCTTTTACCGTAGGATCCAAACACCACAGCAGAGGAGAAGGAATCCACTCTGTTTCTCTGAAATGTACTCCGTCACATCAACGAGATTACTGAGCCCTAAAGAACACAGTTTGACAGCTTTGCCGTTCAGTGTTTGAGGCAGAGATGAGATAATGAAGTGCTGAAAGCATTACTTTTATCTCTTTTTTCAACCGGGGACCCTGTGTTGCCAGTATACATTTGCAACTGCACCTCTGTTGCTGCTGCTGTCACGGCTGTCAAATTAAACGCTTACAACGCCCCAAAATGTGCAAATCTATCTCTTCCTCTTCACAAAGTGTCACTACAATACAACTCCAATGTTTGCAGTCACTTGGCCCTGCTGGCAAATATTCGGTGACCTCTTTACTGTGAAAGGGTGAATAATGCAGGAGATATTTTATGCATCAGCTACTGAGACAAAGACTGTTTGAAGGAGCAGCGTTCACAGACTGACACATGAGGAGACCGTTTCATAAAACACCTGATGTCAGGAGGAGCGTGCAACGTTATCAGCTCACAGATAACATAATCGGCTGTGGTTTACAGGGATTTCACCTGTCGGCTTCTGTGAAGTTGCTCATAACACCCTGATGTTTATCTGTGCGCAGGTTCTAGACAATGATTCGGAGGCTTCTGATCTCCATGGAGGCGACAACGAGCACAGCAGCTGCTGCCTGCGCTGCTGCAGCTGCAGCGCTCCCAACAGCGACTGATAACGAAGACGATGCAGATGAAGAAGGAGGAGGAGGAGGAGGGGGGATTGGAAATCTGAGGGGAGGCGAAATAAAAGTGCTTCTGCTGTGACATTTAATTCACAAGTGTGTGGTTGTTATGCACTGGTGTGATTGAAAAGTGCCTTGGCTGCTGCGTGATTATTTTCCAAGGTTTATATGTAGCAGTGAGAACCCCTCTTCTCTGCAGCAGGGAGCATAATGAGATGTTGAGAGGAGATAGAGCGCAGTATGTATGAGCCCCAGTCTTATTTCAGGCTCTGGTGAGGACGGTTGTCTGGAGTCAGGAGCGGGGGTGGAAGAATGGGGCCATATGGGATGTTTCAATCCTGTTCAAGATGTCAGTACCTACAAGGGCTGTGAGTGGTGCCAACCGACGGCGCCCCGCTGCCAAACTGGCACGACCGGCGCTGCATATTGAGCGTCTCTCCTGCAGCGCCCACAGAGCAACGTGGGCCCCTCGGAGTCAGCGAGCCAGTGAATCATTTATGTTCTCGCTCCAACTTGCCAACGCTTGTATGACACACTTCTTGCGTTGTACTGTAAGGAGATTTAGGGGCAAGACAAATATATCTGCAAAATGGAAAGGCTGTAGTTCGGCTTTGTTTGCAGCGGTCATGAATTGCAGTTTTGTTTACATCGCCGACTAAGCAGCCTCCCTCTGTTTTCCCTCTCAGCCTCAGTCAGACTGATGTTTTCAGTCTTATTGAGATGCAGGGGACTTACAGGCAGACCCCCCCACCCGAAAAAAATAAACGATCAGCCCACTCTCTACATCACCTCTCTACACCTTACGACACCACCCCAACCAGCCAAGACAGAATGAAGTGGAGGGGGTGTCTGTTGGCTTAAACATAGAAATTGCCTCTGCTCCTCTCATATATTTCATCAGCGTTGGAACTCACCTCCATTCTTGGGAATTAATGGCTCGGATTTCTATGAATGTGAAAGCAGGCTGCTGTGCTGTTATGCACCTCTTCTGCTTCGTGCTGCCGTGGAAACAGGGAGGCAGCCAGCTACAGCAGATAGACACTGAACCAAAAATCATGAACAAACTCTATCATTCTTAGTCAGTTTAGTAAGTCTACAGTGATTTTGTAATGCTTTATAGATTTCACATTTACAGTTGCTCTAGTGAGGCTTTTAGTCCCTCTAGTGAGATCGTCTCTTTATCTCCATGCTGTACTCATAAAAAGATACTGTTAACCAAACCGATGGTTCTTACATGGTTATATTACACACTTTGTGACATCTGACTTCAGCAGGCTGCCAACTATGTCATTCAGTTTCATCGTCAGTAGGTCCACTGGTTTGTGCACGCTTTTCCTCCAGAGTTTGGAATGTCCAGTTTCCCTGTGCTGGTGAGCTTTTCACTTTTAAATGAATCGTTAGATATTTTGGAAGTGCGCTTATTTTCTATGTAGTATGGCGCTGGAGCCAGGAGGAGATTAGCTTAGCTTAGCATGAGAACTGGAAGCTGGGTAAAACAGATTGCCAATTATAAAAGATTTAAAAATGAGAAGGCTTCAACATCTCTAAAGTTCACTAATTGTCTATTATGTACACAAACAGAAACAAATTCCTGGAGTCTTGTCGTCTTTGTGAGGTTGCCAGGCAACCACAAATAGTTCCAGCGCACACAACAACGTGTGCTCTTAAAAACATTAGATTTTCAACAGATTAAACCAACGAGATACAACGTGTTAATTAGGGAGCTTTGGAGGTTAGACGATTTTAGGAACTTTTTCAAGTCTTTATGCTAAGCTAAGCAAATCACCTCCTGGCTCTAGATCCATACTAAATGGATTAATATGAGATTGGCATTGATCATCTTATCTGTCTGTTTGCAAGAAAGCAAATAAGCCTATTCCCCAAACTGTCAAGCTATACCTTTAATGGCACAGTTGGGCTGGTGAGGTTGTAAACAGCCAATGGTGCAACAGATCCCAGGAATTTACCCTTCAACCACCCCTCTGCAGTGGTGGTGAGTATTTTGCCCTCAACCTTCTCCTCAATGTGTTCAATATACATTGTATTTGTTTTATTTTCTCCTGTTGGCATCTGCTCTTTCTCCTTTTTGTTTGACCCAACATTCAGATTTACCAACATGGATTATCCATACTTGCATTATTTTAGTAAGTACTGAGGTCAAATTAAAAGGTCAACTGGCTCGTAGGCCTGCTGGCAGATATAGTCCCTTCAGTAATTCCTGGGTCTGCTCTGGTGTCTCCTCCTCCCAGCAGGTTTTGCATGGAAACAGAAACACCTCAGGGACATCCTTACCAGATGCAGGAACCATGTCGCCTCCCAGTATGGAAGAGCAACGGCTTGATACCTTGGTCCTCATGTATCTCTACCACTGAGTGTGAGGCCAGCTACTAGCCTCCTCGCTCTCCAGTCAGTACCCAGAGCTCATGAACATTCAGTAGGTCAAGGTTGAAAGTAGATCAAGGTAAATCACAAGCTTTGCTTAATAGCTTTTCTTTCTCCATTATGGTCTGGAACAATGTTGCTGAGGTCCCTGCACCTAACAAATACCTATTCCTTAATAAGACTCTAATTCATCCCCTTAAGCCAACCACTCCCCTCTTACCTGGATGGGACAGGTTTCTGTTTTCTTGCAGAGAACAATGACCTCACAGTTTGACCTACTGACCTTCACATTGACTGAGGCAAACTATTCTAATATACACTGGAGATCCCAGTCAGGTCTGGTGAAGCCACGGCTGCATGAATGTCTCAACCTAAGGAGGGGAGAAGGCACATTGTTGTCACATTCTAATACCAATCTTAAAATACTTGATTTAATATCAGAAATCCCAACACAACTCTAACTTGGAGATGATAGGGACCTAGTGCCTTGCAGAAGCGGACCCACAAAACATATTGAAGCAGTATTAACAAATGTCCATGATTCCTCCATCATCTGAGTGGATCAAAAGCTGGTCTGCTCTTCTCCAACTTCAGGGCAAAATCTGTATTGCACCAAAAGTAAAAGTAATCATTATGCAGAATGACCCATTTCAGAATCATATATGTTATATTACTGTATTATATTTAGTAACACATTAATGTGTACATCACTTTAATGTTGGTAAAGGTAGGACTCATTTGAATGACTTTATATACTGCTGGGTAGCTTGACCTATAATAACATATCATTATTTAGTACATCATGTGTATTTTGTATAAATAATCTAAACCCGCAAATTAACTAGTAACTAAAACTGTCAAAAAGCACAATATTTGCCTCCAAAATGTAGAGGAGTGGAAGTATAACGTATGGAAATACTCAAGTATGTCAAAAGTGTACCTAAGTGAAGTACTCGAGTAAAACTATTTAGTTACTTTCCACCACTGCTGGACACCCTCATTAGAAAAGACAGGCAATCCTGAAAAAGCATGCTTGCTGGTAGTCCACAAATAGAGCGATATTGTACATTTTCCTCAGCACATTCTCTGTTTCGTTATGTATGACCATGTCTATGAATGATTTCTTAATGTCATAAGAAAATATACTGAATGACCAGCAGAGAGACTAATGACTTTGGTTTTTAGTAACCTAAAAAGAGAAGTTTTACAAAGTGGATTTCAGGATGTTTAGTTGTGTGTGTGTGCCTGTATGTGTCTTTGTGTCTGTGTTTTGGTTTTGGCCATTATTAAAGAGATAAACATGTACACACCCAGCTAGAATACCTGGCAGATGGGGGGCGGCTTCCTTGAACGTGACTTTGTTGGCAAGATCTCTTCCCATCAAGCTTCCAAGGAGGATGCAAACAGAAATTGGGAAGGCTCAATCAGTCAAATACCGTGTATCTATTTCACCGCCAACCAGTGGAAATCCAGGCTCCTTCTTGCCTGCACAGCAGGAGAGCTGGAAACATATTCATTTGGGCTTAGTCTGCAACCAGAGCCAGATTCTCCATGCACTACCAGCAACAAGGAAGCCAGAATAAACAGTATGATTTAAAGTGGAAACCTTCTAAATAAACGCGTTATTGATTAAAATGTTTGGAAACACTTTTTTACACAATAATTAACGGTAACATGTAGTTTCTTTAAATTGTAGGACACCCACTGGGTCAGTCCACCTTTGACAAAATCAGATCCAGGGAGTATAACTGAACGAGCTGCGAGACAATAGTGTGTGTGTGTGTGTATGTGTCCGTGTGTCTTTGCACTTGGCCAGTGTGCAGCAGTGTGTGACTATGTAATTTTAGAAGCAGTTTTTATTGAAAATTCCAGTATTCCCATCTCTGTCAGTAATTTTGTTGAACCATATCACTGGTGTTGGGTGAAAATTTTGTATCGCCAAGATGTTGACTTAACAGGATTGAATAAAATGTGTCCTGTGGTTCTGGATGACACTGCAATTTGAAATTTTTACGGTGTTTTGAAAGGATTTTATTAGTCTTTATTAGTCTAGAAAATTGTGTTAGACAATGGAAAATCATGTAAAATTTCAGCTAATCTTAAGGTGTAAAAATTATAATAATAATAATAAACCTTATTTATACTGCACTTTTCAAAGTTACAAAGTGTTTTACATGGTTGAATCATGGTTAAAACATTTCAGAAATACAATAAATAAATACAGTCAGGCATTTAAAAATACAGCAATACAATGAAATAAAATAAAAACACCAACAATAAAGACAAGTGCTAATAATAAAACAGATACAATATGTTGGCAATTAAACAGAGTACTAGAGTTAATAAAAGGCTTTGTTTTTTTCATTTAAAAAAAAAGTTTTTAGAAGTGATTTGAAGGGTGATTTAAGATGTCACTGATTCAGCAAATCTCAGATCCTTGGGCAGGGACTCAGAAACAGCCAGCAGAGGCTTGCCCATTGATCTGAGGCTGCACCTTGGCATCCAGCAACTTCTGACAGATAGGATAAAAGATTATTAAGACTGCCTTCATCACTGGTTTTTAATGGGACATAGCTTTGTGTGTCATCTGCATAAAAATGGTACTGGATGCTGTGTTTAGTTATATATCTGTCCCAGTGGCAGCATATATATATACAGAACAACAAGGGGTCAAGGATGGACCCTTGGGGAACACCACAGGTCAGAGGGGCCACAGAAGGCATTACCCATGACCCCTGAGAAAGTCCTGTTTGATAAATAGGATTTGAACTATTTTAGAGCCGTGTCTATGATGATAACCTACTCTTTAAAGTGGTGCAGTAGGATAGAGTGATCCACAGTGTCAAATGCCAAGCTCAAATCCAGAAGACTTACAATTGAACAATCACCAGTAAATAGACGGTTGTTTGTCACTTTCATGAGAGCAGATTCGGTACTATGACGTGCACGGAAACCTGACTGAAATTTGTCAAAGTATTCATAAAAGAAGTTAACTCTAAGTAAACAGTCTTCTCTAAAACGTTTGATAAAAAATGGAAATTTAGAAATGGGTTTAAATGTTTTTAAATCTGCAGAATCAAGGCTCAGTTTAACAAGAAGTGGGTGCACAGGCAAGTGGGAAAACAACCAGTGTACAAAGGGCTATTTACAATAAAATTGTCAAAATTAGAGATTGAAATTGGCAACCAAGTCCACTCAGCAGCTGATCTGGAGCTTATGATCATATCAAACGGTCTTCCTGAGCAGACGGAGTCGCCCAGTTGTCACTGAAATGTAGATGTTGAAATAATTTATTTTTTTTAGCACTTTAAGGACTACTCAATTTTTTTTTTTTAGCACTTTAAGGACTGCTCGTCCATGTTGGCCTAAATTTGAGATTGAAAGTTAATTCATTTATGTTTCCCAGGCCAGGAATGAAATGGATATCCACGGTTTTCATATGGACTCTTTGCTCTAATAACATACAGTGCATGCACACTTTTCAAGAAAACCACACATATTATATAGGGTACACTATATACACTATACTAGGTCCAAATGCATTTAAATCCCATAAGAGCTAAAGGTGGGAGGGGGGGTCTGCTTTGGCAGACCAGCAGTAATCTCATCTCAGTGAATTTTAACAACAAAACGTTAAGAGATGCGTCATCACCACCTACTCAGACTGATGAAGAATACTAAAAACTTAATGGTGTGAGATAAAACAAAGACAGAAAAGAACCCAGCAGGGAAAGAAAGAGCAGCCTATTGCTTTTTATAGTCCACCTATGCCATCTTGTGGTTAAACTAGTAAAAAGAAGGGTTTTTTTCTTGAACTCCAGCCTTGCTTCTGAGCCATAAACCATTTTTAATCCCAGCATAAATTAGTGCTGCAGCCTGGCTATTCCCTGAGCGCTGGAACCTGTTGTGACAGCGGCCCTGGTCCCAGTCAATTAGGCCATTGATTGAGTTGTCAGGGGTGGAGGGGAGCGATGATATGATGTGATCAGTGGTGACACCCAGTGGTAATGTGTCGCTCCTGGTGCTTGCTGCTCCATCCAGCTCATTTGGCCCCTGCATCTCCCTCAACTTAATCAGATATGACAAGCTCCCCGGGCCTCCACTTACAAAACAATCACAGGCGACTGGCCGACCTGTCCCACCGCAGTCCGTCGTCCTGTTGAACGTTGGCCATTAAGGGGGGGATGTTTGCCTCTTTGCTCGTTTGAGCCCTCCTCTTAATTGTAAACACATTATTCTCAAGACAGTCTTGGAAACACAGCAGATGTCTAATTGGCGTGTTAATTATCATTATGCGCCACTTATGAGTCTGTCGACAGCACTCTGGCACTAAACCGGAGCTGCTGTCAGATGGCGCCGTTTTTTTCAGCGCCATTTTTGAGGCTCCCCAAACGCTCTGATTAGATCCATGCCCAATCATCAAACCATAATATCAAACAGGCGGTGAATATTTGAGTTAGAGTGCTCTGGTTATAAAAATGATTCCTCAAGTCTGTCTCGGTGTGACAGAGCAAGTTTTTAAAAGTCATCTCTCCATTTTAGCACCAGCTGAACTGACAGGCACTCCACTGTACAGGGCAGGGTTTTGTCTTCAGCTGAGGGTCGTGCATCAGGCAGTGCATGCTTCTGTCTGTAAGAGGCCCTTCAGACGCCTGTCATCCTGACTTTCCTTTTCTCAACGGTAGGGGAAGTGCCATTTCACCTTCTGACTGTCTCCTGCTGCCTGACAGTGTTGCTGGAAATATCCTAACGTCAGCTGGCCTGATAGGCTTGCAGTTGATGCGGCATTATGCATTTCTAAATTTAACATAGATTGGCGCTTCACGATGTAATTCCCTGGAGATTTTTAGGTTGCACATTTTCGGCTCCTTTTTTATGTTTCTGGACTGCAATTAGAGATGGGTGAAAAATTACAGGAAAAACCCTCTGTAAAGTGTGACCGTGAAGGCCGTAGCATATGACTCTCATCTTTTCCATACAGATCGAAGCACTCAGTGACCCCTTGTGCCCTGTATGGACTTATCTGCATTCAGTATGTTTTCTGCAATCATTTATTCGGGTTTTCCCTTTAATTTGTCGTCTATTTGTTGGCTCTGTGCTGCTTGGCTTATCAAAGTCTTTCAACCCACAGTTTCATCCTTACAAATGTATGTACTGGAACCAAGATACATGATATGGATGTTAGCGCCACTATGAGGTGATTTTAAGTGAATTGTCTCAACAACTACTCTTTGTATTACATCAGTATTTTAAAATTCACAGTATGAACACACTATTAACACACTAGTCCTTTTACTAAAATAAGTGAGGAATGACTATGGTTTTAGGCCCTAGATTTCATAATTTAAATGTATTGAATTTTAAATGTGGGCTCTCAGAAAAGCCATATGTCATTCCACAGATTAAACACTCTAATGTGTCCTCTAACATGAAATAGTGGGTCTAAGTTTAGCACACACAGCACTCTAAAGCCCCTCCGATGGGTATCTCCTCCTTTTAACAGACTGATATTTATAGGGGAGCCATCTGAATAATTAATCTGGAAGTTGAAGTAGCTGGCCGTTGCGTCACGAGGGCCCAAAGAAAAGCCTGATAGCTGTGCCGGATGGAGTTACTGGAGCAGACGTTTCTGACAAAGACGGAGGAGTGCGCGTAGCACTCTGCTCCGCTCTCCGCTGACAGCTATTTGGAGCTCGCGGTTGGCTCCTTTCGTTCGTCATTATTCTCCCCTATGTGAGCTAAAGATCACAGCCGCTGTTCTGGAGCATAATTTCATTTAACCACATTATTACACATGTTTGAGCTCTGGCACATTGGTATAAATTTGCACACATTTGCACATATTATAATGCTGTAGGGGGGATTCTAAATGAGTCAAACATTTACACTGCAGATAATGCAAACTGTATAGGGAGGGTACAGTATGTTCCCATGTAGTTACAAGAGCAAAACACTTCTTATTGACCTGCCTTTTCTTGTGTTTTATCACTGCATCAACCCGCTTATAGCGACTCCACATTGGTGGCCCCTTCCATTTTGCACTAATAAGATCCCCTTCACCTTTAATGAGCATAAGCACCAAGGTCCTGTAATTGGTGAACACAGCACCATCGTTGTGTGCAGCAAGATATTGAAAAGTCATAAAAATGTCACATGAATATTCAGGCGGCTCCACACTGCCTGAGATGGACAACAACAGCTGTGCCCTTACATCTTCATCCTTCTACATCATCCTAATTATGGGGATATGTTAATTGGGCATCTGTTGCCTTCTCTCTGTCTTTCTCCCTGCCTCTCTCTTCCTGTGCTCATCTCTGCTTTCTGCCCCTCTGACTGGCTGAGCTGCCTCTGAGGTGGAATCAGCTCTCTGTCCAAGCGTGCACCACCAGCAGCATTACAAATGTGCATATACATGCATGGAAACTTTAAGCAGCAGACACAGATACGCACTCATCTCATGCATGTTAACTTGCGCTATGGGCAAGATGCATGCACGCGAATGCAGCATATGGACGTGGTGGCAATCTTTGTCAGTTGTAGGTGGTTGAAGGCATCAGCTGGAGCTGTGAGGCAAGCTGTGAAACCAAATCAATTAGAGGAAACATGAAATTTTAAGGGAGTTAATATGCAACACACCGGCTGCTGCTCCTCTGTTCAACGTGGATATAACATAACACACTGCTATTTGGTGGTTGCTTTTATTCAAAGTGACTCGCAGTTCTGTGAGACCTTCAGTTTTTAGCATGGCAGCAAATCAAACATTTAATCCTGGCTGCCAGTGCTGGTGGCAGGCTCGGAGCTACACTGTCTAGTAATGGCTAGTGTAGTAGAGGTTGCTTGAGGATCAGTGTTGGAGGGTAATGTTTCACAGAGCAAGTGAGTGCTGGAGTGTCACTTTGTGATAAATGTTTAAGAGGCTCTTCAGTTTCCTGCCCTCGCATCATGTCTCGGGTGGGGAGGATGGGTCCTGCTGTGTGTGGCAGCCACAGTGAAGCGTCTTCATCTCCTCCCATGAACCCCACTGTGATGTGACAGGCTGAAAGGATTCAAACACAAACTCAGGTCTCAGATTCAAGTTCCTGTCATTGTTTGGTAGATGAGGCATGCTCATTACAACATTAGTGATCAGGGCTGTCCCATTGAGAACACTTGATGTCCTCAGTATTGTTCCTGGGTTTTTGTACCAGCAGTTCCCAAACTTTTTAAATTCATGGCACCCCTCCATGCGCCCCCATACGTTATATGTCACATTTGACACGTATAAACTAATGTCAATATTAAATTAAACAATATAGGCCTATTCACAGTCAGAAAAGAGGTGAGCTGTTTTAAGTGGCTGTGCAGATTTGGAGATAAATGTTGACGTTAAATGAAAACAGTGAATAAAAATTAAGCATGCTAACTGCGAAATATGACCTCATTTGACAGTTTTGCAGATGAGATATTATATTTCAGTTATTTCGGCTGGCCCAGGTGCGGCCATCTCACGCTGTTGAGAGTTGAGATTGTGTTTCTTAACAGTGACAAAGCTTTCCATATTTTGCTCTAACAGTCATTATTTCTGACCACTGCGCACCTGAGAAACCCGTGTGCCGGAATGTGTGTTGCGTTATTGTGACAACCAGCAACCATGAGCTGTCATCACTAGTCTTAGCTGCCGCATAACTGTTTATTTTACAGGGTTTGAATACAGTGATTTCAATGTTTATTGCTTGTTTCTTCCATTTTAATACATTTGATACAATAATATGAGTTATTTTAAATAATTATCCCCTCTGAGCAGGGAAGAGAGTTCTTTTAAACCACTTTAAGTACAGTTTTTCACCTGTGTTGTTTTTTGTGGTTCTTTGACAGCAGCGACACCTCAAGCTCTCTGTTTCCTTGGACCTTGGAGGCTGGACAGGGTTCATTTGTGGCTGTGTTATGTGGAGTTTTGCATTTAGCGCTCTCTGACGATTCATCCTCCGCTCAATTAGTTCGTGCTGACGCCAACACTTCCCCGAAGATGCCTTGGAGGCAAGATGAAGCAGCGCAGGATCCTGGGAAGCCAGAGGACTATTCTGAGTGACTCACAGCTTTGGTTCTCCGCCCACGCAGAACGGTGCGCTCGTGGTGTGTATAGAGATGGAGAGCGAGGGGAGAGTGAGGCCCACTTGTGTGACTGCTCTCCTAGATGAGAAAGGGAGTCCTTGAGAAATCATGACACATTGTTCTCTGAGCTTTCCTGCAACGGAAAGGCTCTCAAATCCCTATGCTCTGGCAGACTTTAAGTTTCAGGTAGGTAATATAGGAGAATATGGGAGAATATAGTGTAATGTTGTATATGCGTACTTGCATGCATGCATACATATATATATATATATATATATATATTTATATATAGTCAGCATTGCTCACACAGTTCATCTGTGCAAAATCACCCACGCAATGAGCATTTAACATCACCACATCACTGATGAAGACAAAATATAAAAAAATAATTGGATCACTCAGCTAAATACTTTAAACTGCATTGATATTACGACAAAAAGCCTGGTAAACATAACATGATTGCAGAGAATAGAGAGAAATAGTCTACAGCCATGGTGGCAGTGGTGCAGGTGCTATGTTTACCATGTTCGCCATCTTAGTGTAGTGTGTTAGCCGGCTAACATTTGCCATTTAGCACTGAGCACAAAGTACAGCTGAGACTGATGGGGATGTCATCGCATTTTGTCCTGACGATGGCACTAGATGAAAAGTTAAGGGATCACCAGAGTTATTACAAATCCTCTGGGAGCCATGAATGTCTGTACCAAATTTCAAGGCAATCGAGACATTTCAATCAAAATCGCAAATGTCAGCCTCATGGTGGCGCTAGAGGAAAGGTCAAGGGATCACACAAGTCAGAAGGATTTCGTCCTGAGGGGGACATGAGCGTCTGTTCCAAATTTCAAGGCAATCAATCCGATATTGGTTGAAATATTTCGGTCTGGACCTACGTGGTTGATCAACCGACTGACGAGCATTGCCATCCCTGGAGCACGCTGCTAACATGACTAAAAAATACACTGAGACGCACGGGGAAACGTGACAATATTGATGCCGACAGATAAGATGCAGGCTTACATTAAAGTGTGCAGGATCCGGGGGGGGGGGGATCATAGGTGAGTGGACAACAAAGCAAAGAATATGCTACATAAAGTCAGTGACACAAAAATGACAGATTCTCTGCAGTACGATGGCGAAAACAGGCACAGATGTGAGTCATGTTCAAAAAAGAAAATGTTGGAATATAGTCTCTTGATAAAAACAGTAAGCATAGCTCCACTTTAGCAAACAGAAAAACTGACTACAGATGCACATCAGGTTTCACACTGAGCTTTTCTTTTATCTTGTGCTGTACTCACCACACAAACATCCCCGGAGGATGTAGGGAATCTCTGCTCCATATCACCTGTTTTTCCCCTCTC
Source organism: Coreoperca whiteheadi (assembly GCA_011952105.1). Lineage (NCBI taxonomy): Eukaryota > Metazoa > Chordata > Actinopteri > Centrarchiformes > Sinipercidae > Coreoperca > Coreoperca whiteheadi. The sequence goes on along the minus strand of CM022473.1, from coordinate 7,439,003 downwards.
GCAGTGAGCTGTCCTGCCCTGATGCTGGATTTCACAGTGGGACAGTTGTTGGAGCAACACTAGACAGAGATGTGCTGTGCAAGGGATTGTAGTCATGCCTTCTTGTCATGTCTCTGTATCTACGCTAATTTACAGTCCAGTAGATGGGAGTCAGCCAAGAACAATGTAATCACACACTCAAGGCAAGAGCAGGAGGTGGTTCAGACAACGAGAAATGCATGCTTGCTAGAATATGTACAAGCAATTCCCACAATATTCAACAGATATGGTGGAACTTGATTAATAAATCAATGCGTTATTAGGGTGGGAAAAGACATGCTCTCTCTGCTCAGGCCGTTTGACATTTTCTTTCCGTTTGTTGCCTTTTCCCAGAATCAAACCTCACTTCTTTTATGGTCTCCTTCCCCTCTGGAACGTTTGAGCAATTCAAGGACGACAGAAACCTCTGGCATGCTTTAAATCAGAACACTATACATCACCTTGAAGGTCAGCTGTCTACTCAATGCACGGCTTTCATAACTCACATTCCATTATCACACAGGTATTGCAAGGTAACTATCTTAACTAAAAGAAGTAAGTATCCTGTGTTGCATCACCGTGTTGAATCACATCCAAGAGATGTTTTTGTTTATTCGCCCATTTTCTTCACAAAGCACTTCCCCTGAGACTGAAGTCTATTTAATAGATCACTAAATCACTAAAAACCAGTGCAAACAAACAAAGACACGATTCTCCAAACAACAAAGATGGAACAAACAAGCTACGCAAAACACTAACACAGTCACAGTGAAGACGTGGAGAATAACAAAGAAGCAATTGAGGTGCTCTGATGGAATGATGGAAGGTCTCCATGTAGTGGAGGTGACTGATGGTTGCTCCACTTCGGAAACCGGCATCCGTAGCCACTCTTTGTGATGATCTGGCTGAGGGGGCTCAGGCCTACGCAGAACAACAGCGGGGATAGTGCATCACCTTGGTATATGCCGCACTTGATGGTGACTTTGGCGGTCGGCTTTGTGTTGGCTTCTAGAGTTGTTTTTCCACAGCCCCAGGCTGGCTGAAGGCTGTTAGTGTCCTGTTGCTCTTGTACATTTCCATGCATTCCAGTATTCATGCATGGGGCACTAAGTCGTAGGCTTTCTTGTAGCCAATCCAGGTGGTGCACAGGTTGGTCTGCCTGGTCTTACAGTCTTGTGTGACTGTTCTATCGACCAGTAGCTTGGTATTACTACCAATTCCATTCTGGGAATATATATATATATATATATACATATATAACAACAAAAAACCACAAACCTTGGAAGTTGGAGAGAAAAGGCAAAACAACCCACCTATAATACTGCAATGTAAATGACCAAAATTGCACTCTAACAAAATTCCACATGCTATGCTACAGTATTCTATCCTATGCTATTCTATGATATACTCTACTACATTATGCTATTCTATGATATACTCTACTACACTATGCTATTCTATGTTATAATATGCTATGCTATGTTATGCTATACTCTGCTGTTCCATAGTATACTATACTTTACTATACTACACTTGGTCAAGGTTTTGGGTTTATGTTCAGTCATTTCCTGTTTTATTTTGAAATGTCCTCCTTCCCACATGAGTTCTAGTTTTGCTTCCAGCCCTTGATTACTTCGTTTATTTTCACCTGTGGTCATTGGTTTCACCTGTGTCTCGTTTTCTCCCCTACCTGAGGGTATTTAAGTTGTGGGTTTCCTTTTCTTTGCCAGTTCATCCCTCGTGGCTGTGTTGGGCCAGCCAGCCAGCCAGCCAGCCAGCCAGCCAGCCAGCCAGCCAGCCAGCCAGCCAGCCAGCCAGCCAGCCAGCCAGCCAGCCAGCCAGCCAGCCCAAGTAGGATCTATAATGATATATATATAGTATGGGCTCTTTAACATAAAGCATGTCTTCGTCACAGTATTGGAGACTCTGTTTTCCGGTTGATGCACCAGTTTGAGATCTGCGTTTGAGGATGCATAGAGGTTCCTTTATCCCTAGTTTACTGATCCCATGTCATTTTATCGTCAGCCTGTTTGCAGTATTTCATGGGACAAACTATTGTCCTTTATGGTTCTTCCACTTGGATATTCCCTGTGTTTCCTTATTCTATGTGTTGTTTATAGGCCACATCACTTCCCGGGATGCATTACACCGCTCTGGTGGAAGTCTGTTTCTTGGATAGTTCACTTAGGCCTCCTTCAGAAATCAACAGTGATTATTGCATTAGCTGCCGTGTGGCGCCTAGCCCCCCGCTCTTGAAGTCGTCATTAAGCATTCCTTTGACTGGGAGAAAAAGATCATCCCTGCTCTGTGCTCGTGCTCTCCCATGGCATTGAAGAATCTCATTTTTGGCAGAAAATTGAAAACTCAAATTGTGTTGGACCTGCAGCCAGCTCAGTGGGATGCCTCCATCCTTATAAATTCAGCATATATGAAGGGCATGTAGGGGTTTCTAGAGCAGCTTTGTTGACATTTACATTTTTTTTTCTGCCGCATTTTGAAAATGTGTTTCTGTGTAGCCTACAGTTTACATCATCCCTCTGCTGGAGTTTTATTAGAGTCTCTTTACTTCTGGTTTTCTGTGAAATCCCCCAGAGCTCTCAGCTGTGTGCCCTATTTTTAGAGGAGCACTCTGGCAATTTAGCCGAACAATGCTGGAGTCGCATCTTTGCTTCCATATGTGATCTGGTGGGATGCTGACTACAGGCATAACGTTTGCATTGTATGTTTGGGTGTAACCGATATTTTCAAACCTAAAAGCCTGTCCTAGGCATTCATACGTTCCGTGACATCTTATTCATTTTTGAGAGGGGCAGGACCACAGAGCAATGTGCAAGCGATAACTGGATGGAAAAAATAAGGTCAGGAATATCTGTCATGTAAGAGCAAGGTTGTTTTCCACATACTACTCTGCTGACTTTAAGACTACAATAAGCCTCAAATGGGAGCACAAACAGATCCACTAGCTGCATATAAAAATGACTGACTGTCCTGTCTAAGGTTCACCTTTATTGAACTGCATTACTATATTAACAGCCAGGGTTAATTAAATGGGAGCCCTGTCGTGCCCTCTAATTCAGTGGAAGCAAGCTAAATTAACCACCTAATTAGAAGCCGAGCTTGCAAGAAACATGTGAACTCACCTTGTGTCTAATCCAGTTTATTGAACGCTGCTGATCTGATAGAACTAAAAGTCACACAAAATACAATAAACCAACAGACACAAAGAGGAGGACATACTGTATATTGTTCAGGATATAATTAACAAATGCTTGTTTGAGCCAAGTATGTATTTTTATTTGCCTCCTTAGTACTTTTGTTGGCTGAACCAGGATCAGCTGTCCTTGACTTCCTGCTCCAAACCGATGAATCGTCAGTGCGTCTTGAAACAGAGCACTTGCCCCTGAAGCACGAAAGAAGTACTTGGCGAGCACTTTCCTTCTGCCGAACATGAATAAACACAGCGGGGTCTTTTTCAGGGGAGGGCAGACAGCGAGAAGCTGTAGGTGGACGCCGCGCTCAGAGGAGTCCTACGTGGAAGGAAGGGAAACCGATGAATGGGATGAGCCATTAAAGTGACGCTGACAAAAAGGCAGGAAGTCAGATTATCGTCTGGAGAGAGGGAAGGGTATTAGAGGTAATGACATGAAATGCAGAGGTCTGGGAGGAGTAAATGGCAGGCTGGGTCTTTAATCATTGGGCTTCCTCTGTGTGAGCTGAGAGTTCAGAGCCAATGGGACTGGAGAGGAGTCAAGAACTTCATTTATTTATTAGAATAAATATTCTATTTGTTTTTACATGTATACATTTCTAGTTAAAGGATACGTCTCATGATGATCTACTGTATATTCTTACTGTCAAATCCTTTGAAAAGTGCAAAACCAACAATGAATTGCTCCTACAAACAAGTATGGTGTGTATCCAAAGCCTGCTACATCAGCGCGCTACACTGTTGTACTGGGTGCCATGTTCCCTCATTACCATGAACACACACACACACACACTGTAGTTCATTTTGAGTTAATCCAACATACACCATCCTGCCGCTACAGCAACAAATCTGCAGCTGAAAACCGTTTCCAACTAATGCACTGGTTATTCCTAGAATATCACCACTTTTTCCTTGAATATGAAACTTCCTATTTGCAGAAAAGCCATTAATGTGATGATTATCCTGAATTGTCCTAACTTTTTTGTTAATGAAATAAATATTAGGCTGGCTTATAATAGTTATATCTATTACTATAGCTATTAATAGTAATAAACAGTTTGCAATGACACTAACATAGCCTCAAGTGTGTAAAAATTGTTTTTAAAGAGTATTAAAATCTTATTCTTTTACTGCTACTTTCCATAAATGAAACTAAGATGGATGGCTTTAACGTTACAGGCAGCGCTGTTTTTATTTAGCATTGCCTGGGGAAAAAAAAGAAAAACTGTTCACCTCGAGATTTCTAAACCCTTTTTTTTTTTTTTTTTTTCATGTATGAAGCAGAGTGACAGAGTGAAGGCTTTGGTTTGAACTGTTACCAAGTGTCACCTTAGCAGCAGAGAGGTGTGTGTGTGTGATCCAGGGACGACTGTCGTGAAAGATATAGTGCTATTCTGATTCATCCCGTTTTAAGCCCAAAAGCATGAAATGCAATTCAGCCTTTAAGCTCAGACACAAAAATATAAATAACTGTCACAACTTCCCCTTTTGTAAAACTTCTTCTGTCTGTATTCATATTCTTTATTGTCAGACTGGCGCATCTGCCATGCAGACTGCAGCTTCCGTCATAGAATCAGGACAAAGCAGTCAGCTGTTCCCCTGTAGCCATATACACGCTTGCTTTGCAATCTCTGAGTTTTTACATCAGCGTTACACACAAAGCTATACGTGTCATTGTAAGCATGAGAAACAGGCACAGTGCTTGCCTTCAGAGCATCTTTGATCCCTCGTGTGCTGCTGTCACAGTCTGTTCTGTGGACATTTTAAAAACCCTGTAAAATGTCTTTGTATTTCTTGGCTGATAGCCAATATTAATCCTACACTCATTACATATACTGATCTTCATCATGTGTAACAGTTGGCAACAGACATCATGGGTACACGACTTCCTTTGGTCAATATAGGACAGTTACTTTCAAGGCTAATTTTATTATCTCAATACAGCCACACAGTAGAATTAGGTGATGTGTCTGAAAAATAATGTCGTGATATTTTATATATATTTTATTTTGATGACATGGCTTTTAAAACAATAATTTAGACTCACCAGTCTTTTAAAAAATGAAATCAGACAGTTCAGTGAAAACAGCTCCTGCCTCCCAATAAGGAGATCGTGGGTTCGAATCCCAGAACCAGACCAACGTCATACGATCTCTCTGGGTGGAGTCTGCGTGTCCTCCCCGTGTTACCGTAGGTTTTCTCCGGGTTCTCCGGCTTCCTCCCACCGTCCAAAACATGCATGTTTAGGTTAATTGATGTGTCCAAAATTGCCCCCAGTGGATGAATGTGACACTGAATGGTTGTCTGTCTATGTGTCAGCCCTGCGACGAGTTGGCCACTGTCCAGGGTGTACCCCGCCTGAGGCCCGAAGCCACTGGGATAGGCTCCAGTCACCCGCGACCCCGAACGGGAACAAGCGGTAGAAAATTAGATGAGATAATACTGCACCAGGACATGTTGTGTGTGTACCTATTTCTGACCTTTGTTTGGATAGAGACAACCTTGTAAACTCACATGGAGTGGGGCAAAATGACCAGAATGAGTAGAATAGAAGGCAGCGTGGTGGAGACCTTGTTCAGAACAACATTTGCTAACCCTTCAGCCATGTCACTGAGCTGCTGCGAGGGCACGGTGAAGGAGGGGCGGGGTGGAGTTTCCCAGAATCCCTGCACGAATTTGGGCACAACCTCAATCACCACCTCTCGGGGGTTAAGGAGTTTGGAGCTGGGCGTGTCCAGATGCTGCTCTCTCAGGCTCCTTGCCCAATTCATACGTCTCTCTTAGGACGTCAGTGGGTAACAGTCATTAAAACTGTTTAAAAACACTTAAGCAAAGGGCGGCTGTGGCTTGGTGGCAGAGCGGTCGTCCACCAATCGGCAGGTCGGCAGCTCGACCCGTCGGCTTCCCCCAGCCATGTGTCGAAGTATCCTTGAGTAAGCTACTGAACCCCAAATTGTTCCAAAAGCTGTGCCTTCGGTGTACAAGTCACTTTGGATAAAGCGTCTGCTAAATGACAAAAATAAATAAGTAAAGACACAACTTTCAAGCTTGATGGCAGAGGTGATTTTAGACGATTCTGCAAAACCCTGGATTGTGATGAGTGAGAGCGCTGTTTAAAATGCTCCCTTTCTACAATATGTGTGTATGGTGAGGTTAGGCATATAGTGTGGTTACTGTTAATTAAAACACAAACGGCAGGTCTGTGAACTCCCGTCTCCTGCATGAAGTCTTATGTCTCTGCTACAGACAGATAGGTGCAACAATGGTCCCCAGCTGGATTTGAAACTGGGATGTTGTGGTTCATGTTCGAAATCTGAACTTTTAAGCCATGGGAGCACCCCCTGCGCTAATGCTTTTATAGCTGGTCTGAGCATAATTCCTAGAGATACTGCGCTGGTACTTATATATATATACTGTATGTTTTTTAAATGTGACTCACTGGAAACTAGGACCGTCGGCCTGTGGTGCGTTGAGGAACATTCTGGCTTCGTCCTCAACAGCCCTCATTTTCATGCCGACGTTCACACCCCACACCATTACAAGAAGTGAGATATGATGTGCAGATTTACATATTCACACGCTGACCTTGTGGCACAAATGAACAATGTGTCGTCGTGGTGAATAGACTGTGAAGTCTTCACTGTCAACCTTGCATGTGTTGAGAATGTTGTGCTGAAAAAGATTTCCTTTTTTTTTTCACGAGAAACTCTTATCCCTAATGAGCAAAAAGTGAAGAATCTGATTTCCTGGAAATAGAATGAAATGAAAGGATAATCAAATTGGCTGCAAAGCTAAAAGGTGAAAGGCAATGTACTATTCCACAGCTTCTTGCATAATATATGTGATGCCCTTATACAGGGCGGAAATTGTCTTTCTAAAAATATTAGGGGAATAAAGGGAAACGTGTTTAAATAGGCAGCTGAGAATAATCGCAGGCCCCTTATAACCAGAGTTGTTCTATTAGTTTTTGTGATACACTGAATATAATAGATTTTCTAACTGAATCACCAAGTTAGAAAATACGCGCGAGTATCACAAATTATTACTGCGTTTATTACTGCAAGTCATGTCAGCCCCCCCCCCCCCCAATCTTTCCTGTCTATACTGTGCAGAAATGCCCAAACAATATATATTTTTAAATAATTTATTACACTTGTGATTTGTATCAAGATTGTTTTTTTTTGTTTTGAGAAGTAAAAAATCTGCATATTACAGATAAAAAAAACTTGGGATTGCTAAATTTTGGATAATTTCAGGCAGATGAACAAAAAACGGGCCATAATAGCTCCCAGGGTCAGTCTGACGAACTTTCTACAGAAAGCACTCAATAAAACTTTCATGTAGGCTTATACAACAACATGGTTGTAATACAGAAATCCAGGGAGTGATGAAAATGAACTAGTTAAAAAATTCATTCACAATATAGTAATAGTACATTATTTATTTCCGAGAATACATTTTGAGCAGCTTACAAGTTCAGACAAAGTGATACCAACATTAGGGTGCCATGCTGGGCTGGCTGGCCTCTCACTGTGAATTCACACTGATTCCTTGTATGATTCATTCAGAGACATGAAAAGAGTCAATTATTTCACAGATAAAATGGTATTATGTAGCTTGATCAGAGCTAGGGCTGTAACACAGAGCAACGATCTGTAGCTGTTTCTGTTTCTTTCACAAAAGCAGCTGTAATCATTTCTGTATTGGCGTTATACAGGAAGTGGGAGTGGTTTATACTGAAGTGGTCAGAAATATCTGCTTCATTTTCTGCATTCAATTGTGTTCTACTGCCATTTTTACTCCTCATACATATAATTGTTAAGCAAGAAAAATAATATCTTTTAACCAAGTACCAGAATTAATCTACGGACGTTAGTGGGAAAAATACAAGTCAGAATTGTATTTCGTCATATTGGATGTTAAGTGATAAAATATGAGGTAAAAATAACAGTGAACATCAGTCAAACATTTTTGAATGTCTGAGTACTGAACAGTTTTCAGCCTATAGCCAATTGTTTACTGCAAAAATCTGGATGGCACCCGTTCAGAGTGCATCATCTGTGCCTATCTGAATAATATATGTGTAAACCCCTAATCAGAACCCTAGTGTAGACTGTATACACCCACATAGTCCTGAAAAGAGGTCTAATCAGCCAAATAAGGGAGATTAGCTGTGTGACTGCTGTGAGTTTGAAGGCCTTTAAAAGTTGTTACAACTAACATGTTAGCCTACTTACACAACCAGCACACGTTACATTAGCATTCATTTGGAGTAAGTATGTCCAATATTCACTCTCCTTTTAACTTTGGTTTGGTCTCCGTCAACTCCTTCGAAGCATTGTAAACGAGTGAATTCCTTATTCAATGTTTTGCTGATAACCGTTCTTAGAAGAGCTCCCCGTTGTCAAACATAACCCATCAAACCACAGAACAGGCAGTTTTTCTTCATGCCGTCGTGTGGTTTCTTTCCCTTCACAAATGACTGTGTGGTGTTTCCTTTGTAATTAAGAAACCAGACCTAGCTGCTGTAATTCTGTACATGAATAACAGCGCTCATTAACACCTAGTGAAGCTATCTATGGACCCGTCTGCATATTTATGCCAAGTAAATGCTGTTCCAATTCTCCCCACGGACGCTGTGTGTTTACTCACTGAGGTTGTTTGACATGCCGCACAACCTCTCAGGATATAGCCGTGCATCATGTCCTTAATCCCCCCTCAAACAAATGTGTTTGAGGAGTGACAAACATTTTGTAGTGGGGGTCTGATTCCATTACAAGAAGCAACAGCAGGATAAAAACCAAAAAAAAATAAATAAATCAAGGCTCCCAGGCTTTACCCAGATACAGAAGAAGAAACATGCCGTCACTGAAATGTCACCCTGTCACAGCTTTCATACTCTCCATAAGAGACCCTGAACCCTCCGGAGGGTAGAGGAGGAGGAGGGAAATCTTCCTCGATATGCAGGACACCTCCTGTATATCAGGGTCTTGTCTTTAATGGGGCATGTTAGGACTCATGCTGTTCATCTCTTACCCTGGGGAAGTTGTCTTGGGTGAGCAAGCTGAGGATGGGGGCCAAAGCTCAGAAAGCTACATGAAAATGTATATGATGATAAAGCTTTAATTTTATTAAAATGAGGGACATCGGTTTAATGTACAGCATATACCTTTTGGGCATTCTGGCCTAATGACTAAGCCGCATACCATACAGTATAATAACGGTGTCCCATGTTTGAGTCTGGCTGGGGACCTTTGTTGTATGTTATGTCCCTCTCATTCTTGCTACATTTCCCGTCTATTTCTCAGTGGTGAAATGTAAAAGGACATTTACTCAAGTACTGTTCTGAATTACAAATATGTGGTCTCTGTACTTAAGTATTTCCATTTCATGACAGGTCCAGGGTACTCCACTGCATTTCAGAGGGAAATTTGACACTTTTTACTCCACTACATTAACTGACAGCTCTAGTTACTTATTGATACTGAGTATAAGGCCCATGAACTGGATGTCATTATCCAGATATTGTGTACAGATACAGATCCAATGTTAATGCCCGGTGCAAATGGGGCCTGAAAGTGCCATTCATGAAAACTAGATCCCACAGCTTATCTGTCCCAAATTAGATTGCAGCAGTGAGATTACAGACTGTAGAAAAACATAGACATAGCGTGTCCATAACATCATCCATAGCTTTCCTAAGAGCTGTTCTGAAGCCTGCATTTGGATTTAGTGCTCCATTTGTATGGAGACAGGAACTCCAACTTGCGGAGTCTGGTTGAAGGTGAAGTGGGACAATCAAGCAGCAACCGTCACATCTGAGTGTGCTAGGCGGGACCGCTGTCAACCTAGGACACGTCCCCATATGTAATTATCTTGATCAAATAAAATAAATAACTGAGAAGATTTAGCCCAAGTGCTTGCACAGCCACAACTTACTTAATCAGTGTGAAACAGGTCTTTTAGCAGCTATGGTGAAACTCGGTGCAGTGCTGTTCTGAGCTACAGAACATCCAAAAGCTGACACCTCAGGCATCAAACCTGTATTTATTTTCTTTTTAAACATTCAACCTCAAAGGCTAAAACCACAGAGGACAGGGAGGCAGATTAAGACCCCAATGTCCCTGAAGGATAACAGGCATTTAAGGGCACGATTGCCTCATTGGAAGGACCTGACTGACCCATGTCTGCACTTCTGCTCTGTTTTTTGCTGCTGGGGACACAGAGTGTGTGGTCTGCATCTTCGAACACTCTCCCTGTACTCATTCTGCAGCTCCAGTAAACCTAGCCTCCTCTGATGGTAGACAAGTTGTTTTTGTGTTAGTTCGTGCCTCTGAGACACTAACGGGGGTTAGTTGAGGTTTTCTAAAGTAAAAAACTGTCCTTACTGGAGCCAAAGCTGATGTGATTCTGTCAGTCCAAATGGAGAAAAGCCTTGAAACCTATTGGGGAAAGATGTAGGACACACACAGTCATTCCTCTGTGGCTTCAATGATGAATAAAAACATGTTTGGATGTTCAAGGTTGCAGTGGTCCTGTGTTATTGTAAAAATGGATTATGGGTCTTCCCAAGCTTGCAGATTTCCAGCATGTGGAAACTGCGGTCTTATTCCTACTGTTACAGCGGCATGTGTATATGCGAGTTACTGAATAAGGTCATGAAACCCCTGGGCACAATTCATCTTAATTAGCAATGCACGGGTCTGCTGTGACATCATCCAGCTCTTCCTGCATTTAAAGCTCAGCCCCGCGTGCACTCAACAGCAGCTCTGTTTACTGTGTATGCTATAGAAATAGCAGATAATCTATAGGACAAAGCTCAGTGCCACTGTAACTATTAGACAATAAATACAATTTACAATAATCAGTCCCTTCTGAAATGTGACAGTTGTACCATTTTTTCCCAATAAAAAGTGTCAAACCCACAGCCAGTGTAGTCTAATAAATAACATTGTATTAACAGCTTGCAAGAAATAGTGCTGGCTTGGCCACCCTAGTTGGTCGCGTAACCCTCACCTTACACGTTGTAGCGGTCCGTCAAGTCTCCACGGGTGGGGCTTTGTGTTGGTGATGTGACGTTTTCATGGAGTGACATAAGATGCAACAGCTTTCAACCTGACTCAGTTATTCGGACTACATATACTGTACATGAGGCTCTAGATGGAATTATTCACAAAATGATCTAATTGCACTATGTGCTGTTTTTTTGTATTTATTCATGGAAATTCTTCTTTGCGAGTACAGTTTCTCTCCTCCAGGAAGAATAAATGGATAACCTGAAGTCTCTCTCCATCAATAAACGTGTTAAAACTCAATGGCATAAAGTCAGGAAAGAAAAGACATTTGAGATAACACCCTAAAAGGTCTGTTTAGTAGCTGTTCTGGAGCTTTTAATCATATAAAATGTTCACAGCATAAAAACACGAGGGATAAAACTTCACTATGCCTTTTTATGCCTTTATTGTTTTTATGCAGATTACTAACCTGTAAAACAGGAGGAAGAATGAAGCAGAGGAAACCTCAAGTTTGTATCTCTGCAGACCGGAGACTTTGAGAGGGTGTGGTAATCATTTTTTTTATTTGGCCAATCAGTGGTTTATAATCCACGGTTAGTCAAAAACTAATTTCACCAATACTCTGCCTGAACCAGAGGTCAATCTCCTTTGAATTCAGCAAATCACTTCACAGTATCATAAGTGGGGAGGTACACAAACAACTCACTTTCCATTGTACCAGACAACCTTTCTACTCTTTTATCCCTCATCTTTAGCACTAGCTAGCTAAAGCTTTCTTCTTGTAGTTTATCGACTCCATGATCATAACAGAATATAGTAAATTTCACCACTGCTCATTTTATAAAGGCCACCACAAGAGAGAATGTTCTTTGTTTAGATTATCAAACAATGGATCATAGATTTTTGTTTCTTGCTTTTTGCTGTAACGCAGTAATATAATGCATTACTAATAAAATTCAGGTAATATTAGACCCGTTACAATCTCAGTAATGCGCGTTACAAGCATTTTAACCCAAAATTAAGTGGTGTTTTATTTAATTAAAAATTCACCAACACAGCAAAACACTGCAGCACCAGAGGAGAGAAAAAAATCCATGAGTAACATTATTTCCTGTTGCTGGAATTCGATGGTTGAGATGATGACTGCAGAGACTGATTCTACATTTGCGAGATGGACATACTCCCATTATTTTCATTGTCACATTATATGGACAAAGCTGGTTCTGCACCTCCTCCAAGACAATGAGCAGTTTCTGTATATCAGTATTGTGAGTTTCAGTCTCAGTATCATTGTCAGCACTGGCATGTGTTTGACCTATAAGTAATGACTCATGTGTTTCGTTAACATTAGCTGATGACGCTAAATGTGACAGAAGTAACCCTCAGGGCTAGCTTTAGAAAACCCTGTACTCTTATGACCGTCTGCAATGACCAAATCAACAGTATCTTGTAAACTATGCACAATGCAGCATTTGTTACTTACACAAACAGCCCAGGCACACTAGCATGCGTGGTTTTCATAGTCATCCTCTTCATAGAATACCAATCAACCCACATGTGGTAGCTCTGGAGGATCCTTTACAAATCAGTGTCATGGCCCAGCTCTGATCAGTGTTTTCACCAACTGTAATGATAGCACAATATATGAACCCTGAAATGCGGTCAGGACCGATCCGCCATGACAGACCACTTACTCAGGCCCCCAAATGACCTAACCCATGTGATGAAGTGTCAGGCCCGGGAGCCATCCGAGCTTTCCATGCCACTGTATGTTAGCGTCACGCTTCAGTGCACAGAAACACAACATGTATCCACCGGTCTCAGTCACTTCTGTGTGTGTGACACATCCATGCTGGGTTAACTTACATAAAGGACTCGAGCCCAGCCATCTCTGGCATGCCTCAAGTGAGAGGTACGACATGTTCCCCATCCTTTTGACCATGCACAGGGAAGTCATGGTTGAAATTGCACAAATCAGCTCCTATACTTGTACACGGGCGGAACTATTACAGATATTGAGGCACTCCTTTATGGAGAAAATAAGTGAACATTCTGCCAGACAATTGAGATCAAAACAAGAATGTGAAAGTCGCAATAGCCTCTGATGTATTTTTTGCCATCTTAACCTTTTTGAAATTATGTCAACTTAAAACTGCTTCAGCGTTTTGAGAGCTTGGCCCATTGGTCCCCTCGCACGACGTGGTGATGTGAGGATTTGCAAAATAATGTAAATTGTAAAATACAACATGTTAAGTAGCTGTTGTGAGATAATGAGCATCTGCAGCATATCTGTATCTTTAACTGGCTGTGGTTTTTTTTTAGCTTAATGAGACATCTAAAGCTGCCAGGCTTGTTTACTTGTTTACATCGTTAACAATGTCTTCATCATTAGTGAACTCCATTTTGAATGACATTTTGTTTTTGGAGGTAAAGAATCTATTAAATTTTTTTTTTTGTTTTTTGGGGTTTTTTTTTACATGCAAGAGTTTTGCATCTATTTTAAACTAGCACAAAGGGTGCGTTTGGTTTGGCATTTTCTGTCTTTCACTGAAGAGCCAAATCAACTGACACGCCGAGATAAACCATAAAGCTCACAGGAACGTGGCAGCACTATTCGCACAAGTTTCCCTCTGCAAGAAAAACACTAACCAGACAGACAGAGGATAATTGCAGACCCTGCTCACGTCTTATTTTGAAACGCAAATGCTTTATGCACACTGAATAGTTGCAAATCATTCTTTGTACTCTCAACAGCAGCCCCTTTCTCTATTATATGTAGACACTCAAACATGTCAATAGATAGGTGGATATGAATGTGAGTAGAGATATATGTAATGTATCTGCCAATTTAAATGCATACATTGTCTCAGGCTTCTGTATATATTTATGCCCTTATCATACACAAGCCTAAAGACGTTGGCATTCAATATCCCTAAAATATCCTCCTCTATGTGTATTGCACTAAATCATCATCATATTCACATTACATCCACAGCATTTCAGCTTACACGTGATTTGTCAGTGTACGACATATAACATACTACATCACACACAGTAGCATACAGTAGGAAATGTACTGTATACTGTTTTTTCACATAGAACATATCACACAGAGTCCTAAAACTTCAAAGACATAAGGCAAAGGGCTAGGGTGAAAAGCCAGTCATGTTTATATAGGAAATTCAGAGTTTATTTTTTGGACAGTGTAAAGAGACGTGAACAATACAAATTCCACACGGAAAGCACCAAAGCTCAGTTTCAAGCTGTCCCTGTTGTGTGTCTGTTGAATAATGACGGAGACTGGAAAGACTTTAAATTGCATTTTCGCAAAAACAACGAAACATATCTCACATTACAACATGTTATAACATTAGACCAAATGTCCTAGTAGTGTCAGCTAACTGAATATTTCTCATTCTAAACCGCTTGAATACAATAAACTCTGAAACGCACACATTTCCTTATGTATAAATAAAACAAAGACAAATCTAAATTTATAAAGGATTGGCTTTTAAGTTTAGTATATTGCCCCCCCCTAAAAATGTTTTGGTTTTTTTTGGGAGGGGGGGGTTGTATGCTTATATCAACAAGAGGCAATGAAATCCAGCAGAAACCTTTGTCTTGAAATTATCAGAGAGGATTAGAGATAAATGAGACAACACTGTTATTTCAAAATGCTAATTTGGTTTAGCGAACACCCCGTGTGCAAAATCTCTTGCAAAATGGCACCTTGAATGAGTGGTTTAGAATGATTTTCCCAAGACCCGCAATTTGCAGCTGTTCTCGTGCCCCTTTGTACATCCAGTCCTGTTATTTCAGCAGCCAAGGACGCCATTTATGCTCGCCCAGTATGCTACTGTATGAAAGACTAATAAGCGGGGAGCAAGGTGAGGCGCCCTCTGAGCTGCTCTTCATAGAATGTTAATTTTCCACCAAGATTGTAAAGTGCTATTCCTGAAAGAAAATGAATTTATAATTCATAATTCAGCACTGTGGCTTGCCTTATCAGACCCTCAGGGGTGTTTTCCTTTCCTTTTTGCATTTAGCTTTCTTTATACATGTTAACATACAGCAAGGGTTTGTATACTAAAAAAGAGACATTGACAACAGGCACCGCCATACTCCTCCATTATCTCTTCTCTGGGGTTGTCCCAGCAGGTGGGGGCCGGGCATTACCCAGATTTTGCCAAGTTGAAACCTTGTACGAGAGGTTCATGTAACAGAGAGAAAGAGAGAGAAAAACAAAAGATTATGTGCGAGCGAGGGATGCTGGAGTGTTGTGTGGCACAAAATAAGGGGGGAGGCCCGCTGGGAGCGTGATGCGGCAACAGCAGCGACATTATGTCATCCAAGGGGCTGATCCTCTGATGACATTCCCTGGCAGAAAGAATCTGATGTTCGCCACGACCCCATAATCTAGTGGCATGTGTTCCTCTCACATGGAGCGCGAATGTGAAGCGAATGGGATTGGAGATGGTAGAGAAGGATCGAAGCGGAGGATGAGTGAACGACGGCAGCGCTGGTTGTACGGCAGCCTGTGAAATCCAACATGTTTCTGTATTTCCAGCAGAAGGCTACATTGTTCAACCTCTTGCACTCTGCTGGGTCAGCCGCCCAGGGACATGTCTTTTGTCAACGATGTAAGCACTGCGTCATGCCTTTCTTTCTCCATTAGATCATAACCGTTAGTGTAAAAACAACACGCTGCCAAAAGGGGGGGCGTGGGATCCTGTAATCTCTGTTGGCACGCTGAGGATGTCAAGCCTGTCCGTCAGGTTGCCAAAAACTCCCGTCTTGATGCTTTCTCCTCAACCCCCCGCACCGCCACAAAGGATTGTCCCACTCTATGTCATGTCTCTCATTATTTAAGCTGTAACTTGGCATTCTCAGTACAGGAATGACTGAAGAGCTGCAAAAGACAAGGCAGAGATGCACACGCTGAATACTTCCAGGAGACTACATACAAGCGGCGTAATTCTACGATTCACTGTGGAAATTAACTTTAAGGCTTCAGTTGTTTGAATTTGCCACAGTGGATTTTGTCCCTAGAGAAAAATATAAGAGAAAGGAACCTAAAAATAATACTAATAATCAATTCGTATGTCATAAAGGCAAATCATTATTAGTTCTGTCTCCTGGCAACAGTAACAAAAGAAACTACAAAAAATCTGCAAAACTTCAGTGTTGCCATAAAGTTTAAAACTAGCAATCAGTGAAGGCAGCGAACCACACTTGAGTAAGGCCTTTGGCTCCTATTCTGTGTTTTTTAACCATGCTCCTCACTGACAAAAGACCACGCCAATAAAGATATGGATTTACAATCATTTATTGTGTATTATGGAAGGAGGAGAGCCAAGATGATGCAGGAGGTGTATTTAGGGTCAGGAGGGAGGGATGAAGGGATGGGGGATGAGGGGAGAAATGGCTGCAATGGCTGAGTGCATAAGCTGTAACCTCTTCTTAACCTGTTGTTCACATTGGGGCGTTGGGGCGGTGCTTGGTTTCAAGCAGGAAAAAAAACGGCGGCCTGGTCACAAACTTTTTCATATTACGGCTAAACAGTACGACGTGCTGGACGGACCTGCAGACTGGACGCAACCAACAACCAACCAGAGCAGCGAAAACATGTGACGTGTGACTATTCAAATCTGGACAGATGATGTTGCTCTGTCAGTTATCATATCAAACCCTCCCCATATTAAACGGTTGTGATTGGCCTGACCAGATCCAGGACAGGTGGAAATCTGACGGAATGGCAGGGGAGCCGGACTAGTGACGGGAATTACAGCTCCTGTCCTTCCCAAAAGCCGGCTCTTTCGGCTCCCAAGCGACTCGCCATCTAGCACCACTTCTGCTGGTCACTGCCAAGGTCACGTCACGTTCTTATTTGTTGCAAGACATAACTATGCAAGATTCTTCATCTGTAGTACATTGAAATATTCTGTCGTATTCATGGTTAAAAAGTGGGATATGTCAAGAATAGACTATCCTAGTTGTATAACAATGAAATAAATGGGGGGGCGAAATCGAGAGCTGGCTCGTTCACGTCCAACACATCACTAGGCCCGACGTACGTGCCAGAGCAAACGAAACATGAGCAACTGCAGCACATTCAGAACGCTGCTGCTAGAGAACAAGAGCCAGGAGAATTGAGCCCTCTGCTCCAGTTGTTAAATATTTACACTGGCTCCTAGTAAGTCATAGAATAGATTTTAAAGTGCTGTTGTTGGTTTATAAATTACAAAGCCACCGTGGGCCAAACGCATTGCTGATCTGCTTGAAGAGAATAAACCTAGTAGGTCCCTTAGACCTTTAGGAAAGCAGTCAGCTTACCAGTACCTCTTGTCAGAACTGAACAATGTGAAGCAGCTATTAACCACTATGCCACACACAGATGCAAGCAGCTTCCTGATGATCTGTGCCCCAGTTTTCCTTGCCTTGCATGATTTCAATTGTTCAGTCTAATAGTTGAGATGAAATAGGGCATTTATGGGTCACTGTTGCATGCTGGATTCTTGTCATCCCGTGTGACTCAGTTGTCAGTGTCACTCTGCCAAACTGTGATGAAGACAGATTTAGCTCCGAAATGTTGATAGGCCATGTCAGCCGGCAACACTTGAGGTGCCAATGTTCTGAAACACATTGACTTCAGGCGATGGCACTACTTTGTTCAGTCATTACGGTCCTGGAATTCTCTTCCACATGATCTAAGGTCTGCTACAGCAGTATATTCTTTGAAAAGCAGACTGAAAACACGTTTAAAGTGTGTGGTTAACAGGTACATATTTAATCATAAAATCAGTATTGTTAATATCATTATTCCTCTTTTCATAATTATGATAATACATCTTATCCCATTTTTATTGTAAAACCATTTTATTTTGTTTTTATCTTATATTATATGTTACCTTGTATGTTTTTGTCATGCATGATTTTAGCCTATTTTCCCTGCTTGCTTTTGATTTTGAAGCACATTGAGTCTACGCCTGTCGTGCTATATAAATAAACTTGACTTGGCTTTGTTTTGAACTTTTCTTTTGCCACTTAGTGCATTTTAAATGTCTGACATGAAATCTGACTGGAGGAAAAAGATGCAAACGTGGCTGTTTGAAAAATTCACAGTGCGACAACTGTCATGGTTTTAGTTTGTGTTCTAGGATTTCCTGTTTTATTTTGATACGTCCTCCTTCCCTCATGGGTTCTAGTTTTGCTTCCTGCTCTTGATTGCCTTGGTTGGTTTCACCTGTGGTCGTTGGTTTCACCTGTGTCACTGTTGTCTCCCCTACCACTGTGTCTCCCTTTGTTTCCTGTCAGATCCTCAGCGGTTGCTGTTAAGTATTCCAGCCCTGCGCCTTTGTGTCTTTGGCTGTTTCTCTGTGTAGTTTGGACTCTGGCTTATGTGTTTTTGGATTGTCATTTGGATTGATGTTTGCCTGCTTGGACTGCTTTTTATGTTGTCACCTGTCAGTAAGTTTGTCGGCCTTTTTTCCCACAATAAATCCTTGCACTGCCTCTGCCTTGCCTGAGTCTCAGCATTTGGGCCCTTCGCCCTGTTTCCCGGGCTTAGCAATAGTGACAGCAACTGTTAAACAGCTATTAAAGATCAGACACTATTATTGAGGGCTGCAAAGATTTTCCACTTACACTGTTATAAGACCGAGGAAATTAGCTAATCATCGCATTTGAGGAGTTTGGACTTTTCCTTGGTAGATTACTTAAAAGAGTAATTGTTTATTTATTTAGGATCCCCATTTGTACTACCACAGTAAGAACTGTTCTTCCTGGGGGCCCCCACAATTCACAGACAGTGGTTGTCTTACATTCATAATGTCACGTCATGGTTAAAACAAATAATAGTTAGTAAGATAGTTGTATAACTAGTGTACAGTGTTGCATTACCCAAGTTAGCACCACAAGTGTAATCAACCTTCGCATACAGAATCTCATCTGTAGCCAAAAACTAATTTCTTTCTGAATAATTGCTGTTCTTAATTTTTTATCAAAATTAACATATAATTCTCAGCCAACTAATCAATTAATTGTTTCAGCTCTGCGATTTTGGAATCAGAACACTAGAGATCACCACATCATCTCTCTCGTCCTGAGATTTATTAGAATTTGATTATAACGAATGGCAATAGACCATCAAGAATTCTTTCAACCACACTGAGGAGTTAGGCTAGAGTAAGTACAGTATGTCAAGTTGAAATGACTTGGAATCATCATTATACAATATAATGGGCTGATATAGTGTATCTATAATGACATGTGCAGTGACCTCAGAAAGTCTTGTCCATGAATTAAAGCTGCTTTCTTTGCAAACACTGCAAAGAGTGGGTTTGAAAAGATATATTAAAAGCTGTGGCCTTGGTGTCTGAAAAAGGGGAGGAGGGACAAAGGACACTAGGAATGTAACAGGATGCCGCGCTGATTTTGACAATCTTTAGCACATCTGAGCGCAAAATAAGCTCTGTTTTTGGCATGAAAACGTGACATCATCGTAAAGAAAAAGAACATTGAGAGAAACGTGAATGGCAGGGGGCATTGTCATGTTGAAGTTTACCTTGGTCTGTGTTTTGTTTTTTCTTCTGTGTAGCCCCTGTGAGGCGATGCTGTTGTGAGTGAGTCACAGAGTTTCTGAATGGCGGGCCGGGTTTATAAACCTCGGCCAGCCCTCAACACAATGCGTTTAGAGGCCACTTGTCTCTGCGGTCCGTCACGCAGGCACATGCAGCGAGGTCCCACAGCCTCGGCATCCTTACTTTTCATCCCGGAGGGCACGGGAGCACAGAGACTCCTCATCATGAGGTCCTTCTTCCTACTTCTCTTCTCGCTGTTGTTGGTGTCCCATGGATCGCCAGCAGTCATCACAGGGGTAAGTGGGAGCAAACAAGTAGGTACCTCTCGGGGCATTGGAAAGCTCTCGGTGTGATGGGAATATGCAGATCAAGAACTTGCTTTTCAAACTGCTCTTTTCATGAAAGAATATGTTGCCTGATGTGTACTGCTAAATATTTTCCTTGGTCTTAATGGCAAAAACGGAGCATTAGTTGTGCAATCATGAGTGCAGTCATTTTAAACACTTCAAATGGGAGATACTTTGGTATGAAATTAAACTCCTCAACCCGAAAAGGAAAAATAACATGTAAAATACGTGTATATAAAGTGACACACAGTGTAGGAAAAAGACTTTTACGGTGAGCATGTCTTATTTATGCTTAGACCAAAGCCTTTTAACATTCATCCTTTGATCATAATTTTTCCCCTCCGTTTAGAATTGTGGCAAATTATTCTCCAAATAATTCTGTAAAGTATTTCAATTTCATTGTGCTTTAAACGTATAGCTGAGGGAAAATGTAAAAATATCTTGCCCTGAAAATTAAACATTATACAGTAGAATGTAGAAAAATGCATATTTTTAGAAGACTCCCCAAAGAAGAAGACACACACACAGATGCAGTCTGGTTTTGGGATTCTAAAAGCATGAATGGCTTTTAGAATGGTCAACGACAAGTGCAGCGTATATCACTTTATCCATGAATATATATCAATTTATAACAACCCACCAGTGAAGTTGCGTTCTTTCAACCCGTTGGTTCTTTCAGTGGTTATTCTTGAAATGATTTCCTTATCCAAGTCAGGACTTACAGGAGTCCATGAACATAAATAATGGCCATAACCAGCTGATAAAACACCCACCCCTGTTACAACAACCGTCGCTGACGTGAGTGGAGCGAGGGGCATGCAGCCATAAAGCAGAACGGGATTTTCATCCCCGTCTGTCACATGAAATCACTTCTGTTCCTCTTCATTGTGTTCCCTTCATCTCACACAAAGTGAGAGCTGTCACTCAGCTTCTCACTCAGACACTCAAAACAATAACTCACCCCCCTCTCCTGTGTTTTTGTTGAGGTATGCTATGATTAATGGCGTAATGACACTCCCACTGGCATAATATACTGTTGAGATAACACCAGTTTACAGTGTGTATCGATCTGCTGCCAACCCATTTCTCACCGATCTACCATGTTCACTGCCAAACCATACCTGCGTTTTCCTGTTAATATATTAATCATCACATGATCGTGTTTAATTACATTACATAGCATTACATTCATGCGGGTATTATATGATTACCGATTCCATCTCTCCTTTGTTTAGCCATAGCACCAGTTGCACCAGGGAACTTTGGACCACATTTTATTTGTAACAAATTTCAAACCTGAAACTGAAACGGTCTCGTAATACAAAGCTGATAGTAACAGAAATTAATTAAGTTAATCATGAAACTTTAATAAGATTAATAAGGAACTGACCGCATTAACGAGAGTACAGCATTAGTAATAAGGGTTAGGTTGGTAAGGGTTGGTATTGCATTGCATTGTTGGTCCAAAGCTACATGTCCATAACAGTCTTGTGATCCGCAAACCTGTGTGCATTGGTGTGTGCGTGTTGTCTGTGTATTGTGCACGTGTGTGCAGGCCTGTGACAAGGACTCTCAGTGTGGAGGAGGGATGTGTTGTGCCGTGAGTTTGTGGATCCGCAGCCTGCGTATGTGCACGCCCATGGGACAGGAAGGAGACGGCTGTCACCCTATGAGCCACAAGGTGAGATCATCTACAGAGGTACTCTCATCTCATCTGCGAAGTGTCACGCGTCGTTGATTTGCCCCCATAGAGTTGTGTCACGGTAGAGATGATGCAGTTCATAAGGTAGATGAGCTGATCCTCATCATGTTCTCTGTGACAAAGATGGAGCAGAGCTATTTCTGTTAACGTCTTGTCCACTTGACCCTGTGGCCTGTTGGTATACTCTAAAGTTGAGGTTGCCAATATTGTTGATTTTGCTTTTGTGTGATCACTTACAAAACACCTAGACCCTTGCCTTCAAAATTCACACAAGAGGCCAGAAAAACAGCCTTTCACTGCATCCGTTATGCCTGATGAAAATGAAATGAATCCCAAACTAAAGGTGTCTTCCTTTCTGCTTCCAGGTTCCTTTCTTTGGGAAAAGACTTCACCATAGTTGCCCCTGCCTGCCCAACCTGTCATGTATCACCATAGAGAAAGGGAGATCCAAATGCCTCTCGCCATACAAGTATCCTGACTACTACCTCTGAGGGCCAACACTTGCAGTTACACTGCACTGTAACTATCTGCCTTTAAAAGCCTGTTTCCACTTTGGGGGTTTTTTTGTTTTTTTTATTTTGAATAAAGATATATATTTAGAAATGCATCATTTTGGTTCAGGTTGAATCAAACTATATATTTAAAGGAAAGCCCAATTGCTGGTCTTTGCACCCTTGGATTTCCGAGTCAATAAAATATCTAACGTGATACCAGGTTGGGGAAGATGGGAAGGACCGCACCGTGCGCTGTAGTTTTGACCTAAACGTGAACAACGTTGCCCCTTTACAAACCTGAATATTCTTTAACCACTGCACATTGAATGTTTATTTCTATATTAGCTTTGCCTGTTTCTGTTATTATATTTTAAAATAGATATTTTGCACGGTTTGGAAATACAGACACCTCACAGTGACTGATAAACCAAAGAGCACAAAAAAAAAGATAACATTTTTATTGTAGTTTACTTGTAGTGAATAATTTCTCTGATTAGTTTGGTTTTATTCAGTATTGCTGTTCATATTTTATTGGATTTTGGAGTGCAATCAAAATGCACATGGAAACAAGCCACCTTCTTTAGTTGTGTTTGGCATTAAGAATAATCTTGATTTCAAATGGGCTATGTTACACTGGGTTATTCTGTACTGCATGTCTCCCAGTACGCTGCAGTAGTCTGCAGCAGTTTTTGGTGAGCGTTCAGCTGCCCTCTAGGAAAACATGAGGAGAAACGCACATTATTTCACTTGTAATAAAATGGCATGCTGAGTGAGAGGCGCAAGTTGCTTTAATAGTATCCACTCATAACCGAAATGCACGCGTGACTGTTATTTTCGTGCTTAATTGCTTTGCTTATCGACAATGTACAAAAATAAAAACTGCGAGAACATTTTAATTGGGGTTCAAAGACGAGGGGAGACGGGCCTTTTCTTACATTCATCTTTAGAACACCAGGAAACACTAAGACAGCTATGAAATGAATCCCTGTCAGGTTATGATTCACCGCATTGGTTCAAGGCTCAGCGCTTGAATTAGATTTGTCCAATATGTAAAGCAATGACTCACGTCAATCTTATACTTGGAAAATGGATATTGGTCTTCTGTGGCTCTAGACATGAGAGTTTTCAAACAGCCTAAAAACCTCAGTGGAGTGATCTGTGATTAGGCAATGGCCCAGATAATGGAAGGCTGAAAACTAGAGTACATAAAGTCAGATATTGGTAACATTTAAATAACGTCAGACAGAATTTGTTCTAATTTACTATGGCAGTTTTAACAACATATATGAACTGTCTGGAACCTTGAAGGTTGTGATTCATGTCACCCAATAGGAGCTGAAAGAATAGGTCAATCAATTATTCGGCTATTTTGATCATCGATAAATCATTCAAGTAATTTTGAAGCATAAATGTGCTTCTTAAATGTGAGAATTTGCTGCTTTCTTTGTCCTGTGGGATACTGAACTAGACATTTACAGTTAAATGGCAACTGAGCAAAGTCTGCTGATGAGGACTGTGTGATACAGTTGAAAAGTTTCAGAACAAGCGAGTGGACCTTCTGTTGAGACTGTTTTGTTGTTGAGATTGCTTGGGTTTTGGACTGTTGATTAGACAAAACGAGGAATTTGAAAATGTCATCTTGGGCTCTAAGAAAGTGCAATGGGAACTTTTCCCAATTTGTAGAACAAATGATTAATCATTGAATTAATCGATAATTAAAACAATCATTAGTTGCAATCTTCACGGGGAACTCCACCGGTGTTACACATCAAAGTCTGTTTACAGGTCTTGGGGAGTACTACTCCATGTATGAAATAAGGTGTATGAAACCTTTTGTGGCTGCCTCAAGTGATGTCACTTGAGTCATCGTCCGTTGGGTCTGAAGACTACAAGTCTGAAACAGAATAACATCTGAAGGTGTTAGAAGTGAGCTCCCCAGATGTCTGTAGCCCGCTCCTCATGTCTACCTGAGGCTAGCGGCTACATTAGCCGCTACTAGCATGACACGCCCGAATCTTTGAACTGTCTCCAGTTAGAGTTGCATTGTTGGTAATGTAAGCACCGAGTTTTGACAAGGAAGAATAATGCATGGAATAGAAAACATGATACCTCTGGTTCTGCTGCATCAATTCTGATGCCTTTTCTAAACTGTGCACTGAGAATCCAACAATGTTAGAGTGCAAAGCTTAATCGATGGAGTACTTTTTTAAATTTGATAATTTGGTAGAAAGTTAATAACAGCTCAGAGTCTTTGGATACCTGACCAAGCCAAACCTCATCAGATGATTCTTTTTTTTTTAAAACGCTACATTTCCAGCTGCCCACGTTGTATTTTAGCGAAACCCAGTGAGGAGGACAGAGGTCGTCTGAGTTGCTCAGTGGCTAGAAGGACTGAAAAGGCCAACAAAAGCCCAGCAAAGAGAATTACATTTCCCCAGCATCACAATGGAGCCCGCATGCCCTGAAGGCAACACGATGCACCAAAAATACCTGACCTGCATTTGCATTGCACGAGAGCATGGGCAGGTGAGGAGCCACAGCAATTACACCGTGAGACCTCAGCACGCTGGTAGCACAGCACAGCCAGCTGTCAGGAACAAGCAGGCGTGTTGTGATGCTAATGGTTATGGATACACTGAGGGCAGACAGTGTGTTGAGGAGCTTGGTTGCGGAATGGCAGATCAGAGTGACGGAGGGGCCGGAGCTCAGAAATGAATGCAACCGCAATTAGCTGAAGCAATAGCCGGCTACTGGCCTAAGGAGGGAGGAGGGGATCGGGGTTTGATTAAAAGAGCAGGTGCCACACAAACAGTCTTTTGAAACACATATAATTAACTGTTTAATAAGAGCTCTGTTTAAAAAATAGAATATCACACTTGTAAAGGAAAAATTTAACTTTTAAATAAGCAGCTACAAGCAAATTTATCCCATTAAGTGTTAATTTATATTATTTCCCAACATGAAGGTCTAAATGCTGTTTCCACGCTTTCCCCACACGCCCAAGAATTTTAATATATTGAGTTAAAATACTGGAATCAGCCTAAACAACACTGACCACATGCTCATTTCTAATTTTAGAATGTTAACGTCCCTCAGGTTATTAAAGGGGCACTCCATGCAGTTCAGTTTTACTTGTTACAAGGAGCCATTATGTCCTTGAAACCAGATGTATAATGTCTTTTGTGGCTCTGGAGGAGCTTTCTAAAGTTTGAAAAATAACCCTGATGGCGTCATCAGGGATAGCTTGGCTTGGGCTTGAGACTTTTTCACACAAAGTGGGCATTACAAACTGGAGGTGTGGGGTTTGAACACAGCGGGCATTTAGACGCTACCCACTTGCTGTAAGGTAAGGGAAACTGAGCCATTCCAAAAGACAGGAAATCAAGATATCTCGGCCTCTGTTGCTTCGATTTTGACCATTCTTCTTTTAATCTGTCTCTTGTGAGTCCCCCGACATTATGGAAGTGTAACGCTAAATTGATGGCGTGCCCCTTTAAAACTTCCCAGAAGGCCCCAGAATAAATACCAAGGACACGACTTTGGTGTAGCCTACTTAAATGTAGCTATGGCCCTGACATGGAGAAATCCACATTAGAAACACTAAGATATCAACGTCTGCATTGATTTCTCAGCCAATTTGTTCAAATACGGGGAGCAAACTCTCACTTTTTCTCAACTGGAAAATCTTTGAACATGTCTATCACCCTCTCATACATAAGTACACAAGACAGGATGAGGGCAGGTCAGCATGCTAACAAAAGTAAATTACACAAAATACAAATCAGAGGGTGGCCTTGTCATGTAAAAAGATATAACCTGAGATGCAATCAAGAGCGGAACCGGAAGAAGAGAAGACATCTTGTTAAAAACAGATCAGAGACCAAACAACGTATCATCCATCTCTTATTTATTTGCTAAGAAATACAAACAATGCAAACATCCTTTCCGAAAAAAACAAATTGTTAACGTTTTCGGTGTCCCAATGTCCATGTCGTTAGAAAAAGAACGATTTCTGTACATCCTGCCGGGAATGTGAATCCCAGCACAACTGACCCATGAAGAAGAATAAGAACTTGCAAAAAACCTTTATAGTGAGTTTTAACACCTTTCAACACATAGAATGCTAAGAGATTATGAAATATACAACATATCTGGTTAAAAAAAGCAGAAGGAAAGAGGGAAAAGGGCTTTACAGTATTTACAAATGTGACTATGTCCTCATTAAAAATATACTGAGATCTGTATCTCATTTGTGGTATCCAAAAGATTAGAAACCAGGTGTGTCACAGACGCTAGAGACACTGACTCTAATCAGCTGATAAAATAGTTCTGTTGTGTTCCAGGCATGGGTTCTGCAAAAGGCAAACAACCTCAAATGGGTGTGCTGGGATATAATTTCAAAATGTACAAATAAATAGCCCAAGTGACGTTCATGTACCATATTGTAGTGGACCAAAAAGGTTGCTGTACTCCATGGGGCGTAAGAAATACCTCCAAAGTAGGACATGACACATGACTGTCACAGAGGCTATACCATTTGGAAGGAATGTCACCTACAGTACATGCAGAGGTGTAAATTAAAAGGTGTCTTAACCATGATGCCCAGTTGGTGAGGCAGACAACCTCAAACACATTAATATTTCTATAAAAGCATCCCATTATCCCTTAATATGACTAGCTTAGTCTGATTCTTATCAGCAAAACAGGCCTATAGTATGACGTTACATCTCATTCAGGTTTTTGTCAATTTTAAATAGTGGGTGAAGCCTTAGTCACAAACAAAAAATATGTGCAAATTGAACTGTGGTGGGTTCACCCGCCGCAATACCCCTGTCTGTGCGCACAAACACATTTCGGGGACCAATCTGTGTAGCCTACATTCTGAATCAAGATGTGATGTGTCTTTGGCAGTGTGTTTGGGGGCCATTACGGTTCAGATGACAAGGTATGGCTCCATGGGCGTCTGTGTTCCCAGGCAGCAGGGGAAACAGGCTCTGAGGCGCACCCGGAGCTCCTTGTTGAACAGGAAGCTGATGATGGGGTTCGCTCCCGCCTGGGCGAAGCTCATCCACACCGCAGCGGTCAGGTAGAGCTGCGGGACCGGGGCTCCCCGCGCGAATATCCTCAGGTAGCAGGCGCTTATGTAGGGAGCCCACAGAATGAGGAAGGTCAGTGTGATCATGTAGTACATCTTCCCGATGCGTTTCTCCATCTTAAACTCATCCAGCACCAGCAACCTCCTGTTGCCGAGGTGCGAGGCTTGCCTGATGCCCACCAGCGTCGGCGGGGTGGGTCCGCGGCCGAAGCCGGCGATCCAGTTGGCGGCTGCCTGCCCGGTGGCTCCGGGGCCGTGGAAGGTCCAGTTCTGGCTGATGGCAGGGACCAGCTGAGCCGGCTTCATCTTGCGGTGGTCGTAGACGAAGCACAGCATCTTTATGTAAACCACATGGGTCGTCCCCACGATGACGGCCAGCATCAACATGAAGCCCAGGGTGTCGTTCGCCTTCACGTAGCGGTGCTCGAAGGTGCACTGCTCCTCCTCACGGATGAATTTGTAGGTGCCCACGTCGAAAACCGGTGGGAATGCCATGGCCACGGCGAGAGTCCACACCATGCAGATCACCGCCACGCACGTACACAGATTCATCCGCTTGTAGTAAAACCTGTGGTGGGCGATCGCCATGTACCGGGTGATGCTGACGCAGAAGAGCAGGAAGGCGACGTGGAAGCAGAAGAGCACCGACATGAAGGCGACGATCTTGCAGCTGAGCGCGCTGTACGGCCAGCCGGAGCCGCCGCCGATCGACGCCATCACGAAGGGGAAACAGACGGCCGAGCGGACCACGTCTGCCAGGCACAGGTCCAGGAGGAAATAGTAGGGAGCCTTGTGCAGCGAGCTGTCCTTCAGCAGCAGCAGCGACAGCGACGCGTTGCCCAGCAGGCTGATGCCCATGATCAGACCCAGGGAGGCCAGCTTGACCGCAGAGGCCGTGGACGCGTAGTTCTGTAACGGGCTGCTCCCCCCGAACTCACTCGTGTTTGCCATCTATGCAGCCGAGGCGGCGCGTGTTCCCACATCAAATCATCGACGAGCGGTTGTGTCCTGCCACGGCCGAAGGGAACGCGAGATCAGCACGACCCAGAATCAACAGGAACACCACTCAGGAATTCATTCCACTCCGAAGCATCCGTTCAGCGTCGGTCCACATCCATGTGCTGTGAGCCCCACCAAAAACAAACAAAAGGCAT
The DNA here is from genome assembly GCA_011952105.1 of Coreoperca whiteheadi. Taxonomy (NCBI): domain Eukaryota; kingdom Metazoa; phylum Chordata; class Actinopteri; order Centrarchiformes; family Sinipercidae; genus Coreoperca; species Coreoperca whiteheadi. The sequence continues at coordinate 7,410,391 of CM022473.1, read as the reverse complement.
TCAATATTCCCCTTTCTCTTCTTCTTGTCCTTCATCTCACAGGAGTCCGGTACAAAAAGCACCCCTGTCTGCTGCCCCATTCCCTGCTGGATAGAGGCAGGCCGGTTTAGGTTCACACACCATCTCGGAAGCCATCAGCTCAGCAGACAAGCGACTCAGAAAGCACATATCTCAGTTTGGACCGATGGCGGAGGTCTCCCGTTCGTCTTGAGGAATAAAAGCACGGACGGTGTTTGGCGGAAGCATGGCGCAATTACGCATCCACCGCTCAAATATAAGTTGTAGGCCTATTACAGGCGACAAAAGCGAGCCCGTATATGTTTGGAAACGGCTGAGTGGAGGTCGGGAGCTCGCCGAGGTGGGAGCGCCCCAAGTGCGGGCTTATCGGCGGATCTCGCACAGCAGCGTCGAGCCTGTACGCGACGCACGTCCGCTTGCATGCAAGAGAGCAGGCCTGGGATCAGTCAGGAGCCTCATCCGCCGGTCCTTGTCTACTGCAATCTATAGGACGTCTGTCTCCATGCACTGATGAGATGCAAATGTTGACGGACTGACAGAGGTGTCCTCGAACATTGCACAAATGATCTGTTGTGCAGGTTGGGAAAACAACTTTGCGCAAACATTTTAGGAAAACACTGCACACATATAGGACTGATACACAATATACAAGTATCACGACTAGGCCTATTATAAGAGAGTCAAGCCCACCTAATGTTCCATTGATCCCCTCATTGTTTTATTTATTGAAAGACAAACATTTTGAAACACACAAATATGCACAAACAGCCCATGATATTACTGTGTGAACATCTCTTCAATAAAATGAGCTTATTGAAAGATAGAAGTAAAGCCAAATTGTGGTGAATGATAAAAATCCAATACTTAACATCTGAACACATACATGATTCATAGTCATAAGTCATTTTTCACACTAAAATGGACATCTCTTATTTATAATGTGCCAAATAAACATGGGGTTGGACTTTTTATCTTACACAAAGATATGCCTTTTTCATTATGAGGCCATCAAAGAACAAGTTAGCACATGTATGTAAAATAAACCAACCACACAATAACAAAACAGCGATCCATGTAGCAAAAAGACCAGTACCATCCACTACTCCAGATCTTCTGTGGTCCTCGACTGATACGTCACTGCGCGTTCCCAAAATCAACACACATAGCTGCAATTTGGAATGAAAGGCATGAGCTATAGCTGACGCGAGAGACTGAAGGATGACACAGATAGAGCTAACAGTGGGGGCGCAAAGAAGGTCAATAGTTTAATAGAATACAGCAGTGGTGTGCAGAATGGTATCTCAGAAGATAATTATGCAGAGGAAAAGTGGGTCTGACAAGGGCGCCTTTAAGAGAAATGGAAGATGACTACACAAGTGGCTTGAAAACAGCAGAAGAGACCTTTTGCATTCTGAAAAAAACCTTGAACTAAGACAAGAATAAAAGGTTATCTGAAAGACACCGCCTAACTGCAATATGACTTTTCAGGATAAGAGAAAACCCAGTACCAAATACTCTAGAAAATGTTATGTTATTATGTTAAAGGTCTCTCAGTAATAAAATCTTGCGCCTCTCAGCAGAACTTGCAGTACTTTGAACCACAGTTGCCATCACGTGACAAGGCTGCACCTGCTGCTGCAGTGATTCACCAGCACCCCCTGCAGCCAGCACCGAGGAGCATCAGGAGCATGTAAGGAAGAAGACAGATTAGCCCTCATTGCTGTCAATCAGTCAGTCAGTCATTTTCTACCGCTTGTTCCCGGGCCGCGGGTGACTGGAGCCTATCCCAGTGGCTTCGGGCCTCAGGCGGGGTACACCCTGGACAGGGGCCAACTCGTCGCAGGGCTGACACATAGACAGACAACCATTCACGCACGCATTCATCCACTAGGGACAATTTTAGAGTCACCAATTAACCTAATGCATGTCTTTGGACGGTGGCCCTCAGTGCTGTCTTACAGACAAATACTGGCCTTTTTTTTTGGGGAGAATTAACACTCAATATCAGGACCAAAAATTAAGCCACAACTGACCAGAACCCACATGGGTCATGCCTGAGCTTGCCATTCCAAGTCTGGCCAGGTTTTCACATCTGACCCTTTGACCACATTGATCCACTAAAGTCCAGAGGATTAAGGAAGGAACTTCTCAATCCCTGTAACACTACTGTATCAATCAAATGGTTCCAACTTTCAAATGGTTTAAATGGGTTAGGTTTAACATTGAGGTTAGACACATGGGGGTCTAACCTCAATGTTGATGGTTAAAAGTGGCAATGATAAGTTAATTTTCTGCTTGTGAAAACATAATTTCATACAGAAAATCTTATGTTTGGGTATTAGATTAGCGGGCGTTAAGTTTAACAATGGGTTTGGTGCAGTTAGGTTCACAGTATAGGGGACTAGCCGGATGGTTAACAGCTGAGATTTGTGGAGATGTCGCTTGCTGGAGCTTTGAAACCTCACTTCTTGCTTGCGTGAGTGCTTAAATACCCACCAGATACTACAACACTTTGGCAAAATAAAACATCTACACACTATCGTATGATAGTGTGGTATAATCTTATAATTAAAATATGCACTTTTGTCTTTGCTTGTATTTGAGTCATCGCATTGCTAGGCCCGCCAAAGCTTGATAAGCTGAAATAGGGCTCCACCAACAACTCTCTTGTTGGAGCTTGCAAAGTACGTTCACCAAAGTGCCCTAAAACAGGCAAAAAGGCCTTGAGACCGAAGAGAGTGTAATGAGGTCATCACATAAGACATGGTTGCTCAGTACTCGACGACGCCTTCACTATAAACATCGAGGTAGCGGTAGTAAAAAATGTCACTAAGAATAGTGCAATTCCCAGACTCATTTAACAATTCCCATTCATCTATCCTGATGAAATGTCTATGTTAGGGGCTCTGGGCCTCGACTAGCTAAGTTCTCGCCTAGTGGGGGCAATAGAAAAAAACCCCCCAACAATAAATGTACAATAGATTGGCCCTAGATACAGTAGACCCCTGGTCAATACGCACATATCTATAAAAGCCATTTTGCAATGAAAGGAGAGAAAAAAAACTTGCTTCTAGAGGTGACGTTCAATAATATAATAACATCAAAAATAATGGTGAAAAAAAAGAGGCTTTAACTCAGAGTCAGAATGAACTTTATTGGCCAAGTATGGAAGTTGTAGTGCATGCCAGAAATTTGAACATAGTTTGTCTCTCAGTGTACCCATACACATCACAAAGGACAGAAAGATACAAATATAGACTAAACACAGACAACAAAGCTAAAAGTAGGTGGATATAAATGTAGCCTAGATGGAAGACACGTTACAGGTGAAAAACAAACTTGTCCGTGCTCTCTGGTTGACATGTTATGTGAATTTGGTGTTATATATGTCGACACAGAAATATCTGTGATAGGCAAATATCAGCTGATATCGGGGCATGGCCAGTGTATCGGTCAAGCTCTTCTGTAGGCCGACAGTTCGCATTGTTACTGTTTCTGTAAATCGAGTTGTGGACCACAACCAGACCTCCTCAGTGCGGGGGGGGGCCTGTACTAACCTAAATTTACCAGTGGTAACTTCAATTTTAAAGCCAAATTCTACCAGACATACAGTTGCAAACATCAATTATAAAAAAAACCCTGTTTATTACAACATCATCGCTAACATCGATATTTTCTAGCCTGGTAGTTTATCTAGCCATATTTCCGTAGGACCGTTAATCGAGTCTACTTGCATGATGGCGCTCGAGATTGGTGGGAGAGGATTCAGTTTCAAGTGGCCGAAAAATAGGCAGAGTGACACCTCACCCGCGTTTTTCCTGCTCTCTGGGATGGACCAACGGCGACGTTTCTGCCCAGTGACGCAGATACGTCACCAGTCGGTAGGCGGAAAAGCGGCAGTGTTGTTTTGTGTATCTGGATATAAAGCTAAACCGGGTGTTTTTATTAAGGAGAGACGTACAGGGGACTTACAAAGATTAGCTTTCCGCGCGCTGAAATGGCGGTGCCCGTAGGTCAGACAGAGCTACAAATGGACAGAGGCGCCCTGAGCGGCCAGACAGTTTCCTCCGAAAACAACATTGACATCGACGAGAAAGAGTTGGAAAAAATCACAAAGGAGCACCGAGAAGACGATACGTCAACGCTGCCTTTGCACTCACCGTGGACCTTTTGGCTGGACAGGTAATATTTGTCGGCTTTTACCGCCCTCGTCTGTGAGTTTGGAGCCCAGGACGAGCAGGAAAATATGGGGGGGGGGGGTAAAGAATGTCATTCAAGGCCACAGCTTTCCGCAGGCCTCCCGGAGCAAATGCAGCGGGAGATTGTTTGCGTTTTAAAACGACCTCCTCCCGTTTACAATGCCGCGACTGGCACCACGGGACGGTTAACGCTGCCACGGCTCCTACGTGACACGGAGGCCATGTCCTTTATTGGTATTTAATAAACGTGCAGTTCAAGTTCCTCTGAGCTCGGTTAGCCTGAGACGGGTTTTGGGGTGAGATTGAGACTTGTTTGTGGCACAGATAAAGAATGCGGACATCACCTTTCCCGACAGCCAAATATGTAACGTTGGGCTGGTGTAGACTAATGCCAGACTGTCATGCACCGTGGCTCGGGACACTTTCTTGTCACAATAAGAGTCTTTGGTGTCACTTGACTTGTCATTAATTCTGAGATCATGGGAATGCTGCTCGGCACCCGTAACGTCAGCCTGTGCTTTGGTTATTGATTAGTCACCTTTTATGCTCAACGTGTTGACTCGAAAGGAGTGAGATATGAATGAAATGTATAACTTAGATCAACTTTTTACAAGACAGAAGAACTCCAGGCTACAGAACAGCTTACCTGTACTTACCTGTATTATAGTGTATTATATTTTTGCTTTTTGCTTAGTAACTTCCATTCTTGTGTTCACTGACGTGATAGTGAGCTGCTGTTACAAACAGTTTCCCCTCGGGGATTAATAAAGTATTTCTGATTCTGTTTCTGACCTGAAGACTGAAACAATTACAGTCCGTTGACTTCTCAGTCGATCACCAGGAAAATAGGAGTAAGCAACAATTTTGAACAATGTTTTAATCATTACAGCTGTTTTTAATCCAGCAACAAAGAGCCACACTCTGGTTCCAGCTTCTCGAATGTGACGTTTTTGCTGCTGCTCTGTGTTTTTACATGATTAAAAAAAGGGGGGAAAAAAGACATTTGAAGGTGTCAAATTGGGTTCCCAGAACTTGTGATGGCCATTTCCCCACAATTTTTTAATGATTAAACAGTTTAATAGACAAAAGAAAACGGTTTAATCAATCAAAATCAAACATGAACCCTGACAACCGCCCCCCCCCCCATGTTTTCTGTGTGAGCAGCACAGTAAGCAAGTTTCTTTCCGTGTTCTCTCACGTTGTCATTACTGTCCAAAGAGTTTTCACTTGTGCTTGTAGGTCATTGCCAGGCACGACGGCTGCAGAATGTGAATCCAATCTGAAGAAGATCTACACCGTGCAAACTGTTCAGGTGAGATTTGGCGTTCAGCTTAAAGAGCATCATGTTCACCAGAGCAAAGAGATCAAATGCATGACTTGGCTCAGCGCCGAGTTCGCTTGAAAAGAGCTTCCTTGGTGCCAGGGAATGAGCAGTTCATTTGCACTTAAAGCTACAGTATAGGCACAATTGGGGGTGAAATCTAACCATTTTCTCATGAAACATGAACATGTGGTTAGGGGTTTATTGACACCATATTGCATCAGCTTTTTCTAGTGAAATTCAAAGTGTTTAAAACATATTTTTGTTCGGCAAGAGTGACCGTAGCCTCTGATCGGGTCTGCTATACACTGTGTGATGCATTGCATACAATACTGCCTTTCGATATGAAGCTCTGATTCAATTCAATTTGCTTTATATAGCCCAATATCACAAATCACATTTGCCTCAATGGGCTTTACAATCTGTACAACATACGACACCATCTGTCCTTAGACCCTCGACTCGAACAAGGAAACACTTCCAAAAAAACCCTTTTAACAGGGGAAAAAAATAATAGAAACCTCAGGAAGAGCAACAGAGGAGGGATCCCTCTCCCAGGACGGACAGACATGCAATAGATCTCGTAAGTATAGAATAGATTCATGGCAGAAAATCATAGCGCATACAATTATGATGACAATGGCGAAATTGTAAAACTGATGGCTTGTAATACGTTAAGGAAAAGTCCGTGTATTGTTTTCACGGGGACATTCAGCATGTAAGCTAAAGTAAGCACAAGGTTAGTCCCATCATCCCCACATTCCAGAAGACAGGATTGAAACCTGCTATATGTCAATTAATGGGCAGATAAGTTAGTAATATTTTGCGATGGTGTTCAAGTTTTGTTTACATTGCTAAGATTAGTAAACCTAGAAGTGAAACAGGCTTGCAGTTTCAGTTTGAATAAGCTGAGACACACAAAATACAACCAGTCAAGCTCTTATGTTGTATGTTCATTGTACTGATCAGGACATTAAAGCTAAATCCAAAGCTTTTTGCAGTCCGTCGCCCTCTGCAACATTGCAACTGGCTTGGGGCATTGATGGCGGAGTAAACGAAGCCTGCCGTAACAAAACTCGGAAAATACACTGACAAGCAAAGTGTGATAAAACTGGGCTTATGTTTGATTTGATGTGTGAAAATACAAGCAACTTGTAAGTAGAGCTGCAACGATTAACCGATTAGTTGCCAACTATTAAATGAATCGGCAACTATTTTGATAATCGATTAATTGGTTTGAAGAAAAAAAGTCAAATTTCTCTTATTCCAGCTTTCTAAATCGGATTTTTTTTCAGGTTTCTTTACATTTCTATGACAGTAAAGTGAATATCTTTGGGTTGTGGACAAAACAAGACATTTGAGGATGTTACCTTGGGCTTTGGGAAACACTGATCGACATTAAGACCATTTTCTGAACAAAAAATGAATCGATTATTGAGGAAAATAATCGATTAATCTGTAATAAAAATAATCATTAGTTGCAGCCCTACTCGTAAAATGTATTGCTTTTAGCATGGTGGCTCTTTTTGGATTTGGCTTTATTGCCATTTTCGATATATAGTGTTACAAATAAACTAGAGCTCGACTAATTTATTGGTCAGCCGATATTATCTGCCGATATTGGCCTATCTCGGATATATCGGTATCGGCACATTTGTTACCAATATCAACTATTTTCAGTATATTAGGCAGAGTTTTACTTTATTTCTGCCACTACAAAGCTTATCCACCAGAGTGCGTTGTCACTGCAGTTTCAAACAGTGTAACATGGTCGAGAAAAAGCACTACTTAAGAATTAACATCAGACCAGTAAAATACAGCTGGTGTCATGAAATATAGCAGCCACCTCACTAATGGTTAAAACTATCTAACTACCAACAAAAAAACACCATGTTCTGAACAGACACATTACAAACACTAAAAAAACCTAACATTTGCCTTTCGAAACATAAGACTCATTTAACAAACTGCTTTTAGCGCTAGGCAGTGCATGCTGGGCCTTCGCAATGACCGCAATAGTACTGAGTGTACAGCTGAAAAGACGGTCGTGGAATCAAAGTGGTGTGTTCATGGTAAGCAGTTAACAAGTTTGTGAAATACATTGTTAATAAACTGTGAACCCATTATTTTCGCCTTTCAATATAACTCTAATATAACCCTGTCCCTGACAACCGACACAGTTAGCTAGCCAGCTATAGTTTGTCAGTCAGTAGCAGATTGAAAGGTTAGCATAATGGCTTCTCTTCATCATTATGCAGCTTAGCAGACGACGGTGCGGTGGTGGTTTGAGACTGTTGAGTGTTGACCTCATGTTACATTGTTACATTACCTAGTTGGTGAGATGAAACGCTGGAAAGTAAATAAATAACGCCAGGAGCCTGTTTTTTCACCGGATATGTTGAACGTTTCCCCCGAATGTTTATAGCAGAGGCGCGGTTTATCTCTTCCCTCGGCAGCAGCTGACCATGAGAAAGAAAAGCAACTCTTTTCAGCATGCTGTTGGCATTACCTCTCTGCTTTTCTGTTTGCAGATGTTCTGGAGTGTTTACAACAACATCCCTCCAGTCACAGCCCTGCCAATGAGATGCAGCTATCACTTAATGCGTGGAGAACGGAGGCCACTGTGGTGAGTCTATTGTTGTAAACATTAACGGGGGCAGGTTACGACTGTTGCTCGTGCCATGTAATGTAATTTGTTAAAATGTAATACAAGTTATCCTCCAGTTGCATTGGACAAACAGATAATGTAATAATTACCACACACAACCCCCTCACACATATATTGCGTAAAACCTAAATATCTAAGTATGTCATAAAAGCTTGAATTCTAACATCGTTATATTTTGTAGTCATTACATCGTTGTTGTTGTTATTATTATAAGACCAGTAGTTCAACATTTTAGGTAATGATTGGTAGTGTATATATCAAAGGTTCTCTTTGGAGTTTTCCAACTGTAGTAGCGCTATGGAGCAGTTTTTTTTATTTTATTTTATTTTTTAAGTGTAGGTGCCCGTTTTGTCTTGTGCACACACTCGAGGACGCACATGCGCGTGGGTAAACGCAATACCCATTGCTCCCCGTGGTTTCCCACTATTCCACTGATCAGCAGGGGGCGGTAAAGCGCCAAGAGACGCAGCAATGCGCCGAAAAAGGCAGGGAAGGAGAAGTCTGCCAGCTAGTAAACATGGATGTAAACAAGGAAGTATTTACACTACTTTAAAAATCGGTTTTACAAATGTTTTACGAGGAAAGAAATGCATTCAGCATGTTTGTTAGACCTCAAGGGTAAAAGCAATGCACTTTGGTGATTAACACTTAATTAAAACATGACTTATTTGTTTACAAGGAACTCCACAAGGCCCCTTTAATGGGATGCTATTACTAGTCACTAGTTTGTTACATTAACAGCTTTTACAAGCCATTCTGATGGTCATTTTTGCATTGTGATGACTTATATAGAGTATATCCCTTAAATTAAGGTGAATTAAAACATGCATTTAATCATTTAAAACCGGTCACTTGATTAGGATTGCACATTATAGTGAGTATGAATTCATTTTTTGTATCTTTTACACCAACAGGGAAGAAGAAAGCAATGCAAAAGGAGGGGTATGGAAGATGAAAATACCAAAAGAAAGTGCTGTACGTGTTGTGCTCTGTTAAGCCACTTTCCATGGAATGATATCACGTGATAATATAAATACTTGATTTATTAATTAGCTCCTCTGTGTTCTTCTTGTTTTAGTCTGCAGTTTGGAAAGAACTCTTACTTGCTACTATTGGGGAGCAATTTGCAGATTACTGTGCCTCAGGTGAGCTACTCTTAGAGTTGTCCTGCAAATAAAGAAGGCGCTTACGCCGCTATAAGTCCATCCTCGATATTTTATGTTCGTGTTTTCAGGAGGAGAAGATATAGTACCCCTTGATTTTAAAAAAAAAAAAAAAAAAAGATACTTTTTCCCCCAACATAGCAATTGAGTTGATGAGTATTTGTTTACGGTCTGTCATGTCCGCCGTCTCTTTTTTTGTTTCCTTTTTATTTTCCAGACGATGAGGTCGTCGGCGTCAGTGTTAGCGTTCGAGACCGGGAAGATGTTGTACAGGTCTGGAATAGAGATGCATCTCTTGCAAACGAAGCAAATATCTTGGGCAAAGTCTATGAGCTCCTCCCGTACATATCTTTTAAAGCCGTTTTTTATAAGTGTAAGTATCTTTTTCTAAATGCACGTGTTCTACCTTTTTGGATTTAGAAGTGAGAATGAGCCTAAGCTTCACAGATGCCTTGTCAGAAACAATTGCGTATCATGAATGAAAAAGGTATGCATCTGTCGGGATGGGCATTTAACTGTGCACCTTTTTGAAGGATATAGTTCCAACCAGAGCATGTAAAATGCCCCATACGCCTTCATACCTGCTCCACGTAGCACATTCACGTAGTTAAATATTAGTTCCCCAAATTATAATTAGCCACAATGTGAAGTAATAAGGTTATGCTGGTGCTTAAAATCTGCCTGAGATTGTATTGTTTGAACTGCTTAACCTGCGAGCAGAGAAGGATTTTGGAGTCCAGTTTTTAACTGTTTTCTTTTGATGATGAAATCTGGGGATGGGTACACGTTTTCTTTAGTTATTTTTATAAATATATATACACAGTATATATTCAAAAACACAACAACAAAAACAAATTCTGTAATCAAGTTTCGAATGGTGTCTTGCATGGCATGTAAAATGATGGGCGCGTACTCACCATGAATCACTTTGACTTTTTCAGCTCACATGGAACATCATGCCTTTGAAGGAGGACGCTCAAGACATTAGATCGCAATGGACTTTTAAATATATATTTTTTAATTTTAACCTGAACTCTGTACCTGCCTTGACGTAAAAGTGCTGTCCACCAACTAAAAAAGGATTTTGTTTTGCAATCAACGGGGAAATGTTATGAATATATTTTTATAACTTTTAATGACTGATGCCGTGTGTCATTTTGATGTAGGTCCTAAAGTTTTTCCACCTCTGAGGATGGACTGAATGTCCCATTGGGTTTCTTGAAACTTCATCACCTGTACAGCAAACTTAAATCAGGGTAACACTTGGAAATATTGCACATGACTACCTATTCCAATCACAGTGAACCTCGGTCATAAAGCCATCATAGGGAATCAGAACACATCCCGGTACAGATAGGGCCCTAAGAAACTCGAGATTTGGTTTGTGAGATGTTTATTTAAAATTTTCTTACAGCTTTAGTTAAAGAGCAAAACCCGCCCTGAAAGGTGCCTTTTTGAATGTCCTCAGCCACGCCACATTGGACATTTCTCTCAATGCACGTGTTGAAAGGAGACCCTCTGCTCTCCTAAACAGAGTCACGGATTGTTTCGCGTGTTACTCTGAGAAGATGCTGCACATTTTTGTTCTCAACGAGTGGCGCTCCCTTGGTACTTGTCTGGACTTGTTTCCCAAAGAAATACATCTAGTTTGCTCACTGGACTGTGCCCTTACAGCCATCACACAGAGAGAAATGCAGCATTGTTTGCTTTAAGGGACGTAGTGAGGTCACGCTATTCCCATATTTAGCGTGATATCGACATAGAATATACCACATTTTATCGTTAAGAAAAAGTCAAAAAAGACAGATGTGGTGAGTTTCAATAGTCATTGAGTCAATGTAGACTGCTGCTGCAAAGAAAAGTACGCTTTAAAGCATAAGTTACACACCTATGTGATCATGGCCACAACGAGAAACACCACCACGATTAATCCCGTTACAAATCTGGGCCATTTTTCTGAAACCTCATCACCCAGTGTGAGTTTCCTTTCACTAACACGGTTAACATACTATTGTTTTATTGCAGCGTAGGCTACAGTAAACTGAATGCTTCTGGTATTATTGTGTCACACCACTTTTATAGTTCAACTTTGGACTGGTTGATAAGTTACTTTATAAGGGGACCATATTTCCTTTGTAAACATGATTTTTGCAGTGACATGGATAAAGTAAATAAAATGGAAATGAAACGACACTTATCATCTGTGTTTCTTCCTGCACAGTATAATCATCAGCAACAAGTGTTCCCATTCGGGCATGCCGAGTGTGTTTTAACACCTAAAGGCCAAGCCATTTAGTGCGGGTGAATCACATTTAAATGTAGCAGATGCGCATTATCCTCCCGCCACGTCTCCGAAGGGAAGAAATGCAGGAAAGGAAAGCAGTGAGAAGCAATGGCTCTGCAAATAAAGTAGAAATGTACGAATGATGAATTAACAGTTCGTGCAAGAGCGATAACCTACTCGTGCTTTCAATTCCCACACTACTACTTTACTCTTTGATTTGCCTCCGTGTGTTAATAGATACCATGTACAGACTCACCCACAGAATCTCAACAGGAGTTGATCCCTGTTTAAAGTGCCTAGTTTCCTTTCGTCAGTGAAGGATAAGAGCATTCAACAGGGTATCAGCAGATCCTCAATAAAAGGTCTTGAATTTAAAAAAAGTATTTTAAATGTAAGGCCGTAAAGTGTCTGGCTTATTTTGAATTATGAAAAGTCTTGCTGCATATCCCCCGTTATAGTGTAGCCTACTGTATGTTTGGACCGTGGACCCGCCACAGTGCCTCAGACCACACCACTGATGATTTCCTGACCCTGGATGTGGGTGAAACCACTGTAGTGTGAATAGCACTACAGCTCAGAGGGAACGTGTTTTGGATTTTGGGGTGACCTGTCCCTTTGAGGATTTCAAGAAAATTGTAATTAAAAGCTGCCAACATAATTTATTTAAGGTGTTGTTCAGACAGGTTTTGTAACATGTAATAACAGTGGAACACTGTTCATTGCATTAAACAGTTTAATGATTATATTTTGATAATTTTGTGTGCATTTTGTTATATGTTTGTTATGTTGAGCTACATGTCAGTATTAGAAAAATGTCCATATTAAAGTTATGGCTGATTCAAAACATTTTGCCCAGTCCTGACTGGGACTGCTTTCGTTCTGCTGTGGAAAGGGTATTCCTTTTTTGCTTTGTTGAAGTCTTACAATCCTTTTAAAAAGCCTTACATTTCACTTCAGAAGGTGTGCTGATAGCCTGATTGAAGTGTTTTGACAGGACACCCGGCGACAATTCTGTTATTGAACTCATTACGCGCTGGAGCCAAACCGCATGAAATAAGTTGTTGTGATGTCTCGAACGTGTCGGACAAGATGTGCAAGGTTTGACGTGAATGTCTCCTGTGTAGTGGCAGAGGCTGAGCAGCTTGCTTGGGTTTTAGAGTGCCCTACACTATGTCCCCTGTGGTTCCAAAATGCATTCAGGGGACTTCTCAGTCATTTGTAAAACCAGGTGCATCAACCTCCACTCGGTGCTGATTATGCCGACACGGATCTGCATTTTCACAGCCAGTTGAACTGGTTAAACTAGCACAAACTGGATTGTGTCCACAGTCAAACGCTATGTGGCTTGTGCGGCTCAGAGATGTTGCTCTAATGATTAGAGGGCGGAAAGGACAGCTGACCCTGCTAGCAGCAGCCCCAAAGGGAAATGCTGCTGTTCGTCGGTGACACGACACACATTGTCACAGAACCTCGGTGCCACATTCCAGGAGCAGCTCCTCAGTGCGACCCGTTAATTTCAAGACCGTCAAAACCCAATTTTCCGTGATGCTGTCGGCAAACGACGCCAGTTGTTGTTCTTTCCCGCTACGGTCGGCCATAAGCCGTCATCCCTGTGAGACATTTAAGAATGCCAAAAGAGAAGCAGTTCCAGGTTCATCACTGTGCATGTGTTACAAAATGAGCCGAAGTGTTTGACACTGCACTCCTCAAATACCGAAACGAGAATGCTGGTCAGAGCTTGATATTATTAGCACGTACTGGCGTCGGGCCTGTTTGTTCTAAACGCTGGGATGCAAAAAGGCTGACAGCACGTGTTTGGTGGGGAACCTGTGATCGGATGACCAGAGAAATAACGTCACGAGAACGCGACAGTTCAGGATCCCTTGCACACCGCTGTGCGAAACGGTATACTTCGAGCTAGTACAAACATACACCAGCGGCTGGCTTCAGTGGCGCTTCTCGAAAGATTATTTCGTTTTTTTCTTTGTCGTTTTTTTTTTTGATGTGCCCATGTTTTGAATAAAACAATCAAATGTTGAAAACGTATCCATTCTATTATCTTTTTGTAAACTATCAAACCCATGAAATACTACTATGTACTTTGTTCATATGCTGTGATGCATGACAGGTCATGCAACGCACTGTCACGCCGCAGGATATACAGTCGTGTCACACTCTGTGCTTCATGTCAGGAGGACATTTTTAGGCCTCGTGGCGAGCAGCTACTGTATCAGCTGCATGCATGATAAAGCATGGCTTTTTTTCTATTGAACTGTTGTGTAAAACGTCTCATATGACAAGACAAGAATGTTACTGATTATGGATTACTTCATGAGCCTGTATACAAACATACAGCATGTCCGGAATATTCAAAAGCCACTTTTAAGATACACAACTGAAACATGGGGCCAGTTCCCTTGAGTCTTTAGAATGAGAGGGTATTCAGTTAGTTTATATCCGAACAGAGACAAACCCAGCACGTCGCGAACATTCCAAACAAAGCACATATAAACTAAGATATTTGTCCACTAAATAAGAATGTATATATACAAGATCTGAGCGTTTTGTTTTTCCTGTTCTTATCTGCGACTGCAGATGTAACTGTCCACTTCATGGGCACAATGCATTAAAGAGACTGGGTCTTATTTTCCCCATTCGCCCCTAAGTAATGGTGTAAAGGGTCACCCGCATACTCAAACAGCACCATGCGTTATTATCAGAATCATGCATTGGTAAATTGCATTGTACACACTGAACTGTTGGCGAAGTGCACGGTGTCCTCTACAATGGACACAATTCGACGTTGAAGAACAAACAGAACATTTCGAGAGGATTTGTTCTGAAGCAAAGAACTTAAAAAGACTGTATTCCTTTGTGATTTATTAATATATGCCTGCGAGGGTTCAATCGAACCAATAAAAACATTTTCACGTTTGCCTCATAAATTCGGGGGAGGCAATTGGCGCAATCCTTAGATCTCACGATTGCCCGTATAAGGCTTGACCTCATGTTCGTTTTTAGTTATTTATTTCTCTTTGATGACTGGAAATGAAAAAAAAACAAAAAAACATGCCAAGCCACATCAACCACCTTAATATGTCTACAACCGCAGAATAGTGCACAAGGTATCACGTTCTCTAGTTTCTCCTTCTTTCACTCATTTCAAAGTTCTTCACTGGTCATTATCTGTATAGCTTCTCCAGAAGCCCTCTCCCTTTCATTACACGCTGAATGCTACAGCCCCCAGCAGCAAGGGGGAAAACACTGTATGAAAGCCATCCGTCCCCCTTTGGGAATCAAGAGGAGCTCCTCTTCATTTGCTTAATTACCTAATTAACAGAAAGCTAATTACTTTGTTGTGTGCGCGAGCGTGTTTGTGTGTGTGTGGAGAGGCTGTTACGTAACTGATAGTTATCCTCAATTAATTTGTAGCTGCACTCCATCAAGTCGGGGCCTTAATCCACGCAACACATCACCAGTGTGACACCAACAAAACATGATAATCAATTCAGGCCCAGACACATGGCTGCTGGGCTCCGCTGAGCTCATAGATCCAGTATTGACATGCAGATCAAGCCACTGAAGAATTAGAAAGCTTAGATCGCGTGTTAGATTCTCTTCATAACACTGTACACACATTTGAATTTCTCTCATTAATTACATCAGGCAATCATGTTTACAAGCCGAGAAAAAAACCCCGGAGTAATCCTATGAAAGACTGTAGGATGGATTGGCTCTATATACAAATCATATCAACAGGAATATAATGGGAACAATGTAGAATACCATAAGTATCAGAAGATGACATTATGTATGAGAATGTCGTCACAAATTCTAAAGCCAGATAAGAATACTTCAGAAGTTGTTTTCTCTCTGGTATGTCAAAAGGTCAAATCTCTCATTACAATGCATCTTCACATAGGGAATTTCTTATGCTTGACGACAAAAACAAACCAAAGCTACAGAAATACATTTTAAATGGCTTTAATACAACTAGTACTGTATGATTAGTGTCTGTATATCATGTATCTACTTGTTACATAACTGCTAAAAAATGTTGTCTTTCCAAATGTTTTTCTCCCCACATTTTATCGGTTCTTTAGTGCCCCCCCCCCCCCAACCCATGGTACGCAGGGAACAGGAAATAGTGTTGTTGTAATGTTGTGTTTTTTCCTGTTTGGCCTCGTTTTGTGTCACCGTTACTATGAATTAACGCAGGCACGCAGGAGTTTGTGTACCTTGGTTTACAGTCACTGTCGGTGCAGTGTTGTTGGTGCGTCCAGCTCACGGCAGAGCAGACCTCTGTTTAATATTGTGTCTGAAGCCTGACGCAGTTACAGTAGCTCATGTGTAACACAGTACAGTGGGTGTGAAACATTTACTATAATAGGCTACGCTGAACGATATCAGTAAACGTTGAAATTGCAATTGCTCTGAATACATTTCCAAGCATTACCATTTTAATTTGAAGCTCAATCTGTGAAGCACACGTTTCGCCAAACGTTCTACATGCCTCAGGCCAACACACCCACGCATTGAAGGTGTGTGGTTGTTACAGAAAAACGTTGAATAGGCCTAGTATATAGGGACACAACAGAGGATTGAGAATATTAAGTATAATCCTCACAAACTCACACAGATTAAGTGGTTATTCTGTGAAAATCTTAGTCATTTTGTCTTGTGACCGGGCATGGTCAGAGGGTGGCGCTCTCCACTAAGAAACAGACTTTCTGGAGAGGGTTCGTCAGCAGAGCCTACCAGATGCAGCCATGATAAATGTGATGTCGTTCATAGAGAAATGAGCTGTGCGTCTCAGACCTTGATCAAGGACAAAAAAGAAATGGCTTAAAATATTTTCTCTTGAGGTTAAGTTAATGTTGCTTTACAATGAGCGTTCACTGGACTGTTGAACTGGCCCATTATGGTTCCTGTCTTCAGGGGCAAGTGACAGATTCTAATTACTGTCATAATGTTTTTGCACTTCTTGTGACAGTAATGTCGAGGGAAAACTGTTTAGGGGTGAGCAAAAAGCTTTCAGCCACAAACAACAACAACAAAAAAAAAAAAGCCAGGCAGAGATTCTTAATAACTTTGTTCAAAATATTAGGAAGAATTGGCCCACATGTCAGAAAATATAACCGCACCAAACTGGACGAACCTGCACTCTGGTTATCTACACCGTCATTCCCCAAACCACAGCCCCCCCCCTTCAATAGTTAAAACTCCTCACAGTTCACAGTTGAGATTAAGACATCTTTGACGATTATGTCAAAGGATTTCATTTTTTTTGTCTTTTTTTTTTTTTTTTTTTAGTGAGGTTTTGGGACAGTTATGATGAACCACAGATCAAAAAAAAGAAAAAGAAGAAGAAAAAAAGAAAGGAGAATCTTCTGAAATAATAGAAGTTCATTCTGCCTCAGTTGTAATTATTCAGCTTAGACATTTTAGCTTTTCTGACAGCCCCCTCTCTCCTGTCACACTTTCAGCTAAAACTAATGCATATCATTACATTTCCCCATAGAAAGGACCTACTAAGTGCTACTAAGTGCTACTGAATTGTACTTGTGACTATGTTGTTTCTATGAAGGATCCGCGATGCAATGAACGTGGATGCAGGTGGATATGACGTCACGGACTTGGAACATCAAAACAAAAACATCCAAATCCGCGATTCTTCCTTTTTTTTTTTTTTTTTTTTTTTTTCTTTTCTCGGCGTGTTAAAATCTAATCACGCCCTTAAGAAAGGAGCTCGTGCCTTTCCATGCGAGG
>CM022473.1:7358764-7391306 GCA_011952105.1 Coreoperca whiteheadi | reverse complement strand
CGGCCGTGCGTGGGGTGGGTCGGGGTGTGGGGTGTGGGGGGGGGGGTGGGGGAGGCGGGTGTTAGAATTGTGTTAAATTAACAATCAACAATTACCTGGTACTATAGTGTGCATGTGCAGCGAATGGTTTTTGTGGATTAACGTCCTGTTATCCCAATGCGAAGTCCAGAGGAATGTCTAGAAATACATTCAAAACAACGCAAGCAAGCAAACTTCTATTCCAAAAACTATTTTAGATCTGTTTTAAGTTTTAATTAACGTATACCAACAATTGTATTGCCGAGAAATGGACACCAGTAACCAATATGATAATGCATTTTACCGTGCAGTTTATACGTCTGTATACATAGCATCAACGAAGGTCTCCTGTACTCAATCCACGTTGATGTATTAGTACTTTGTAAAGTCAGACAGAATTAGTATTTTCACCAAACATTTTTTGATGAATAAATAATTTAATAAAAAAACAAAAAACAGATAGAGATTATGGACGTCTTTTGAGAGTGAACTGCACACATGTAAGACTGAAATATCACAATACTATTTTATACAGTAAGTCTGCTGCTGGCAACAGCAGGACTAAAACCATCTGAAAATTTACAAAAGGAAAACTGCAGCTTTAACAACTATTGCTGGCAGTGCTCCCTCCTTCTTGGTCTTTGGATTAGTCATTGTCTGAGGGGGAGAAAAAAAAAAAAAAAACACTTTTTTTTTTTGTAGGAGAAGTAAAGTAAACAGCCTCCAACAAGCGGACCTTGACAACCCAGATTAAGGAAAACATTGGAGATCAAACAGTGCTGCTGCTGGGCTGTTGTCATGAGCTGCCTGAGAGAGAGCTGCAGACTATTTGAACAGGCACTGGGGTTTGTGTGCTCACTTATGCAGAAATGGACCTTCGCAAATGCTGACCCAGGTTTGAAAACACAGGAACTTTCTTTGCAACTTTTCCAGGCCCGCTGTTTGACATGGCCGTCTGCTGTTTTGTGATGGAGGGGCGGGAAAAAAAACAACAAAAAACCCCAAACGCCGTCCCCTGCGTCTGCTTCTAGAACCCAAAATGACTGTACTTTCTCTGCCCCGCACTACAACTGAATAAATTGAGTTGGCGGGGGGCGGGGGGGGGTGAAAAAGCTTGAAATGTGAGGAAGAGCAGCTGTGTGCATTGTAATGACGCAACATCCTCAACGCACCAATCTGTGATTTTGTGTTATTTGGAAAGCCCTTGTTTCTAGTTTGGCCTCTGCAGGCGGGGGCTTCTTTGCAGAGAGTTGAGGTTCAACTGGTAAGAAAGTAATCAGTCACTCATGCATTCAGTGTGGGGACTCCCATCCCTGAGTGGAGCGCTGGAGCTCTCTTTCATCTGACGGCTCAGTATTTGTGAACACACATTGAAATACCCTGTGCTGGGTACGGAGGGGCTGTAAACTGGGCACCCTTTGCTTGCAGCTGAAAGATAAGGAGAGTTATTTTCGGTCCAGTGTGGGAATAAGGTTCTTAATTTGCTGTATTGTTTCTTTCGGATTTATTTGCCGGCTACACCCTTCATTTGATTTCAGAAGCAAGACCTTAAACCAGTCGCTTGAACCATTTTTGCACAGAGCGAGACAAGTGACAGATGAATACAGGGCATTCTCCGGTAAATTAATTTGTCGTGGGATTTTTTTTGTTGTTGTTGTTGTTTTTGTTTGTTTTTTGTTTTATCACGTTTGATTCACACCACACGACGCGGGAAAGAGTACCGGCGCCACGAAGAACGAGTGCAGTGTGTTCATTAGTGTTGTATTACACGACTGGAAGCGATAACAAAGGCAAGGAGAACAATTTTTCCAGGGTAAAGGTTAGTGTGCCCCGGCCCCTGTGGCGTGCCCAGGCCAGGGAAGACGATTGGTCAGAGAGTGGACAGCTTCAGGTGCGCTTTGTGCAGCTCTTCAGTCTCTATGGAGACTGCAAAATGCTTCAGGATGGCCATTAACTCATGCAGCCATTAATTACTGTCTCCTACTGTCATCTGTCCTCAATAAAGGGAGGGGTGACTAAACATATCACCCGGCTGCATGCAACTACAATCAGTTCACTTGAGTTACGAAATGGATTTGCTACTGGTGTTGTGTTTCGGGAATTCAGTACAACATTGGGATACAGATTATCCATTGTTGGAAAATATCAGTTTTATATATATATATATATATATATATATAGTTTTATCAGTCAAGTTGGTGTATTAAATGAGTTGTTGGTGTGTTGGTTTCAGATAAAAGTAGTGTTGTTTTTATAAATATCTGGCCTGTTGTTCATGCAATTACTGTAAGTTTGAATTAAGCAAGATGGACTGCATAACATTTTGCAACAGCCTCTGCTATATCAAGAAGCTATATTGCAATGGTCCCCCCCCCCCACACACACACACACATTTCCTGTCTTTATGAAAAAAAGGCCAAAACAAAACAGTCTTTAAAAATAAAAATATTTTGCTCAGTCCCTTTTGCTTTCCGATTCTCTGAGTAATATCAACATGTTGTACCTCGGATTTTAAGCCAGGTAAAATGGGTTTTTGTAAGTTTGTTCAACTCATCTGATACTTGAGAACACTGCAGGAAAAAGCTGATTTGACTGAGCACGTTGCTGATGGACTCTTGTCAAACAAAGATAAAGATGACTTGGAGCGAAAGATAAAACTTTCTTTTTTACGTGAGTTGACATTGCACTGTTTTGTGGTTTGCATTGAGATTTGACACCTTTATAAGGCTAGTAATAGAGGGTGTAGTGAAACTCTGAGACCTATTCAGGATGTATGTATTTAGTTTTTTTTTAGTTTTTTTTTTTTTTACATCTTTTATATACAGACATAAGTGTTAACACATTACATAAATTAACAAAACGTGGTCAATTGATACAATTATTAGATAATGATTTGAATAGTGAAGTGCGAGCCTTCTTTGTTTCTTTTTTCATTCTGTATATACTAACCAATGGTTGTTCTGCTTTAGTCATTTTGAGTGCGTGCAAGAGCCTCTTGGCATGTAATAACTTAAAATCAGAGTTTCCTTAATAGCACAGCACTCGTCTGTTTTGGGAATAACGCAGGTAAGCTACAAACATTTTTGACCAGACACGAGAGGCTCACCCATATGCTCCAAGCTGTGCTCAGCTGCCAGGCGAAACCTCAGCACCTGCTTCTATCAGCTGTCCGCGCTGTATGTCAGCCTGCGTGTGTTTATGACACGGCGTTCATTTGTAGGACATTTTCTATCAGATTAATTTTGCGTTGACGAATTTTCACACTGAGAAGGTGTAGGCATTCCTCTGACGTAGCCTGACACGCTCCCATGCTGTCGTGTTTGGAATTACAGACTGTAAGTGGTTCTTCTCAATGTTTGAACTTCATTTGCTTGAACGTTTCTGTTCAGACAACGACAAATAACTTGCGTCCCCGGATCTCTGAAGAGATATCTCCTGCTTTCATTTGTCGTCTAGACGAAAACTCTACGCAGCATAAAGTGATGTAGATTCTAATATTGTTCGTTTTTATTTTATTTTTTATTTTTTTACCCATCATTGCAATTTTCAATAAGTAATTTTGCTTTGTGGCAACTGTTTCTGGAAAAGCCAGAACAGGAGAAAAATAATGTGGTGACTGTTGAGTTCATGGAGCAGCTCGTGTTGGAATTAGGCTACACCTGAACTCATACGGTGCCATGTATGTTGACAAGGTGGCCTCACTGCTGGGATGCGATATTTACCTGAAACTGACAAGGTGACTGGAGAGTGCAAGAAGAAGCATCACTTTCAAGTCGTAATCTGTAACGCTTAGACTCGTTTTTATATTTTGACGACAAGTTGTGTGGTTTGACGTTTTGGTTAGATCTGTGCTCGCCTTTGTCTGCTTATGACGTTTTCGTCTCTAGCCCTCTTTTTCTGGTCAGCGGTGGTGGCCACTCTCTGCCATCTCTCACGGCTTCTTCGGTTTATGCCAAGCAGACAGCGGTGTTCCTGCCGCTGGAAATGTAGAAGTTTTTAGATTTTAAAGCCTGTCCAAAACTGGGTGCTTAGAGCTGCAAAATAAAAGCTTATTCAATCTGGCTATAGGTTAATTCATTATTATGCTATATCAATGTGAGAATGAGAGTAGCAAAACTGACATTTACTAATGTGAAAATGTCAAGACTATTACTTAAACCCTGTTAACTGTAGTATGCAGCTAATGTTAAAATACGGTTGCAGGAGCACATCTTTAAGGGCCTCATCCTTGACTTCTTGGCTGTGTTTTTAGTTGGCAGTCCCAGCCTAATAAGAAACATAACATGGCAAGGCCTGCTCTTCCATCATCATTGCTGGGTGGAAAGTTGGTGTGCTTTGATCATGTCTTTTGGGCGCATCACTCCGGCTTAGCCTGCTGCTCGCTATGTGATAAGCCATCAGAGTACTCAGATCTAAGCCGGCAGCTCCGTGGGCTCGAGGAGAAACAGGAGAGAGTAATGGAGATGAGGAGAGAGCAGCAATGCAAATTTTGTTGACAGACTGTTACTGCAGCTGTTCTCTTTGCCTTTGAATTCAACAATGTCACTGTCCATCCTCACTCATCTGTGAAGAAAAGCCCACGTTTCATTTGTAAGTCCTTTCTTTGTGGAACAGCACTGTTCCCATGTCAGATATTTTGCCCCCTTGGCAATTAAAACACCTTTAAATAGACGTGCATATGAATTGCCTCAAAAACATGGGATTTAATTATTTTACAAACTGTTATGTTCAGATGTACTCTTAACTGCGGTTAACTGATACGAGTTCACTTTGAAGTTAAATGCTCCTTTTTCACACGGCTTTCTTCTGTCTGTACATAAAACATCATTTTGAACCCCCCATTATGAAAGGGTGCTCCTAATTGACGGGTTGTTGCTTGTTTATTTGATATATATTTACCAGCTGGGTGGTAATTGGGAAACAGTAATTACCCAAGATGCAGTGCAGCGCTTCAGCAGAGGTGCTACAGCGCTGATGAGTCTGGAGCACAGATGAAAGTATGCAGGTTACTATTATCATCCTAGCAGGCTGTTTAAATACTTGACAGCGGAGAGCAGGGATGGCTAATTGGGCCTGTGTCCCTTATATAGTCTTGTTTACTGTGATGATGTACAGTGTGAGATGAAAAGCACGATGCTTTTATCTTTGTGCTTTTTTTTTTTTCTCGGTACTATTGTTTCCAGTATACCTGGGCAGTTAATAGCAACAATAAAAGGCCAGTGGGTGTAAGGGCCTCATGGATTTGGAGTCCCCCTTGATGATGTAGTTCCTTCACTGATAATGGCCTTGTTAACTGAGATTCATTACCTCTTCATTCAGAGTCCCCTGGATATTGAGGGAGAGTGTTCTCAAACTACTGGGTTTGCCACGGTGAAGTCATACTGATGTGGTTTTGTGAGCTATTCATGGAAGGTGGTGACGGTATCTTCCCTGACTCCTGATGATTCAGTTGACCTGAGACTGGGTCGGTGGGGGTGGTATTTGACTTTGTTTGCTACTCAATTCCACTTTCACACCAACTCTCGCTTTCTCTCTCTCACAGACACTTTCTCTCGCTCGCTCTGCAATTCACTCCTTCAAGCATACAGAGATGCACACCTTGGTTGCGTGCTGTTGTTTGATAGCCCGCTCTCCCAGTAGATCTTCAGACGCTGTTGTTGTTGTTTGCCTGTGATGCTTGGAGTGTGTGACTTGCATTTGCCCGGGCTCCTTGGAGGGAGTTTGTTTTTGTTCTCAGTGTTGTAAACAGGGTGGGGCTCCATTCCCAAACCACTCAGTTGGAGATGGTTATTTTCACAGGAGTTATTTTTTTGTTTATCACTTTGGTCAATAGATTAGCCCGGGATGGAATTATGTGTTGAAGCAGATAGTGCGGCTAACCATTTGCTGCATGTGCTGACTAGATAAACACTTGTTGTAGTCACTGTTGTTTTTGTGATTAAAGAAGCACTCAGATATGACTTTATGGCTATCACTAACTTTGTTCGGGCTGGGGGATTATTCAGTAGTATCATTTATGTTTTTCCATATGATTACAGTAGGCCAAAATGAAAGTTTTACTTCTAAACAAATTTTTATACAAATACGTAAAATCTTGCCAAAATGTGCCATAGTGTGAAATTTTGGAAAGATACATTTTGGTAATTACAGAATTTAGTTTCAGGAGAGAACTTCCACATTCATTGTCTTATTCTGAATACTTTTTCAAATATTGTAAAATATCAATAACAAGATAGCGATGATCACAGTTAGGCATGGGACAATGTGAAACTCTCCTGTCACAAGTATCCTGGCCAAAACCATTGCGATTCACAATATTATCCCCGATAATCACTTTACCTTACATTTAGTCAAGACACAAATATTTTTCTTGCATCACAGGTAGGACAGACATTAGGGAACATCCCTTTTAGTGAAAAACAAACTGTTTTAAATGAGGTAATCATTAGTCATAAGGTCCCCCTGCCTGGAATGACTGGAAAGATGCGGGCTCCCCCTCGTGGCAATTCAAAATAAATGAGGAAGTCAATATAGCACTGTACGTTAGCGAGCTCGGCAGCTTTTTTTGAGTCACTCATGTGAAGATATTCATGATCATCCCGATAATGGAAATTCACCACCATCAACTTATCTTGAGTGTCTCGATTGGGAGATAATAGTGACCCATTTATTAGTGCTGTTCCCATTTGGTACTTTCAGTAAAGTCTTTACTCAGGTCATGGCATCATTTTCTGACTAACTTTGCTCAAAAGTGTCTTTGCCAGAGGAAAAGCATGAGGTCATCCTCGGATGTGGCTTTATCAAAAGCTTTTTCCATATTAAGATTTCTGTTAAATGCCAAAAGGTCATAGTGAAGTCCCAGCCCAGTTTTCAAAACAGCATTTTTGTTTATTATAGCTAATTGGCTGAACACCTCCCTGGCTAGGAATGGCAATGGCTAGGGATTGTGCTTCTCTAGTCCAGTAGTTTGCTATATACACACACTAGTTGAATCCTGGTAGAAAAAGCCAAGCCTGATGACGAGACTACTGCAATTTAAGATTTTAGAAGTAATAATTAGACAATCCTTGGATTTAATATAGGCTTGCAGCATGTACAGTATTTGAAGGCTCCTGTTTATCATGTAAGTTTAAAGATGAGATCCACACAAAGATCCATGTCACGTATGATACATCTGTGGCTTTCACAGGGTGGCTCAGCATCAGAGGCTGCGGATGTGTGTAAAGTCCCTTTTAGATGGGAGGCGACAGCCACAGTGGCTGCCGCTGATCCTGCAAAGGTCTCACCAGAGTCATACAGCAGCAAGCACAACATGCAGCAAGTTTGAAATGGTCAGCAGCAGAAATGAGGAAAATCTGGGTCCTAGTTTCTGAGTGGGAAACCCATCCTCCTGCTGTGCCTCTCCTGCAAAGTAACTGTCACTGCAATGAATACAGGCGCGGGAAGCAGCTGCATAGGCTACGTTCATACAGCCAGCTAAATACAGTTGTCACTCCTCACACGAGTGGTGCAACAACAGTGCATATCATCACATAAGCATTCGGTTGATTTGTACAGTATAACAACACACCAATAGTTTTTGGCTCAGTAACTCCCAGAGAGGGAGATGGGAGCAAGGTGTCTGATCATATCCACAGGGCTCATTTCTCTCTGCTCTGTACAATACAAGACTCACTCTCACTAGTACATGCAGTTGTGAATCCCGGACACTAGCTGTATGAGTGTAGCAACTGTCAGCCATATTTTTAATAGGCAAAAAACACACTAACTCGAAACTCAGTGAAATGAAATGAGTGGTTATGCCGGTGTGAGCATTTTGTGTGATAACCTAGTGCGGGCAGTAGTCCCCTGTTTCCTAAGACCACTGTGCTTTACCTCTTGACAGTAAGCATGCACACGCACACATAACAGCAGGCACATAGTTCACGTGTAAAATGTGATCTGTCACTGATCTGTTGTTTCACAGAGGTGAGGAAAACATAAGCTCTTGAACGTCTCTTTCATTAACCGGTATTTGCAGTAGATCTGAATGAGTTAATGCTGACTTAGCCTCATGACCCTGACACTGCTCCGCTTCCTTATGAATGGGTGAGCACACGCTTATATTAGGGATGGGATTTTGTTGGTTGTTATTGTTGCTTACAAGACATTTAAGTGACTACGCAGGTCTAAAAAAAGACCATGATAAAGACAGAGAGAACAACAGAAAGAGTGGGTGAGCGAGAGAGAGAAACTGAACTGGAACTGAAACTTTATTTGGTACTTCTTTTGTTCCAGCTACTATAGTAAAAAGCATGAGAAAAAAAAGTCTAATTCTGTACGTTAAGCTGTGATAGTGAATAGAAAGTCAGTTGCAGATCTGAGTCTGTGTGAACAGTGATGACGACCGGTCACACCAGAGATGAACCTGTGATAGCAGTGGCTTATGTATTGGTCAGACACGGGTAGGAAGTGTGCGCGTTACACCACATCAAATATGGGGTTTGTGTATAAAAGGGACCCACATTTGTTTCACATTCTGTGTAGTGACAATATTTGAAAATATTTGCAAGAAATTGCAATATTTTGTTCAAACTGTCCTTGTCACTTAATCATGAGAGCTTTTTCATCCCCACTATTTTAAATGCTTTTTTTTTTTTTTTTTTTTAGGCAACATGAATGATCACATTGCCTTGAAATGCCTCACATTATGCCAGTGTTTTCCTGCAACGGGAACATGGTATACAGAGCACAGAGTTTGTGAAGTCTGCGAGTAAGAGCGTGACACTGACAAGTGACATCAAAGTGCCTTCTCCATCATGCACACATGTTCCAGCGTTGCTTTGCTCCCAACTCGCTATTGTAAACCATCTACTATTTACTGTTTACAGCCTTTTGTTGGAGATTTACAGCACCTGTTGTAAATGCTGCAAATATGGTGTGGTTTAAGCAATCTGTTATTGGATAGTTTTCTAAAAGCCTTTTCATGGCGTGAATATGGAGTGCATTATGGACAAGCGTTTAATGTGTTGACCAATCAATTCTTCACACTGAAAACAAATCACAGTTGGAAATAAGTAGATCAATCTTTTCATATCCTACTACGGAGAGGAGTCGGGCCAGGATTTTGAGTGCATTTCTGTGTACTTTATACACAATTGTATGCAGTGATTGAAGGGCTAATTCAAAAAATTTTAATCACTCCCACCAACCCTCTTGCAGTGTCATCTTTTTTTGCAAATTCCCCATAAAATGAATAGATGAGCAGTCTCTTTTTAGAGCATAATGGCTACATTAGAATATGAGATGGATAGTAGATGAAAATTCTGTATGCCTCATGCACGCTTTCTCTTTCACTTAGTCACTCTGATCTCTTTTATCAATAGTAGTCC
Source organism: Coreoperca whiteheadi (assembly GCA_011952105.1). NCBI lineage: Eukaryota > Metazoa > Chordata > Actinopteri > Centrarchiformes > Sinipercidae > Coreoperca > Coreoperca whiteheadi. Next base: position 7,381,917 of record CM022473.1, on the reverse strand, counting down.
TGTGGAAAAGACCTTGCAGGCCACAGTAAAGTGTTCAGTTGAACCTCACATAGACAGAGGAATGGAAAAAGCAGAGGTGAGAACAATTTGAACAGTAAATTGTAGAGGAGCTGGTGCTGGATCGACTGTTGCAGAACCAGCTTAGCTAATGTATGATTTCATGCTGTGGAACCAATAATAGATTTGTTTAGTTTGTGTTTAAGTCTCTCCATCTTCATTGATTGCAATGCCACACCCTCCTACCAGATTCACAGTGACAGCTCTTTTTCCACCAAGTGAGATCATTGAAGGCTGTGTGTTGTTCTCATCAGGGCCAACCGCATAGTGCCAGTCAATATGTAAACAATGGTGGAGACAGTTTCTCATTGCCTAACTGACATTTCTCATTCCTTGGCTGATGATTCATCTGAGAGATGTCATCTCACAAAGTGTTTTCAGGGTGCACTGTACTTATGGCGGTTTCCATAATTCACTCTGTGATCTTAGTCCAGCACATTCATATACATGCCATATACTGTATATGCTAATACGGTAGGCTATTCAAGGCCATTCACTTCTTGTTTGGACTCTGATCCATAAATAAGCAACGATATTCCAGATGCGACATGCGACCAGACTTGGAAAAACAAGTTCTTGCCTAAAGAGTCAATACTGTTGCTAACTACAGCTACCCCTGTGTTGTCATAGGCAAGTAGGTCTAAAAGTTAATATGTATGGAGGCGATTACTTTAAATTATAGTGGATCATTTTGAACGGTAAATGTTGATTTGCTATGAACTGTACTATTCCACTTGGTTTGCATTGCTAAAATACTAAAAGGAAACCCTTGAACTCATTACGTCTGTCTGTTGACATAGGAAGTGGCTCTGTTCATGTCAAAAGTAACTTTGAATTGCTAAACGTAATAGATAAAACAACGTGCAGCTTGTTTTTTCATGTGGTCAGGAGTCTGTTCTTATAGAATGCCTCTCAAAAATAAGATTTTTTTTTCTTTTTTTTATTGATTGCAAAATGTTCTATGCATAGATCCAGGTGGAGAAAAAAACTATGTATATATACATAGAATTTGCAGTAAGGGTTTGGCTTACATGGCAGTAGGGCTCGTTGATATAACAAAATAGACATTTCAGTTTTTTTTTGTTTTTTTTAAAAGGAATACTCCACTGAAAAACTATCTTTTTAGTATGTAATTACAATGGTTACAACAATCTGGTTAACATGGATTCCAATAGTGACCCAGAGTCAAAGCAAAAAAAGCATTAAAATACCCATGGAAACTATTTCAAACCACTGCTGCTGTGTAATCATCAGTGTTTATCCATATGCTCACCAGGGTTAGATAGAGTGATATATATACCTTGGGATTATCATTCCTAATATGCAATATTAAAATGTGCCTTCCATAAGAGATTGTTCCATACCGTTTTATAGCACAGCGTCTATCAATATTGCAATATAAGATTACATATATAGTGACAGAGAATTTTATCCACATCACCTACTCACGATGCTTAAACAATTGTTGCTTCACCATTAAATTGCTTAATACACTAATTCTGGTGTGTTGGAGCTCTAAGGAGGCAATACCAAGACAAGGAAGAAAGGTGTTCACAGTAATTCATAAAACAACACAAGGTAACAACATAAATAGTATATGATTTGCTGCTTATAAATGTAAGGTCAACAGGGTGAAAATACACCAAATAGTCAACGGTCTATAGTAGCCAACTATGGGGCATTTTGTTAGTTTAACATTCTGCAGTAAATCTACTGTTTACTGGCAAAATAATAGGATTAAAGTGTGGCATCCACATTCTGCATTGTTTCTGTCCTCTAAATATATTGTTTTTTGCTAGAAAATAAAGGAGAATTGCCATAAAATGTCAATCAAGTGAAATATTGATCCTGCTCTAACTTGAACAGCTAGATAAGTGTTGCGTGTGCTGTTTTCCTGTGAGGCCTCTTCAGATAATGTAAGATTTGATTAGTGGCATCTGACTGAGAGTGGAACTGAACTCAGCTTTTCTTTTTTTGTATAAAGACACCTGGCAGTGAGGTTACAGGAAGCAAACACGTTCCTTGCTTTCATGTTCTGGAAATGAAACCTTAGATATTTCTCTCCACTTGTGCTAATGTAAATGATTTGCATGGAGTTTGTCCCTGCTGATTAAGACTGTTTGGACTGTTCTTCTTTGGCACCATGCCAATTGAATTTTCTGCCTTCTAACACGCTTGGATAGTGGGGAATATGGTTCTCATTGGGCCTGAGGCTTGATCTCCTTCTTGCCCCCCCTCCCCATTCTTTTACATCACTCTGACAATTAGTGAGCTCGACCATCCCCAAATGACACACGTAATTAAAGAGTTGGCATTATAATTACAATGTGTTTATTGTCTGTTTATGGGTTTTGTGCAGTGCATGATGCACTGGGCGATTTCTTTGGTGTAAATGGATTAAGGGCTGTTAATATACTTGGTGGCGAATACGATTTCATGTGGTTAACATCTCGATATCACCTTTATCAGCCCTTTGACAGTTGCTCTTTTTGTCGCACAGACAACGCAATTTGGCTGACAGCAGAAGCTGGCACCGGAAAACAACCAAATTATTTAGTCATGGGCTTTTAACGGGCAGAACGGTAAATGCATGTTAAGTAAATGATGCAATTTATTCCCTTCTCCTCATTGCCAGGCTGGCTGCCACGGGACTTCTGCCAGCTTTAAATAAGTGGTACCCAGATGGTATTCACATGATGCCCACTTGGTTACAGAACGGTCCTGGCGAATAAAGCTGACTGCCACAACAACCAATGGGTCAGCCGGTGAGCCTGTTGCTTTTGGAACTCTGCAAGTGCAAACGGGCTAATGTTGTGTCACTTTGCTGAATTCTTTGGGAAGGTTGTATCTCAGGGCTCCTAAATGAATTGGGAAAGGGCCCCGTTAACGAGGAGGGTGGGGGGGAGAGAGAAAGATGAGAGGCATTCTCTGCAGGAGTTTGTTTTTTCTCTGCTAATGTTGGACTTACAGCAAAGGAGGCAAGTGATGAGCTTTGCCTCTGGAGCGACGTACACGTCTGTCAACGGAGTCTCCTCTCTTTTATTCTCTTCTCGTCTCCCCGTGCGGTTTGCAGTCTGCCTCCTGCTCTGCAGCTGTGCTGGTCTCTGGGCTGGCTGTCTCCTGGAGAAGTGGTGAACTGTGTCATCTCCAGCCACTAACAACCAACAGCTGCAGCACCAGCCACCGCTGCAGATCGAGGGACAATGTGAAACTGATTTTCTAACGCAAAAAAATAAATAAACAAAGCCCCTGGGGGAAAAAAAAGGAACAATACCACAAACAACACACAGCTTATGCAAATGCTGGGGAAATGTGTTCGCGAATCGATAAGCCCTATTTGTGTGCGAAGAGACTGTAGGACAAGAGTGACCATTTTACACAGAGATCCACGGTTACTAAGTTTGCAATTTTATCCGCAGTAGCTACCCCCCAAACATCTGTTTAGTTTTTTCTCTTCTACAGTACATGTTAAACCCACACATTATGGAACACATTAACTATTTGTTGTGGAGTTGTGACATGAAACGACTCAGAACTCGGGAGGGTGTTTGTTGGCGTCCACACAGAACACACCAGATGTCCGAGGCAAAGTTTTAGTCATTGTGGGGACAGAAGGGGTCAAACTGTCAGTAGGTTGAAGGTTGAACAGCATAAAACTCCAACACCTACACAGTTAATTCAAGATGAGAGATTTATTGTGAATAGTATATTTATGACAAGTTCTTTTAGTTTTGGTGTAGTTTTGCTGCTGCTGTTCCGATTGTAAAATATGAGTCTGTTGCAAGACACGACAATTCCTTTTATGAGATATCCATGAATGAAAAATGAAATCTTAACAGTTTGTCCCATTGTTTAGCTTTTTCTCCCAGTCACCTTGTAATTGTTTCTGTGTCATAAGCAGCTATTAGTATTGCTAGAAAATGGTAATGCTTTGAGAGACTCGTCTCTTCCAGAGAATGGCTCTCTATCACACTCTCACATTCTTTTAAAAGGGAAAAGGAAGATGAATTTTGCCCATAAAGGCTGTATCACAAGGGCTTTTTATCCTAAATGGCTCTGGGGATTGTTATCTGTGGGAAGTGTGTCCTGCCTCCGTCGTGTTCAATCAAGTGTCCACTTAGCTGTGACTGGGAGTAATTGTTCCCAAGTGGGCCACACACTGACCTGTTAATGTCTGCGTTGACCCTCTAACCTTGTCAGCATGTCTTGGGGAGGAGTTTAAATCATGTGGATTTCCTCCGTGTCTTAACGCTACCGGGTCAAGTGGGCGTCGGCCCTGAAAGACCACTCTCTTGTAATTGTCCCCAGCATCATGGGTCAGCCATGGGTGTTCCCAAAGATCGGCCCTTTTGAGATGATGTACTGGGAGTGGTGTGACCTAATGGGTCAAGCCATTGATCCGATACAGCACCAATGTCCACCAGTGCAGTCACAGTCTCTGCAATACCTGATCACTGGCTTGACTTTAGGGATTGTAAGTTAGTCCTAAGTCTTTCAAGCGTGCTTCCGGGTCCTACGGGTCATTTTAATGTCCTAATATGTTGAAATCATATCAAGAATAAGGCTGCATCATATGTCCTTTGTTAAAGTGTTCTCATATGATTTTAATCTCCTCCTCCATCCTTTCAAACTCAGTTTAAGATTTCCATAAAGACACAGCTGTATGTAGTAGGCTAGCTAGGCTTGGGTACACAAACAGGAGATGACCTTTGAACGGTCACCAGGGACTTGGGTTCTGTCCAATCACAAACAAGAAGTGTTGTCCCTCCCTTTCCGTAATCTGAAATGTCCTGTTTTTTGAAACGGTTTTTGTGTTCTGCGATTTGTCGTTGTGTTTTGACCCTTAGGGCCACCGTAGTCAACAGGCAACGGTGAGCTAGGTGGTGAAGGGGAGACATGGAGTGTCAAGTTCTTCAGGAGGGATAGAGCTTTAGGAGAGGCAAACAACAACGACAGTGTACAACAAATGATCAAAAGTGCAGCAGGTGACACGTGCTAAGCTACCTAGCAAACACCATCCATTGGCACCTGACGGGTGCCAATTTCTGACCCTTCACATACTCCCCAACAAGGATGGACAGCTTCAAATGCCTGACTAGTTTGCCTGGAAACTCACAAATGAGTGGCAATTAACACATATGCTGCAAAGTGGCTGGATGTGGAGTTTCTTCAGAAACTGACATAGTTTGTAATTTGAGTTAAAAGGGGGGATTACAACCACATGTTTCCAGGGAAGGAGTGAGTTGAGTGTTGAGCAGCTGGCATGCAAAAGGCCACAAAGTGAGAATGCTACACAGTTAAGAGGTGAAAAAATGTGTAACGTTATGTCGGCGTCTGTATCTCAGCGTTTGGTTGTTTAGTCTTTTTTTATGCACAGATGACACAATAAAATGTAATCACTTTTTTAAAATCCAGTGCTTGTTAATTTGCAGAAAAGACACAAAATATGACCACACCTCTTAAGTGTATGCACTCCCCATTCTGTTTTAACATCCCTTTTGTGAGACAGCACATGAATCCCATCTTCTTTGAATCTTCTCATCAAGCGTGGCTGAAGTCACCGAGTACCCTCTGTCGCTGATCTCGAAGTGAGTGGACTTTGAAAAGCCAGTGCTCCTTTTCAGGGGCATAGGGATACAATAGCGCAGCCATAAATCCATGCGGGGAAGCTGTCCGTTGGGATCAACATATTTTTGGGAGTAATGATGACAGGGACGCAACGGAGTAATCAGAGGGGTCTTATCTGGGGCCGATGGCAGGGCCAGGAATGTGGACTGGCCTGTGGAAAGAACGGCTGCACTAATGGGGTTTGTTGAATTCTACACTGGTGAATTATGAGAAGTTGGGATGTCGGGACTGCGGTTTGTTGTCTCCGGTTGGAGAGCTACACCACGACACACAGGAACAGAGTTATAGATTTGGGTTTTGACACTCTTTCTCGTGGAACAAGCCAATTAACTGGGAGCTGAATTGCTTTGCTGTGCTGCTGGAGACACAGCCACATTAAGCAGTAAAGTGGTACACACATATATCAGAGGGCAACAAGCCACACATGCAGCCATGACTCCGGTGACAGGGACAAAACCAGAAGCCATCCATTCTGCTGCCTCATTTGCATGATCTGAACCGTATCTGGAAGTCATTAGCATCTTTCCACTTGTTTATCTGGCTACAGATGAATGCTTTTGAGCTTAGCACCAGGTTTTTGAATAAACAAAATGTCCAGCTTGTTTCAGATGGGTTTTTTTTGTTTCAGTCACGCATCATTTATGAAAAAAAACTTGTAATATTATAAATATTAGTTTTTTTACTGAGGTGGAGACCACTGCAGGATGGAGTCCTGTGGGATTTTTATTGGTGTCATACTATCATGTGGCTTTGTAGTGTGTTACAGTGGTTAAATTACCTTTTTGTGTTCATGTTTATGTTGTAAGCTTGTAATTAATTTTGTAATGTTGTATCAGTAATGTACTTAAAATGACAGTCATTGCTTTTTTTCCTTACATAATTGAAATGTTCTTATTGGGGAACTTAAAAATAATATACAACTTGTAAATCCTGTAGTCAGTGGAAACAAATCCACTTAGTATGGTTGGCTATCTGCTTCATTACAACTCATTTACTTTGCTGTTCATCAACACACACAGCTACATGAAATTAATGCAGCACGTTATTTTTGTGGGAATTGCAAAAGCACTCTAACATGATAATAAAGGGCAACTTTGTGACGTGTTTAGTATTTGAGGGTGAGAAATGAACCCCAGAAACCTGTTACTGATACAGTTTTGCTAGTATTTTTCATTGGGTGTCTGTCATAGTTGCATATCTGCATGTTCACATACGATAGATAAGTTGATATGTGTGTAGGCCCGGTGATCCACACAGGAATCAGTGTGTCACACCATATCAAATACTTGTGGCTGATGATGTTCACTTTTACTTTTGCTAGTCCTTATGTAATTTCTGTACATGTGGGCTCAGTGGACCAGGGTAGGGGCTTTCCCCACCTTTTCACTTCCTGTTTGTAATAGTTGTATCTTTCCCCTTCCTTCCTTCTCTCTCTCTCTCTCTCTCTGTTAGTGCCCTCTGTGACACCCCCGTGGTCCTGCTCTAAAGACTGTGAGCTGAATTCTGATTGGAGGAATGGAGTGCCAATCTGTCCTGCACCAGTGATCAGGGTATGTGGCAATCCTCCCACTAACCCGTCTCTTATTACATACAGTAATGTGTGTGCTGTTTGTCTGTGAAGTGACTCCAACACACTGTTAGGTCTGACTATTAGGCTTGTTTGTATCAGACCATAATAAGCTTGAAGCAGATCCCACAGATGTATTCTGAGCTTTTCATCGCTTTTATTGTTCAGGTGTTTCGGCCAGTGAGCATGGATGCGAATGATAAAAACACAAATAGGACAGAATAGGGCTGAAATGTTTGGGAAAACATCTAATTGCAATTTCACTGACCAATATTACAGTTATTTTGTATAAATTCAACTCCAGGACTGTATTTGTGTCGACTGGTTCCAGGCCTCTGAACTGGTGCCCAAAAAAGGCCTGATTTTAGCAGCGATTTAAAAAGGTCTGAGCCACTATTTATACTCTGTTGGTTCTTTTGCCCAGACACTCTGTCTGTCTATTCAAATATCAAAGTAATATAGAAGTCATGTTAATTATCTGCAGTTAGATTTTTAGGCAGCAGTTGTATTTTTACCCGTTGACATGGAGGATTTCTGGCCACAAATTTCACCTCCTTACAGTTCCAAGATGACCTCGTCAATAATTGTCGATTAGTTGATCGATGGGATATTAATTGGCAACTATTTTGATAATCAATCTATCGTTTAACTGATTTGTTTAAGCAGAAATTGCAAAAATTCACTGGTTCCAGCTTCTGAAATGTGAATATTTGCTGGTTTTCTTAGTTTTCTGTGAGAGTACACTGAAGGTCTTTGGGTTTTGTACTGTTGGTTGGACGGAAAGAGCTTCATCCTCAAAGTACTTATTTATCTTTTGCTTCTTTAGTAAACTATTAATGCCATATTTTAGGTTAAACTGCTTCTTCATTTTGTTTTATCCTTTGTATGATCTTGTAAATATATGAATTTGAAAATTAGTGCACTTATATTTGCCAAACTTTGCCAACTGAAATTGTACAATAATAATAATAATAATAATAGTAATAATAATACTTATAGTAATAATACATACAATAAATTGCACGCCTGAAATCAATTAAATATTTGACGTGTGTTAATACAGCACGTTGCCCTCTACCTGAGTGTTGCACCGTCAGCTGCTTTGTGTTCGTGACTCTCCTCTGTTTTTTAATATCTTTGGCGTACTGTAGTCTTTCTGTCCCTCTGCTCACCTCTGTCTGCCCTGGGAGCCCTGATTGGCTGAACACTTTCTGCACTATAGTTTGGCTGCTTGCCAGCCATGCTGCCAGTGGCTGCCGTGCCCCCTGATCAGAAGAGAATGTGACATTTGTGCAGAGGTAATGGAATCTGCGTGCAATTAAATCTCTGACTGTGAAGAGGAGTCTATCGCCTCCCTGCTCCCCCCCTCGCCTCCCATTGCCATCAGCGGGGGGGGTCAGGCACGATGATGAAACCTTCCCAGCAGGCCCCTCGCCGCACTCTCTTTCCCAATCTCCATGTCAGGTTGTGTTTTTTAACTTTGCCGCACTAGCCGTGCCTCTATCTGGCAATTAATTACAGAACACGTCCATTAGGAATCTCTCCAAATATTGTATGAGAATGAATATTCGATTCTAGAAATGACATTACAGGGCTACCAAACTAAAACCAATGCTTTAGTGAATTCTGCTGCAGGTGGCAGTTGTTGTTTTGTGGTAAAGCATGTTTTGGTAATTTTTGTTGTAAGGGGAGTGGTAGAGAGCAAGACGGAGAGAAAGAGAGCGAGGCAGAGGGCAGATTTATGCATGGATGAGCAGAGGGTCATATCTCTGCTCCTCTTTCTCTGCTGCCCTGCCACTACACTTAACGCCTCATTTGTGGGCTTTGTGGCCAATGGCTTGAGTCTGTGAGCTGTTGCCATAAAAGGCAGCTTTTTCCTCTCTGCTGATGGGGCACTTGCTTGTGGGTTAATACTAGACCCCCTCCATAGGTGGACTCATATCTAATGGATATGTGTATTCCCACCAGGATAGCTCATAAACATAAAACTCTCCGCTGCCATTGTACTTGGTGGAGCTGGTTTGGAAGGACAGAGCCACGCCATGCAAGCATTTCCCTGGAACTTGTGTAAGAGTAGTTTTCCTTGTCCACACTGGGTGGACGGAGCTGCAGGACATCCAGGTCAAGGTCTGGCCAAATCCTCCCTGTGTCGTTCACACCCTGTGTGGGTTTGCCTAAATGGCACAATCCTTGGATCATACTTCTCTTCAGATCAGACATTGGACTCAGTATAAATATTGAATTGGGAATGCATGTTCCAGTTCATTTAAACAATGAAAGATTCCATTTTATTTTTCACAATGCTGCTGCCGAATGTCAGCTTTAATGTGACTGTTTTTCTGTCACGTTCAACTTTCTTTTTTCACATTCAGCTTCCCCGGTAATGTATTTTGTCATGATGAATTATTAATGCCAGCGTTGGTTGAAGGGAGTGTTGTCTCAGAAAATAAGAGGGTCACTCTGTTTCTTCTTTTTTCTTCACCCAAGGGTTAATTTGAACCAACAATCAAATGAACCTCCCTATTTCCTTGCTGCACTACGGGTCATAATGAAAACTGCTGGGTCTTAACTTTATTCACTAACATCCTGCTGAACAAATACAACACTATTCCTCTTGGCTCTCCCTGTTGTCCTTTGTTGCAGATGGCTTTGCTGCGTTGTGTGATACAGAGGAAAAGGCTTTGCTCGGGGAAGGAGAGAGAAAGAGGCTTACTCCATTAGTGTCATTCGAATGGTGAATTAGATTAGTCTGACAGATAGATGCGGAAAATTGTTTTAATTTTATAATTGTCTGTGGCTAGCCACTTGTGCGGAAAAGTGCTGTGATGTGGGTGAAGGCCAGGGAAGAGCACATTTTGGCCTTTATGGGCTTATTTTGTCTTTGTACAGGAAATGAACAACAATCGAGGGTCCGGAGGATAAAACATAAACACACCTAAACTCGCAGACACTCGCGCTCCCCCTGGGCAGGTTGTGACATGCTCAGTGAGATGCTGCTCTTTAAAGTAAAGTCTGGCCAGTGTGCCTTTTCGTCAGGCAAAGAGGAGGGCGCCTATAACCGCCTGATCAAGATGGCACAACTTAACGCAAATCTAACAGTTCTGCAGAATGGCGCGCTTAACACTGCTGCTTTGAAGAGAAAGACAGGCCCCGTATATGAGTAACGCCCTTTATCACATTCAGCCGATATCTGATAAAAAGTAAGATTATGGACAGATGGCACAACATTTTTGGCACTATGCACATACGTCACTTGCTCTGTACTGTTTGGTTTTTTTTCTACTGCAAAACATTCCCATGAACTGGTTTGCATGAAGTACCTATCTTAACTGCCAATTTGGTTGGAAAATAATAATAGTCACCCTCTCTTCCTGTTTCAAACAGCAAGGAGCTATTTGACGGCAACAACTTATTGTTTTGTTGTGTATAGAATGTTTAACTGTGAGACAATTTTAGTTTAGTGTTACTTCCTTCATCCTTTATCCTCAGATCGTTGTTTTTATGGTTTTGAATAGAAGGAATCTCGCGTTGCATCCTTTGCACAGAGAATGTCATCACTGTTAAAGCAGTAAACTGCTTAGAATTAAATATCGCTGCTGTTTTAACAAAGGTTCGTGTACGGATTAAACCGTTTGGGGCTAGGGCTGTCCTCGTCTTAATTCCATTTGATCAACATTTTGCAATTTTTCAATGAAAAAATGTGTTGATTTAATTGACATTAAAAAAAAAATGTATCATCCCGTTTGATGTCCTTAAAATATAAATAATGCAAATATGTATACGACCATTTGGATTTCAGTGACCATTACAGTTCTGTATAACATACGAGCACCCATACAGAAAGCATGTAGATGTGGCTCACTGTCTTGACACATCAGTTACTAAATGATTTTTCAAGCCTGGTGGGCAAAGCTCAGCCCAGGACAAACACTGATGCGCTGCAGTCAGCAGCTGCATGCAATTTTCAGCTCAACTCATTCAAGTGTAATAAAACAATGCAAGAAGTGCTGGAGGACTGAGGGCCTGGATGTGCCCTTACTCTTGAAGGAAAAGTTGACACAGGACGACAGTATAAACATTAAGTGGAGCTACTACCATATGAATTCCCTTCATTGAGTGGTTGTTTCACTTCCTGGTTTTATAATCCGAAACATTTTGTCATATAATGCGCAGGTTTGTTTGTCATCACAACATGCAGCCCTCTCATACTTTTAATACAAATATTAGATATTAACATACTGAGCCGGAGTCTTACAACACAAAGCAATTTATGGACTGAGAGCTTGTCATGTCTCAGTTGTTGCCTTCGTCATGCTCTGTTGCTCAGTTGCATCTCCTGCGATAATATCCAGGGGACTAGCAGGTAACAAGGCAGCAGCGCTCCTTTGAGGCTGTTGCGCGTGGCTTTGAATGTCTCGCACAATACTACATAAACGGAGGGGGGGGGTACCACCAAATGGTGATTTCCCGGCTACGCAGGGAGCCTCCTCCTGGATAATGTGGTAATGAAAGGTGACAGGAAGGACTCAGGGTCTGGAACGAAGCCGGGGCAGCTGGTCAGAGCAGGAGAATAGGAAGCAGTGTGCAACCGGGCTAAAGTGCAGTGAGAAGCAAATTAAAGCTCATATCTGCCATCTCCCTCGCCTCCCTGCACTTTCCTGTTTGGACTTGAAGGTGATTGGGAGCCAAGGCGGTGACAGTTGACGGAAGCTACGCGGAGGAGAGAGTATTTATTTACAGTGAGATGCAGCGATGCTTGTTCAGGATGCGGTTTCACGCAGGATGTGCGCCCCCCCCACACACACGCACACACCTCCTCCCATCCTTCTCATCTCCACCCTCACACTACAATCCCCAGGTTTGATCAAGAATGGGAAGTGGGTTATTGGGGAGGAGGGGTTGGCCTGCAGCAGGGCCGGGCAGGCTGTATTGTGTAAGAGGCTGGGTCTGGATACAGCCAGCAGAGAGCTCACTCAGCAGGCCTTCCTGCCTGGCCCAGGAGGTGGTATCAAAGTCAACACAGGTCTCTGAGATATAGGAGTGTGAAGCATTAAGATTGCATTGTGTGACAAATACTGTCTTTGGCGTAACAGAAAAAGGAAAACAGCGATCTGTGTTTGAAGTAGAGAAAAAGAGCAAAATTGAGCATGTGAGAAAAAAGTGCAAGTGTAAAAGAGAGTGTGTGTTTTAAGACAGTCCAAAAGAGAGAGAGTGTGTGTGTGCCCTGCCAGGAATTCCTCCTTGTGAAGCTGGGGGGGGTGAATGTGTAAATCCCAGTAATTACACTGTGGGTGCAGTACAGTTACCTTTGTTGTCACCCTACAATGCCGTGTTCACATAACGGTAAAACTGCTAATTTTAAAGATGCAAGTGTGTGCAACATTATTTCATACCACCCAAGAGTAGCTATGCAGGAATTATTTCTTTATTAGACAGATGGAATTGAACATGTAGCAGACAGAACTTTTCACCTGGCCACGTCCTGCCACGTCCTGCCACCCCTGGCTTTCATCTGGTTGGATATTGAGTAGTAAACATGCGAGTGTGCTGCAAAGGTGAGCCGTTCGGATCTCTACGTACTACCTGTCATGTCGACATTAATCCTACCAAAGTTTCAAAGGCAGCTTTTATGACCTGCCTTACGGCCCCATCTATGTGGACAGCGGCATCTAAACTCTGGAGAACCTGCCACATAAAACGCACATCTGTTAAAGCCTAAATTGTAAAACAGCCCCCACGTGTCCAGGCAGCGTTGAGTTAATAATACACTCAAAGTACAGCTTATAACACTCCCCGCAGCAACAACACCAGTGATTGTCTTAAAGTCACTTCTTTTGATCGGCTCTTGTATCTTTTTGCCAATTGTCATTTTATGTCTTTTTCAAAGTTTTTGACCTTCACAGTGTATCTATATTATCTTTCTGACATGTACGGTTTCTCTCTCGCCACATTATACGGCGTCTGTATAGTTAAAGGCTCCGTTTACACCTGGCAATAAAGGTCCAGTGTCTAACGTTTAGGGGGAGCTATTGGCAGAAATGGAATATAATATTAAAAAGTATGTTTTTATTAGTGTGTAATCAGGGCCAAAAAGACTGTCGAAAAGTGATTTTGCTAGAATTGGTTTAGGTATAGTGGGGAGATGGGAGAATCTTATTCTTAATCTATTTAATTTTACGGTTATGGTGAAGCAGGCACTGGCCTCTTATTTGAAATGCACATTTGGTAATAATTGAGAAAGAAAAGTGACCATAGCCCCTCGTGAACACCTGCTTAAAATCAATTTTGTCATTGCAATGTTTCAGACTGAATTCCTGACAGAAAGTGCCGAAAATGTATCTACTTGTGGAAATGTTTAGCAACACTAGCTAGCCCTGCTTGCATAGGCCTACCACTCCCTTTCCATTAAACAGCCTTATTTTGAGTGACAGAATGACAAACAAATAGAGATAAATACAACAATAATAAAGGATTGCTGAGGCACTAAAAAGTCAGGAGCAGCAGGCTAGTAGCATTACCAAATAATAGCAAGTATTGTGCTCAGTCTTGAGGTCTAATACCACAGCTCCGATACATGAGGTACTATTAACAGATCTGTGAGTGATGCAACTGAAGCAGCAGTTGTCATTACAGGGACACAGTTATTACGCACTTTTGCCAGCTCAGTCTCTTAAAGAGGAAGTGCGGTTTCTCCCCTTAAGGTATTCAATCATTGCTCCTATCGGTACAGTCATAGTCCTATGTACTGTACCGTATGTCGATCTGTGCCCTCCCTGCGCCCTCTGCCCTAGCTGGTCAGCTGTGTGCCGGTGAGTTCTTTCAGGGGGCAGGCTCTTAGCTCTGGACCTCACAGCAACAACACATAGGGGAGGGAGGGACACGCAAACAAAACAACAACATCTGGCAAATAACCTGAGGGAGAACCACCACGCAGCTCTGTCATGTACATAGTGAAGGGGGACAGGCAAGTCACCATGCCCGTTTGGAATCGCCACGACACGCAGACATTGTTGGTTGGTCGTAACAGAACTAATTATCACGTAGTTTTTCTTCAGACTTGTTGCAGTTACAGTGTGTTTTGTAAAAGTGATATAGAGATGTAATTGCTGTGGCTGAAATTCTGCTTGGGTTTTTGTGGTGCTGTTGACATTGTGAATTGATTTTTGGTCAGTGTTGCATAAGGTTGTGAGGACGTTGAGGATTGGGACTGTATAGAAAACACAATACCTATAAATATAAAAGGAGATGGATGCAAATGATTTCATCCTAACTTGTTACAAAAGGCTAGGTATTTTATTTGTTAACGAGTGGTTATTGACTCTTTTGTAATGTCATGCGGTTTAGCAGTAATGTATATGAAGCTACAGTTGCAGACTTTAGTCTCAGTGAATGGTGACAGTTTTATTACTGGTCAGTATGGGTTGACTCTGTTTACTAGAACATGTCATATATGGTTCTCCTTTACAGAAATGCAAATTTAAGAGCTTTAAAGTTTACACCACCTGTTGTAGTACTGTTACCCTATTGTGGCCTCTGTGGACAGTACACAGAGATTGATTTTAGTGCATTCTGAGCTGGTTAAAAGGTTGAGTAAATCTGTAATATTCGTATATTGGAGATGTGTCTTCAGTTGTAATGAGTTAAGAATGTACCCCTAAAGCTTATTTCCATTCATAAGCCAAACTAACCATGTTCAACACAAGTGAATTAAGCCAACACAGAGAAGGTCAAATACATTCCAGATTGTATTGTTACGTGTTTTCGCAGGTCAGAGGGTCCATCGACAACACCTGCTCCTGCTAAAATCACACAGAGAACAGATGATAGAGAATCTACAATCTACAATTTTGATTCATTCTTTTCTGTCTTGCGATGCTGGCTGTAATTGATCATGGTTACATCTTGCATGAATTGGAAAGGATTTGTTATTTATTGTGATAGCAAAGGCTCTATTTGAGTGTAAGCTGGGTCTTGGCATAATTGATGCTTTCGAAGATGAGCTCAATTGGATGAGTCATTAGGCCTTTTACCAGAGTTTTATTAAATGCCCCAACCCAAAAAAATAAAAAATAAAAGCTGTTGTGGAATATTTCCTTCCTAGAATAACAGGAGGTTAGATTGGAAAAAGGCAAATAATATATGTGTGAGATTGATCAGTGAGTAGCGACCCCATTATCTCCTGAGATGTTAATTACACTGTGCTCAGCTTGTCAAAAGGCAGATAATTGAAGAAGGTAAAAGATGTGCCATACTTTATTTATGCTTTCACTTGGAGCTGGTAGAAGATCGTCTCCTCCTTTCTTTTTTTTCTTTTTTTTACGCTATGATGTATTTATTGTTGGGTAATATTACATTGTCAGAGTTGATCATTTTGCAAGGATATTATTCACAATCATTACAGGGCCTGTGTGTGTGTGTGTGTTGGCAAGCGCACGTGTTGGATACACACATGAATCGTCGGTCCTGTCTTTGTAGCTTTCTAAAATGATTGATATGAAATTATCTAAATTCAAGGCCTTTGAATGCCTTGGATTCAGATGTTGTGTTTGACAAATACTGTTTCAGACCTCTTGAAGATCTCTCTGTTGCATTTGTCTGATGCTGCTAATTATTGGTCTGAGGGCGAAACCTTCTTCCTTTATCTTTCTTTTGGTTTTCTTCCAAATGAAGTGCATTTTTTTGGCGGCATAAATATTCTCAAACTCCCCAAACTTTGCACACATGTCAGAAGTAGCGAAAATGTTCGTGTCGTATGCGTCTCGTGCATGGGCGTGGCAAAATGGCTCCACAGCCAAACCTACAAAACATTGCCCCCACGCCTAAATGCACAAACGCTTTTTTGTGGGGCATGTATCATACCAAGACACACACACAGAAAAAAAAGCAGCAAAGTCAGCCATTTTGAATTGAATGTGCACTTGTAGGCCATTTTTCGCCATTTACAGGCTCCGTTCTTTAACGGCCTCCTCCTAGAGAATTTATTGGATCAACTTCAAACTTTCACAGTGCAATATACAGAGATTCGCGATTATTTAAATTTTTTAATTTCTGGCTCGATTTTTACCTTAAAAGTCAACAGCTTTTTATGAATATTGACATGTGGGTCTGCACTCACTAATATGAGTCTGTTGTATCTGTTGCTAAAAACTCTAGATCTCAAGAAATGGACAGCAGTGCGGTCATGCTCCCAAGCAGAGTACGTCTCAAATTCATTTTATGTAAAAAAAAAAAAAGAAGGGAACTGCCATTTACTTTATTAAGGCTAGTGTAATAACAGTCTCCTATTTGCAAATAAATACAATTGTCTGGTTGTTGTAATCAATAATGTGTGACAGTGGCTACAGCTGCTAGACAAACTTAAAAAAAGAAAAGAATAAAGAGGATGGAAACATTTTTGGGATAGTCTTGGTACTATACATACTTACAGATAGATACCACTGCCAGAGTGGTCCTTTGAAATACAGACTGAGGTGAGAGGGCGCAAAAAGCACCAGAAACCCTTTAAAAGCTTTTTTTTTTTTTTTTTTTTTTATTTTTTTTTTTTTGAGTGCAGTTCCCCCACCCGAGTAGCTTGGTGTCTGTAAACTTCCTATTGACAGTGTATAAGCCATAGGGGACACGGTGTACTTAAAAAAAAAAAAAAAAAAAAAAACAACAAAAAAAACAATCTTGTTTGTCATTTCGCATGCTTATAGAGATGGCGTCAAAACTCTGTTTCCTGTGGTTTCCTGTGGAGAACTGTGGTGTCTCTGTGTGCTGCAATTTACAATTGCACGTGAATGCTGTCTGCACTCCCAAACGCGAATGTACAAAATATGCACACGCACACACACACGCTCCTGAGTCCTTTCTGTGTTGTCATCATAACTTGGGGCGATGCCTCAAGGGAGTGGCAGACTGTGGTCATCACACCTCATGGGCTGATGGGCAGTTGCTGCACAGATGATTTAGTGCATCACCTGGTGGACACTGCTAAGAATGAGCACAGCATGATGGAAAACCACCTTCAAAACGCTGGGATAAACAGTCTGGTGACCTTGCCACTGTGACCGGCTTCAGACGGGGGCATTTTTTTGTGGTTTTGTAGTTTAATTTCACTCATATGTATAATTTCTCTTTTTTTTTCCCCTCTCAAAAGTGGGCAAAATCCATCACTTCTCCGAATCAGCAAGTGTTCACGATGACATCATCACAGCAGATTATAATAAGGATTAGGGGCGCAGGTTAAAAATACACGGAAAATGTCAACTCTTATGTAAGAAGTGGAAGAGGACAAAGACGAAGGTCCAGAAGGGGTTTTATAGCAGGACCCCACTGAGGCTGTTTTGTTGGAAGTGTTTGAAAGAAGAAGCTGTTTAAAGCCCTCCTCTTCCTAACAGGAAACTCAGTACAGAGATGGAGCTGAGGACGGTAGTACAGGTTCACCTTTGCTAACATCAGGAGTGGTAATGCCCCCCCCACCACCACCTTTACTTTACTTTGTCTGACCAATATCTAAAATCCATTAGTATCTTTCCACTTGTTTATCTGCCTTGCCAGCGGACCAGAAGGCAGACAATGAACTTCATTGGATTGAATTTTTTTTTTTATGGTATTAAGTTTGAAGGGTTTTTCTCATTTTGGCCACATTTTGTTTGCGAGTGAAAGACCTCTGGTCTCTCAGATGCCAGCGAGCAGTATTTTGCTGTGGTACTGCAGTCTTATCTGCGCTTGAGTTCTGTACTTTAATGGGCTTTATTGATCTAAACAACATCAGGGGTTGCGGTGATGTTATTAAGGCAGAGATAACTTCTGTGTAATTCCACTCCAACAATATATTAGCCTTTTATTGGTCTAAATAACTTTGCCTTTTAGACAGTAATGCACCCGTAAGTCACAGCAGCTCTTCATGTCGGCAAGATCTTAATAAAGCATTTCCTCTGGACATCCTGCTGCGGAGAGAGTGAAAAATGACAGGTTAAAAGGCATGCTGGGAAGTTTCCATGCCATCACTGTAAATTATCTCTTTTGAATACATAAATAAAGCTAGAAGAGAGCTGTGAACGGGAAGGGGTGGGGGATCGGTGGACGTTTGTACAAACATGCGTTCCAGTGCCTTCTGTGTTTCACAAATGGAGGTCCTGTGAGGAGGAACGCTGCCGGTTCCAAAAGAAGGTTTTGAACTGGAACATGGCTTTGGATTCTATGCACTGCTGATAGTTAGTTAGATGAATCGATCACCTAATCTAGATTAATCAATTGATTATTGAATAATCTGAATTGTTGGTCAGACTAAGTAAGAAATTTGAAGATACCTCTTTGGGAACTGATGGACATTTGTCCATTATGTTTGCCACTTTATAGCATAAATGATTCAGAAACCCAGTACAACGCAAAGCACTATAAAAACACAAAAACATGAATGGGGGGAAAAGGGCAGTGTAAGCATGTATAGCATAACATTTGTAGTATGTGTTTGCATGAGCACGTATGGTAACCTCTACTAGGCATGTAAATGGGAATAATGACAGTGTTAATAGATATTAAATGTAGCCAATGATTTAATACGCAAACTAATTGTTATGAGTGTAATGTAAATAATAACAATACATAATGATGACAATATATAGGTTAATTGTCAAGCTTTGGAAGTTTTTTTAAAGGATTGCTTGGACACAAAAAGAGAAAATAGAATAAATCATAGGTTATGCAGCCATAGTGCTATGAGTTATAACTAGAAATAAGCCTTGATATAGAATCAAATGGATTTTAGTTTTGGATAGTTTATTGATAGGTTTTTCTGTATTGATTGGATGTGCATGGTGCAGTGTGTGTCTGCAAACTCCTTAATGGACAGTTGCAATATATCTTTCCTTTCAAGGGCAGCATATATCTAATATTTATATGAAATAACGAACCCATTTATCTGGAAGTGTATTTTCAAGGGGTGGTGGTGTGTGTGTGTGTGTGTGTGGGGGGGGGGTAGGCCTTCATAATTTGCAGCTATTTAAAGCCTTGGTTTTGGTAATGAATTATTTTGTCATCTCGACCGTGATGGGATTCATCTTTAATAACTGTAACAATTATTTTATTAAAAAGAGAAGCCATGCATTATGGCTATCTCGCCAAGGTCTCAAGCTGGAAGGAATTCTCATTAAGAGCATTATATTACCCCGGTGTGCTTTCAGTTGGATGTCCCGCTGAAATTACATTAGGTGTCAACAATGTTTGTGTTAGAAGTAAGCAGTCATATTTACAGAGGCTAGCTTTTTCATTTGCTGGCTGACACTGGGAGATGTATTAAAAAAGATACTAATGCTCTGTATCTGATTAAGTCACTTAGCGAGAAACTCCTCTAAAGTGTTGACTTTTAATATAAGGCAAGCACTGTTCTGTCATCAACGGAGACATAAATCTTTATTCAGAGACGAGGAACTTTTGATTGCTTGAGATTATTTTGTGATTTATTTAGTTGGCAGAAAGACCTGTTATCACCCTCGTTCCCAGCATTTAGATCCTTTCCAAACTATAAGCTTAACTATCGGGTTGTTTGTGTCGTGAGTGATTAATAAGTGTCTTTTCATCTCCATCCTGTGTTTCTTCTGATGGTTAGCATGGTGTGAAACATTGTGTTTTGTTAATGGTTTCAGGCCCAGGGTTGCTGCTAATGACATGGTTGTAATTGTTTGTCAGTGTGATAATGTGCCATTTCCTATTTCCATGTGAAGTTGGACATTTGACGAAGGAGGGATCTTGTCAGGAAGACAAAGTGCTGTCATTTGTCACCAGCTAAATTAGCTTCTCTCCAATCATCATCCGCGTGGTTTTCAACGGCAATGTTATATTCCCCGACCTTTCTTTTGGGCTATTGCCATGATTTCCACATGATTCAGTGCATTGCACCAAAGAGCAAGAAACCTAGATTAAGATCAAACCAACAATGAGATAAAAGTTTCATAGAGTCACTCAGGTTGGGTTCTGTGCTGACATATAGAAATCTGTTAACTGTATTTCACAGAAAGACAGAAGTGAAATTACTGAGTGTGGTAATATTTTATTCTTAGTGTTTGTTAGGAGTCATCACTTCCTTAAACTCAACATTTTTAAACCGAGAAGCGATTTCATCATCTTCAGAGGAAAGCCTGTCAGTTCATGTCACTGTACTGTGTTGAGTTAGGATTCTCTGATTATATCTTATAGTAAAATTGCTTTCTTTGGTTAATAGTTAATGATTTATTTTGTCCATTTTGTCTCTCCAGCAATATAAACTAATGAGGCACATAATTGCAGCAATTGAAGGACAGGATTGTGGGACTGCCTTCATACTTTCCACAGTCTTTGATGTAGTCGCCCCCTGAACAGACTGCTTCTGTTTCTGATTAGACTGATTCCATATTGCGGGGGTTGGGGGCAGGTCCTTCCTGCTTAACAATCTAATGAGCTAAATAAGCCAAACAAAGGAGAGGTATAGTGAATAGGTCTCCTGAGGGAGCTACTTATTGTCACAATTGCCCCTCTGTCTTCTCTTTCCACTCCATATCGATTCATGTCTTCATTGGTTATGCTCCGTCCACTGTAGCACGCATGGGTGGGGTAATCAGCTAAATGTAGCCTCTGCTTTCTTGTGATTACCTGGGTGGTTAACACTGATATTTTTTTCCTTCAAGGACAAATGCTGTAGGAGGAGGCAGATCCCGTGTGAAGTCCCTGAGCTCTCGCAGAGCTGCAGATCCCGTTCCAGTGCCAGCTGTTCTCTCAGATACACCAGGCCGTGCTGAAATTCTCTTAATATAATTCTGGGGGCTCAGGAGAATTGTGCAAAACAAGCGTGCCAGCTAGGAGAATGTTGAATTTTTCATCAGTGGGCCTCAGCTCGCTGAGTTAGTGGGCAGCGCTCTCATTCATGAGCAGATGTTCAGCGCAGTTTCACTCTGCAGTTAATGTGAACTTACTGGCCTCTCTGCCATTGGCTGCAAGGACGTTGGCAGCGACCTGGCATCTGAGAATTACTCCCAGTAAAAGGCGCAGGCCTGGAAAGCGTAGCCCCGGCCTTTTTTAGCCACTTCCCAACCCAGGAGCTGGATGCTGGACAGGGGAAGCCACTGACAGCTCATCCGTCTTCACTCCGACAGTGATGAAACACTCGCCACTGTTTGCTTGGGGAACAGCAGTGAAATACCTGAAGATAATTTCCACAGGTTTTACGTTCATTTCTAATGACCGGCCTAACATGAACCAACCCCACTCAGCCAGTGAAATATAAGTACATGAAGGTGCCGGCCGGTTTGTATGAAACTATTTTACGTGCAGAGGAATTATTCCAGCACCCTTGAAAGAGGAAATTCATAGAAACAAGGCACCTGTGCGGGGGTAGCATGTTGGCCCTGGTAGGTCTATAGCTGAAACCAGCTGGCGCTGTGGTCAGCCTGCTGGGCTGTATCCTCTCCCCAGCCTGGTGCTTCAGACATCTGCATGCCCAAGCCGGGTTTGATGTGGCCTTATAGATCTGTAATAGTTTCCTTCTAACTAAGCAAAAGGCTATTTGATGTAAAGTGCCATTAACTGGTCAGAGTGCGTACGTGACATCAGGTTTAGTATAGCAGCATGGTTTCACACACATCTCCTGTGTGTGTGAAAGTTATCGCAGTAAAGTTGCATATGGGACTTAAACAGTGGAAATGACAAGCTCTTGTTTCCTCTGCACGTCTCATTTTCACTTTCTAATTGGTCGTTTTCAGGTTGGCTTTACGAGCGCAAAACTAATTAGTGTTTCTAAATTCAGCAGGAAAAAAAAGTCCGTCGGCTTGATTGTTCTGGTTTCCTCTCCTGTGTCAGACGCTCGACAATAAAATAAGACTCTAATCATTTTCAAATTGCTCGTATTTTTAAACCCCAGAGCTGAATGTCACTCCCGGTCTCTTGGCATTTTGTTTGGCAAGATCAGGGAACAGTGGTTGCCCTCTCGCCTGTGTGCTCTCTTTGTGATTCGTGGGAAGTTTGGACTTGGAAAAAAAGACGCGTTGTGTTTTAGGCGGGGTTGTTTCTGCTTTGATTGGGAACGTCCTGCTGACTGGAGCAGCCTAGCAAGTTTACAGTAGCTGTGACATTGCTGTTACCTTTATTCAAAGCGCTCCAGCTGCAGCGAGCCCTCAGGAAGCGCCGCGCGGGCCCACATGGACGGCTGGTGGCCCACGGAGAGGCGAATGAGCCCTGTTTGAGTTGGCAGACACTCCCCTCTCGGGGAACTTTTGCTGCCTCTGCAGAAAGGCCAGTGGCTTGTGGGGCGGCTGTGATTCTCGGGGCAGGATGGGCTTTTTCCACCTCTCTTCCCTTTCAGGAAACACATTTTGCTGTTTCTTCCCTCTGTGTTTGCAAACGAAGGGAAGGCGTTAAGGCGACGGGTATGGGGCATTGGGACTGAATGATAGAGCTCAACTGGGAGAGTGCTAATGTGTGTTGATTTGACAAAGGGCATTTAAATACCCTGAACAAGCCTGGGTGTGCCCTCTGGTGTAACTTCATTTATATATGATATGACTAACATACTGTATATATGAATTAAAACATTTAGAGTGTGCTATAAAACTTACACTGTTTTTATTTTCTCGTCAACACTGTAGGGATTCCGTCTTCAGAAGCCAGTAATTAAAAAGTGCTAGATCTAAGGTTAGGGAGGAGCGGTGTTTAAATGCAATTAGTGCAATACTAAAATTAATTTGGACTCATTTACAGTTTTTTGGAATGTGTCATTATTTGTTTAATCAAGGGAGTTCTCATTTGAGATGCTAAATATGTATCTACAGATTTTGAAGGGGGGGGGGGGGGAGTGTAAAAATTTTTTAATTTGGTTTTAATGAATATGAATTTGAAAGTGAATTGTTTTGGGTTCTTCAATTTTTGTTGTGAAAATAAATCTGGGGAT
>CM022473.1:7341644-7358739 GCA_011952105.1 Coreoperca whiteheadi | reverse complement strand
ACACACACACACACACACACACTCTACCACCCCCACCCCCTGACTTTCCTTCCTACCTCCTCTCCTCTTCTTCTCTCCTCCCCGTCTATCTGCTGCTTGCCGGCCCAGTCGGGACACTCATTGGTGACATCCTGTGGAGCCAGAGATCAAAGTGCGTACTTGTCCTGCACGTCCGTAGGCAGTAGTCAGTTAACACAGAAACACTACTTGTGTATTAGCTTTGCACCATGCTCCTTTTCCAACTTTTAGACAAACAGTTTTTTTTTTTTTCTTTTCAAATAAGGGGCATTAAGGAAATTGTTGTGAGTTTGAGTGCCACAGGATGATAAGAAAGGGTTTGCATAGTAACTGATTTCCTCATTTCCTGATGCAGTTGCGTATTTACATCACTTTGAATGATGCGGAGCATGACGCCAATGACAAGGCCCAGTCCGTGTGAGGCCTCTCAGCGTTGACTACTGAAAGTTGACTGTGAACCTGAGAAGTAAAGAAAATTGCAGATAGTGTGCTGGACCATGTCTGCATCCCCCTGACTATCTTAGAAGCCATTACTCCTTGTGTGGTGTATAAACACGTCAAAAACAAACAATGACCCTGGGCAGGCTCCACACTGCAAAACAATTTCAAAGCCTGCAGTGTAGTGTAAACACAAAACATGGCTAACCTTCACGCAGGGAAGGCTTAACCTTAAACCCGGTGTTTGTTTTATAGTCCCTGTCGACCTTGGTCAGATATAGTTTACATCTCTTCGGTTCTTTTCGGGTCGATGTAGCTCAGGTTCTGTGCTGACATTTAGATTGAGGCTTCCAGCAGACCTCGGCAAAAGGTTAGAATGTTGTGCTTTGGTTGAAGTTGCGGATTTTTCTTATTTAATTATATGTTAAATATATATTACTATATGTAATGTGTATTATAAAAAAAAAATCAATTTAGATAGACTGCTTACTGCAGTTATTGCTCAGGTCAGCCTTTCAAAATAAAAATGGTACAGATAAAAAAACAAAACAAAACGAACGTGCGGAATCCGTCCGCCTTCTGCAACGCAGAGGTGGATGACGCTGACTGATATATAATGGAATACTAATAATTGTCAAGCTGTTCCAGCACACTCAAATGTTGTAAACTGAGTGCAAATGCTGGTTTGCTAGGGAGTAGATTTCTCGTACAGGGACCATATGCATCAAGTAATGAATATTCATATTCCTGTTTCATAGACTCTTCTCTCTCTGTGAGCTCTTTCACGTGGAGCCGGGGGTGACTGTAGGCCGATGTGAACCCACATTTTTTAATAAAGCCCAGCTGCTGAATGATCAAATAGTGTCTCTAATTAAGGCCTGAGTGTACACCCATGTAAAATTCTCTCTGGAATGCTAACAACCTGTGATATTTCCAGAGGAATTTGCTGTGCAGGTCTCAGAGAGAGGGGGGGGGTTGAGTGTTTGGGGTGTGGAGGGAGGAGGGGCAGTGTTCATGTGGCAAGCCAACATGTTGTTCACATCCGTGTCAGATTGAGGCTAATGAAGGCCAGACTGATCCTTGGATGCAAGCCTTAAGTAAATGATCCCTCTTTGAATATATTAGAGCCCCATGGCAGCGCGGTGCCTCCCTGCCGTGCCAGAGCTGCTACGCGTTGTCTTGTGGTCTGACGAGGCCGGTCAAAACGGCAGTCACGGTGTTCGATCAGGTTGTACACCATCCAACCCCATTTCGGTTTGTCTTAAGAGCAGTACTGTTACATTGACTTGGTGGTGAGGAGCTACTCACTGATCGTTTCCAGGTTAGTGTTTTTGCAAAACAGGTTGATAGTAAATGGAAAGTATGAGTGTTTTGTCATTTGACAATGTAAATGAGCCATCTCAAATTTTTTCCCCACCCTCTTAAGAGGGATTGCATTTACATAACAGGCTGGGGTTTGGTACTCATGCAAATTGTTCACGTAGACAAACCTTAGTTTTTTTCATTGTGCTGTTTTTAGTATGATTTAGAATGAAATAATTAAGTTTATCAACATATTTAACGACACTGATAATAAAATAAATAATTCAAATAGCAAAGAGTGAGAACAAAATCTCTGAGACAAAACTTTTTTCGCTGCAATTTATGGCCACACTGGCACTTTCCATGTAAATGAATCCTAAACGTGTAATTACAAGGCACTTTTGAATATTGATTGGACAGACAAGGACATAGAAATGAAGCACTTGTGAATGCACCCCACCGAAGCTACTGCAACATCCCATTAATAAATACCTTTCTGGCTCTTTAGTGCTGGGCTTGCCTTACGCTGAGTGAAACAACGTTGTTGGATTTTCGCTGATATAGCATGTGTACTTCGTAGATGGATGGATTGGATGGATCCAATTAGCCATAGTCATCGCTCATGTATGGAAGCTGACAGTGGGAGTCTTGCAGAGAATATCCTTGATTTTGGTAGTTCTGTGAAATGCTCTTGGAAAAGACTTTAAAAGCCCATAAAGAGCACATTGTGAGGAATGCACCCTAGATGGAGATTTGATTTACAGCTGTAGCAGATTTTCTCAATTACACATGGGAGGGAAATCATTTCTTTTTAGTAGGCAGTGTACAATGATGGGGAATACTTAAAGGATAATAGAGTGACCAAGATCCATACCTTTTCCTTTTTCCTAGTATATACAATCAACACTGCAATTACTTCTGACTTTTACTTCAGATATAATGCAGGGTTTATTAGCAGATGATGCGTCTTTTAATGCAGAGCACTCACATTCTACAGCCTACACATTTGCAGCAGGATTGATGGCTCGTGACACCAGTGGCACAGGTGCACGTAGTGGCTCATAAGGCCCCCTGACCTTCCACGCGATGTGTGCCATGCTGGCCTGTTTGTAAGCACGCGCCCTGTTTGTAAACACGGACAGAAGGATGAGAAGCACATTTGCCCCGGTCGCGCTCAGCTCGCAGACAGGCACAACACAACGTGACAAGCAACAGATGTGTCACACAGGCTGAAATCAAAACAGCCGTCCAGCATGGAGTTGTGCACACCATCAGACATGGGTTGCTGTGATGAGGCAGGGAGGCAGCGAACGCTGCTGGCAGATGAGACAAGGCAGCGTCTCATCTGGGCTGCTCCCAGCTTCCTGTCTGGAAGAGGACAGCCCTGTTTGTAGGCTGCTTTGACACCCCTAGTCACTTTGTCATCTGGGCTTGCTGCTTGCTGCAGCTCTGATCACACGTACACATTGCATTCAAAGAGCGTTACATCAGCTGTGTGACAGGTAGGCTCCCAATGAGACAACAGCCAAAGGGAATGTCCTTTTCAATACACTGTGTGAGTACTAACGCACAGCGCGCCAAGACAAAATAACATTATATGACATCATTCTGAAAGCTCTTATGTAGTCTTTTTTTCAGTTTGGGAAGAAGTTGGTAATACAGCGTTGTTTTTCGGAACTGCCCTGCATCAGAACAGAGAGGCCTGGACCGAGCAGCAGCTTAATCTGCCAATTGCCACTGCCCCATAAGCAAATAGTGGTGGTGGTGGTGGTGGGGGGGGGATTGGAATCCATCATCAGAACAAGTGAATGAATGAAGGTGCAGCAACAGCTGCTTGACTGATCATGTACTACAGACTGTCACCCCACATCTGTTTACCACTCCGACAGCCACATGAGTGTTTATATCCACGGGTGTAATTGAGCTATTTTCCTGAGGGCAGCTGTAACCCACACTAAGTTTTATCCCAACTTTCCATTAAAGCGTGGGGGGAGGGGGGGGGGATTTTACTGATAGTAATCACGCCTAGCAACACTGCTATGTAAATATGGCTTGTCAGCTTTGCCAATTTGGTTAAGTGGCATGTACGTGGGTGATTCACATATTCAGCTCTGTGGCTCTCAAACAGGCCACATACACCAGTCATTTATTAAACATAGGTAACTTGCATTGTATGAAGCAAGAACATAATCATGAAAATGATGGTGTGTCAAACCAACATTGTGTAGAAAAGATGCAAATATGCTCGCAAAGTCTTCAACCTGCCAACCTGCATTCAGCATGTACAGTATATGGACATGGAAATGGGAAGATCTAGATCTAAAACCCACCATTTAAATATTCAAATGTTAACACCAAACAATATAATGCATTACGGCTTTTAGTATTTGCGTACAACTCTGTTTGCTGCTGTGAGCTGGGGATGATAGAAGGAAGAGAGAGGGAGGGAGACACACTGAGTGGAGGATATGAAGCACACAAACAAAGCCTTTGTCTGCCAGTCACAGGAAAATGACATCTGAAAGCTGTACGAACTTTGTATGTTAGTACTTTAAAACCATCCCCACCATGTTACTTTGTACATAATAAATCGATATCCGTTTAATCTGATTTACATTAGTATAACCGACTGCTTTTCTAATAATTAAAATGGAGAGAGAGCAGTAGTGGGAGATATTCACATTTCACATTATTTTGTATATCTGTATTGTATTGCAGTTACAGGGGAAAACAGAAGAGAATGAAACCACTAAGGTAAGCTGACTTGCGGAGATAATAGGCCTCCTGACAGAGCTTTTTTTGCTTGTGGTGCGCTCTCTTTCCACCACACAACTGAATCTTCACTAATTCAGTTTTTAAGTAAAGTGCACCCAAAGCACTGTGTTTTGCTTAAACTGCCAGTGTGTTTGACATTGACAACACAATAATTTCCAACCCCAGTTTTCTTTAACTTCAGGAAAGAGTTTCAGATGTCGACGCGTGCTTTCACGTGTAGTGTTTTTTGTTCTTCTTTCTAGTTGTTTTACACAAAGATCAACGTGAAGGTTATGCAAGGTGCTCAGAGTGTGGTCACTTTTGAAAGGGTACAGTACCTTCTGGTAGAGCAGAGCTTCCGAAAATCAGAAAGTACTGAGTAATAACGACTTCTTTTTCTCTCATTCATCCAGTCACAGTGCTGCGTACAATAGGCAACAAACATAGAGAATTTGATAGTGGAGACTACTTGTTGAAGTCTTTAGAACAAGGTGCTCAAGAAAATAAAAAATAATAATCGTTCTCCTCTCAGGAAGCGCTCCAAGCAGAGCTTTTTTCCACAAAAAAAACTGGATCCTTATCGTGATCGGAAAACCTTGTGCAACTGGCTCCTGGTGTCTGGTAGGTCTTTCTATGGAAGGAATTCTCCAGAAAGGAAGCAGTTTCCATTAAGAGCCACAGCAACAGTGGCTTCTTTCGAACGTATTAAATGAACAATTTATATTAAGCATGAGTGTACTCGCCATCGTAGCCAAACAGACAAAGAAAATAGTGCCGCCGACAGGGACGCGATGCGTTGGAATGCAACGTGAAAACACTAACGTTGAAATCATTAACAATAGATGTCACACAGCGGGATCTGCACTGCACTTTGAGAAATACACTAAACACTCTCTCACCTTCACCTTCATCTTGGCTGTGAGGTCCAACATTGAGCAGACCGACGCGGACGGGATGGTGAGAGGAAGAGGGACAGAAGGGCGGGAGAAGGCCCCAGCCAGTATGTGACAGGGTTAAACATAGTAAAGGATTGCCCGTCCGAGCCGTGACATCTGTAGCCGCCATCAACACACGCCGTAATTACGTTTTATTCTATATGCTGTGCAATAGCAGCCCCGACCTGTAATGAATATTTTAAAGAATAAGGGAGGCTGTTACTTGAGGCTTTCTCACTTTGTGTTTAAATTTAGCTGGTTTCATTGTCCAGCAGTGTGATTAATAGTTTATCAGTCTGAACTATACGTCTCCATGAAATATCTCTTTCCATCGGTCATTAAACTGCACATGGAAATTGGTTAGATTTTCAATCAGGCATAGCTTCGACCAAAAAAAAAAAAAGGAAAATTACAAAAGGAAGTAGCCATCAAGATGGACTCGCATGCAGGTGAGGCTGTGACCCAATATAGGACATAATTTCTGAAATAAGTCTTTCTAGCACTATGCATCTGCGTACTTCTCTGTTGAAAAAGGGCAGGTCTGTTTTTTGGTTGTTGTATGAAAATTGGATTGAGACCACATACAAGGCACTGTACGCATCCTAAATGTGGTTTTAAATAAGCATGAGGTATGTCGCAGGGAAAGTGAGTTGGGAGAGAGGGGCCTACCGCAAGGGGTTGACCAGTGAGCCAGAGATTGGCTTCTCTGTCAAATAAAGATTAGACCCTTATTTCACCATCTAATCCCTGTAAATCTCTTATGGAGGAACTTTGGCAGTTTGGGGCTTTTAGTTTCAGAGGCTTCACAGTCTGCATGTCTTTCTTATGTCTGAGTGTACACAGGTAGATACAGCAACCTGTGGTCCCTGGTTAGTCAGTGCATTTAAGTCTGGATTACAAAGCGGTTTAAGGTGAAACAAGAAGGTTGCTATAATTTATTTTCCATGATGTTCCCTTTTTTTTTTTTTTTTTTAAAAAGAGACCTGTGCTTGTTAGCTTTCTTTGCTAACAAGCTGCATTCCAATTGAAGTTGCTCATAGAGCACTGGCATCGAGATGTAGCTTTTACTGTGTTTCGCTAACGTGGTGCTGCAATGTGAGCTTTTGGCTTCATTTTCTCACATTTAGTTATTTGAATGTCTCCAGTTTTTCCCCTCAAATATGCTGAACATTCTTTTTATTGAATTATTAATGTGCGTATTGAATTATTGAAGGAAGATAATTTCTGATCAGATTAATATTCACTCCCTGTGAAATATTAATGAATAATGTTAAAAAGGATGAACTTACAGAACTATTAATATAATCATAAACAGACACAGTAAAAAAGTGGCATGGAGTCAAATGTACTCGAACTGCTCCAATCCCTTTTAATGCCGTTTCCCTTGAGGTCGGTGAATATGAAATATTGCACTGGTCGACTTTGCACTCCGACGCTTGGCTAATGTCATTGGCCAGCCCTGCCCCGGGGCTGACGGCCGTGTCACAGGGGGAGGTTCACCAGCATTTGCCTGCAGGTTACCATTGTCACCTTGTCCACAGATGACCTGAACTATGGCCAGGGGGAAAAGTTGCAAAGCTGTGTTGGTGTTAATGCTGGGCTGGTCCTTCTATCACCCCTGCTGATTGGCAGAGCTGCACTGACAGCTCTAGTATTCAGCTCCTCCTCCCTACTCTTGCTCTGAGGGCCGGTGTCGGCTTTACCGTCTTTAACTCTTTTTTTTTTTTCCTCCTCTAAAGGTGGCACACAGTAAAATTTCAACCAGCGAGCTTAGAGGAGGTTAAATCTAGTCCTTTGTCAGTTTTGATTAAAACTCTCTTTAGAATAATGATATTCAGCAAAGATTTGATATATCATTCTTTGGTTTGTTATTACGAACTGCCGATTGTATTCATAAAATATGGAAAATAGGAAAAAATAAACCATTATTGTAACATAATGGTAAGCACCTAGAAAATATGGTTATATTAATTATGTTTTAAATGCTAATGCCAGTGAAGAACATAATAACGAAGACATGAAAGACTCCATTCAAAATCTGATAGCCAGGGAGAAGCAAATTATTTCAAATATTTGATATTTAAATTATTTTCAAATGAGCAGAGACATGAGTAGAGCAGAGGCGAGTAGTTTCCCCTGGTGATCCTCCAGGCTTCTTTGTTTCCTTGGTGTGTCTCCAGCTCATTAATGTTCTGAGCATGTGAGAGAACCAGACCATACTCCATAACCCATAGCTGGGTGACACCTCGGGCCCAACACACACACACACATATGGTACTCATGCATGTACATTCACACACACACACAAAAATCCCTGAACTGTTTAAAGTCCACTGGCTCTTTCAGGAAGTGATGGCCGCCGAGCTGTCCTGATTAAAATGACAATAGTCTAATTAACTCGACCTCAGTCTCAGTGCACTAAAACGGATGATGGCCCGCCAGCTCCTGTTTGAAAACCCTTTGTCTCCTCATCGTCCAAAAATATGACCCCCCCCCCCCCCCCCCCCACAGCAAAACGCCTCAACCCCATTTGACAAGATTTGCTAATGGCAATTATTTCTCACAAGCTAATTAAATCTAGGCAAAGTTTTCTATTCTTTTTTTTTTTTTTTTTCTTCTTCCAGTAGAAATCCTTATGTGCAATTCTCCAGGGATTTCTCATTTGGGGTACAGTATCACAAGCACCTTCAAGCGATCTTAGTCATTTAGATTATATACAATTCCAAAGTGGTGTTTTGGTGTTCAGCCTGATTTTATTGCGTTTTATGTTCAATCATAGTCATTTACCACTTGTGTCATCAGTCTGTCCGCCGCTTGTGTTGCCCTCGACTCTCAGTAGCCATCAGCCAGGTCAAACAGCCAGAGAGGAAAAAGGCCTCGACTCTCAGTAGCCATCAGCCAGGTCAAACAGCCAGAGAGGAAAAAGGCCAGGGTTAGGGTTCAGTTGCACACAATATTTGCAAAGGAGTCTATTTTATGGCCAAACTCTTTCAGTTTTGCAACGGACAATATTTGATGGACTCCTCCAAAGTGCAGAGGAGAGAAAAAAAGAACAACAACATAAAACTAACTTTAATGACTGGAGAAGAAACTGCTTTTTGTTCTATTATCCTTCTGTTGGTGATTAAGGTCTATAGGGAGATAATTACGCTTTAGTCTGGAGTTAATGAAACGAAAACTTCTCTTTTCTTGTGAAAAGGAAGGGCAGATCTTTTGTGCTGCTATCTGCTGACATCTCTTGACAAGGCACACAGAGAATTGGTTTTGTTTTAAGGTTGCAGCCCCCTCCGCTGCCTGTCAGTCTGTGGCTGATATGAGGGATCTCTGAATGAAGCCAGAGTCAATGAGGTCTGTCTCTGCTGCACTTTTGCATCTGCCTGTCTGTGAACGTTAGGCACGCTGGAAAACATCAAATGAAAACATCACAACAGGTCATCTGGGATATGTGCTGATTTGAATAAAAGAAAATCCGGGACAGAAAAGAGAAAAGAAACCAAAATCTTCATTCTAACTACTACACTTTGTAGTGTTGTTACAGCACTCCACTCACAGCAACACGCATGTGTTCGCCATCAAATGACCCAGCTTTGTTGAACATGAAAGGAATGCAAGGATTTAAATGTATCAGTCGGCAACACGGGAGCCATATGTGTCATCTCACTATAGACGCCCCTTTTGAACACATGGAGGTGTTGACCAAGCCGCTGTCTGGTATGCCCAAACTGCGGGCACAAGTGGTGGCCAGAGAGCACATATTAAGCTGTCCTTGTGGAAGTTCACATCTGGTGTGTGTGTGTGTAACTGTGGGGCAGCGCCCCCCCCCCCCCCCCCCAAACACACACACACAGCCCAACCCCTCCAACAGCACTCTCACATTTCATCATCTGTTCTCCAGCGCCAGGGTGCTCCGGCACAAGTCGGCCGCTCTGGATCCATCTGTTGTTATTATTTTCCACTGATAATTGGCTTGAACAATGGAATGCCTGTGTCCCCCTTGCCTTTGAAACCCTACACCCTGTTTATTTTCCAGAGGTCTCATTTCTGCTCTCCTTTCTCCCTCTCTGACTCCCTTTCACCCCTCAATTTCTCCCTCTCTTCCCCTTTACGGCCTCCCTTCACCTAGTGTCACCTCAGCACAAGCCCCCCCCCCGCCACTGCGATGCATTTGAGAGGGTTCCACATGAAAATGACATCTTTGACTGGCCACATCAGCGTGTGTCACTCAGCATCTGACGCCACTCTCCAGATTTTCTGGAGCGGCTCAGCTCCCATTCTCCTCTGTTTTTTTTGGGACAGCCCCAAAAATACAAATACACCCCACGCTTCTGCATTCCTGTCCTAAATGAGAAAAAAACGGTGGGAGAGACAGATAAATGAAGAGAGTAAAAGGGAG
Organism: Coreoperca whiteheadi; assembly: GCA_011952105.1. NCBI lineage: Eukaryota > Metazoa > Chordata > Actinopteri > Centrarchiformes > Sinipercidae > Coreoperca > Coreoperca whiteheadi. The sequence continues at coordinate 7,348,899 of CM022473.1, read as the reverse complement.
GGAGGAAAGTGGGGCTGTAATTGAGAGACTTAAGACAGAATGACATGGACAATGGACCCTGGTATAAATCAATTTTTTCTGCCGTTTAAAATTCAGCTTTTATTCTTTCCCATTTCCACTAGGAGGTGTGCAGAGGAGAAGCATGTGTAAAGATGAATTAAAGGATCACAAGGTGTATTTTTTTTAATCCAGGACATAATTTAATGAAAACCCACACCAAAAAATGACCTACTTAACTTAATTAAATTTGATATTTTAAATTTTAATTAGTGTTTTAGGTTGTAATTAAGCAGTTCCATGTTGAAGTCTTCATACTCTAGTTGCAGAGTTAGCTATTTTTTATTTTTTTTGTTTTTTTTTCAGCTTTCCAGCGTTTTATCAACAATTTGACAAACTAATATTGGCAAAGTCATTTTCAAGCGTAGAATACCCATGTACAGCATCGGACAAGGTGGGAAAAAGACAATCGTCACTTGTGACATTTGTGCACCCTGTTCACAGCTTCTCTGGAAACTTCTATTCTTCTCATTAAGGACATTTTTGAGGACTGAGGAAGCCCCCCCCCCTCCTCCTCCTCCTCCTCCTTTTGTTCTGCCTTGTGTGACCGTGTTGATGTTCATTTGTTCTGCCTGCTCTTGTCTAATTAAAAGAGGCCAGGACAGGTAGGGCTCTCAGCAGGCATCTGCTCTGTGCCAGTTCGTCGTTTGCTGAGTGTTTGTGTTTATGCAAAGGGAACTCTTCCTGCATATTTAATCTAGAGCAAGGCACCGGCTTTTGTTGTGTTAAGACCACATACCTCCAGTCCCTCTCAACACTGCAGTCTGGACTCTAGTTCTCCCTCTCTCTCTCTCTCTCGCTCGCTCGCTCACGTACACACATACACGTGCAAACACACTCAGCTACCACACACTACTTCAACTAGTCCATACCTGCTACTTTCACTGGCAGCTTTCTCCTCTTCTTCAGAAGTGGATTTCAAAACACTCCGTGCTTGGAGGGAATCTGCATCAATATACAGTTTCAGGAACATTATGAAAGGCTGTGTAACTGTTCAGGGGTAAGTCTGTAAAGGTTTCATTATCTTTCCACACTTTCTCTCATGTTTTCTCTCCTCCTCCTCTTGCCTTTTATGGGACGCTGGTGGACGTATGTGTGTGCATGTCCATGCGGGTGTGTATGTAGGTGTGTTCTGTAAGTGATTGACAGAGTTGGTGTATAGGGTGTAGAGGATCGATGATCGCTTTTACTGTAGGTAGAGTCTGAGTTTCTACAACATGTCCAGCATTTAGATGAAGCACCATGTCGTGTAATATTGCAAATTCATGAAGGAAGTCAATGAAATGACTGATAAATGCAGTTGTGTGTAGAGCTGACCCGATTAATAGATTAATCGAAACAATTAATCCGTTAATCATTTTTTTAACACATTTTCTAAGCAAAAATAGCAAATATTTGGTGCTTAGTGCGTGTCTGGGCTTGCAACTTCAAATCAAAATATATTTCGCACAGAACTTGGAGCTAAAGCTTGTTCATTCAAAGTGCCTGAATGTTAAAATAAACTTCTATGTGAACTGCAACGTTGCCAATATAAAATCATTCCTGTTACCAGCATCTCTATATGTTTTAATAATCGCGATGAGAATGAAGAAGAACGTTGGTGGTAGATAAGAAAAAAACCCAAAAACCTGATGCATAGTTTAACCTAATTAATGGAGGAATGTGTTCTATAAGTAAAAAATTCACCAATTATTTGAAAACATCACCCAGTAGTTACATTTGCATTGCCATAAAGTGGACATGTGCACGGGTGCCTGCATGTGCGTGAGTGTGTACGAGTTCTACATGTGCAAAACGTTCCCTTTTTCCAGTGCAGCAGGGTTGGAAGTGATAGTAAGTGGTAACCCCACAGTGATGCGTGAGGGTATTAGTTCCTCCCCTCACTCATCGCCTGTTCTTCCTTTGTCTTTGTCTGGGGAAATGGAATCTGCAGCTTATTGATATTAATAGCGCAGAGGATCTGTGGTCGGAGAGGAGCTGGGACCTGGGCGAGAGTGGAAACCTGATATGGCTGGGTAGAACTGACAGTCCTCCTACTTGACAGGATGGAAAGGGGTTGGTTACATACATGGGATTCCATAATGTTCACTGTGTTAACGTTAGCCCTTTGTGTGATGTACATGCGCGGTCAGGGTTGGCCTTATTGACTGTGTTGAAAGGGTGACACTTTTTTCAACTGTGTGGATCCTGCGCTGCCCCAGCTGTGACTTGTGAGCAGACCAAATAATTCACAAAGAGCGGTTTTCTCATAGATCTTAGACTTCCTGAAGTTCCTTGTTGTATTCAATGAGCTCATTTAAATAGTGTAAAGAAATATGTGGCCTTGTTTGTTTTGGGTTAGGAGTGAAATTCCACTTCCTTGGTATTAAGGCAGCAACGCTTTCTGTGTGCGCTCTGTGTACTTTGTTCTTAGCTCAGCAAAATATGAGGGCAGGTCCAAAGAATCTGGGGGATCAGACAGGCCTGACATTCACCAGACTGCACTGCTGCCTTTTAAACTTAGGGGAGAAAAAAAGAATCTGAAAAACGCATCCAGAATAAGGGCTGGCTGGATTGAAGTTGGGTTTAATTGGTGGGTTTTGAGTCTGTTTGCGTGTCAGAAAGTGCTGTTGTTTACAGTCTGCGTGGGTGTTACAATATAACGCCAGGATCCTGCCAATCACATCAAAAAGAAAAAAAACCAATGCTTGTTTTTTTCACTTTTTTGTCTTTACGAGACTTAGCCATGTTTTTCATTTAATCAGTCCCTCTTAATAAAAGCCCAGAAGAAAATAGGGAGAAAATGGTGCGCCGTCAGCCCTTTGAGCAGATCAGATCATTCAGTAAACAGCTGCGTTTATTGAGAAGTGAGTCATGCTTTAGATTTTCCTGTGTTTCAGAGCACAGACAGTGACTTGGAAAATCTCCTGCACACACCCTAAAAACAAACACCAATGACTCTGTATATAGATATCACTGGCTCTACACAACTAAAACTCTCCTACGCCCTCTTCTTCTTTACACAATGCTCTTAATTCGGATCCGCCAGCCTTGAGGAGTGTTAACCAGTGCCACTACTTTTTTCGTTGCAGTCAAACGCACCGTTAGGCCCTGGCATGATAAATAGATACTGTAGATTTATTCAGCTGCTGATACTAAGTGATCGAAACATCCCGGATGGGCTGTAAAGAACTCTGGCAGCCTCCTATTGACAACCATTGAGTTGAGCATGAATTAATATGGTAATGATGTGTGAAGGTTCATTAACGAGCCGCCACAGAAGTAGCCACAGATACAGTATTAAGCGTGCTTAGAGTAATTAATGGAATAACTTTGCTTAGTGGTAAATATTCATGGGCCCTCATCTTTTTGTCTGCACAGTGTGAAGAGAGAGGAGAGCCTGTCCATTAGAGGAGCTGAAGAGCTGTCCACTGTGAATGCGGGCCTTTTGTTGGGATTGGGTGCGTTTCAGTGGAGGGGTATTAATTCATATTTTGAACATGCAATCTTACAACAAAGCCAAAGGCACTGATAACATACCTAGGACTAGAGAGCATATTGTGAAGCCGTGACCCCCCTCACAAATAGGGAAATCCACTTCACAGGTTTGTGGACAGAATAAAATGAGTCTTTGTCCGTGCTCAGATGTAACCACAGCAGTTCATTATCATAGCAAAAAACCCTTCTGATTCTCCATTTCCTCTGAAAATAGGGTGTTTGCATGTTTTTTCCTCCACAATTACAATGAAGCCTGTGGTATTTGCATTGAGAATGGAAACATTTATTTGGATCATCTGATCCTCTAAAGGTTTCAGGCTAAACGGTCACGCTATCTATTGCACACAAGAGTCTTGTAACTACTATGAGATATTTCTTTGTCAAAAGTCTTTGTTGTCCCATTTTCCACTTTGTTTAACACGGTACACCTACAACATCCTCTCACGACTTAACATGAGAACCTTGCAAAATGCTCCTTAGTTTCCTTTTGTCTTCTGAAATTGTTGCATTTTGATTCATATTCTTAGTTTAAGCCACTTACTGAGCATGCACATAACCCACCTAGGTGGGTAATTATCTCAACCAGGAGTTGTTCTATTCCCTAAAATCTCAATGTGGGAGTGTGTGATGGGCTCGGTTTTCCCAACCGGGTGAACCAGCGTGTGCTTGTTTATCCTCACCCTACGTTCTCCGCACCCCCACTGTTCTAAATGGCAATATTACAGCCTTGTGCTGTTCGAAATGGAGACAATTATCTGTTTAGGCATTACAAGATGGGCATTATATTACAAGGAGAAAAGACGTACAGCTGCTATCAGGATCCCGTTGTTGCCTTTTCTCTCCAATACAAATGTTCCATCATTAAAATGATGGAACATTTATCTAAATGGATGTTATGCGTTGGGTAAACTCATTTAGCTCCCGGGGCTCTTTCAGGTGATGGGAATTAATGATGTTTAGTAGTTTGAAACTGAAAATATCTGTCATTTGTCACCACTCGCCATTGATTTACGATTCCATTGATGATATGTTAATTGAAGTGTAATGAATCACAATAATAGGGTAGTTGTGTGGGAATGGTCCATTTTGGATGATTGTTCAACCCTCAGTAGAGTTCAGAGCGAGTTGCATGTTGACTCGCGTTTTCAACAAGGGCATTTAACACATAATTAATGCTGAAACTGGGCAAGTTGGGCCGGTGTGTTTTTATCTATGCTCAGTCTGCTTTAGATAAACACTTGCACAAACGCCTGGCCACAGTTTTGACTGCCAAATGTAAACGGCAAAAAAGAACAGTGGAAGAGGGAGTTTTTTTCCCTTTCGTATTTGGATATTCTTTAATGCTTTTATTCAAATGCACCTGAGATATTGCCCCACAGTCACTTCTCTGTTTACCATAAAAATAAGATTTTGTTTCCTTCACGTTTTTTTATTTTTTTGTTTGTTTTTTAATCTTTCCTTGCCTGGGTTGAGTGCTCAGTTAGGAAAGCTGTGTGCATGCAGATCAGGGCTGCCCAGGGGGAGTTGGGTCAGGGCAGAGCAGGTACAGGTACGCTGTGGCTGTCACCACCGGGGGGGGGCAAGAAGTGCCTCTACTGTCAGCAATATGAAAAGTTTTTGTCTTGCAAATAAACCCTTCACTCACATCAGACGGCCCCATTGTTCACTTGTTATCATGAGTGGGTGTAGTTGTAGTTAACCGGCAGATGGAAATGCAAGGATGTGTCCGACGCTGACAATAGTTGGCTACAGGACGATAAACGAAAGGTGCCTTCTGCCGCGCTTTGAGCTGAAATGGTGGCTGCACGTCCATAGCAGCAAACGGAGGTACACTTAACTGGTACAGCTTCGTGCAAACAAAGGAAAGCAAACAGCACAGGAATGCAGAGAATTGATTTATTTCTGATGATTTCTCAGAACACGTATAGGACTGTTTGTGCACGTTATCAGTTCTAACCGAGAGCAACTGGTGGGCAACTTGTTGTTGGTAGCGTTTCATTTACACCCATGTACTCTGTGTTTCTGTCTGTAAACTGGCTCGTGGGTGCTGATGACAAGCATTATTTCATAACTATAAATAATTGTCCGTCTGGTGTCCGCAGGGCGAGGAGGCCGTTTTACCACCGCTGGAACTGAAGATTGCTTTAAATAAGCACGTCCTTGTAGGAGGTAAACACACAATCATTCACCAGACTCAAGTCCCTGCATGTGTGTGAGTGCTGTATTGAATTGGCTTAATAATTAACTGAATGCAGTGTGGCTGTCTTGTTTGTGTACTGCATTTTGAGTGTGCATGTGCAGGTGGGAGGGTTGGCGGTGGGGGGCTCAACAGGTGCACTCCGGCAGTGGTTTGAGGAGCTGCCGGTTTAAGACTAGCATGGTGAGTAATAAAGGGCCAGTTCCCCTGAAGGACAAGTTAGTCAGAAGTTGGCTGTGTGATAACTAGTTGTACGTAGCACGAGTGAAGAAGGAGATGAGCAAATGAGGCCGGTCAACGTGGAGATATCTGTCTGTTTGTACATGTTGACATTTGCCGGGAAAAGCCGAAATATGGTAATGCCGTGTTTACCAAACACGAGTGGGGAGGTTTACCGCATTCAGTCTTGTTATCGTTGGCATTCTGGTGGATATCTCGTGTTTGCGTCTCACACCCGTCTCCCTATCTGAGAAGGTTTGGGGCCCCCAGGATGTGAACTTTTGGCTGGAGCGATCCGGTGAGATGGAGTAGGACTGTGTGTGTGTGGGGGGGCGGGGGGGGGGGTGGTGTTCACACTTCAGGAGCTCGGGGCTTCAGAGGACGAGTGTGTCTGTTTTATGTCTCCTACAGCTTCAACCGTCATCCCGTTCTCTCATTTTCTGTTTTGTCTATCTTTCCTTCTCTCGCTCACTCTCTCCCTCCATTCAGCTTGTTGTGACTTGTAGGTAGATAGGTAGGACATGTGCCAAATGAGAATGTACATTTCAGCAGGGCTTTTTTTTTTTGGTTTTGTTCTTTTGAGGCTATTACAGAGCAACCTGGCTGTTCCAAGCAACAAAACGTGAGATGTAACTGGGGTCCAACCAGTATTCACTTTTGAGATTGCAACTAGTGATTGAGTTAATTTTATGATGATTAAATTGTACAACCACATACGTTGCCCATGGAGGGATATCCTAACGCACACATTAGTAAAATCAGGAAAGGTAACACAGTTTGTTCTTGTTGTTTTTCTTGTGAAGATACCTGCATTTTCATAGAATCATTTCCATATCCTTATTTCCATAAACGTATGCAAATAGCTGATATTTTGTTTTCATGTTAAGTTTAAACAAAATGCTGAATTTGAACATTTCCTTGCCACAAAACAATAGCAACACGTTACAAGTGTTCTGCCGAGAATATATTTCTTTAAACGGCATTTTAAAAACAGGTAAACCCTACAGCTCTCCATCTATCCCAAAGTCAAAATGCAATAAGTCCAATGACATCCTAGATAAAAGGGTTGATGGCACTTCCGGGCCAATGTCTGATTTTTAACAAAAAGCCATTACTGATACATTATTCTCATTTTAAATATAAACTGCTGCAGCTTCTCTCTCGAGTTTGGAAGAAGAAAAGTAGCTGTAACTGTCATCGTTACAGTTAGCAATGGCTGTAGTAGGATTTCAGTCAGACTAGTTAAATATTTCTTTGCTGTACGGCCATCAGCACCACAATCTGTTAAACAGCCCCCCCCCCCCC
>CM022473.1:7327356-7341619 GCA_011952105.1 Coreoperca whiteheadi | reverse complement strand
GTATTGTTGTTTGATTTTGTTATTATTTTTCTTCTGCGCACCCCCCCCACCCCCTTCCGTCCTATACCCCCCCCCCCCCCCCCCCCCCTCCCACACACACACACACACACACACACATTTGGAAAACAGAGACTTGAAGTGGATTCATGTTGCTGCTGTTTATCTGAAGTGCATTCTCCGCATAGTCCGGTCCACTCCAGCAGGCCCCTCAGCTGCCTGCTCCAGATGTAAGATCAGCCCTGAAACCTTCCAAATATTTGTGTAATTAATGTTTAATGTGGCAAAATCTGCCTAATTATTGACACAACTTTCCAATGGGATTTTGATTGCATCACTAATGCAGAAATCCCAGTAGCAGTTCATGGGATTACAATGTCTTGGTGTTTAAAGCTCTTTTAAAGTGCCATAGACTCTAATACATTGCTGCATGTGCTTATGTGTGAAAGTGTGGTGCTCGTTTTTGTCTAAATTTGGACCAACCATGCTTTTTGGAATATTTATCGTTAAATGTTTGAGAATTAGGAAATAGGAATTTGAAATGTAGGAAAAGCCTTAAAGCAGTCTGGCAAACATTTTGATTTCGATATCTGGAATACTTCTCGTCACGTGCGCATATCTGTGCGATAGGGCTGTGCCCGATGTGGGTAACGGACAAAATTAAGACAACTGAGAGGTCGGACGAGGCTAGATTCTTTGCCCGAAGCCAGCTACTGATCTGGCCAACGATAGGCCGGCGCTGGTTACTGAGAGGTCGGCGGTGGGAAATGTCATTTGACCAAGGTGGTAACTCAACCTAGAAACCCACTGGATCCGGTACAGGCTCGGCAGGCCATTAGTTTCTGAGGCTGGTTACTAGCTTGCCGCGGCTAGCGAGATTAGCTACTGAAGGCTGGTCACTTTCTTCTTTTGCATTTTATTGGCGGATTGGGGCCAAATGCGGCGCGTTACCACCACCAACTGTAGACAAATAGGATTTATCTAGATTCTCGCCTGTCATGTTACAGTATGCTGTGTGTATTCTTCTAATTCTTCCTTTGCTGTAAATTCTTTGGTTTGTATTGCCTTAGTTTTACTTGTTGAGGTTGCTTTGTTAATCCACTTTTTATGGAATTGTTAAGAATAAACAAGTGGATTCATGAGTTGGACTCACAGAAAGGTCACGTGCAGATTTATGCTGGGATGAAACTAGGGCCTGTGTAATAGTTCCCTTGACTGCATTTATTGCTTACTCTAAAAAAGTAATTTCTTTATATCAGCATCAAGCTGAAAATTGCCATGTATTAGTATTAGGCTTGGTAAGCTTCTAATTCTGTGGCATTTACAGCCGGCTGTGTTTCCATGCATTTATAACACTTTGATTCTTAAGAGCTCCTTTAATCGCTTATGCCTAGCTTGGAACATAATAAACAACTCGCTGTAGCAAAAGTGCCACATGGGGGAGATTTCTAGCACGAAAGTTAAACGCTTCTGTCACTGGCAGTTTTGTTGCTGTGTTTTTCATGCACTGTAAGTACCGTAATCTACTCTCCGAGCTTGGCTGCTGTAGTTAAAAACAGTGACAGGCAGAATAGATGCAAGGCAGCGTGAAAATGAAAAATTATCGTCTGTACAGAGGCCTCACAATGGAGACCAAGGCAGAGACATAAAGCGGCGGCGCGCTTCTGCCTTTTCCTGTTGACTGAGATCACAGGATGTGTCAAAGCCTCCTAAACATCCTCACCTGGCCGCCGTCTGCTTTCCCTATCTGATGCTCTGCTCCCATGGCCGCATCAGCTGCTATCAGAACACACTCTGGCAGATCGCCCGCCTCTGTATTGTCTGGCTAAACAGGTTGCACAGTTAGATGCATGCCTTATGCTGAATATATTATGTCACACAATAGAGCAACATTCTTATTTTCTCTTGCATCTCCTACAACTTTCATGTGAGTTATCGTCTGCTGTGAGGTAGAAAGAATTGCCCTGATAATGTTATCACAGATGTGTTATCTTGAAGCTACTTAAAATACCTTTTTGGGGAAAACGCGTTTGGCAAGTTTCAATTTCTTTTTCTATCAGCATCAAACAGACATGTCTTCTTTTGGTCTGAAACATATTGACGGATGTATAAACTCTGGTCTGCTAGGAGAGTGAGGAGCTTTGATAATGTCAGCCTGCTACCAGGTGTGAGATTGACTGAGGCGACAGAAGTAAGCAAATTCCATCCGCAGATGAGTTGTCTTACAGCGAGATGAAAAGAAAATCACAAAAGTGAGAAAAAGTGTCAAAGCTCTCTTTTTGATTTAATTTTTTGGTTTTTTTTTTAGCTTTGGCCTTGTGTCTCCGAGATGAAATAGAACTAATAACTTGGATTGATTTGTTGTGTTCTCAGCAAAATGACTATACAGAGTTTTTTGGAGGTTTTTTTGTGGTAACCTTGGCCTGGCATCTGTCGCACTGCCTTTACTGCAAAACAATATACTCTACTATAACTAGTGGAACTTAATATATGTACATACTGTCCACGCTCCCCAAAACAATATTATTCAATTATGTATTATGACACATTAAGAGGACACCTGTTTACGGTTTCCATTCTGACTAGAGAAGGTCTCTGACTATGTAAGGAAATTCAAAAAAGTTCCTACAAGGCACAGCGATTCTTATTTGGTTAGTTTTGACTTTGTTGCAATCACTTCATGTCATGGTAAATATCACTTTGGCAGTCCTTTGCTTTTCCTCCGTTTATTTTAGAAAACAAATCCCTTTTAGGGATAAAGCACCTGGTGGGGCTTCTTAATGGAATGGCTTCAGCCCTTCGCAAATAAACAGCTTGCATTTTTGGTGTGAGATTAGGAATGAGGCTGAGCGAGAGAGAGAGAGCTGGAGTGCGGTGGGTAAAAACCAAACAAAGAAAGGCATCAACATGTGGAGAGGACAGAAGTGGACTTCTACTATTACGCAGGCTATATTTGACTGTATGCATTGTCTGTAGAATTGCATGTGAACACTGGCACTTTGTGAGCTTTGAACCTTGGTGAGACTTTTCCTTTTTTCCAGTTTCATGCTGAGGTGAAGCTCTTTTTTATTTTTTATTTATTTTTTCGAATAGTTGACCAGTGAGTCAGCAGTGTGACATGATTCAAAAGGGCCGGAAAATATCGGAGTCTTTGTTTTCCACACTTGCGCATACAAAAACATGCAGTTTTGCCTTTTCTTAACCCAGAAAAGATAGCGTGGTAACCAGAGCCAAAGAAAAGGGCGTGGACAGGGAGAACAAGTGCCTAGAGAAACAGAAAACACAATGAGGGCTACATTTCGGTTAAATAGCTCAACATGCTGTTGGTATTAGTGAGACCAGGCATATCATATAGTATCACCGTTATTTCATTCAGCCATGAGGGTGCCCACTGCTCTGATTCACATTATATATTGTCAACAATTGGGTTCCCACTCATTCCCCTGCTGGATTGTCTGGATGTTGTAAACATATTTTGAATACTGAATCCGAATTCAAGATGCAGCTAAGTGAAACCTTTTTCTTGAGGCTACGTTCACATCATAGCATGACTGTGGAATCCAAGGGGTTAAAGTCTGCATTGAATGCCCACTCAAATAATTAAACAATACTTATTCCTAATAACAAATATCTCCCTCACTATCAGGCCCGATCACACCAGCGATTGGCACCGCAAGAATCCATCAGTGCGAAATATGTGACGCTAGAAGCCTGGTGACGTAGGGACTAGCTCGCAGGGCTGAACTGGGCTGGCGCCAGTCAGTCACAATGGCTCTCTGAACTTCTTTCTGTTTTCTCTGTACTGGGCCTTTTATTCCCCCCTGGCATTTCATTGTACATCATTTTATTCAGTAGTCATTGAAGGAGCTCTCCAAGCTAGCTAGCTAACTAGCTGGAACGGTCTCTACGTTGACACAGTTAATTTAAAAAACAGCTGTACCATCAACTCCTGTTTCTTAACTTTCTGCAAGCCGTGTCTTTTCCGTGGAGCAGGTTGTACTCCCGACAGGTTGAATGAAAGTAAATAACACAGCTATGATAACTTCCTCCATTTTGGACTGTCCAGCTATCTGTTCCCTTAAAGTTCAGCAATGTCAAGATGGTTTGCTATTCGACCACAGTACAAATTCACGTGTCAAAGGTCACTAAAGTTGAGCTCAACAAGGAAAAATTTGAATGTGGATTTACTTCGCCCCCGGGACTGAATCTACTGATTGCAGGGATTCCTTTGTAAGGAATTAAGTCTGTTGCTTATAAAATCTCGTGTGACCGGGCCAGGAATCATAACTTTGCCCTTAGTTTTGACTTTATTTTTCTCAGGCAAAGTTCTTGTTCAGCTCTGTTTTAAGACAACACTGAATACATCAGACACACTGAGAAATTTGCCATACTTTCCCATTCGAAAAAAGGGGTATTTCAAAAACAAACAAAACAAGTTTAATTTCCTCAAAGTAAAGTATCGAAAAGAGTAACATTTTAGTATATATTTTAGCATCAAAAAATAAAATGGAACCCAGCTTTACGTACTCTCCATGATCGCTTGTACTGTGTTTCACTGTAGCCAAACACAATATTTAGATGTTCTCATTGACAAATTGTTGTTTCTTTTTCTCAGACAACTGAACAAGTGTGAAATAGTGATTTTACTAGCTGCCAAACGCAAGACCATTGTTTTCAGATTCTTCCACCGTGGTGAGTGCTTTTAAACAGTATAGTTTGCATCTGTGAAAGATGGTGAATTAGCATGGAGGGAAGGCCAAACCGGAGAGGAAAATGTTTCAAATTTAGCCACCCTATTGTGGACCCGGCCTGGGAGGGACGCGGAAAGCGAAAGGCTGTTTCTACCCAAATGTGGGTTTATTTATGTAATCGAATGAAAAAGGTGGCGGCGTTTTTTTTCAACTGATATTTATTTACAGTTTTGCTCTCTTTTTGCTCTGGTTTTAGCCTTGGCTCCTGCGTTGTTTTCATAAACAAAGTCTCTCTGGCCAGCTCAAGAAAACACAGGGCTGCTCAGTGCAGTGAAAACAGGAATGACAAACACCATTAGCTGAAAAATTTCCATCTCATTGCAACTATGTTATTGTTTACTTTACCATACACGTCCTAATATGGTTACCTCCCTGTCAAAGCGGGCCAGAGCAGAGCCGAGGGGCCCTCGCAGGGAGACGCTTTCAGCTGCCACTTAGACAATAAGAAACAAATGTCACAGCTCGGCAAAATAGCCGGGCTTTCACAGCCTTACAGTACTTGGCCTTCCACGCTGCTTGGCTCAGGCCCCCGTGCGATATTCATCTACTCTCGACTGTTCGATGCCCTCGCAGTGTACCCCCACCCCTCTCCTTCTCTGTCCCCTCTTCATGTCTTTCTTCCCCTTCCTTCTGTCTTCCTTTGTCTGCATCTCCCCATCGATCTCTGTCCCTGTCCCTGTGTTCGCCATGTGTAGGTTGACTGATGGGCCTCTGTTTGCTGTGTTGAGTTATTTATCAGGGGGTGGGGTGATGTGTTTGGAGTGGCTGCTGCCCTCCACCCTGTAGCCGAGCAGAGGCCAGTTCAGCTGCAGGTCACGCCCTGGCCCGAAGCCGACGCTGCGTTTGAACTGGAAACCTCTTGGCGATGCTCCGAGGCCCTTTATGATACTTGCATGAACTCCGAGAACCCTGGGACACTGCAGAGGAAATATTTGCATTCTGGAGGCTGTTCCTTTTTTTTTTTTAAGTGAATTGTTCTGGAGTTTGTTGCAGCATCAGTTGTTGTTGAGTAAAGTAGTGATTTAACCCCATAAAGTTTCATGAAAGTTTTATGATTTGCTTTTGTTTGAACCAAGCAGAGGTGCGTAGTTTTGCATGTGCACTGTTATCAATACAGAAAGCCAGGTAAAATGTCCTCAAAATGTTCCGACTGGACGTCACTCAAATTGCCAATCATCTGCGAGTATTCTCCATGGATCGACATTATGTAGGCTATTAGGCAGCAGGGTCAGGCAGCAGAACCGCAGGTTAGTCTGGCAGTAGGTGGAAATAGGTTTCTTTCAGATGCATGGGCTTTCTTTTCCCCAGTTGGTGGAGGATGATGGCAGCCTCACCTCAATCCTAAAATCCTCACGTTTATGATATTTGCCCAGTATTAGCTGTGCCTGTGGATGAATGGGAGGACAGAGCATGAAGAATGTAGAAGGTCAGACTGCGTGATTTACACAGTACAGAGCCAGCGAATCCCTGGGAAAATACTTGGGACGGGATCAAACAGACGTCATGTGATATGTTCTTAACACTGACCTTTAAAATCATGCACTTTGCCGGTTCCCTTTGGCAAATGATGCACTAAATCTAAAGCAATTTATATTTGAACATTTTAAAAATAAATGCAATTTAAAGAGCGTCATTTTTAAATAGTGTGTGCCGTTTGAATGATACTGGTTCTTGAAGTGGTCATTTGTTTGCACAATAACTCAGTCATGTGTGATAGCGCTTGCTTGTGTACTGATGATATTTCTTGTGTGATTTCTTCTATAAAATGCTTCAGACCCAGTGATTCGGTTTTGAAGTTGCTTAATCAAAGCTGCGGTGTCAAAATGCATAGACATCCAGAGGAAAACCACACACTTTTTTTTTGGAATTCCTGGAAAAGATTTGAGCTCCATGGTTTCCATCTTACTGGCGAAAGGCCAGTGAGTAAATACATATTCTGAGTCACAGTGACTTTGATATTTTGAAGCATACACACAGAATAAGCTGTAAGGAAGCGGTCAAATGATTAGATGTAAGTTGACACTTTTAACTAGTGACGATTACGATGATAACATTCAGTTATGTTATACATTTAGCTTTAACCATAGTTCAAACTGACATACTGTTCATTATTTCTTTAGTATTTGTTCAGGCCAACTTTTTCCACTCCATTACAGTTATATTTTGTTGATAAGCTAATGGCACTGACCTTTTTGTTTTTTTCCATCTGAGGGGAAAGACTATACCCTCTTTGACGTTAATGAACTTTGCGAAAGGGTTGTTTACTGGCTTCAAGGTCAGTTTCTGAGAAGGGCAGCACGTTTTCTTGTAAACATATTTACAGCCAAAGATGTGTAAGCACTGTATATGTATATAGGTTCAGCAGGGGCATAGTTGGCATATTTTCCTTTTTTCTCTTTGTTTTTTTCCTGACCTTTCCCCCTGTGACACACGCAGGAAGGCTGTTGGGTGCATATGTGTTTATTTCTGGAAGCACTTTAAAGTAATATGTGCACCAACAAAAAGCAAAAAAAAAAAAAAAAAAAAAAAGGGCCCTCTTAGAAAGCATAATGACGTGCCTACTCATGATATAAAGCTGAGAGGGGAGAGAAGGAGAGGAGAGGCAGATAGCAAGGCAAACGCAGGACCACTGGGGCTATTACACATGAATTAATGGAAATGTTGCTCAGGCACATCTCTGGGTGTAGTGCAGTGTTGAAAAATAAAATTTACGTTGCCTGCTTCTAGCCGTGAAGGTGCATTTGGACTTAGTATCCTTTAATTAGAAGTGAGATATTAGCATTTCATAGGGCTTTATGCTGGGTGAGGGGATCGGCCGGCCACCGCGCCTTCATTAGCCAGCTTCTCTGTGTAATGAGTGCCATCATTAGCTGATGGAGTGGATTTGCCCTAACTCTACCTTGAAAGGCCCATCTCTTACATACTTGCAAGGAAGAAGGCCTTTTCATGGATTTCTTAATGAATAAAATAAGATGCCACTTCTTTAAAATTGGACGAGTACATTTCTGATCATGTACACCACCGCTGCCTTCCGCTTTTTTGTTAAATTAATAGCAAAGAAACGGAGTAATGCAAGTGACAACAGTGAAAGGCGGAAAACAAAGGTATTCATGGGGCTTAGTGGTAGCATAACCGACATTTAGCAAAAGTTAAAAACAATCAAATTCACTTTTTATGTAATCCATCATAAATTCTGAATAACACGTGGACGATAACAGGGCTACATACAAAGGGTCGACTTTCATTCATATACACGGGGAATAAGGTGTGTGTATGATTTTCTGTCAGAGGCCTGAGGAAGTTCTCTCCGAGCTACAGTGCTAGATGTTCAAACTCACCATGTTTATTAGGAAAAAAGGCAGGACCGCTATTGGATAAACCTGACTGCAAATTGTATGTGTGTCTTTGCGGGAGTGTGTGCACATTCAGCAACAGTCAAGACAGTCAGAGCGGAGGTGTTTTTTTGTGATATGGAAGTCTCCCTAAGCCTTCGGCTGCGGCTCCATTCTCAGAATCAGGCGTGAAGTGATTAGTATGTTATTGATGAGCTCCTGAAGTGGCAAGTGTGGGAAATTGGATCTTTGATCTCCTGGAGTTTGGGAAATATATCCTGAGTGTGTGGAGCTCTCCAGGTAAAACACCCCCACCCTACCAACATCACTACTATATACACACACACACACACACACACACAGACAGACGTGTCGTTTGGGAGGGATATTCCTCCCCTTCTCCAAAACACATATTTGTTTTGGATGTTTTCACTGAGAGTCTACATGGTGATTACAGATGTTCATTAACAAAATTGGGTATTTGTTTTAAACTTTAACCAATCACTTTGATATGCTAATTACAGTGTAATTTAATTTGAGCCCTGTAATGATGATGCTGTTATTATGGACATAAATGATGCAGTTAAGCTGAGAGTAATCTCATTTGCATACTGTACATGCCAGTAAATTAAGCCCTTTCCTGCGTTGCTTCAGCTTTAATTTTCCACTCCTTTTCACACAGCATCCCTCAGCCCCTGTGCCTAATAGCAGGCCAGCTTGTTTGATGTGGAGAGCCGCTTCCTCATACTAAATCTAGTCACAATATGTAATACATAAAGGCTCTCATTATAACTCTAAGTGCTCTTTTGAGAAGTTGGTATTAATAAGCAGGCAAGCTTTTCATGCTTTGTAGTGATACACAAAAACAGTTTTGTCCCTCACCATAATCATCTTCAAAATTCCTTAATCTGCATGTGAGAAATAAAAACTATCACGGTTGTGATAACGATGTACCCAGGAATAGTTAAAGAGCCCTTAATCATATTGTATATGTCCTCTTCTATGTGTTGATCAGAGATATCTTCAAAGAGGGGACTGTATTTTGATATTCCTCCTTTGAAAATAGATGAAGGGCATTTGGATGTGTTTTTTAAGATTTTATCCCCGCGTAAAAAACTAATTGAAAAATATTGCCTTATTGTATGTTTAGAGCAAATAATTTGGCTTCTTTCCTGTGTACGAATGCTTTTTGATGTCTGTATAAAAGAGGCATATCTCTGACAGAGGGACACCGCTGGCCTTGATAAAAGCTCCTGTGTCTTCATTAGAGAAGCAGCACCTCATGGTGTCTGATTGGCTGATGTTTGCAGTGAGAAGGTAAACATGTTTGTCACACAGGGGTGTATTTATGCTGATCAAACACGTGAGGTGGGCCGCGGTGAATGTTAAGGGCTTTTGCTCAGCACAACGCTCAACAGCTCTGTGGACGGACAGCCTCACAGTGGTCTAAAGTTGCCCCTGCATCCCCTGCTTGCAGCCAGAGTCCGACTTCCCTCTGCACTTTGAAGGTGGGTTAGGAGGGTGGTTTATGGACTTTAACACTGACAACGCAATTGCCCTTCACTGAGAATGCTCCTCCATTTTGCACCATAAAGAATATTATTTTTCTGCCAGCCAATTTTCTCTGTTAGTCTCTAATTGGCTACATAAATCTCGGCCGTTGAGGGTGAGAAATGTTGCAGTGTCACACAGTGTAATCTTCACCCTTATTTACCAATTCATTAAGATTCATTGATGCAGGATCGGTGAGAGGAAATGACAACATAAATCAGGCCTCCAACATAATGACCCTAATCAGTTGGGAATTGCAGAAAATGTCATGATGAACTATGTCCTTGTATTAGTGCCACTGTACATTGTCATTGTGCTGCTTTATTAGTGGGACGCATCCTCCTGACATGGGCTGTATTTAACAAAAAAAGAGTTGTTAAAACCTGATTCCATTAAAAGGCAGAAATTCATGTAAGGTCTTTTGGTATTTAGCCCTTCGCCCTTTATCTTCAATTTAACTGCCTAATGGAAGGCACAAACTCCCTTCCTTTTTAACCCTCTCTGTCCTCTCTCTGGGAAGCGGGCACTTTTAAAATAATAACATGCTTCTTAGGCTTAAACGACCCCGGTGACATGTTGAGAAAGAATTGCTCCTTCAGAAGCAGCAGGAGGGGTCAATGGGTAAGACCACTCCCATATGCATAATAGCAAACCGGCAATTGTGGCACATATGCCTACATTTTAAGCAGCCACTGAGCACTGAGAGTTGTGGGTGAGATACTATTGAAATAAAATAGCCATTGCATTTTCATGCCATTAATTGTGTGAAAAGGTTAAATGATTGCGTCTGGAAAATCAATAGCCTAACTTAATCTCTGTGTGAGCAACCCTAAACAAAAGAGGTGGGGGACCTACACCTGCTGTGTGTTTTTGTCTGTGGAGAAACATTTAACAGAGGTACGAATCATTTCAATAGCAGGGGTAAGGCCAGACCCTACAGTTTCTTCCAGTTATCATGCATGGTAGTGAGAGAGGAATCATAATAAATGCATCTACCACACTTGATGACTTACTCAACAGTAATTAGCGGCTTACTTTGTGTGGAGAGCGGTGGTTTACCACAAATCTGTCTCGATGATTTAAGAGAACTGCAAATCTTTTCTCAAAAACGATTCGGCCACATGTTGTCAGCTCACAGAGGAAGTGTGCGCTCCAGCGAGTTGACATCTCCCCAAAAGACAGCAGTTCTAATAATACTGTCCTCTCCTTGCGTAGGTACGCAATATTAATTAGACAAGTTCGTTAAGGCTAACCTTGGTTTTCCCAGGAAAATGCATCTGACACATTTCTTCTCCACAAGTTCGCATTCCCATACCCGTGGGAACAGCCCTTACATGAATTCTAGTAAAAATGATTAAAAATATATGACACGCTTAAAGTAATGTTAAAACAATAAGCGCTTTTGTAGATCCCACAGGATGCTGATGGATTGAAGTTGTGTTTTTCTTCGGGTGTGCATGGTTGACAGGTCTAATTGGTAAGATGAGCTTGAGGGAGGCAATGGCAATGCCTGCTTTTTCCTGTGCATTGAGCCTGTGGTCAGAAAAGGAGGCCTCTTGTCTCCTGGTGTCTGTCCTCTCGCTGTAGTGTTAATGGGCATGAGCCACATGTGAGCGAGATTATCAAAGTCAAATGAAGGAGAGTCGCTGAGAAAATGTGTGGCGAACCACTCCTTAAAGAGGCTCCACATCCCAGAATTACTATTCCATTCATGTACAACCAGATTTAAACTCATTAGACTTCTCTATTTACTTAGTCTCTATTGGCCCTAGTTGTACTAAAAATACCATGGCCTGCCTTACTTTGGCACATTCCGTCATTGTCTGTGCACAGCAGGCCTTTACACCGAGGTGTTCCTCGGATGGCTCCGTGCAAAGGAGACAAACCGGTCTGTGTATTTTCTGAAATTATGGATCTACTCAGCTTCTCCACTGGAGTCCGACGTCTAGTACCCTTCTTATTGTTAATTTATCCGAGCTTGTGGCGTGATAATTGGTTGATATTCCTACGAATCGTCATACTCACCACTGCTTGGATGTCGAGCCCCTTTCCTCTGCTCATGGTGTAGCAATAGGTTGGGGTCTAGATGATTTCATGCTTGAGAATCATATCACTGTAGTCCCGATGTGTGTATGAATATGTGTTTGGCACCTTTGCTGATATTTTACGCATGTTTATCTGGGACTAAATGAAATCCGTAGGGGAGGTAGAGACAGAAAACTATGGATTCTGGATCGGGAAGCCTCACTGGATTGCTTCAGCTCAACAGATGACAAGTCGGTGTATGCATGAAAAATTCATGGTCATGGTGACATGCAGCTTGAGAGTCTCGACACTACATTAACTACCTTGTCTTTTGTAATCACTACTTACGGACAATGAATGTTTGCTTTAGCACATGGAGTAACTCACTATCTGTTGAAGTAACACATCAAACATCAAAGCCATACGCTTTGATTTACGATAGATCATCTTAGGCATCTTTGTCCACCTAATTCCTTTTTGCGTGTTGTTTTTTCACTCCATAACCTGATGTTGTGAGGGCCAGTTCTCGGGAGCCCTCAGACATCCTTTGTTATTTCCACAAACCCAAGTTACTGAATAATTGAACACGGTAAATGTTTAACATGTTTTTACAAGTTCCTCGCAGTGCTGTTGTGAAGAGCCACTGTTTGTTGGGCCTGGAAGGATCACTTGGTTGCTTTGCTTGACAATGATGCGTTTCCATAGGAGACGACGTCGCTGGCTGCCCACCCCGCCATCGCCCAGCTCGTTCTCATTCACGGGGGCTCGCTAAGCAGCTGCAGCACACCAGATTAATGCGTCTTCAAATGTCAGAAGAATGCCTTTTTGTTTATCTTGACTTCTGCCTTACTGTTTATTCTAGCCGAAGCTGCATTTGCATCGACCTTGATTCCCCAGAGCCTGGCCCCCTCTCCTCCCCTCCCAGAACTTGTTTACACTATGCCTGTCCCGAGTGTCACCTAGGAAATCGGCTGATCATTCCACCTGGTTAATATTAAATGGCTCCTGCAAGGAGATGTGTTTGTTCATAAACACAAACCCCCGCCTGTTTACTGTAGCCATGGCAGCAATCACTTATTAAACAAACAGCAGCTTTGTTTGCCAGCACGAGTGGTCTGCTCATACCCCGTACAAGGTCTGGGAAGAACTTGTAAAACGCTTCTGTGTCTCGTGTGGTGCAAGGATGTGGGGTTTGCGATGGAGGTATTATTTGCAGGGGGTGGGGTGTGTGTTCGTACTATATTGTCACAGTAGTCTGGAGATATGCTTTGCTTATCTGTGACTTGGTTGAAGTGGCTGACAAGATTACATGGTTGTTTGGTCTGACTGTGAAGTCTGCTCTGGCAGAATGTCATCCCTGCCGTTAGTTCCTCTCTGCAGAGAGCGGCCAGAGAATTGTAGTCAGAGCGGCAAGTGAGTCCAGATTGAGTCTTTTTGATTGAGGTGGTTCTGGTTTGCAGAAGGCCCCTTTTTGTAGATAATTTGTGGACGGGTGTGGGACTACAGATCGGAAGGGTTATTGGGATTCAGCCCAATTTCTGCGTCTGTTGTCCGGTGGATGTTTCCAGTAGTTTGTTATAGTAATGATAAGGGCGGTGGTAATGGATTCTTAGAACATACAGCTTGTGTTTGGCTTTTGACTTTTCCCTGGAATCAGGAGCCAAAATACATCGAAACATAAGAGAAACCTTGAGAAGCATTCTGTTGTTGTACCTTTGGTACACGCTGATGTGTTGTCTAGTCTAGCAACCAGGCTGAACCTAAACAGCTCTAAATTGAACCTCTCCCCATTGTCTCCTCCTTGGTGTGTCTTTATCTTCCACACAAGAAATGTTGTGCTTTTGTTGTGTGCTTGTGTAAACAAGGGCCGTGTGAGAACTTGGCGAATGGAAGCAGGTGGCGTAGGAGGCTTTACTGTCATGAGCATTAAAGAAAAACAACACGGAGAAGGGTCAAAGCACAGCTGCGCGGGCCGACCCTACCTTGAATCGTCTTCTGACTTGTTTGAGCTGTTGAATTCCAGGCAAGCATGACAGGGGGACAGGCATTAGATTTCCAGTGGGGGGGGGGGGTTGATGAGCTGTGGCCGCCGGCTGTTCTTAACCTTCAACCTGTCTGGTCAGGTGGGAGACACATGTGACTCTTTGTTTGTACTGTACTCCCCATATTTGAGGCAGGGAAAACAAAACAAACTATAAACAAACAGAAACTCTGACCTTTTTTTATTATCCAGTGTTTGTTCCAAACACTTGTTTTGTTTTGCAAGCAACTCCCCCCCCAAAGAACAGACAGGCATCTAATAATCAACAGCACCGCCAGTTTTTTTTGTTTGTTTTTTTGTACAAACTGCCGTTGCCTTGTTTTGATGTCCTGGAATTTCCATTATTTAGATTCTTTTTAAAACTGTTTTTCCAGCTCAGAAAAAAAAGCTGACATGCTCCATTAATAATAAGAAAGAACCTTTTTTTTTTTTTTTTTTTTTTTTTTTTCTTTTTTCCTTTTTTTTTTTTTTTTTTTTTTTTAATTTTTTTTTTTTGTGCTTTTATTTTTTTTTTTCCCTTTTACTTCTCCCCTTTTTTTTTTATTTTTTTTCCTTTTTTTTTTTTT
>CM022473.1:7309795-7322587 GCA_011952105.1 Coreoperca whiteheadi | reverse complement strand
TTTTTGGGCCTTGCGAGATAGGGAGTGGGGCCCCCCTCGTCTTGCTCCTGCCCCCGCCCCCTTCTTTCTTTTTTTTTTTTTTTCCCAGCTCAAAATGAGCATGTCGTCAGTGAGAAAATCACAGCCATACTGAATTCATTACTGCAGTAGTCACACAAAACCATGGATAAAATTTCAATAACTGCAGGCCACAGTTGAGTAAACAGTTGCACTGAAACTTAATTCCTGTTGACTTTTCCTTCATTCTTTGCCAGGGGCACATTCTGATTCGCTCTGCAAAGACAACAGGGTTACAACTTTGATGAATTGACGCAGGGCAGAGAGGGAGAGAAAAGTGTCATGGATGTGCACTTGACACCAAGAAGGGATGGAAATAAAGCCTCCCCGCTAGAACAGAGCCAGTCGTCCAAGCATGGTCCCTGTTTTCGAGTCATCCAGAAAGAACTATTACCCTCCAGGATCTGCCCTGGCATTTACAAGAAGGAAAAACGAGCAACTCTCTCCTTCCCAAGTCAATGTATTACAGTCACATTTTCTGCCATATGCTTTCTGCGTGGGAAATAGCAAGCGCTTTTTGCTTTAAGCCTTCAGAACAAATCCAGTGGTTAATTTCCTTGGCCTGCAGATGGAGTTGAAACAGAGGGAGGTGTATTAATTGTTGTGTGTGATAAATGGCGCATGGATGGGGACGAAGGACGAGATGTCTCACTCTCAGCTCCTGACACTGGGCTTTGATAGGCTACTTACCAGGGTTGTGTTACTGGGAAGGCAGGCAGGCAGGCAGTCTTTTTATTCTCCCATTAGACTAACCCAGGATTTTCACTCATGCACCATGAACCATGTTAATTGTCCCCAGGGCATTACGATCTACGCTCAATTACTTGATAACTTTTTACTTCTGTGGCATTTCAGTCTTTCTTTTAAGTTGTTTTGTGGCGTGCAATAATACGCCTCTAACTGACAAACTGAGGGGTTATTTTTTTTTTCCGTTGTTGCATTCTTTGTTCTCCACAGCGAACAAGATGCTTTTACCCCTTTTAGGTGAGGCAAAAATCAATCTAAAAATCTTCTCAGACTCAAAGTGCAAACGTCTGCGAGTCCCCTGAGTGAGCAGGGACAACAAACCTGGCAGTGGCATATCATTTATTCTTATTAGGGAACATAACTATGAAAGACAGTCCTCATTAATAAAGATGGGGGATGAAATAATTGTAATCTGTTTGATCATCTTGATTCTGACAGGGGAATTCATCTTGTAGACTAGTCAGATTTGGGGGAAGTGGACCATAAGCTTGATTTAAGCATCTCTATTAGTAAGTCAAATACTGTTTGTTAAGAAGTAAGGATGAAAAGAAGGCGCAGTCTCTCTTCTTTTTTTCTCTAACATGCTGTGGTCATTGAGCAGATTTCTCTTTTTGAGGAAGTCAAAGTGAGATCTGTCGTAATCTGTGGGTAAGACGTTTGAGTATGCTTCTAGACGTTTGTTGTGCATCTTTTTCAGGCTGTGCTCAGTTGTTTGCAGTTGCTTGTGTATAATATATGAGTAGCTCCTTTTTTAAAACATGGATATAATAGTTTTTTTTTTTCATAACGCATGTGTTTGCCCCACTAGCATGTTTATTTTCTCAGTGTTTTTGTTTGTGTTGCAGAAGTTGTGGTTTTAACGTTATGCTTATGAGGAAGTGAAGATAGTGCAGGAGAGAAACAAAAACAATAGTATGAAAGAGGAGTGTTTTGCAATAACCTGTTTTGTGATTTGTGATTTACATGATTTTGTAACAGGAAGTTGTGCTGTGTGGCCGTACTTGTCAAATACACACACAGCGACAATAATGATGTGAGGGGCCTTGGATTAGCTTCGGCGCTGCGGTCTTCGGGACATTACATTCCCTACACATATTTCCTGTGATGTATGGTCAATTTCAACAAAGCATTTCTAACATCTCACATGTTTAACCACGCAAGTGATTCCTTCACTTGAAATTCGGTTCAACTGATACAGCTGTAGAGCAATTAAATATTAATATCCTGTCTTTTAGAAGAGCCATTTTAATCAAGTTAGAGGGGTTTCTAAAATATCAGCCTGTCTCTTCCCCTCAGTGATACTATACAAATATACCCCAACAATATTTCAAAAGAAAAAAGAAAACCGGGATGAATAATTGCTTTTCTTTTATTGCATACACATCCATAAAGTCTGCTTTATCAAACAAGTGCCTTTAAAGCGTTTGTTACATATGGCAAGATAAGGCCAGCCAATTATGGGTATTTTTTTCGTTTTCTCTGACTGCATGGTTGAGGTGTTCGCTGTGTTGCGTGTGCAGACAGGAGAGAGCGACACGCATAACCGTGGCCGCAGAAAGAGCTGAGCGGGCACAGGTTTCCTGTTTGCATAATGCAAGGCTTACCACGGTCCCTTGTGGAGGCTTGAGAAGGTGGAAATGCACGTCTTAGCCACCGTCACCGAGCCCTGTTCTGCCGAGCTTCAGGGGGAGGTGCTAGATGATAAGCCCTGCTATCACAGTGCACTCAGACAGGTACACATCCAGAGACACACACAGATGCACAGTGCACATAATAAACACATGCGTGATCAGGCAGAATAGAGGCCTGGCCTGCCTGGGCAGGGCCTGCTGGTTTCTGGCGTCCAGACCACATTATGGGCTAATGGTCAGACTGAGGGGGTTAACAGCGTCCGGTCAGAGAGGAGGTGAGAGAGCATTTGCTGCCTCAGATCTCTGCTGATCGCATGTACTCTGCCGCAGAGCTGGGGGCAAGAGGGAGAGAGTGCTTTACCTGGGTTGAAATATGGTGTTTCACAAGAAGAACGCAGCCTTATCTCCACACTTCTGAAGTGAATCCCTGCCAGCATCTTTGTATTTGCTCTACGGCGGAATTATAGATCTGTGCAGTGCAGTGCTGAATATTTGACATGGGTGATAAAGGCGTCTTTGCTCTGGATGCTATTTGACCAATAGCTGTGGTGCATTATCCTATTGAATGAGTGCTTCCTTCCTGAGCCATGCGATGTAACTCGTGCACACATACGGTTTGTGCAAGTGTGCTTCCATAGAGCACCGAAAGGATCTGAGTTCACGTGGTCTTGCTGTGCCTACCCGTCTATCTCGAGGAGCTCTCAGGTATCCTCATGTATACCGCTCATATAGTCACAGGAGGCCAAGCAGAGGCTCCAACTTATTGGAAAATCTGGCAGAGAGGATAACATCAGTGTTATGACACTGCATATTGCCCTAAATTGCTTTATTGGTAAAATGATAGTGCTCGTCCAATTTGAATAATTTTATGGAATTCCTCACAGAACAGTTTAATTATGTTATCACACAACTGGCAACATCTGTCTTTATACCACAGCACATGACAGTTTTATTACAGGCTGAATTTCTTTGCTGGTTCTGGCAATTGATGTGTGATCTGATTAATAATCACACAGATGGAGGTTAAAATTGAACAGTGATGCGCTGCTATGTCGAAAGAAGAAAGAAATAATTATTACAGGGGAAAAACACAGCTTGTGTCACTGAAAATATCACAACTATTTTTACACAGAGGCTGAGGCTTCTCACACTTGAATCATATTTCTTTTTTAAACACAGTTGCATGCATTTTTTGTTTATCAGGGAAAAAAATCTGTTTAGTCTAGGTGCAACTTTTCAAATCCTTTTGTCACTCAGGGTTTGTTAGTGGTTTTGGGAGGTAAACCACCCAGCACCTCTCCTTTGTCTTGTGGATGCCTTCCAAGACAGCCAGTCTATGAACTCATCCACTTTGTTGAGTCTACCTCCAGCCGCCGCTCTCCGACTGGGAAGACATGAAGCACAGGTTGGATGTGGTCGCCGAAGCCATAGTTTAAAATAGTGGACTGTTGCTTGGGTCGACATCCTGTTTACACACCCTGCTTATGTGGGCAGCAGGAGGGGGATCACAGGAGTTGTTTGACATTGTGGTAATCAGATTGTACTCTCTCGCTCGCTCGCTCTCACACACACACACACACACACACACACTCATCTCACATCTTGGTTTCCATAAAATACTAGCACTAAAGAGAAGAAACAGAAAGTGTGTTAACTTGCATTTGCGTAATGTGCTTGTTTTTGTTTCCACAGTAACATGACAGTCACTACCAGGTATTAAAGCATTCCTATTAGGAATTTAAGTTCTGATTTGTTTGCTAAAAATGTGTTTGATGAAGACATTGTGTTAAAAGAATACCTCACAGGTTTAGCATTGCACTTCTATAACGTTGGCGGACTCGCGATGGAAAGTAAAAAAGAAAGACTCGAAATTGATGCAGCAGAACCAGAGATACCGTCTTTATTATTCGACGCATTCTTCGTCCTTGACGCCTACATTGCCCACAATGCAACTGGAGATTCAGGTGTGTTATGCTATGTCTAGCCTCAAGCAGAGATGAGGAGCGGGCTACAGAAGGGCTACAGTTATTTTTCATTTTCAAACTTGTTGTTGTTGTCAGCCCCAACCCACGTTGACTCAAGTGACATCAGTTGAGGCTCAAATCCCTCTGGAGCCACGAAAGGTTTTAAACAACTTTTTTTTTTTTTTTATGTAGTAGTAGTAGTAGTAGTAGTAGTAGGAGCAGTAGCACTCCTCAAGATCTGAGCGAGTTAGAGGACACCAAACGTATTAGTTTTTTTTAAACACACAAAGCCAGCGTTTTAGATTCATCCACTCTGAAGAGCGTTTGTGAAAAGCTCTGTCTTTGGGTTTAAAAACAACAACCGTGGCTTGGCGTGGATAGAAAGTGAAAGGGGAGAGAAAACAATGCCTTTTCAGTTTGAGTAGGCAAGAGATCAGGTTGCTACCAGCGCAGTTCTGATCATTTGGCTAGCGGGAATATTTGCATGACAAAGCTTGGACATCCAAACAATACGCAGTTTGTCAAAAGTCGCACATAGTGAGGGAAAAAGACTGCGCTCACCAGTCTACAGTCTGTCCACTCACTGCAGCATTAAATAAGCAAACAGATAAGTAAGCAGATTCCTTACATAACATATGAGCTAAAAAACTGACCAGTGACCAGTTTGCGTATGAACTGGCATCTTAGAATGATCAGATGGTTGCGGAGCACGATCAGATTTGCGGTCCTAAACCGATTTCTCATATTAATCTGGTTTCTTGTGTGTGTGTGTGTGTGTGTGTGTGTGAGAAAAGCTGATTCTGCATCCTCTGTCTTTAAGGCTAGATACTGTGTGTCCCTGTAGAAGCTGTGTGGATGGAAACCTCTCAAGGACGTATGCACGTACAAATGTAGTTACATGCTGGTATCATTAGGAGGAGTGAAGTGGCTCTCATTGTGTGGCGCCCGGATGGTCTTTGATGGCCTGCGTGTTTGTGCTGAAGTGGGCAACTCAAAACTTTGAGCAGGTGTCTGAAGCAGCTGGTTGGAGGCAGACAGGGAAACACGTCTGCGTCAGTTCAGTATTAAATGGCTCAGTGAGAGGCCTCGGCTAGCCAGAGGACTAATGCATCCTCAATGTTTTATTTAAAGTAGTGCCAACAACTGCTTCTGAATGCTCCACATCAAGGCGCACACACAAATCACCACACACACACACACACACACACACACACACACACAGATAGGCACACTGAGTAATTTTGCCCTGTTTAGCTGAACAACTTGTGTGTTTAGTGTTGTAAATAAGTAACTGTTTTAACAGGGCCTCAGGAGACTGCGGTTGGGAAAGTACACGCTCGGACATGACTGGCTTTAATAGCCATTGTCAAAACACTGTTTCAACAAAGCCCTTTCTTCACCCGATTGGAATGTTTACATTTAGTTGAATAATAATGCCAATTTAAGGAGAAGCTGTTTTTTAAGGATCGCCAGTCTGACCCAATTTATTAGGGATAGACTTAAGGATGCACAATTCCTCTTGGGAAAACATTCAAGCGCAGGGCCTATTCATTTTTAATGAGAGCACTACTTTAAAAACTTTATAGAATTAATATGTATCGGTGAAGTCTTTCCTGTGCAGAAAACTTCAGGGTAATTAATATTCATAGGCTGTGCTTGTTAACACCCCCAATGCTAGTGCAATGTAGATCCAATTAACATAGAATGGACCCCAAGGATTTGGGCAGATAAGGGTTAAATGAGCTATTGAAATTGAAACTGGGACTGTCTCCTCTTAAAACACTTATTTGTTTCAATAAGCCATAATCCGTGTTGCAGATTAAGGCATCTTTTGGGTGCACATGTGAATGGCTGCAAGGGTAGAGTTGCCCGAGATTCTTCGTGGAGCCTCTGTACGTGCGTGCAAATTGTTGATGTGTGCGTGTGCGTTTAAGTAAATGTGTGTGCACGCGCAAGCATGTGCACTTGCTTGTGTACATGTATGCAGAGAGGGTGCCACCTACACAGCCAGGCTAATGTGAAAAGCCTGTTGTGTGCCTGGCTTTTATATCTTATTCATAATCTCTTGACACAATGTGGGTAATAGACATGAGTGTTCCCTGGCCAGGCTGGGCGACCGAGGGGGAAGTGCTGGGCTTCTAAAGGGAGCTAGGTGATGGTAGCAAACTGCCTGTTTCCCACCTGCCGCCGTTTGTTAGCACACAGAATGCAGATAGTGCTCCTGTGCCCACCGTGTCGCAGCTCCAAAAGGAGTCAAAGTTAAAGACTAGACTGAAACAGGTGAGCCGAAGGATGGGAGGGAACGCAGTAGAGCTTTTTATCTTTTAACTTTTCTAGTTATTTTAGCAAACTAAAAACAAGTCAGGAAAAAGTATTTGTTTAACCTGATGAAAAGAAACCATAATCTGCCTGGGTCTAACTAAAAATGAACTTGTAATGTGAATGAATGCAATGGACTGTCAGATGGGCCAAGGCCAGTTGAAAAGTCAAAAGAAGACTGAACCAAAGTGATCTTCATCTTTTAAGAAAGTAAAAAAAAATGTATCCTTATTATTTATCCTTATTATTTCTATATGGTTGTTTATGTCATAAAAATGAATGCATCAGCATAATGCCATCACATAAACAGTGACAAATGATGATGACGTGGATAATGCTTGTAATTATATATAAATTATATAGTTTTAATCACGCAGCCCATTATGGATAATGTTTTTCTTCTTTGGTTACACATACTGTATATTTTGATATGTTTGTAAATGATTTATGTTTGTATGCCACATGTTATAGAACCCCCCTGCATTGTTATACCATCACTAACATTTCAAGGCTTAAAATATGAAGATGTTTTAGTGAGATTGTCCAGCTGTGCCCTTTTGCTGTTTAGTTTCCCTTGGCCCTGTTGAACTGTGTTGTATTGCCTCGCCCTTTGCAAACTGCAGCGAAGTAACTGGTAAAATGTTGACAAGCCCACGTGGACGATGTCGTTGTTATGACTAAGGTTGACCGTAACATACAAATAACATAATTGTTTAATATAGAATTAAATCGTATGTCACTCTGTAGTAGTAAGGACATTTCAGGTATTATTACTGCACTAGGGTAGAGTGTATATCCCTTTTTCTGTGATACAGAAAAAACTTGACAGCTCTGTTTTTGGCTCATAGGGTGGAATATGATAAATTACCGACACTGATGATCAAATGAGCCTTCATTGAAGTAAATATGCATGGACAGCCACGCCATGTATAGGTCTCTTAGAGTAAATTTGATTGTTTGACATGTATTCACCCATCAAAGTAATGTATCAGTGATTAATAACATCCCCCACTGCGCGTGCAGCACTGACATGGCCTCTATTTGAGAGAAAAATGGCACAGGTCGGTATTCACTGGTGAATTGCTGTATACCATTTAGAGAATGATATGCCATGATGGGTTGTCTCGTCATAAATAATAGTGATGGCACCTCCGCATCCTGTGAATGGCGTGTGCCATAAATACTTAGCCAGGCCAGAGACAATGGTTCATATAAATCCTCATGCAACCCCTTTCTCTGTACAAAAAAGATATATATTATTTACATGCATAGTAAAAACAAATGTTTTTTCCTCCTCAGTTGGTGGCGGGGAGACCTCTAGAGCAGGACAATGTGAGCCGCTGCCTCACTGTGGTCTCTGTTGTTATTTGCTTGTTTACAATCTTTGACATGATGTAATGGGATGGCTGTGAAAGTACTAGCCAGTAAATGGCACAGAAAATAAGACCGTCCTTTATGTTCCAACCTCCCACCCCCACCCCCTTTTTTTTTTCTTGTTTTCTCCCCACAAACAGGGAATATGTTCTGCATTTGACTGAAGGAACATGAGCCTTGAATATAAGTAACTGTTTTTTGCATTAGGTACTCCCTGGAGGTAGGGGGAAAATATCATGTCCCTGCGTGAAATGTGAATGTGAAATCTAGCAGAAAGAAATATTTATGACCATTTTCTGCTTGATTAGAGCTGGATGACATGCCTTAGGAGACAGTGAGTGGACAAAAGGCAGCAGTGCTGCTTCTGGGCAGATGTTAAAGAAAGAGTTGTTTAGGGAGGAGGTTATTCTTTCCGGGGGCTCCGGGTGCATGCCTTTGTATGTGTCTGTGGGTGGGATGGGTTGGGCTAGGAGGGTCGGGACTGAAGCATGGTAGAGGAAACTGTGGAAGTCCAACCGGAGTGTACTGGGAGGCAGATGGAGAGCACAAAATATCCATCACTGGTCTTGCTTTCAGACATACAAATTACAAGTAATGCATCTCAGATGTCAGTTCTGCGTTTTAATATTTCAAACACTAATATAACTGTGATACATTGAGAAACAAAGCATCAGCTTGAAACGGACAGCACAGCAGTGCAGCGTTTCTATGTGTCAGTTAAACCTTTCTCTTCAGGCAACAATTGAGCAGCTTTAGCATCATGACTTGGATTTTACTGCTACTGTCCAATGTCAAGAGCCAGTCTGCCATGTCTCCCGTGTAGGATACTAACTTACTACATACTTTATACTAATGAGTACTCGGTAATGAGTCAGTAATCAGCGCGTGCCGTGCAGTGAAGTGTTGATTGGGCACACTACTTACAGCAAGTAAAGTATATTCATCCAGTGCTTAAGATGGCCTGCCTGTGCTCTAAAACAGCACAGATGAAACTCAGATTGTGTTTACTTTTATCCAATGATAAGTTAATTGGGCCCCATTAGCCTACATTATGCTTCAGTATTAGTGCTTGATATGTTTGGCAAGTCATTTGCTATCTGTATTTTTCTTCATTTGCAAAATTCCAGCACAATTATCCCCGCCTCTGTAAATGTACGGTCAAAACAAATCATCAATCATTTATCAGCTGCGAACTTATCCCCACTGAAGATGACTTTAATCTACGTTGCCGTTTGCGAGGATAAATCCTCACATATGTGAAGGTTACAGCTTCAGTTATGCATTCATTTCGGTTTTGCCTCATCAGTCAATGAAATGGGTGAACTAAAATGCAGCCACCCACTACAGGACAGGCTGGCTGAAGTGGCTGAATTGTAAGGAGAGCCTCGTCACCTCTTGCTTTGGAAGGGTCACACCGATAACAGGCTCCCAGTGTGCTGTTTGATGCGGTCAGTGGCAGTGCTTTTGTGGATCAGATTTAATGAGAAAAAGTGGCAATTTTTTCTACTTGTACTGTAAATATTTTGATCCACATATGTGCATGCTCTAGAGGTGATGATGAACTGTAATTTCACTTGGTAAAAAACACCTTCAGTGAAAGCACAGGGCATCAAATTCACACAGCGGTATTTAAGCAGTACTGAAATTTTAGTTACCTTTATTCGACATAACACCTGATTGCATACTGAATATGTGCCTTTCAAGAGCCAACTTAGAAACTTGCTAAGTGTGTGGATAAATCCCTCTGTCGACTATATCTTAATGCTGTTTTGTCTGCACATTAGCATGTTTTGTACTCAGTACATTATATTAGCATACATTGCATATAGTAATGGCAAGGGCCAAAACAAGGATTATTGAAAACCCACAGGGCCCACGCATGGATAATTGAGTTTTATGGCTGTAAAACTGCACAAGACACCTGGTCTAAGCAATTTTGTATTTGCAACTGTTGTCAGTGAATATGCATCCTATTATGGCACTATATGTAATTCAGGGAGTGTGTTAGCCTGTTAATGTGTCATCTAAAAGTATGTGCTCATGGCCAACATAGAGATGTTTCCCCACTGTCTGCACCTATTGACACGGCGGCCTGTCTGACGATTCCCCGCTACGCTACTTGGTATCATATTTGGTAGAATTAAACACATGCTCACTATGTCAGGCCAGGGAGAAACATCTCTGTAATCATCACCACTTGCAACAGGCCTATCAGTGTTGTGGTGCATCAGGACAAGCGCCAACATATAAATAATCAGTTAATTACCGTATTGATGCAATTGTCTCCGTTGCACAAGCAACCCGTCTCTGGCAGCAGATTGATTGTGTTTAGACGGAGCCTGTGACAGGGGAGAAGCCACAGCTCTTAGAGCCATTTCCAATGGATCAGAGAAGTACAAAATTGAGAGTATGATTAATTTTTCAATTTCTCTCTGCGGATATCTAATAATTGTGCCCATAGATAGCCAAGGGCTCTTATTAAACATTAACATGCAAAAGAAAAGTTAGAATCAGAAAGATGGTATTTTGGATTGAATAATGTAAAATATCTGTAGGGCAACAGGGAAAGAAGCAAACTAGTCCAGGTTTATTCTTCAAATGTTTTCCACCACCGCAGTGCCTACTCCTAATTACTGAGCTCTTATCTGCACACTCAACACTATATTTATTTTTCCTCATTGCTAAATGCAAATTTCTCTAACCTTTTAATAACATATACATGTCAGTAATTTTTAAAAGGAATCATTAGAAATGTCAGTTGGACTCTGCCAGGATTGTGTTTTTAATATTGGTACGGAACTACTGGACAGACAAGTTTTTATTTTTTCAAGTTAAGTTCTTGATAATTAATGTGAGACTGTCTCCTGCATATAAATGCTTGGCTCTTTGATCTGGTAAAGGGAGTGGTGCGAGGCACATGGTTCTTATTAAAGTATACCAGCCTGCTATCTCCTTGCTTTCCTGTAGAGCGACACTTTGCCTTTAAGAAGCCGAGCCGTAGAGGAGGTTCCGCCCTCAGGTCTCACTCCGTCTCCTTTTCTCTCCCTTTCTGTCTTTCGTGGTTTCTGCCTGCACGGTCTCCATCACTTTGCGCACTTCCACATAATATCATCTTCATCTCAGATAGCTGTGGCACACTGCATTTGTTGATCAGATTTGGCTTGGCTGACGTCTCCTCCCCAGAAGTGTGGGTGTGTAATGCTTCCCTGAGCCCAGCCATCGCTGGCTGATTGAGTGGTCCTGCCTGTAACAGGACAAGATAACCACATCAGTAAATACTCTCCACTCCTCAGCCCCTCAGCACCACACCATCGCTACGAGGGCCGGCGTTGCTCTCCACACACACTGACGCCTCTTGCGAATTCATTTTCAGCTCTCCTTTGTGTCATGAACGTCTTAAGTGCCTAAAATCACGATATATATTTAGACCATTTGCTTATAAATCCATTTCTATCACAGCCATGAAGGACGCACACAAAAGCACATCCCATATTTAATGCATAGGCATATTGTACCAGCTCTCGGCTTCTCCAAAGGGAATTCTGACTCAAGTTACAGTTAGCTTTTCTTCTCAATTTGATGAGGTCTCTAGCTGATATGGCACCACCAGACTCCGGTTTCACAATGCGATCTTTTGATATTGCCCTCTCTTCAAAACATCACCGACATCGAAGACGGATTGAATTAGGGATTTGTGGTGTATTTATCTCGATCTGAGAGTAATTTTGTGCTCTATGTCTTAGCACTCAAGCTCAATGAAAACAATAAATGGTGTCCTTATCTTCTGGAGTGAAATCAAGATAGGCGCAGGAGGCTGTGAGTTATTTGTGGTTGATTTGGAGAGAAAGGGGGGGACAGGAAATGGACACCCCTCTCACATTACCTCTTGCCATACAGCGGGAGAAAGAGAGGCAGAGGGAAGGTTTTTAATCAGCAGAAAGCTGTGCTTCTAATGTAAAAGTGTCAAAGAAGTGCCTTAGCCCTGCAATGAGTGAAATCTGCTCAAGTCCTGTGTTAAATTGAAAACGGGGGCCGCTGGGATTTGAAGGTGAGGGGACAGGGGACTCAGTGGTAGCAGCGTCTTGGTCAATTATCACAGTCTCCTCAGCTCTGTTCTACTCTCGAAGGCGTCTCCTCATCTGTATGGCCCACCACGTAACCAAGAACACATGAAATGCAAAAAAAAAAAATCATTAGTGGATTTTGAACGTGAGCAAATGTTTCTGAAATGTTTCATTTTGAACGAAGTGACGATTCTTCCCTGAATCAAGCATTTTGCCCAACGACACGTTTGCTTTGGATCAGGTCTGCTGGTGATACCAAGTCTTTGCTTGCTGTAGAACTCATGAATGAAAAACCGCAACGTGTGCCCCGTGTACCTCAGCATGCCCTGCCTGTAGGAGCATCGAGCTAAATGCTCCCGCTACCGCTGCATGTCCTGGCATATCCCAGTAGCCTCTCTGGCTGGAGAGAAAAGGATCACTTCCTGGCAGGTGCAATGTGGGGAGCCACAGCTCCTGCCTTTTTTGCTGACTCGCCACCAAGTGGAAAAAAAAAAATTTTAAACTAGAGGGGGGAAAAAAATGAAAGTTACCCACCACTCTATTTATGTGTGTGTGTGCAGTCTATTTTAACCAAATGAGTGGGAAGCCAGCACTTGCCCCATATTTTAACCAGATGTTTGGGGGGCAGGGGGGGCG
>CM022473.1:7284862-7303888 GCA_011952105.1 Coreoperca whiteheadi | reverse complement strand
CTCCTCCCTGCTGTTGTTAGAGGAAACCCCTTCTCTTCCCCCCCTCCCCCCCCCCCCCCCCCCCCTCTTTTCACTCCACTCCTTCCATCATCAGTCCTGCTTCACAGCCCCCTTTCTACTATCTCCACTCACAGTTAATAACTTTGCTTTCGTCATGTTTTTCTTACAGTCATTTTTTCCTCCAAAAAACATTTGTCAGGGCACAGCATTACCTGTTATGGGGGGGGGGGTTACAGGGGGCGGTGTGTTGGACAAACAAAATGGGGTTTTTATTGAAGTCAGATTTTGTCTTATGTAAGTGCACGCACTGCCTTATTGTTTAAACGTGGACATTTGAAATGTTTAGTGTTGTCATAAATATTAATAGATTAGTTGAAAAGTGCAGCGAAGGAAGGGAATCTAATGGTTTGAAGTGGGTATAAAACGTTGATTTATTTATGTATTCTACATGAATTAGTTTGGAAATCTAAACACAGACTGGAGAGTGTTGTTGCGAGGGCTCAGTAATGCGCAAGGTTTGAGCATCAGGGCCTGTTTTCCATGTGGAGTGGCTTTTTGGAAATGGCATTAATTATATACTTACTGGGAAACCAGACTTTCCCTGCTTTGCATTGCAGATAAACGTTTGTATTAGTGAGGACAAGATAAAGGAAAAAATGCAATTAATATAAATAGACATGATCCTCACTGCTTATCTGCTTACGTTTAAAAATCACGCCCCGCCAAAACATAAAAAAAGCTATATGCATTTCAATTGAAATGACAAGTATTACAAGTGAATTCCATTACTGTAGGTTTGCATAGTCAACACCCCCCCCTAACACCGTATCTGCCCATCAGTCATATTGTGAACATAGAATCAGTCACACCCCCGGCTTTTCCAATTTCACTGACACTGGTTACAGTAGCCCATATAATTTATGAAATGATTGGATAATGTTGATTTCCTGGGCAGCCTGTGGAAGGACGTCACATTAGCTTAACATGTTAGCAACTTATGTGGAGGAGCTGGTGAAAGAATAACCCCGGCCTCTTGGCTTGGTTGGGTTACCACTAGGGAGCGGAGGGCATTGCCTTTTGAAAAGGAACCAGCAGAAGTGGAAAATGTCAGGTGAGTGGAGACGTGCGATCAGTCAGAAAGTCAAGCAGATAACCTTGACATTTAGGCCACTGGTGTTGAAGCCCCACAGAGGCTGCAGAGTGAGACCAGAGAGCCCGGTGTCTTCTGAGCCGGACTACATTAAGAGCTAACCTATTAGTCGAGTTGTTGCTGGCTGTCTCTGAGCCACACTCACCTGACCATTAAAGCCTGGCCAAATGTAGCCACTGAGTAAATACACTTCAGCACACACACACACACACACACACACAAACAGATGCACATCTTGTTCCTTCTTCTTTTCCCTGAGTGGCCGCAGGGATCCGGTTACACCTGCTTGCACATCTTCTAGCAATTAGGAGCAATCTGCTTGAAACCATTTCACGTTCAAGGTCTTCCCCAGCTGTGGCAAGAGGAGCCGGACGTTTATAGAACTGCGGAGGTCTGTCTGTTGATGGGCCTGAACAAACAACGCTGGCCCGTTTCTCACCGTCTGACTGCCCGGTGGAGACACCCTGAATGTTTCCCCCTCAACATTTATCATCTCTATTGTCTCTGGACCTTTTATCACATTCCTTTTCTATTTGTCTATCATTTCAAGAATGTGATGTGAGCGGTGTGTGTCCGTCACACGCGAGGCAAATTCCCTCGGATCCTTTTCCTTCGTGCACGGTTAGGTTTGGCCTGTTGGTGCTGTTTATGATTGTTTCTGTGGGTCGGGAACGTTGCATAAAATGAGGAAAAAGAGGGCCACATCTCAAATGCCTCCACTGTCATAGCGGGAAAAGGTGCAGTGCGGGATTCAGCAGAGAGCAGACTTGACTGTGTGGCAATGCTCTGAGCTGGGATTTGTAAGACACCCAGAGCTGGCTTTAGCAGCAGGAAACCCCAAAGCCTGTAAATAATCCACATGTGCAGACTGCACATAAAGACATCTAGTACTTAGCAGTTCCCTTATCACAGCGTGATAGCCCAGGGACATGAGAGACGCTCCTGCCTCTATTCACTAATATGGTGTGAAAGTAGATGCAGATAAAACGCCTGTTGTTTATTGAGGAAGTTGTGTTAACATGGAGAAGAGGGTGTGAACTTTGAACACTTTTGAAATGGGGAATAGAAAAAAGAGGACTGCAAATGGCAAGGATACCAAGTTGCACCAGCTTTGTTGCTGATAAGACCTTGGTCATGTGCTGGAGGGTGTTTTCTAATCAAAAGCACCTGGAGGGTTCACTCCCTCCATGGAGTGTGTGCATTTGTGCGCATGCAGACCCACACGCAGCGGCCGTATATATATGGTGTGCGGATGTAGGCCTCGATCTTCACAGTCGGCTGAATATTCCAGTAACAAGCTTGCCTAGTATCACAAAACCTGCTTTTTTCGGTTTCTTTTTTAATTGTTATTTTGAAGTAAACCTCAATGAGCAGGAATTTTACTCTTCTACATTCAAAAGGCATACAGTATAATATATACAACATAAAAGTATGAAGTATAAAAGATTCTGTCCAGTTGACATCCATTTTCCTTGTGTACAGTATAGTCCTGGGGGCAGCCTACTGTAGTTGTCAGCTCTAACACTTGCATATCTATCATGCGTCCAGCACATTTGAATGGAAGATCAAAAGGAGATAAATTCCGGGAGGGGGAGGGCTCTGAAATGCAGGAGCGGTTGCTGTGTAAACATCGCAGTGACAATTCACAATAGGTTATTTTAGCTCTGCATTAGGCCTCTCAAAGGCATGCCAGCGCCAGTGGCCTTTTTAAAATACAAACATGACAGCAACATTCCTAAACGTAGAGCAGACCTCCCAACACAGGTTCTCAGCCCGCTCGCCTTTTTGTCTCATTATTTTCTATAGCAACAACAGCGTTTACTCATCTTGCATCTCTGGCTTTCACAAGTCACATTGTAAGGTTCTTAAACCGGCATATCCAGGCGTGCGCTGTCAGGCAAATGGACTGAAATCACACTTCTGCCTCTGTCAAGATGATCACTGACAATGTTTCCAAGCGCATGTTCACATAACTATTTCCCTTACTTTAATTCAGAGAATAATTTGACAGGAATAGTAGGAGGCTGTGTTAACTTTCCCATTTGCAAGCCATGTTGCAAGATGCCATCATTGTTTAAATTGCCATGTCCGCTTTACCCTAAACACATCAGGCATCATCTTAATACAGTCATAATTATCCCATGTCCTGTAACTTTCCTGTCGTTACCAAAGGATGTATACAAAGACAGCACTTGAGTTGAGTACAAACAAAATTTTAGTCCATGTCTGGACACCGTGGCTGTCAAACTTAGTTATTACCACTGTTTTGATTGCATGATTAATGCTCTGCCGACAACCCTACTTTGAGTAAAGTGATGGGATTATTTGCTGTATGTTTATATCACAAAATTGCCATGATGGCATCAGTATTAGAATGTAAATGTACTTGTTAAGGGCCCATCGTTTTAACAGTGCACATTATTGGAGTGTCACAATTCCTTTATCTTCTTGCTGTAATTTTTCATTGAGCAGCTTTGCTGTCTGCTTTTTTTCTCTCTGTCTCTCTCTCTCTGCTTTATATGAAGGAAGACTTCCCAGAAATGTATCTCTTCATCCATTACTGTCTGAATTTCCTATCATATCCTGT
This sequence comes from Coreoperca whiteheadi, assembly GCA_011952105.1. Classification (NCBI taxonomy): domain Eukaryota; kingdom Metazoa; phylum Chordata; class Actinopteri; order Centrarchiformes; family Sinipercidae; genus Coreoperca; species Coreoperca whiteheadi. The sequence continues at coordinate 7,300,151 of CM022473.1, read as the reverse complement.
TGACTCAACTCTCTTTGTTCCAACACCCTCGGTTGTAAACCCAGACAGACGCACGCCACACACACATTTCACTGCATGTGTCATCAGTGAGAGGGGGGAAAAAAACAGCGAACTTTGTTTACTCTTCAGTGTGCCCGTAATACCACGCCTTGGGCGTCGTGAATGATTTTGTTACCGTTTTTTTTTTTTCTTTCTTTTGAATTTCCTTATGAATTGTCAGCGTTTCACTGTCTTAGTCATTCAAGTTACCTTTTAAGTTTATGATGCTGTAGTAGCTAACACTTAAAAAAGCAACATGTCTAATAGAAAATCATCACACTGCTTCACCCAAATGAAATTAATGTTATGAATATTGTTTGGAAAGCTGGTGACTTTGGTAACCATGGCATTGTGGTTCGATGCTGAATTATCTCATTTTTAGGTTTATTCTTAGTTTTTCTTTTAACTGTGAGTGGAAATCAAGGTGAATAAAATATTTCTTGATACTTAATAACCTTTTAATTAATCGATCAAACAAAAGGCCTTTTCGAATGTCAAAAACTTTCGATGAACATATCGGTCTGCTTTTAATAATTAAAATGTGAGGGGAAAAAATAGAATCTCACAATATTATCTTGCGTTTTCCGATCCCCTCATCATGTTTTTGTTTCAGATTTTTCAGCCAGATTGTAAGTTGCTAAATGCCTAAAATGTAAATATTGCCGTCATGTGTAGGAGGGCATCTTGCTCACATAGTTCCTGGTTTCAATATATACACTTTCTGTATGAGTATACTTGCTTGCGTGGGGCTTCCCCTCCACAAATATCAAAGCAGAGGTCAATTAGGCATGCAGAATGAGATATGTTGCCCTACCGACATTTATCTTTATGGGAGCTCAGAGACAGACAGAAAGAGAGAGAATTTATGTACTTTACAGTTAAGCATAGTCAAATGCCAGGACTGTGGCCTCTTTGTAGCCTGTGGTCATATTTATGCCTCATTATGTCACCCAACAGCTGTGTGTTTGGGAGGGTCAACACGTACACGCGCACCGTCCTACGGCTGTTATCTCCAACCCCTAACTGTCTCTCAACTTTTCGTCTTAAAGTATTGTCAGACTTTACTGGCAGTAAGACCAGTTCTCATAGTAATCTCTATCTTTTCATCCATCCACATAGCTTTCTATTTGCCCTTTCCCTGTAGATATCTTACTTTCGCACAGTCTTTCACAGGTTTCACTCACTTGTTCACACGTCACCAGAACTTTTGGCTTTTTTGTGTTTCGTGCTCTCGCTCTCTCTCACACACACACACTATCTTCTTGTTAAACATTCCACCGTTAACTTGCACAATTTCGGAACTTCTCAAATAATTGACTGGAGAACTTATAGATTGTCCGTCTGTGAGATGAGCTTGGACGTGCCCCTGACTGTTTGTGTAATTGTGGGAGCAATCGTCTGAGGAACATGGAAAGAATGAGGCCAGTTATTTACCCAGATGGTTTACTGGTGGAGGTGTGAGGCTGGCCAGCTCACTGTGGGAACACAACGCTTGCTTTTCTTGGTATCGCAGACCGTTTTCAAGACCACTGTGTTTTTTTCCCCCCAGCTCTCTCCAGCTTTGTTTGCTCTGGATGGCATGTTTGATTATTTATCGTAAGGGAAAAGGGAGTAGCTGGAGCAATAAACATGTGACTGCACTGTATTTTGTTTTCCACTGAGAAGGCCGTGTCCTTTAACAGATATTTGAAGCAGCCATAAAGCCTTTTATTTGGGGAGTTTGACTGAGCTAAAGGAGGATCAAAAGCACTGATTAGTGTCTTTGTGACAATTTGTGTTTGCTGTAAGTGCAACTTATCAACAGATAAATATTTCTTCTGGCTGGCTGCAGTAGATTTTTTTTTGGGTCTTCTTTCTGTCTGTGAATTTGTTTTGACGTCTGATCATTGTTCCCTATGTGTGGAGGGATTGTTAATGCCAGCCTTAGATTTATGACTCTCAATGCAGTATGGAGAGAGTATGAAAAGGATGATCTGTAATGTTTGTTTGTTATCTATCAGCAGGCCAAGGGAATACTGTTGTAAGGGGATACATCTGCTCTGATAATAGGCAGCAAAGTGTTCTCAAAGGGCTTTAAGCATATCTTCTTCAAGCATTTCTATCGGAATTACTAAAAAAAAAAAAAACGCACATCTTTTTATGTATTTCTCTCTATTAGGCTCTCCAAGTGGCTCGGCAGATACTCCTCCAACAGCAACATCAGCAGCAGCAGCAACAACAGCAGCCCCAGTCTCAGCAACTGCAGTCTCAACAGAACACTGGCCGCAAATCCCCCAAAGCCAACGACAAGCAGCAAAGCCTACAGGTACCGTAAATATGTTGTCAGTCTGAGACACTCTCATATTTATTAACCCGTGATTATCAGATGGCTCGGTTATTTGACTTTGTGGTTGATAAAATAAAAAAATTTAAAAAAATGAAGTGAACTCATGCAACTCTCTCTAGAACACAGCGTGCGAGAAACAGCACTAGGCTAAGTTCACAAACAGGAAATTAAAATTGGCAGTGCAACATTTGCAGTTATGTATGCTCACGCATTATGTGTGATTTAGCAGCGCGCACACAGACGTGCACACAGTCAAACATGTGTCTTGACATTAGTAGCAGCAGTATGCGTAAATGGCCGCTGCTGTGCAGTATATAGGCCGGAATGTTGGAGAAGCCTCTGTGTGGCCAATTGAGATCACATGAGCTCATCCAGTAGGACCAGAATCATCCCAGTGCAGTGACACACATGAGCATGTGTGGGTCGGATCCTGACTTTTGCTGGAGAAAGGCCTTTTCTATTGACTGCCCTTAGTTCAGGAGGTGTACAGCTTGGGTAAAAGCAGGAGAAAGGGTGGAAATGAGAGAGAGGAAAAGGGGGAAGTGAGAGAGCTTCATTCCTCCCACAGAGGAGTGAGTCTGGTCATGCAGAGGAAACTCTGTGCTTTCCCTGTTTGCCTTTCATCGCTGCTCCGCTCACGCAGCACAAATAGAAGGAGGCGGCAGGTCCCTACCACCAGCAGCAGGAGGTGCTATAGAGCAGCCCACGAGAGGGGTGGGTGATCCAGGTGGAGGGCTTGGAGGTGGAGTAGGGAGAGACAAGCAAGGGGTGGGAAAGTGTGAGGCTGGGGAGGGGTAAAGAGGCGGCAGGGCAGTTATTTGGACAGCCTTTGTGATGCGAAGAAAAATACAGCAGGAAAAAAAAAAAATCTTCTTTATTTTTCATCTTGTTCTGCTTTTAATATGAACAGCGCTGCATATCTGATGCAATATTTACGTTCATTTCAGATCAGCTGCCTCAGAGATGTATATCTTTGTTTGAACAAGGAGCGGTTGTTTGTGTCAGTGTGAAATTGCAAACGACTTCAGGGCATATTTGGTAATTAATACGGAGGCCCTGTTCTCTATGTGTGTATATATATAATATTTAATACCCTTACTATCCCATTGGGGGCCCTTTTTTAATGAGCTATTGTAGCAGCTAGGTCTAATGTCAGGTTGTGAAAAAGCCTCTTTGTTGTGCAGATGTCTTCGGAATAGCTCCAGAGGATGAAATATGACTGTGATGACCTTTCAGTTGTGTGCATATTTGTCAGGATTCAAATAAGTTGAAAGGATCAAACTAAACAGTTCCCCCAGCCTGGCAGGGAATTGTGCTGCAGAGGTCAACAGAGGGGACCATAACGGCAGATTCCAGCGTACAGCCAGTTGTTGGTACATAGTGAAGTACTAGACCATCTCCTGCAGACAAAGACAAAATTAAAATTCTAATTTATTAATGTATACAGAGAGCTTGGCCAAGCTGTCACTCAGCTATTGAAAGGAGAGTCGGGCCCTTTCCCCCGCTTCCCCTCCCTTCCCCTCTCCTGCCCGGTTCTTGTGAAGAGAGCATGGGCTTGCTCTAGTATCTAACTAACACCGTAAATTGCCTGCTCTCCAGTGTTGTATGTTACATTTTTCTGGGTTGAAACTGCCATTATGAAAAAGCCACAGGTCCAGACAAGTGTTTGTTTATCTCTGAATTACATATTCTGCTAATTAAACATAGCCCAACCGCACGCACGCACGCACAGTTTAAAGCCAAACGTTCGCACATGAATGTGGGTGTGCCATTCTGTGTGAGGATGCTTTACGTTTGTTTTTGTTTTTTCTTCTTCTCGTGGTTTTCTTGTGGTGAGATTTCTCTTGTTTTCTCTTTTTTTCCCTCACACCGTCTCTGTATCACAAACACATTGTGCGAAACACCAGAGGGTAACGGTCTGAGTCTCAGCTCACGTCTTCTTTCAAGAACAAACCCGTGCTTAGAGGAGCCCCCTTCACACAGACCATCCACTGTCTCCATCATACAGCCTGGATAATGATTCTCCGTTGAGCTGGACTGGGTCATCAAAAGACATGATCCAACAATTATGAGGCTGTGTAGTAAGCTGACGCCCCATAAAAGCACCTGATCTGTGGACGAGGCTCCATTCATCTCAGCGGTCTTCCCATTAGGCAGAAGGAGATGTGCAGAGAGACTTTTACTCATTTGGAGATGTGACTCACTTTCCAATTCATTCTTATTCAAGTCAAAAATAATGAAGCACGGTATATACAGAACATCTGAAAAAAAAATGACCTGCATAGAGTAGTAAAGGGGGGAAAAAATATGAGTCAAACAAGCCTCAGAATCCTTGATCAGCACTAAATGGCTCTTTGGGTTTATATCCTCTCACACCCCCTCACCCCGACACCGCCCACCGCTGCCTCTGGATGAAGATGCCTCCGCTGTATACTCAGCAGCCTTGAGGCGCTTTAATCAGACTAGATATACAAACAGCTGCTACGCAGGCTGGGAAGCAGCTAAACATACTTGACTGGTCAAAAAGCCATTAAATTACATTGACAGAATGACACGTGTGATTAAAAGAATCAATGCCGCTTTTACCTTTTGCGCTTCACACCTACAGTGGCACAACAACGAGAGCCGGCAACTCCCACCCCGCTAATTACCATTATCAGTGAAATGGTAGGGTTTGACTCATTAGTTCCATGTGCATTTAATTAGAGGCAGGCTGAAATTGGATTTAACTTATTACTTTTTCATGGATCACTTTCTTGTCATCACTTCAAATTGGATTGCAGCCCCAGGTAACTAATTATGCCAGCCACAGGATCAGGAGTGGAGAAATAGGTAATTAGGAACAACACTGTCGGACCCTCGCTGATAGTCCACCAGCACCGAGGTGGGAGGAGGGGGAAATTGAAGCTCATTTGCCGCGTTGTTCACAAGCCTGGCTGGTTAACTACACCACGTTGCAAGAGATCCTAGGTAGGCAGCCACCTCCTACAGGGGATTATGCGGCATTCAGCTGGGCTGAAGATGTTGTGTCAACATGGTGTCTTCGCCATGCGTGTAATGCCCAGATTATGCTGGTTTCCCATCCAGGATTGTGCCTGAGATTGGCCCTCATAATTCATGTCACTGGTACTGCGTGAGGTATGGCCAGTGGACGCAGCTTGAATGACGTTGACTGGTTTCTGCCTGTAGTGCGTCTGCACCGATTGTAGTGAGGATACATGAACGGCCAGTTTGAGCTCAACACGTGTAGCTTGTTATTCAGAGCAGAGAAGGGTATAGGAAAATGATAACATCACTTTTCTTACTATTTAGAGCTTTCATGTTTCATCTTAAAGTGGAGAGCTTCTTTGTTAATCATTTGAAGCTAAAAGAACATCTATATCCTTTGGGGGGGTTTTTTTGTTGTATTAATTGTAACTATGTGATGGCCTTTTGTTTTTAAATGAGAAGTACTGTTCACTATTCTCCGATAAATGTTGCATTGAACATTTGAACATTTTCAGGATGTCAAAGGTGCATCACTTGTTATTCTTCACACACAGAGAAACTACTGATGATTCAAAACCATACCAGCAGAGACTTTTCTTATCTATACTATTACCAGTTGAAGCCACAATCCACACTTGTTATTTCTCTTTTTATTTTTAATATTCCTCTTTTCTCCTTCACTTGATCTCTCTCTCTCTCTCTCTCTCTCTCTTTCTCTCTCTCTCTCTCTCTCTCTCTCTCTCTCTCTCTGGGTGTTTTCACACCATAGTGTACAGCCTCACAGAGGGCATCTCCAGGTCAAAAGATAATGTCTTTTCAGTTTATAGGATGAAAGGCTTTTAAAGTTGTAGAGCGCCCCTCCCCCCCACGTTTGCTCTTCACATCCTTCATTTGCGGTCTGTTGGGGGGAAGCGTGATGTGACACAATCCAGCGGCCAAGCCTCTGTCTGACAGGACAGGGAGAAGCCGCCGGCTCTCCTTCTCTCCCTCTCCTACTGTTTTTGCACTGGGCCCATGGCATTGTCCTGACACATGTATACCACAGCGCCGCAATCTGTAAGTCATTAGAGCACTAGGCCGAAGCCTGTCAGCTGGAGCTCAGCCAGTGCTGCGGGGCGATCTGAGGCAGCATTTCGAGGTGTTCTCGTAGCTCAGTCGGCCAGTGGCCCAAAGTGGCACAGCAGTGGTAGCCCACTGGCGAGGTGACAGTGAGCACAAGACTGGATTGATGCCCTGGGTTAGTTGCTGTGAGATAACGATTCTCTTTACACAAGGGAGACCTGATCAAGACAACAGGAGTGTGTTTACATTCAGGTTGTATTCAGCTAAAATACATTTGAGAGACTTTTTCATAGTTTGTAGCTTCTCTCAAACGGTTCAGGCTGAAGTGTGTCGATTCTTAAAGGAATCGCCGGTTAGCTTAGCTTAGCACAAACACTGGAAACGGGGAAACAGCTAGACTGGAGCCTTGTCGTCACTGTGAGGCGACTCCAGGAAGTGACTGGAGTAAAACCAAAATCTGTAGTTTTTGCACTTGGGTTTTTGTACAGATAAAACAAATACGATATAATGTGTTTAGTGAGCTTTAGAGGTGGATATTTTTTTTACCCTTGGACAGAGCCAGGGTAGCATTTCCACCCATGTTTCTAGTCTTTAAGGTAAGCTAGGCTATCGTAGCTATTGTACTTCTCAAGAGAGATCCAAAATGTCAAGCTACTCCTCTAAGGGCAACCTCAATACTCTTGGTTGAAATTATAATTGTTGACATTTTTTTTTTGCTGTCTTCGCTTCTTCACCTCCAGGATGTGCTGTTGCCATCGATATGTTAGGGAAATGTCATTCAGTACGCTCCCGTCAGTCTGCAAAGTCTCTCCAACTGTAAAATCCCATAATTCATCAGTTGTGCGTGTGATCCTCAGAAGGAGTTCATCGCTTCGTGTCTGTTCAAAAGTCTCAAGGTGATGCTGTAATGAAATCTCATTTTGACGCGTGCGTTGCTTTGAGGTGATACAATCTGTCAGGAATGATCAACGCAACACCAAGGCCAGTGCTCGCGTGGAACCCCAAGATCAGGCCGTCTCTTTCGCTGCTTGTTTTCCTTGTCATATTGTAAAAATGTATTATGTGTACTGTATAGATTAGAACCAGGTTTGGGATAATCCTGTCAGAATGAAGTCATCTGTCCCAATTCCACGCAGCCAAGCAGAGACTGGGGGGAGGGGGGTGGCTGCTGTGTTAGGAGCTCTCTCCCAGCCAATGCAATGACTGTCGAATTGACTCCAGTCACAGCGCTGGGAGCCACTTACCATTTTCAGGACCCTCTTTTCATTTGAGGCCTGATGTTTCCCTTCAAGCGGTGAACCCTCTCAACCCTCCACCCCACTCAGTCATATACACACACACACACACTTCCCCCTTTAAATTTGTTGTATCTTTGTGTCATCCTCTGGCACTATATCTTGATGTCAAGCGTGTGTTGTTTGGAGTGATTCACACGCCCTTTACAGAGGGGTGGAAGGATGGATGGATGCACAGTCAACCATAGCATTAATAAACACTAACAGCTATGCAAGGTGCAGTCAAGTCAGCATCAGCTCACAATGCAGTTTCTCTTTGGGTGTCGTTGCACACTTTTGACAGCTTGGCGATTCTCTGATTCCATTTTCACTTTTTGTTTGGCGTAAGAAAGAGAAATATTGTCTCGTTTAGACAGCATGACAGAGATTCAGAGACAGGAGGGCCTTCAGCTACATGAGGACGTAATTTGGAGTTGTATTTTATGTTTGGGTTGGACGTTGTACAGTAAACCATCACAGGGCATAGCCTAGTCATCCGTGTAGCTACACCCAATCTGCAGAAAGCAGAAAGTCAAAGAAACGTTAGTTTTCTGTTGCATTTAAATGTTGCCTTGTTAGTGTTGGAAACAGGACAGGCTAGCAAATGCTGTTTCATAACGCCACAGAAAAGGTTAGCTAAACAGTTAATCCTAGTGGTTACTGCTGTTTTAGACTTACTGTGCGTCCTACATTGAGAGTCTTTCTTAAAAAGTGATGGCAAATAGTAATTGCTTGATAGTAAATCTCATATATTTGTGATTGCATATCAAAGCCTATAAATTATAATATAATTAATTTAAAGTTGTTTTTTTTTATTTATCTCCACAGCCCCACAGAACCATTGTTATTGCTTATTGTTTATTAAGATAATGTTTCTGTGTGTTAATATAGTTACTGATTTAAATCAAAGATGAATCAGTCACCAAAGGAGTCAAGGCAGAAATTCCCCCACCTCCTTAAATCGACGTTGTTCAAACCTAAAAGTGTTCTTGTTTTGACTAAGTGAAAAACCACACTAGACGGCACACGCTGAAACACAAGCTCCGTTATACACTGGCTGGCATATCACCTCAGGAAATATTTTGCAAATACAGAGTTCACATGTGCTGACTAAACAATGTGCTCCAGAATGCTGAAATTAAAAGTAAATAACCAAACCCATACATAATAGACAAGGAGGAACTCGGTGACTCAGGCGTGACTTACTGTAACTCCATTCTGCTTCGGGTGATAACCTCGTTCACTCTAAATATGACTTATTCCAAGTATCAGAGGGAGTATCGGTAGGTTGCAGATGTTAGAAACTGGGTTCACTGTCATGTCATTACAATGGAAATACAGTTTATTTGAACAGGACTTTTTAAAACACAACACCAACTATAAATATGCGTCAACCGTATTAAATTAATGAGTAAGGAACAAGGCTACAGAAAAATCAGCTAAATCTGGAATAAATGCAGTTTGAATAGCAGTAAAAATCGAGTCATGGAACACAAAAGCCACTGCGTTGAACTTTGATGGAGTAAGCGATTAAATGTGGGCCCTGGATGGAAAAAGACCTCACCTTCTGGTGTTCTTATCCTTGACTTCAGAATATTTATACCATGGAACCATTCCACCTGTTCAAAAAGGTTTTTGTGCCATTATTTTACTGTTTTAGAAATGACACAGCCCTCTCCTTCGTGCCAGTGCAAGTGAGTGGGTCACCGAAATCATTTAACGTAGGTGCTTTCTGAACCATGCGAGGTCTAAGTTGTGCGAAACAGTTGATAAGTTGTGTGATTCATTTCTGTGATTAAGTGCTTTGTGTCTCTTTTGACTTTGACGGGGGGGGGCAGTGTTGAAATCATTAAAAAAAAAATAGACATAATAGAAAGATCACACATTATGGTACTGGTGTGGATCTGAAAGATGTTTTTGTTGCCATGACGACATTATATAGAGCAGCTGTTATTTATATAGGTCCCACACCTGCCCTGCTGACTCCATATCATCCGTAAACAATGATTTACTTTACACACACACACAGGGAAACACAAAGTGTTTGTTTTCTCATGACAATGGTCCAGGTCACCAGAGCCTCACAAGAAACGGAAGGACTGTAGATTTGTATTTTCCTCCACTTCTCTCCTTCTCTTTCTTGTAGTAGGACATATGTTGGCATGCAGCTTATTCACGGCCGTGTTAGTGTTTTGGGAAGGCTTTGTAATTGGAGCCGAGTCGTTATCTTTAGCAAGAGGCGAGCCGTGCACAGCCCAGGCCAGACAAGACATTAACTCAGACTTTCACTCTAACTCAAGCAGGAAATGGGAGTATTTTATAATGTCATCCACTCTGTCATGAACCCATCGCTCAGTACTCTCTGTAAACTATCACAGGGGACGCCGTCGAGGATATTGATGTTTCTCTGCGCACCGAAAAAAAAGAAAAGAAAAGCTATATAGCATGTGTATCGCATCGACACATATGTGTAATTATTTTACATGGCACAGGCACAGAGGCAATGGATTAGAAAGACAGTGTGTGAGAGGAGAAGCTTGAACTGTGCGTCTGCTAAATTTATCATGAGGCCTTTGGGAGCGTTGAAATGAGAACAGTGGCCTATTACTGCTAAGAAGGTGTTTTATTGAGAATACGCCGACATACCACCCCAGGGAGAGTGCCGCGGGGGGGGAGTGTGGCCATAGCCCAAACCACTTTGTGTGTGTGTGTGTGTGTGTGTGTGTGTGTGTGTTGAGCGCGTGCGTGCAGTTGTAAGCACATGCCTGCATGTCACTGTCTTTTTGCGTGAGCCGTCTTGAGGGTGTCAGCTGGAAAATAAAAGTGTCCTTTTCCTCCACTTAATTATTTACTATGATATGTATTGGAATTGTCACATTTGACACTTGAGGTGTCCCAGTCAATAATTTATATAGGTCAGGCCAGCTTAGCAGGGCTCATTGTTAGTTATTAGCAGATGAGAGCAGTGGCTTGTGATGCAGGCGCTCTGTTTATTTTACCAGTGTGTTTGCGGACTGGAATGCATCCCATGAACATTCCTTCATCCTTGGCCAAGGGTTTATAGCTGTTGATATGAGTTGTGTTTTAGAGCTCTGTTCTTCAGCTCTGTGTTTATTGTCATGATAATTAACTAAGTGAGGTGTTAATCTTGCCTCATGCCGTTTCCTCTAATTCTTTAAGTCGGTTGCACAAGTTAGTGAACCTGATTTTATTGTTGTTACTAAAAGTAGGTCTGATTAACAGCTCATTCCACTTCTTTAGGTTTTATGTACTATAGAGTGAAACATTCTCATAGTTGAATTTGGATAAATACTCCTAAATGTGAGATTTGTTCAGTTGGAAGATTTATTTATATATATATATATATATATATAGATATGCACTTTGGCAGGATCCAGGCATCTTCCTGCCTTCCTGCTCTCTCTCCTGGTGAGTTCAGTAGGATCTCCAGTAGGTGGCAGGGTCCTGTTTTCTTCTCCTGTCTTTTTCCCTTACTGAGTGCACATGGGTGTTAAAGAGTGTGATGATATTATGACAGCTAATTGCTCTCATTGGGATGGAGTTGGATGGATTGCCTGGTAGCTGGTGTAATGTTAGCTATTAATGTAAGTGGTTTTAGCTTGTCTGAGGCCAAATTGTAGTATAAGGGTTTCAAAACTGGGGGTGGGGGAGAAAGTTTACACTGCTTTGGGTGATTTTACGACCAAATACACACAAACTTGTCTCCGTGTATTGCAACTAGTTGCGTGCTATGGTGCAAGAGGACACGTTAACATTAGTGGAGGAAATACAAGGAAAAACAAACTGTTCTCACAAATACATTATTTTAAAATACATGTGGTATTGTCTCAGCTTGGGAAATGTAAAAGGAAGAAAAAGTCCAAAGAACTACAAAGCGTCTGAATTGTTTGTGCGTTTGTTGTTTTCAGCATGTGAAATGAGTTGTGTCTTTGTTCCAGCACTGTAAACAATTCCATTTAGCAGAACAATAAAGGGGCTGATAGCGGGGCCAGTTTTCTTTCTTTCCGCTGGATAGCTGTGTTTACTTATCTGTTGTTTAATTAAAGGGCCTCTTTTCTTTAGGCTCCCATTGTTTCAATTGCACGGCCGGAGTCCCAGCAGGGGTCAAAGGGTTTTTAACAGCCGTCAACTGTGTCTTTTTTTTCTTTTCTTTTTTTTCTTTTTTTTTTTTAAAGGGGCCCCCACACAAAGGCACGGGTTCACCTGCAGCCCAGCCCGCGGCTCCCTATTGTGTGGCCCCATTTGAATTGATTATGTTTAGAGGGCTGGTTGTGATTGGTGGAGAAGGGCGTGGTTGATTGGATAGTTTTGTATCTTGTCAGCCGGGGAGCAACCTTGCGCGTGCAATCTGTCTGTATCCCGAGGAAGGTTGCAGACTCCACAGCACAGTTCTCAGCCTCCCTGCCTGCCAGCCTGCGCGCCTCTCCCTCTCTCTCTCACTCTCTCCCTTACTCTCTCTCTCTCTTTCCCTCTCCGCGCTGCTCTCCGCTCTGCTTCACTCCACACCGCGTGGCCCAGCACTCTGTTTACCCTGCCAGCTAAATGGAGTTTGTCAGGTTTGTCAATATGATTGATTTCTGTGATTTTGCCAGCTTTCTCGTGTAAAAAACTTGACAATTTAATTTGATCAGGGAAAAAGAGAAAAGGAGACTTGTTGTCTGTCTATCGCTGATGTTTTATCATTGTAATTGGTTAATTTTGTCATGCAGTTTGTATGAGGGAAGCGGTTATCCAGGGTTTACTTTGCCGTTGAGACACTGACAGTTTACAGGCTTGTCTTGATGGGAGGAGCGCAGAAGGCAGGTGTCCTGTACATTAGGGTTACTCTATCACAATGTATTGCTTTTCAAAACAAGACTGTATGTATGGATTGGGTGCTTCTGTTTACCTGTGTACTGTGCTGTCGATGGTTTTGAGCATTTCACTTTCAGTTCAAGCAACAGTTTCTTTTGCTTTGCTTGTTGTATTAGTAATCCAACCATTTACAATACATTTCTGACCATGTTACGCTGTTTGTTCAGTTTTGTTTACTTTGCTGATAGTGAGCTAACCAGTTAAGCAGGATCCGGTACTGTACTGTATGCTGTTTGAATTATGGAAAGTTCTAGGAAAAACAGGAGACAGGTTTGCCTTCGCTTTTACATTGTTGTTTTTCCTCAGAAAATTCTGTTATTGCTTAAGGCATTAAAAATACGCAGATAGCCTTTTATTTTTCTGTTACACACTAGGATTTTGCTGGTTGTGTATTTTGCGACAATTTGTTCTTTAGAGTTAATGAGTATGAGTAGTGGTCAGACTTTGCTTGCTCTCAGGCTGTGGCCTGGACTAATCCTCACTGTCCTCATGGTGTCACAGTGCATTAAGACAGGCTGGCACAGCTCTATATTTGACACCGTCACCACAAAACCACGTTAGACACACGCTGTCACTCCAAATGTCATCGCTTACATCTTCCTGAAAAGTTAGACTGTGTGACTGTTTGTACGTGCCTGTGTGTGTGTGTGTGTGTGTGTGTGTGTGTGTGTGTACTTGCAACAAAGGGATTGCGGAATACATTTAGGAGGGAAGGTAGTGGTCATTTTCTTTTATTTTCTTCTGCTGTCAAGTTTGAGTCCTATTTGACAGCCTTGAGGTTTTACACAGAAGACAGAAGCTATTGACTTTATGTTGGTTAATGGCCTCAAGTATTTTTATTACAGTAATTAAAAGTAATACACTCATGCAACTATAGAAAGTGCACACATGTGAGTCTCTTTTTTTTGTTGTTTGTTTGTTTGCTGTTTGCACTTACCATTTAGCCAAAACTTTTTTGGGTGCGATGTTTCGGCACCTTGCATCAGTGTTAAGAAAGTGGGTGCCAGAAAGAAAGGAGGAGGATGGAGGAGGATATCAGATGGTTGAGGAGGAGGAGAAGAGCGAAGCCTAAACAGGGCAGTGTGCACCGTAATGCCGTGCAGCTGTGCCGCGACTCGCAGTTTGGGAGAGCTGGAGTGCGAGCTGATTGGGTTGACAGTTTGTAATCAAAGTTGATTTATTGTTCATTAGTAGTGCATTAGCCCTTTCAGGCAGGGGCGTTATTTGTGCAGTGGCCTGTCAAGGCGAGGGGCTGCCAGCACCTGTCATTTCTAAACCATGACATAGGCAACCAGATATTAGCTGTGTGTACCCGGAGAGGGGGGCACAGGGGGTAGCCGCCAGAGCCTCACGGTCTCGCTGGGGTATCCTTTACAGGGACGGTCTTTGCTTTGTACTGGAGCAGGCAGGCAAGACAGAGAGGAGAGACGGGGGAATAGTTTAGCAGTGATATAGTGAGCCACCAGCTGCTCTCTGCTGTTATTCCCTGGCTTTCCTGACTAAAACATGTTTTTACTTGAAAAAAGCCTTTCATTCTTTTTTTTCTTTTTTTTTTTTTAAGGGTCATTACTGTTCGGAGTATGTGTGTCTCTGTTTCAGATTGAGAGATTAACTCTACACTTGAGATGCCATGTGTTTCAAAGGGTTGAGATGGTAGGATAATGATGAGATTACATGGTGTAGAGTGTTTTATGGCAGAAGGTCTTTTGCGCCACTCATCTCTGTCACGACCTATATATTTTTCAAACGGTAAGGGACGTGAGGGTATTGACATGTTGTGCCTAGAAAATGAGGGTGAATTATGGGGGTTATGTGTAGACATAAACACGTTTGACATACCCTGATTTTGACTTAATGCTACAAACCTACTGCCGACCTGCTGCTACTGCTGAATATCTTTTTCTATATAATTTTTTATTAATTGGCTGTATACTTTATATGAGTCACATAACACAACAACATTAAGCGTGTCAAGAAGCAACACGATTTCTGGCCCTCTTGTCTGCCGTCATGGAAACAAGGATTAGCTTTTGCGTTGCTGGTGTGCAGAGAATAGAAACAATCTGCACGAGGATGTGTCAGCCATTGTTTTTTGACTACAGTTTCATTTGAAAGGGATTTTAGAGGCTGTGATCTTAATTAAATCTCAACCGACTCAAATAATACATCTGAAGACGTGCATCGCTGCGTAAGCGTGTAGAGCTGGTAAACCATGGATCAGGGGCACGCAGTTCACCCCTGCAGTGATCGTACGTTTCCGGGAAAGGAGAAAACAGTGAGCAGCGGTGTGTAGGATAGTAGTTGTCACCCTGAATTTGTAAGCAAGGTTTCAGAACTCCGATGCCTCGTGGCTGTGAAATACACCCTTGGAGGTGTGGCTTGAAAGGTCAAAAAGAGTGACAGGACATTGAGTCACACGTCAAAATGTAACGAAGCACTTTTGTTTGTGAACCTGAAATCTTTTTTTTTTTTTTATGTTTGGGCATGAAAAAGAAAAAAAAAACAAGAATATTTAACTGCATCAACTGTAATATTAGCACTATTAATAATGATATATATATATATATATATATATTTTTTTTTTTTACAAGAAATCACCGGCCATTGATTTTTTTTATTTTTTTACTGTAAAATTAAAATCACAAATACATTTACAAACAGTACCAATAGAGTGTGTGTTTTGGGGGGGGGGGGGGTGGTGCTTCCTTTTTGTGCCCCCCCCCCC
>CM022473.1:7229935-7276900 GCA_011952105.1 Coreoperca whiteheadi | reverse complement strand
CCCCCCCCCCCAACCCCTAAAACAGTAAAGGCACACCAGCTTTTCATTAAAAGTTCCTTGATGAAACAGACGTAGCACAGTTAGATCAACAAAACAGCTGTCTCGGAGTGAGTCCACAGTATGCGACTGAAGAAAGCTCGCTGCGCTGGTTGGGGGAAGAGTGTATCCCTGAGCGCAGCGCCATGCCTGGGAGAGTTCTGAGAGTTGCTAGGGTGGTTATTAAGTACTTTGATTTAGTCACACGTTGTTTGCTGAATTATGAATGGCTGTAATTAAATTCCTGTGGCTCTTATTATGAATGATTAACTATGTTGTTTCATTGTTTGTCATTTGCCTCCCGACTCCTCGTTAATTAAGCGAGAGAGAGATGTATATTGTACCTGTCTTAGGTGGGCCCAGGCAAAGCCACAGTAAAGGCAAAATTTCTGAAAATTACACTGTGCTATTGTGTGTTAGCAAGCGCAAAATCCATTAAAATTGTGTTTTATGAATGAACATGTTGTTCTAAAGTGTTATATTTGACAACCGGAACTATGAACTCTGTCGCCTTGAACCTAAAATGTTTTTCTTCCAAGGCATGCATGATTCCAGTAATGTACAAACCTGAAATTCACCTTTACATGTTTGCACTGGCTGCTATGCTTCAATATATGTGTGTTTGCTGATGGTGTGCCTCTCTAACTTTGTGTGTGTGTGTGTGTGTGTGTGTGTGTGTGCCACCAGCAGCAGGTCTCTGCACAGCAGTTGGCCTTCCAGCAGCAACTCCTGCAGGTCCAGCAGGTCCAGCAGCAGCATCTGCTCAACCTTCAGAGGCAAGGGCTGCTCACAATCCAGCCTGGACAGCCCGGCCTGCCGCTGCACTCCCTCACTCAGGGTCAGTACCAAATATCCCAGCCCTGTACTCATCTACTAGCCTTCAGCACTTGGTCAAATCCCCTGTCCATCAGTCCTCCACTGCTCCACAACGGGAGCATTTGTGGTAACACAACACTGCAACAAAACTATGTCCGGGGATGATCCTACACCTCTTTTTTTTTTTCTTTTTTTTTTACCTCCAATACATTTGGAAGTGCAAGCATTTGTTTGCATTTGGCCTGCTGTTGAGTACACATCAGAGTCTGTGTTATTAAACAAAAACGGAGCAGATTAGGGTTATGCTAATACATCTGTTTATTGATATATTGGCTGATCCTGGCTTTGTATTTAAAAATTCCATATTGGGCAGTTGATTTCCTCCACCTGTTATTGTGCGAGTTGTTTCCCTGAACAGAACTTGTGTTTTTATAATCAGGAAAATCCTACTTACACGATTTTGTTAAAAGCAGAGAAAGTATTGAGTGGTAGTGTGGGAGGATTTTAATCCGCTCTCTGTAGAAGGTACGGTGACGTCTGCCAACACACATAGAATCATTTTTATGTGAGCTAGCTTTCACTTGAATTGTTTAGAGTCACATGATCATCATGAAGAGGAATGTTGTTTCACGGGACTTGAAGGTCCCAGCAGTTCTGGGAGAGACATTTGACTTTTTCGGCACACAGACGGTCCTGTTTATACTGATCACTGCGCAAACTATAAGCCACCTCGCTGTAAAAATATCAGTATTCCTACGGGTCTTCAAAATCCTAAACCCCTAATGAGATTACTTTGACTTTGACTGAAATGTAGAGCCATTGGTGTGGCTTTGTAGAAATGTAGGACGTTTTCAGGTACCGGTTTTTACCAACAATCTGTTTTAACATTCCAGCTTGTGTAGCTGTATCTCCGTGTATTCAGAGTATGAATGCTACAATACCTGTACAAATTTACTTAGTCAATGGAACAATGCACCACTTAAGTTTGTAACCACATACTGTACGTGGTTTCACTGATTCAGGACACACCTACTGTAAATCCTCACTCAACACTTCTCTAGTTTGCTGAATGGCATCCCGTGCCTGCTGTCCAGGTCTACTGTTTACAGTACCCCCGCAGTTGATATCTCATATGCTACGCTTTGTTTATTGTCGTCGTCGACTTTAGAAGTAAAATATCCCACTGTTCAGAAATGGAGATAGAGTGTGATGTCCACGCTTTGTCCTTGAACTCTCTGGACTGTGTCTGTGATTGGCAGCCTTGTGGCAGTCTCCTTCAGCCTGAAAGAAGACTGGATCTATTGTTGCAGGCTGCCAGTGAACTTGTCATTGTGAAACTGCCTGTTACTTGATAGGGAGTCAATACTTGTTGTTTGCCCAGGAAGTTTATTTCTTTAATATTTTGTTAAGGAGTGGTCGCCTTGTGACAAAGACGCCTACATAAGGGTTTTAGAACATGACATTGACTATTCATTCCCAGCTAAGACAAACAGTTTTGAAATAACAAGATAAGGCCGATAAAAACGGGAGGGTTTGGGGGGGTGCTTAGGTAATAGGCAAACACAAACACGGTTTGTACAGTGGTGTTATTGTTTGGACTGGGTATGGAATCACTCATCCACTCGCAGACGATTGCCGTGGGCACAGGCGTGGAGCGCTGCCGTGTTGTGAGTGTGCTTTGCTGAATTGCTCTGTGTCAGATGTCTGGCAAACACGCACACACCCTTTGAGTAAAGCATTATATGGGTGATATGGCTAGGTCCTGTACTCTTGATGGATTTCACAACAGCCCCGGAACATCCTGTTTATACTGTTACATCATCAAATACCTCCAAGGCATCTATCTTATCAACAGAGTCGGTGCGTTGAATCTTTCATGCTTTGTTAGGGCTGTACGGTCAGTTTAGTTAAAATTGTGATTTAAATGGAGGTCCATATTGGCCATACCCAATGTGTAGGTGTCACAGACACAATGAAATTGCAGAGGAAATATTTGTAGTTGAACAAATCTCTCTCAAAGAATCCTGAGAGAAAATCTTAACTTTTAGTTCGGAGTCAGAAAATTATGATTTCAATTCTATAAGGAAATGTCCACACTCAACAGTGTATTGAAATGAATTGCACTCAAAACTGAGGGGGTCATTTCTTGACGGTGTGGTTTGAATCTCGCCCATGTACAGCTAGTGTTCGGTTTCTGTTTGTTAACGACCAGTCGAACCTGGCTAGTTTGCCATTGCGATCCACTGATGGTTAACTCTGTGCCTCCGACAGCTGTTACAACACTTAGGCTAGAGCCTCAGGCCCCCGGTTTGTCTTCCTATTCTACACATTTTCTGCTTGACTGTTTGAAGTTATTGATGACCTTTCTGTTTTCCACATCACTGAACTCTTTCATGCATCAGCGGGCCAGGCCTGTGGTGCTCAGATCTAATCGGCAATATTCAGCTAGCAGTTAGTACTGCGTCGGAAGTGATGAGTTGATCTGCTCTGTTTGGGTCCCGGTGATTATGGACTCAAACTCGGGGGCAGTAAATTGGAATGACTTTTTTAACTGATGATTTTTATTTCTTTCATTTCAAAATGTAGATATCAGTGTAGTTATTTTAAAAAGGCAGTTATCGCATGAAATCCACTGTATCCTCTCTGAGACAATGAAAGAAACAAAATGTTTTCAAATAATTGGTCACTGTAGCACAGTAATTAAAGAAAGGTAGGTGTGCAATCTGCAGTTGATTTTTCTTTCTTTTTGCAACCGTGATGCAGTTTATAGCTCATTTTTGCATCAGTCTCCTGCTTGGTTACATTGTTGGCTGAGACACCTTTTTCTGACCGAAGGAATGCATCAGAATTACCTTTTTCAAAAAATGTGACCGCACTAATTAAGTATAAACTTGTAGATAGGGGTATTGAGAGAAAAACAATTGCTCACATTATCTGGAGTATAATTTGTTTCTCTTGTCGTAAATTCTTTTGACATTAATGTTCAAAGTCTTGGAAGCGGCCAGACGGTATCTGTTATAAATTACAACAATGCGTTTGGGGCGGATATAACTCTCATAAATATAAATTTGATCCACCCCCCATCCCCTCCTCACAAAAAAGCCCGTCCTCTTGACCTGATAAGTGAGTCAGTGGTCTCTCAGGCTCGCTTTGCTCAGGTGTTGTATATATACGTACGTGTGTGTGTGTGTGTGCGCGCGCGCGTCACACAGGTGGGCAGTGTTTGTGCACATCCTGGCTAAATCAACCGCTCACCCTCCGAGGTTGCTCTGCAAGAGAGCGAGTTCTTGTAGCTGCACAACATCATTTAAGCTGTCTAGGTGATGCCAGTGGGACAGTGACAAGACAAATTTGTTGGTAATATGAAAGCAAAGAATGTGGAGAGCCATGAAGTGCTCACAGAACAGCGGCACATCAGGGACAGCGGTGGGTAATGCGGCTGACCTGTCAGTGATTGATACGTCCAGCAGCGGGCTACTGGTAATAGTTCCTGCAGCATTAGGGCAGGGTATATTTCAGGCCTAAGGGGTGCATATCAGCAGGCCAATGATTACCGCAACACAAACAGGGGTGCAGTAAAGGTCCCAGCCTGACGGAACAATAAACTAATAGCGATGTCACTGTCCCCCCATGACACCGCCACTGTGTGTGAGAAGTAACAGCTCGGTTTAAAGAGCCCGGAGCACTGGGGGCCATTTTTTATTTGGGGGGATGATGGCCTGCAACTGATGTCATTATGAACCTTAAATCAACTTTCTGCTTGCTTGAACATGGTCACCTGGGTACAGGGGGACAAGGACAGGAAAAGGTTGAAGAGCTCGGCCTGTCTCGGTGCCAGAGCTACCTGCGGAGGTAAAATTGAGTTGGGAGGCCGGTGATCAATCAAGTGTCCCAACAACATACATTTTTTAGAGTGCTTGTCCGCATTTCCCAGTCGTAATGCGTGGAATAGTTGTGTTGAAAAATGGAAAGAGGAAAGATAAACCAATCCAGCATTTAAAGGATGGACAAACTGGGGACCCAAGAAAGAGGATTTACAGATCAATGTCATTATGTGTCCCACAGTGATCAGATGGAGAGAAACTCAATGCATTTAGTTCAAACTCAAAATATAATACCCTCTGAGACATTTGTGTAATGATAGTTTATTGTCATTTATGTGGAATCATGAGCCATAGCTGTTGTTGAGTTTGAAGAGGTTAGGGTTAGATAGGAGTACCGAGAGGGAAGAGGCGAACAGAGAGCAATAAAACTACGCACTAGATCCAGAAAGAGACAGCCTGGTCCCACCCCGTTAGCTCTCTCATCAGACCGGTCCATCCGCTGCGGTTTCATCTGAGTAAACAGCGGTGTCGGGGTCACCAGGACTGCTGGGTAATTGAGCCAGTGTGGGCCGCCCTGTCAAGCACATCGGCTAAAAATACATCGCCCACTGTCACCGGGCACCAAGTGGGGGGAAAATGATTGTTCCCGCTGTCGGAGCGCAGGACACGCGCATCACCAGTGACCTTCCGCTTCCAAACCAGCGATCACAGGGGGGAAAAAAGAAACAAAAAACAACTTTTGCTCCAAAGTCTCCTTGTATCAGCCAAATCAACAATGGAGCCTTTGATAATGTAACTGGAAATCAGCAAGCAATGGATTAGCATGCCATAACACAGACCGCAATATTAAGCATGTTTAGCCTGTCATGGACGTGCACTTCGATTAGGGCACATCAAGGCATTGAAGAGAATAAGGGAGAATACAGGCGGGCAGAATAGAGCGAGGGTGTTGAAATATTCGAATGAGGAAAGACGCTCCTTGGAACGTGGAAAGGTTATTGATTTGTCCTGTAATCATTTCCTGCTCTTTGATATGCAAACGATCTAGTGTGAATTTACAGCAATCCTATCAGACTCATTTCACAGTTCTTAGCCCCTGCGTCTCTCTGGAGTCCTCCGCCTCATTAGGCCAATGTTCTCCATTACCAGCATAATTAAAATCTTTAGTAGCTTATCAAATTAAAAATATTTTTGCTGATCGCATTGAGATCTTCACCTCACAGTTATTTTCCACAACAGGAATAAATTAAGACTAAGCATTTTGCACACAATGTGTTACAATCTGGTGCTTGAAAGGAGCACTTCTGGTATCTATGGAGCTGGTGATGAGAAACGGGGAGGGGGGATCCGGAGAATATAAACCCAAGTAGATAAGCATGTGCAAATCATCTTTCATTTGCCGGTGCTCATTTGGAGAATGGATTTAATTAATTGTAATGTTAAACGAGCGGTCTTGCCCATTTGCTCTGTGGTTAAATTCACCACATATCCAAGGGCTTCTTTCACCATGCCTAAAACATGTGGCTTGTTTAAGCGCGTATTTGAATATCCAATACAAATCCACCCATACTCCCCCATTAGATCTTTCAGTATGCTATTAAAATCATGGTTACCCACATGCAGTATGTTTGGACTCAAAATACAAATAGCCAAATGTTCTGCACCCATGAGGCTTAGTCTTGTTTTACACATCAGCTTTATCCTCATTTGTGTCAAATGAAAGCACAGTAACAGACGCACCATAGCTGGACACATATGTATATTGAGAGTCAACAAAGACTCTCTTCTCTCAGACATAGAGAGTGGGGTGCACAAACACAGCATTATCCTTCTTCATCCCGACTCTGGCCCTGGGTGTCGGGATTGCTGTCACTCAAAGGCAGGAAAAAAAAAAAAAACAACCACGTGCTCTCCGTAGATGCGTTTCCAGCGCACAGAAAAATGTCTTCTGTCTTCAAGGGATTTTTTTTTTTTTCAAAGGGCTGTGTGAGCTGCAGTGTGCTTGACTTGTTAAATGAGGTTTAAGTCTTCTGTGTCAATTGGAGGCGGTGCAGAGCTTTAAGTATTTTGCACATTAATGCGCTTTTGAGAATATTACCCCAGGGTCCTGTTTCTCAAGGAGGCAGGGGTGGGATGTTTTCTAGTGTTGCTATTGTAAACTTTTTGTTGTGTATGTTCTGCACATCTCTGTTGTTGAGAGAAAACGATGGTGATTATTCAGATTTCATGCCTTGTCTGGATGTTAATTATTTACTCTGGGCATGAAATTCGCGTGAATGCCAGGGATTTGTGTATACAAACACGCTTCAGATCACAGGGAAAATGGGAGGGAGAGGAGGAGGTGGCGGAGAGAGGGGTGCAAGGCGAGAGCTCTCGGTGCATTACCCTGTAGTGGAATATTTTCTAATTAATACTCGGCTTTGTTTACAGACGCTTTGATTTAATTAAGTGATGAAGAAGAGAGTTGGATTAGCTGTTAATTGATTTAATTATCCAATTTGTTTGTCTCAGGCATGATTCCAGCAGAGCTGCAGCAACTGTGGAAGGAGGTGACAAATGCTCACGTGAAGGAGGAGCACATAAACAGCAGCAACAACGGCCACCGGGGCCTTGACCTGTCATCCCCGGCACCGCCAAAGAACCCACTCCTCAACCAGCACGCCTCCACCAACGGGCAGTACATGAGCCACAAGAGAGAAGGGTGAGTCCCATCCCTGTGCTTGCTCTTTTATACATCTCGCTTTCTTGTCTTTTATTTTGCACGTGTCGCACATCTTTTGCGTGCTCTCACGACGAGGACATGGTTCAGTAAAGACACGCAAGCTTAAAATGAAGTTTTTTCAAAGCACCGCTCCTTACGTTACCTACAACTGGTAATTCAGCTGGTGAAACGGGCTAAAAACTGTCATCGTTGTGTAAAGCAAACAGAAGGCCCATGTGACATATATTCCCATGTAAAATAGCAAATTCTCACAGGGCCTCAGTAGATAGGGTTTGCATAGAGATTACTATTAATTTACACAGTTTGTAAGTATTATTTTCATTAAAGCCACTTTTCTATATGTGTGGATGTAGCTGGGGAGTTCGTGGAACACCTGGAAGGAATACAGGGATTTGGAAGAAAATTTGGGTCAGGGTATTGACCCCCTCCTGCTATTGTTTTAGTTGCACATTGGGAAGTACAGCTGTGACTTCAGTTGCATTTCCTTGAAACCATTTAGATTACCAGTGAGTTTTCAGAAAAGAAAAACACTTCCTTGTATACTGGGAACTTCTTGACATGTAGAAGTTCAGGAATAATATTTTAATAAAAAACATAACAAGAACAACAAGCTATTATATGCTAGTAAAAACAAACCCTGGGTGTATCATATTTTCAAAACCAGGATGACTCATCTATGAAATGTGTTTGCTCTCTGAGCTATGTGTCTGTGTCTTTAAGGAAGGAATTAATTTGGCATCTTACACATTTGCTTGTTTTCTTGCACCAAAGCCTGATCTTTGAACTGCTAGTGAGGAGCCTCCAGGCACCATGAGCTCACAGCATAACATCTGACTTGTGTTTCAGTGATCAAAACCTACGCGTCACTATGAAAGCAATGCCGAAGAAGACATGTTTAGCGCAGTAAACCAGCAGGCCTTTGGAGGTGAAGAGGGGCTGCCGCTGGGGGGCTGGGGGGGGGGTGGGAGTGGCATAGGGAGTTGTAGAGAGGATTTGAGTGACTTCGAGAGGAAATACTATGATTCACTGATGGAGAGATACAGATGGAAAGCAGAGCATTTATTTTTCAAGCAGTGGTATCGGTTATAAACAGATTCATATTACCTGTACAGACTTATCCTCTTTACTGTGTTTCAAAGTTATCTCCCAGCACAGACACTGGCGAAAAATAAAATGTAAAAAATGGGCATAAGTTGCTCCCACAGTTGACAGTATCCACAGGCTTCCAGTCCTTCATCCAGTGTCTAGCTGAATGTCTGTTTTTTGTGTAGTTAAAGACAAATCGCAGGGGAGGATACATTGACTTGCTCCCTCCATCACACATTGTCGCAAGCGAGCAAACAAGGTGAGCATCGATGGCAGGAAAAGGCAAGAAGCAGCCTCAGCTGAGCGCTCCATGAAACATCGGAGAAGACATAACGCAAGAGCTGGCAGCCCCTCTGCCTCGCGCTGACTGTCAGAGATTAAAGAAGATGTCAACAGCAGTTTAACACAAGCTTAAGTGAAGAAGGCAGTCTCCGTCTGAATGTTCTCGCAGTATATCTTAGATCTGTCAGAAAACCAAGCAGGTGATTCTCATCCAGCCCATCTGCTCAAGGAAGCTGTGGATTACCTACCCAGAGTTTCAAATGCGCAATCACTAAGAATAGATGACTGATACAAAGGGAACACAAAACATTCCTTATTAAATGCGGAATGATGCTAATTTAGATTCACACAACCAATAATCCATTCTTGTGTTCATTTTGGATCGCTTAAATCGCTATCAAAACTATCAGGAGCATTGTTCCTCTCTTTGGATGATGCAGACTCAATTCTAATCAGACTCCATGGGAAGAAAAATGAAATATTATTAAGTATGATTATTCTAAGCAAGGCTCTGAGAAAACGTCTGCGTTATAATCCAGGGATTTGAATAATCAGGTTGAAGATAATAGGCTGGGCCGGCCTGGGCGTAAATAGAGAGCATCCACTCATCCTCCCAGTGCTGAACTTAATGAACTTTTAATTGATGCGGTTTTGCAAGTCCTTTTGTCATGCAACAGAAACAAGCCTCTCTGCTGATGGGCCTGTTTTCCCGACTGGCTTCAGATTGGTTTACAGCAGGCCCTAAGTACCATGTAGTTAGTTTCATGTGTCATATAAAATCTGCCCAGGCACAACGACGCCTGCAACTAAAACCTTAAGTGCATCCACAGGAATCACTCACCGGCTTTGCACTTCCGTCTTAAGGAAGGGGAAGAAATTCAATCACTGCCGGCTTGACACACCAAAGATGAGGCACGTGTTCCTGCTTTTACTTGTCTCAAAGAACACTCTGGCAAGGCAGGCTGGGATTTCTGTTTGTCTGAATAACATCCCTGATATGACCAGGGCCTGAGTCACTCAATCTGTCAGCCTGTGTTGTTTCGCAGCCCACGAACTGTGATGCACAGATAGAGATATACCCCTGTGAGCCAGGTCATCTTTATTCAATGATTTGCTTATTTAAATGAAATGTGCCTGATCTGTATCTGACACAAATTCCCAATACAATGCTGCATCAGCTTTGTAAGGGGGAGCATCCTCACAAAGCGCTTGGCCCACTTTACTTCCCAACAACCATCAGTAACCACAGCTCGGGGACTGTAACGCAGCAATCTGTTAAGGAGATAAATAATCAGATTTGGCACAGCACTCCCATCACTCCTGCCTTTCATTTGTCTTACACCAGAAAGAAAAAAAATAAAAGAGTTAATTAAATCATTTAGGGTGAACCGTGCAGTGGCACAGAGAAGACGGTAGGAAAGGATCGAGTTCTGGGCCTAGAGAGTTAAAGGGGGAGGGTAGCTGGTATGGATGGAGGATTGAGGGGGAGGACACAAGGGAATAGGCTAACATTAGTACCAACAGTGAGGGAGAGTGTTGTGACTGGCTTCACACACTGTGGCCAGACTCTGACCTAGCATGGTGGACATCAATCTTCCCACTTTTGCTGATAGATTGAGTCCATCAGCACACGATGCCATAGATCATGACTTGTTTATGGCCCAAAGCATCTCATCAAAACGAGTGAGCTAGAAAACAACTGGCTAGCAGCTGTCGAAGTCATCTTTGTGTGCAGTTCCTCCTGTCTGTCGACACATAAACACAGCGCAACACCTGGAAGGTTCGCACACTTTCTGTCCGGGTCCGTAGGCACTTTAATGTTCCTTCTCTTCTAAAGAGAGCTGATGACACGGTTTTCCTCATCGCTGTTACGAGATCATTAGAGTGTTCTTCCCCCGGGCTGCCTGACAATAATAACATCCTGACAGACCTGTCGTGGGTGCAAGTCAAATTTAACGCAAGGCAGGGAACTGCAAAGCGGTTTCCTTTTTGTGTTTTTTTTTTTTTTTTCTCTTCAACATGTTCTCAAATGGGAGAAAACCCCATGAATCCTACACTCTTCTCCTATTACGCTAATGTCGCTCATTTGGTGTAAATTCTGTCATTTACTACTGTTTAGCCATCCACCGTTTAAAAGGGCTCTTCTGCCACCAGCCCCTCACAGCGCATTGTGCTCACTGATTCCCAGCGCACTCCACATTTCAATATCTTATTAATACAGAATTAACCAACAGGCCTGCTCGCAAAGAATTAAAAAAGGATCTCTTTAAATTAAAAACCAGCTTTACCTTCACCAGTCCACACATTTCCTTGTTAAAAACTCATTATAATAGGTCTTCCACCATCTATTTATTAGCTGTATCAAAACAGAGGTCTTAATGTCAATGCATAATTCATAATTGAATAAAAAAAATTCTGACTTTTGAAAGGGGGAGAAAGAAAGCTGCTAACCACATTCATGAATGCTTGACTGCTTCCTAATTGCAGTGCAATTATCACATGTTATGAACAACGTGAACTCTTAAGCAAGTAATTATAACACAAGGAAACCTGTGACGACCTTAAAAAATTCCTACTTGAGGTACAGCTTTACTAACATTGATACAAATTAGATTTTAATCTGAACATCAGCTTGTTTAATCCTGCGAAAGTGGCACACCATGGTTAGATTACTTTTTTTTTACATCATAGCAGAAGGATGATTGGCTAAGCATTGCAAGATGTTATTTTCAGTATTTATTTTTCCTCTATCCTTAAAGACATCCCCTGAAGTAGTAGAGTTAGACATTATCTCTTATTGCATATATGTATGTGAAGGAGGATTTAGTGGTTGGAGTTGTTCCCACATCGCAACACAGCAGTTTGTAGTGTAATGAATCTCCCTATCTGGCTTGTTGTCTTAGAGAGCAGGGCTCAGACAGGAGGAGAAGCAGCGGCGTTGCAGCTCACGAGCCACCAGGAGCACAGGTGGTAGCGATATAGGCCAGTCCCCGAGGCTCTTGTAGCTGAAAGTTGTGTGTCTTGTACAGTGCCTGTGTCCATATGGCTGCCTGTCTCTCTCTCTCTTAGCAGACCGCTTTCGCTCAACGCTGATTGTGGTTAGCTGTGGTTCCACGCCTCTCGCCATATGGAAGATGTTGTAACGTTTGTTTTTCAGGGATGTTCCCGCTATTTAGACTGATTGTACGAAGCCATGCGCTCCCCATAGATGCGTGCTTGTCAGCCCCTGGTGACATGGATTGGTCAGTATATAAATTGGTACCAGGCGGGGGATGTTTACAGTTTGTGCACGGCGTGAAAGTGCCTGATGCTTTTGGGGGTTTCATGTTGTGGTACACGCTCCTCCAGGTGGGCTCTGGGACATGATGCAGCAGGCAGCGCAGGAAAAGCAGCAACTGAGGGAGCCCCCTAGCACTCTTGATCAAAGTGAATAGCAACATGGCTCAGTGATACTAAATAATTACATATTGATTTGGATGTGCTTTCGCAACATGAGTCCCCTCTTTTAAGAGAAGAGCAAGCAGAGATCACACAGGTACACTGATTCCACACAGACCAAGTTTCACAGATCAAGTTGAAGTCAACGTTTCCATGTGGAAATAACACAGGGAGGTAATATCCAGCTTAACAGGAGAAACCATCTTCTGGGACCCCTCGTCATGTAATATGACCACAGGCCTGTTTCGGTGTTTGTGTTCCAGAAAACAGACAGGAAACCTGTTTTGTTTTTTTTGTTAATAACCTTCCTGTCTTTCTGTAAATGTCTCTTTTAGATCCACGCTAGAAGAGCCTTCCCACCACAGCCACCCTCTCTATGGTCACGGGGTTTGCAAGTGGCCTGGATGCGAGGCAGTGTTTGATGATTTCCAGTCATTCCTCAAGTAAGTAATAGTCATAGTCAGAGGTACGTTTCTGTCACAGTTTGTTTGTGCTCGTGTTGGGCCGATTACAAGTTTTGTGACCCCCAGCATCTCAGACGCACTACAGGTGCAGCTGGTTGTTTTTCCTGAGTGTGGGTGCCTGGGTTGTCACTTTCTTGACAAGGGTACTGTAGCGGGGTCTCCTTCTGAGAACAGCATGGGCTTCTAATTCCTGTGATAAGTGCAGTTCCCATAGTGACGGGGGCCGTTTTTCCCAAACAAACAACGGTAGGATGTTTATCTGTGGCAGCCCACACTTAGGGCGCTCTGCATGTGTGCCCTTGTCGCTGGACAGGCGGATTGGTGTGTGTGTGTGTTTGACTGCCTTGCTCGGCTCTTTCTGTCTTTTCTCGGGGGTTTGTTTGTCTTTCCCTCTCCTTTGTCATGCTTGACTTCTTTTACTTCTTTTCTGGTTTTGCAGTGTTGTGTTGTTTTTATTTTATTGAAGGCCCACACCGCAGCACTATATTCAAATGAACCATGTATGCTGTACTTAAAGAGCTCCATCTAAGTCAGCATCATCTGCTGTGTATCATCCTTGAGGTGTGAAATGTGTAACAGGTTTGACCCTGTCCAGCCTGACACAGGCCTTTGTTTTGCACCATGTTTGCCCATCTGAGTCAGACCCCTGGTTTACTAATCAGCCCCGTGTGCAGTGCGCTCTAGGTAATCCAACACATAACAGCGCCATGGTTACGGAGAGGATGAAAACATCTGCATTGTGGCAGCAGATCAATGGCTCACTGTCACCCCGGATTAGTCGCACTTTAAACAAGATATGACACAGTTCCATTATCCTAAAACAAGCACTCAGCGAACACAGCGTTTCCTCACATACGCAGGAGAGAAAGGTGCTGCGGAGAGACGCCTCACAGGCAGCTGAAAGTTTTTGACGGTCTTTGTCAACATTTTGAATCCTCTTTTCCACTTTCGATCGTTTACTTAAATCCACTTCGAGCGCAGTTTGCTTTCGAAAAGCTTCCAACACTACATTGTTTGGCAGTACAGAATACAGTCTCTGTGCAAGCTGAAAAAAGAGGCTGTTATGTATTTTTATTTTTATTTAATAAACCTCCTGTGACAAGGAGTTATTAAACCATGTATTGCACACCCACACTTTCACACATAGTCACATATTTCAGCTTTGGGAGTGTCTCCTTAAATCCATCACTATTTATTGTATTCTGACATTGCCTCACCCTTTGTTTATAGAAAAGAGGGGAATTAGATTCAGTGTGCCCGGTAGAGCTCTCCCTTCAAAAGTCTCTAAGTGCACTCTGCTGTGTTTTTACAAGTGTTTTTATCATGGCAACATCTTGTTTACTTTAGTTGCCTGCTCAAACTGCTTGGAACATGTTAAGAAAACATTTGGGGAGAGTCTCGACAAAGCTGCCTTTGTTTAATAGCAGGCAAGAGTGCGAGCAGCTCACCGAGGTGTTAACTCTCAAGCCCTTAAGCACTTCCACATGAAACCCAGCAACTGATACTTGTGGGCCTCCAAAAACAATCAAAAATCAAAAATGAAGAATACATCAGGCATTGTAATGCTCTCGCAAAAGTCTCGGTTGGGAGAAATGTTGAACCTATAAGTGGAGGTGTGAGCGTGTAGTCAGCAGAACGCAGTGTACTGTGTACCGGTGAGAAAGAAAGGTGAGGAGGACTCTAACGTCAACCAGATTTCAGCTCCACATGCCAACAGTAACAACTAACACGGGACTGCAATGTTGTTTTAAACCGTGCGTGTATTTATTCTTTCTTTTAAAGAAAACATTACATACCTACACGCACTATCTTCATAAATACAAAGCGCCAAATCCCTGTTCCTGTTTTTGGGTTCAGCACACAGAAGGGCACGGCTGGGTTCATAGCGGAGCCTGGTGTTTTTATGAGGGTCAAGACCCGTCTCTTCAGTGTCCTGTCAGAGGTCAGAACCAGTGAAACACTGCAGTGCCCTCTAGTGCTGCACTGTCTGTCTGCTGGAACCACAAAAACCCATCTCTCGCACCTCAACACGACGTGGTAATTGCTCTGTAAGTTATGCAGCCTTGTACCACTGCAAAAAAAACCCCCCACAAGTATGCCAAACGTAAAATAAAATAAGAATAACACAAGTTCAAAAAATGAAATACTTGAATTAAGGTGTAAACATGACATTAATTTTAATACTCTATGCTATATTTCAATGCTTAATACTATATAAATAATTAGAAATATGCATCAGATTTTGTTTTGTGCATTTGAAATGTAAATACTCCTTTAGAGATGTGTGATTTAATTTCAACTCCACCAAACAGTGAAGATAATAAACCTTCCTCAGAGACGGCCTTAAGCGCTGGGTCCACTCTATATAATTAGAAATTGTAAAGAAAAAGAAAAAAATAGCAGGCAAACTAACTGATATGTAAAAAGCCGACTGTTTCAGGGATGTCTATTTAACTTGTTTTATTGTGGCAATTCACATTAGGGACTGTCATCCTGCCGGAGAGCTTTTAAAAGTGGCTTCATTTGAAGTCCAGAAAGTGACACATGCCAACGTTCATAGTCTCTCTCGATGTCAATTCCCCGTATCCCCTGCTCCCGTGTCCAGACACTCCTCTCAAGGCTGCATTAGGGCCATTTGAATATTTCATTTCCTATTAATTATGCACTGTGACTCTCCATGTCATTAGAAGAAATAAAGTGGAATGTAACAAAGGATGAAAAGAAGCAGGGCACATGTCTCCTATGAACAGAGAAATTCCAAAGCTGCTCACGTAGGCCACCCTTCATTGAAAATTCAGTCTGTGCCAGTTAAATTGAAGTTGAAACGTCTTTACCTATTATTTTCTTCTTTGAAATTTAGTAAGATGTCCTGAAATGTTTACCAGTTTCATTTTCCGACCTACTTAATTAAATGGGCATTTATTTGACTCAAACAAATGGAAAGCCCAGAGAAGTCTGAATTGATTTCAGCATGGGGGCTATTGCCCACGCTTTCTTTAAATATGCCTTTTTTTCGCCACAATAATTAACTTCTAGTGCTGAATGTATATCACAGTCATGTTGAAAAATGTATTATCCAAACACAATAGGAGGACCTGAAGGAGGGAAGAAACCACATTTCCCATAAAGATTTAAATCATTCACCTCAAGGTTGAAAATACCGCAGCTGAACAGAAACCTTCACATTTCAAGCAGAGCACTATCCATTTTCCTTCCCTTCACATGTGTCTGTTTTCTGAGTGTCTGTGTGGCGTTTAATGCACAAATGTGTTGTCTGTACATAACACGATGGCATCAAATTTATTGGGCTATCATAGCGCCAGCGCTGCCACTGTGCCTTCATAGGTCGACTCTGGCTATTTTTGATTTGCGGTAAATGACAGAAAAAGTGCATTTGAAAACACACCTCTCTCCCATCTGCCGGCGCCACTGTGTGCACACAGACATGGCTGGTGACAGTGACCTACATGGTCACCGAAGATGTGATATAATTTATGATATATATAATATATTGGATCCATTAGCGAGCATAATGAAGTAGTGAAATGAAAGGGTATTTGTGAAATCAGTTCAAACATCCTGCTCGGATTATGATTAAATGATTAATGAAATGCCCCTGCATAAGCATTTTCAAACAGTAATTCATGCGGCGGCTGATAAAATTCCTCCAATCATATTTCCTTCACTCGTGAACCTTATCTCCACCATTTTATATAAATCACAGGAAAAAAAACCCTGTCTGCTACCCGGCGAGCTACTTATTTAGATTAGTTATAAACGTACAGGAAAAGAGAACATCTTCCCTGTATAAAATAATCACGCATAATTATATCCATAATTCAAGTTTGTGACCGATCCCATCTCTTCGTCCTGTTGTCCTCGGACTTTTGGTTTCCGGCTTTATTGGAATTCTCTTAATTTTTTTAATGACACGATTAACAGAAAAAACACCAAAAAAGGGCAAAAACAACAAGGCAAAAGGAAGCTGGAATGAGAAGAAATTGCATTAGGGCACTGGTGCATAATTTAGCAAAGGAGTCCAACCTGAAATTCTTTAATCATTCCTCTTATCTGTGAGCTGTAGTTGGAGCAGACATGACTGTCATGAAATATTGAGTGTCATTCTTGTATGTTAAAAGGAGTATTCCTTCTGGTTGTGCAGATTTTGCAATATGCTGTTAGTTTTATGTTGAAGCTCTGCATTATATGTACCTAAATGTTGCCACACATTCTCTATGAATCGTGCTTCACTCAGATTACCAGAGGACGTCATTAAACCACACATCACAGGACTTTTGTTTCTTACATCTAAAGGCTGCAAAGTCAAACTGACATCAGCTTTTTTTTTTTTTTTGGTCTCTTCTCTGGTTTTTGTTTTCCAGGCATCTTAACAATGAGCATGCCCTGGACGACAGGAGCACGGCCCAGTGTCGGGTGCAAATGCAGGTCGTACAACAGCTGGAGCTGCAGGTATTGTCTCTGTTTGTTTTGGCCCAAATATTTATGTGTCTTCTCCTCCTGACACTTCCTCAGTGTCTGCCGTACCCCTCCCCATCCGTCTGATATTAGCCATGCGGTCAGTCATGAAGGGGGGGGGGCAGCAGAATGAAATAATTTTGTACATTTGCAAGTGATCAGTCATTAAAAATGTGTTATGTATGCATGACAGCCAGGAAAAGATATATGAAGGGCCCGGGGCTAAGTAGAGAAGATAATTACATTTTGAATTTTACTAGGTTTTAAAGTTATTTATGACTTTTAACTGTTTGGCACCAACAATAAAACACTTGGTGAAATGACTCGGCAGCAGAGTGTGGATAGGAGCTCAATGTGGAGTGACTTAAAGGAAAACAGCCCACCGCAGAAATCAGTGGTTTTAATACCATTTCCCCTATGTGTGATCTTTCATTGTCTTTTTCTGCAAGGAAGAAAAGTCTTCACGTGTACATTGAGAATGCACTGACGGAAAAAGACATGGTTCACCGGCATTCCATTAGGGGGGGGGGCATTATAATCTGCAGTGTGTCATATGTGCGTCTTTGTATGGGTGGCGTTAATGGTGAACATGACCACTATGCTAATATAAGGTTTCACTTGTTAATATTATTATTATTATAAAACCAACCATTCCATTAAACTGTATTTTCATTAATTAGCTTCTGCTACAGCTGCAGATCCGATACAGCAAGGATCAAATGTAATGTATTCCAGATTGTGCGCCGCATTCTGTTGTGGTTCACATATGAGCCACATAATACCCCCAAAATGACTGAAAATGAGTATAAAACAGTTGTGGTTTACAAGGATGTTAACTTTAAACAATGAGAGTTCAGTTGCTCCAACATTATACCATACCAGCGTCCTGTTATTTCCGCTCTTGTGGCGTATTTACCGGAGAGATGGAGCAAAGGTTTATCAGACACAGACTTCCTCTGCATGCAGCCTATCACCATAATTTAAGATGGCAGCTAAGACAGCGCTGAGTTTTAGACAGCGCTGAGTTTTAGACAGGTAGAAAGGGCCTATTATTGGCAATGAGACGCAGTATCTTTTAACCTTGAATTGGAGACGGTAGTTAGATTGTCTGAAGTGCAGAGTTGTTGACAGCTTCCAAAATCATTTTGAAAACAAATAATTAGACGAGAGCAAAAAGATCGATGGACATTGTGAAAGATGCCTTCACTGCAAAGGGATGTATGGAATTAATAAAAGTAGAGAAATAGATCCCCCCCCCCCCCCCCTCCCCTTTGTTCATTAAACATTGAATATGTTCTCTTTCCTCATTACAGCTAGCAAAAGACAAAGAGCGTCTGCAAGCTATGATGACGCACCTTCATGTCAAGTCCACGGAGCCCAAAGCCACCCCACAGCCGGTGAGCAGCAACCCTGTCATACGTCTCTCTCTTGTCCCTCCCCCATCCTTTTGTTTGTCTTAATTGGCACACATGTATTCATTAATCCCTTCCTCCATCTTCTTATTTATCTGCTAAATAAAAACAGCTGTTCTCTTGAGGGAGGCAGTAAATATTGTTTGGACCACATCTGCTGACATCCGAGATTCAATTTGGTGTCTGTGATGAACTGGATGCGCACTCTGTAACAGCCCCCCATCTCAGCCTCAGAACCAGTGCCTGTTCGGGCAGGCAGAAAAGATGAGAAAACACAGGAAAACCGCAATATAACAACGGACTGATTATATTTTCTGAATACATTTAGAACATGTAGAATAATCCAAAAAGAAGAACAAAGATTGTTAAAATGAAACAATACTACAAACTGAAGCAACATATTAAAATTTGTAATATTTCAAGTGGGGGCTTAAAATAAGATCTCATTGGTTGATTGACATGTAGATGTAAGATGTTGAAATAAACATTCTAGGGTTGCTAGCTAATGTCCGGAAGTGTCATTCCAAAATATAGGTGGCAGGAGCAACATGCTGATTTTGATTGTAATTCAAATTTTCTATGATAACCGATGAATCCTCATTTAGGGGTTAAAAATTTGTCAGGAATTACCCTCAGCCGTCATTAGAAGTAATGAGTAAAATTAGAGCAAAACTAAGGCCGTTCTTGGGTCGAGGCGTAATGCATTTTGGCCAAACATTCGGGCAAAAGAAGAAAACCTAATGTAACAGTTTTTATGCGTAAATATCTCAACAGCATTTTTCACTCTAGAAGTTGTAGTTTCAACTTAAGTAAATGTTGTTGAAGTTGAGTTTGGCATCAAAGTCAACACCAGAGTGAAGGTCATTTTGTAAAGATTAAAATCTTGCAGGATGACAAAAAAAACAAAAATATCTTACTTTTGGTTCACCAAGGTTTTCTGCAGGTGAACAACTGAAATTTTGAATAAATGTAACAGCAGATCAATTCATTATCTTCTTGACACATTCCAGACATCATGCTTATCACTCTTAATATATGCCATGCCGTAAAGCCCCACTGCTTAATCCCTACCCCTATAGGGGCAAGGGCTTAACATATGGCATTTAAGTGTCTGCGCTATTTTGTCATGTTTAAGAAGGGGCCTCACCACAATATTTCAGTCTGTATGACAGTTCACTCAGAGAGCCAAATGTGGAAAGATCATTTTACTGCAGGGCGTGAATCTGAAATCACGCACACCCACGCACAGATGCGCAATATACATGCAGGACTCTTGTCTTTCAGCACACTGTGCAGCTTGGATCATTTATTTACAGTCAGAGAGGTGGCTATTGGCGTGCAGAGGCTGCATGTGCGCTCCACACAGCGCAGCCAGTTAACATAAAACGCCTGGAGATGTCGAACGACAATAGGGTGTCTGTTAAAGCTGCGCCTGTGTCACACGCGCTCTGATTGTGTAGATTAGAGTGCCAAACGAGAGCTCTGACACAGGGACATTTGTATAT
Organism: Coreoperca whiteheadi; assembly: GCA_011952105.1. NCBI lineage: Eukaryota > Metazoa > Chordata > Actinopteri > Centrarchiformes > Sinipercidae > Coreoperca > Coreoperca whiteheadi. The sequence goes on along the minus strand of CM022473.1, from coordinate 7,256,839 downwards.
GAAAAGTGGTAGGGGCGGCAGATAGCATCTTGAGTTCACTACCTCTCCTCTCTCCCCGAGGCCTGTGAGAATGGCTGGTGTCAGAGCTCAGCGTTAACACTCTCAAGGGGGCAAGCTGGGATTTTTATTCAAATAAATAGACTTCCATTCTCCAGCCCCACTTTGCCCGCTGCGAGCTGCTATGAAATGCTATGATAAATATGCCTGGCTTCGGCTGGGTGAGTGCTGGACCTACACAGGTCAGGGCCCATGGCCCCGCTGAGGCTTTAGTGAGATTGCAGCACCTGAGGTGGCCACCAAAAACACCCTCCTTTGAGTAGATGCAGAATGAAAGTATTCTCAGAGCTGATCTCCAGTCAGCCACCCCGGAGAAACAACTGTGTTCTTCCAGTAATTGCTGGTTATGCTTTTTGGCAGTTCTGTGCTGTTTGTTTACATTTAGTTATAATTAAAGACAAACAAACTGATACTGGGCATGCACAACGTCAAATGAATAGGATTCATTTTATTCTTCTGAGGTGGATGCGGGGTGGGGGGAGATCAAAACAAAATGGGCCACATTAGCAGTGTGTGTTTCTGTGTGTATGTGCGTGTTTGTATTAGCCTCTGTGTGTGTGTGTGTGTGTGTGTGTGTGTGTGTGTGTGTGTGTGTGTGTGTGTGTGGGTGGGTGTCTGTCTGCACTCGGTGTCACTAAGCATTCTTGTCAGAAATCTGACCTTTTACGCCATACATAATTAAGGAGGGACTTTTTGTTTATTTTCTTTAGCAGCTTGCCGAGTCAAAGCCAGTATAATTAGATCACCAATTACCATTTAATTAATTTCAGTCTGAAGTCTCATTTTGTCTAGGCACTGGAGTGAGCCCAAATGGTGAGGCAAACAAAGGCAAGGCTATTACCAGCCTGTCTGGCCTATTGTTGAAGCCTCTGTGTGTTTATTGCCAGGGAATATGGATGAAACATGAAACAAAGCCTGCTAATCCACAGGAAGAGAAGTCAACACCGCAGCCCCTTTCTATTGATAGCATTGTGTCAGAAACACGCGAACCCAAGTGTGATTTATTTTGCTCATGATTTAGAATAACACGTCTTCTGCCACTATTGGTGAGGATGTAGTCTACATTTGTGCATCCCAGCAGTAATCCAAATTATTTGGGCAGACTCTGCCAAAGAGCCATAGTTCAGCCTCGAAAACATAAATAGACATTGTGAGGACTTGGACACTTGTCTGTTAAAGTGGGAGAGTGAGAAAACACAAATGCCGCTCGTTTTGGTTTGAAACCCAATAATTTAATAAGGTCTTGGGTTTTTATTTTGTAAAATAAAAAAAAAATGGTAAGCTAATAATAAATAAATGAAATATAATAAAACTAAATATTGTTATGACCATGTCAACACTGCATTCTGGGGATACCAATCTTGGATTTTTGATATCTCTATTATACCTGTTGGTAATGAGTGTTAATAAAATATTAAAACACTGCTGGCTGAAGAGGATCTGTGTTGCCGCAGATGTATGTTCACTTTCACCTGTCTGTCGTCAAACCCTCCATCACCTCCACGACATTATCAGCAGAAATCAGACATTGCCTCACTTTTTCTAGCTCTCCGTTTCTCTCACTGTATTTTCTCGTGTGTCTTTTTCTCACAGTCTCAAGTCGTGTTTAATTTGGAAACTGGCCTCCTTCGGCAAATTAGCAATTAGAACAATTTTGTTGGAATATGTATCTGTGTCATTAGTTTTCCTGCCAATTAATAGCTGGAGCAGAGGGTCAGGCCAGAATTTTCCACTTGACTGCTGCTCCAGTACGGCGGCTTGGCACTTGGCTCAGAGCCGCCACAGCTGCTGGAAGCCATGCTATACCTTTGGAGCACTTGCCATAATTAGTTTACCTTGTAGCCATTATCACTTAAACCCCTCCTCCTTCGCCCACCCAAGCCATCCACACATGCGGGCCTCAGTGGTAAGACCAAATTTCCCCTACACAAGACTGTCCATGAAAATACTGCGAGGCCCTCTTTACCGCGGCCATCGTGGCCCTGATGATGGAGGTCAGTCAGATACAGTAGTTAATCATCAGATCACCTCCATAAGCAGCTCCTAATTAGAGTCCTCACAATACAATTTCAGCTTGTAATTAGCGCAGATTGGCTTCTACCTCTGGCTGCCTTATTAGTGGAGTTGCTCAGCGGTAGGTGAGAATCACACTCTCATTTTTCAGAGCTGTTGGGGCCGCCCATCTTCCCTCCTCTACTCAACCCTCAGTAGTTACCATTCTGCGGACCCACAGTTGGTGGATTGGGGGGGGTCGTCCAAACAGGACAAGAGGGACAAAAGATTTAACAAAGACGATGAAACCGAAAGCTGAGAACAGGCCTGACACGGCAGCAAGTGAGAGGGAGGGAGGGAGGGGAGGGCAGAGCATGAAGAATAGAGGAGGTGGAGGAGCGGGGCTCCAGGGTTGTTTTCCAAACATTTAGCGAACGTTCATGGATCATCTCAGGGCCCGCCTGCAATTAGAGAGGAGATATGCATAGTCAATGAGGCGTGTGAGACACAGGGGTAATTAGACGACTAACTGTGCGCCTGTCTGCCTGTCTGTGTTTCTCTGTTTGCTTGGTCTTCCTCGCCTTAGCTCAACCTGGTGTCCAACGTCACATTGTCCAAATCGGCCCCTGAGGCCTCTCCCCCTCTGAGCCTGCCGCAGACCCCCACCACACCCACAGCACCCCTCACACCCCTGTCCCAGACCCACTCCGTCATCACAGCCAACAGCCTCCACAGTGTGGGCCCCATGCGACGGCGCTACTCAGAAAAGTACAACATGCCCATCTCTCCAGGTACTGCGGGATGAACACACATACTCGCATGTACAAATAAATACATGGAACTGCACACTCATCTGCCCTGCTCAGTAGCTGACTGTACCACATACAGTACTGTATGCTGTGTCTGTGTGTGCACACAACCATGTGCACCCGATCATTTTATTCCACGTTGACCCAGTTTGTGTTTGTTCCCTGTGTGCAGATCTCAGTCAAAACAAAGAGTTTTACATGAATGCAGATGTTAGGCCGCCGTTCACGTACGCCTCACTAATAAGACAGGTAAGGACTCTGTTTGTTCTTTTCTATATGTCTATCGCCTTTAACATCCTCCACCCTGCCTAGTCATAGCAAGCAATACAGAAGATATACAAGTTCACAAACTACATTTGTTCCACTTATTTCTCTGTTCCTTCCTTGTTACGTTTTGAATACAGTTTAGACAGAGGAGCAGATTAACCATCTTCAAATGAGTGCAAGAAGGGTATGGGATTCAAAAAACAGCCACATATGACAATTGCATTTGATTAAGAATTTCAGAGGCTGTGATTATTACCAAATTCATTTCACACAACAGTAGGGATGAACCTGTTTTAAGATGGCCAGTCAATTATAGCTCGGGCCGCAGAAATCTGGGATCTCAGGAATTAATCAGAGCCGGCCATAATTGCTGCCCTGTAATCTGCCTGAGAAATGTTTTCGCTTGCCCTTCATTTACACCCACAAAAGAAAATATATTCAAATCTGCCGTTTTGAATGAAAAGTGCGGAAGACTTCTATAAACAGAGTAAGGAGTACACTTTACATGGACAGTTTCTTTGCTGTTTTCTGTGGGGGTTTTTTTTTTCCAAGAGAACACACACAAACCTGCATGCCTCTTGTGAATTATTGATCGCTCTGTGAAGGGAGCAAAATTGTAAATGTTTGTTTCTGTCACTGTTCCTCATCCAGGCAATCCTCGAATCTCCAGAAAAGCAGCTAACACTAAACGAAATCTACAACTGGTTCACACGAATGTTTGCATATTTTAGGCGCAACGCAGCGACGTGGAAGGTAATTCTGCAGTCCCTCCTGACTTCTTTAAACCAGAAGGAAGCATTGTGTTGATGTTAGGGAGACTTAAATGATAGCCAGGCATAATACCTTTAGAAATGAACCTCTACCCAAACACATAACAATGCTCCACTTATTCTGTCTAAATGAACCACCTTTTAAACAAACATATGAAACCACATAGAAAAACCAAGGAGAGGAGTATGTGCATTCTTGTAAAGGGGGGGGGGGGGGGGGGAGAAGAAAATTTAAAAAAAAACAAAAACAATCTTCCTGTAATATGTGGGGAGGTTCTGGTGGTGGGTGGCATTGGTTTAACATAGCAGTGCTCTGCCAGTTACTCCTGGCTGAGCCCCTCACACTCACTTCAGAAGGGAACGCTCTGTTTTCCACCAGGCCACAAACACACACACACACACACACACACACACACACACACACACACACACCAAAAACAAAACAACGACCTGAGACGTGAGAAGTGACATTTGAATGAGAAAGACAGTGATGAAGCACTGAAAGCCTCGCCTAAGCCTTAGCTGATCTGTCACACGCAGCTGGATGAGATGCGCACACACAAACACACACATGCTACCGCCACCCTGCTCCACCCCCCCATCCTCCATCAGCTCCCACACTTAATGACATCCTTCCATAGGGGCACATTGGTGTTATAAACACTGGATTCCACCACTCTCTCTCTACACACACACACACACACACACACTTAGTACATACACAGGCACTCAGCATAGCTCCTGGAATAACAAAGGGATGATATATGCAGGTCTACTTTCATGCCTAAATGATTTGGATTGGACTCTGGATTTAGGTTTTAATAGCTCTTTTGCTCACATCGTAATGGGAAGTCCCAAGTCAAAGTGACCAGAAGCTTTTCTACTCAGTGAAAATATTAGGAATGTTAAAATGTTAGGTTTCTATATCTCACTCATTACATTTGTACTGACTTATCAGAAAAGGCAGCGTTGTGAGGGATAAGAACAAAGGATGTCCCTAACTCTATTGCCATGGAAACCAAGAAATATTTATGTGTTGTTTAAGTCATTTGAAACTTCAGGACCATTCGCTGCCAATAACATTGTGGTTTATTTATTGTTTTCATTCAGGTTTCATCCAGTGCCTGTCAAAATATTTCTTCTTTGAAACGACATTTTTCCCATGCAGACATGTTTACTGCACTGATAGCAACCTTTTCTTTCTCCCTTTGTTTTTTACACCAACTGCAGAATGCAGTCCGGCATAATCTTAGTCTTCACAAGTGTTTTGTGCGGGTAGAAAACGTAAAAGGGGCTGTGTGGACAGTCGACGAACTTGAGTTCCAAAAGAGACGGCCTCAAAAGATCAGTGGGTAGGTTTGGCCTTTTGAGTGCTGACTAGCGTCTGTCTCACCGTTTACTGATGGAAAGACGCTGCTGCTGCTGCTGCTTCATCTCATTGTCTGTGTGCCATAATGTCCAAAGTCCCTGCTTGCTTTGGCGGGCCTCCCCCTCATGCTTTCAGAAGCCTTTTGGTGATGCCTCATAACCCACAATGGCTTGTTTTCATTTTGATCCTCACCCTCTCCCCTCCTTCCTGTGTCTGTCTGTGTGTGTGTGTCCGTCCTCTGTCCGTCCTGTTGATCACCTGCATCTGCATCTGGCTGTCCCCCGCTGGTTTGCTTTCCCAGGGTGCCATTCGCACCAACCTTTCCCTGCATAAGTGCTTTGTGAGAGTAGAGGATGAGTTTGGGTCCTTTTGGACTGTTGATGATGAGGAGTTTAAGCGCGGGCGCCACATACAGCGAGGTCGCCCTCGGAAATACGCCGCTGATGAGAACTTTGACGAGCTGCTCGTACAGTAAGCACTTCCGCCTGCCCTGCAAACTCCAGAGGCCCAGCCCCACCTGCATGCTCCACCCTGAGTGTTGTCATCATGCTTTTTGTGTTTAGCTCGCCATCCATCATGCTTTCACAAGGTCTGCCTCCATCATCCTATTATTTCTACCCATGAAATGCAAAGTGTTGAAGATAGTTGTGTGGTATTGTCAAGTGATTGAACATCTTAGAACTATAGCCTTAATATCCACATTACTACACCAGTAAATGTATTTAGTTCTTATACGAAGTGCATTGATTTCTTTTTATGGAATAAGATACCGTAGCTGAGGAATGCATGCTAGGTGAGACATGAGTCTGTGGTTGTAATTACATTTTTCTGTTTGCAGAAGTCCAGCCTTAGTGAAGAACATTCAGACCAGCTTGGGCTATGGTCCGACCCTCTCTGCTGCCTTCCAGGTAAAAATAAATAGTGACTTCATCTTTAGCTGCCTCACTCAGAACTTTACAAAAAAACAGTAAATAATAACCGTCTCTCTCCGTCGCATATGCCCAGTCACCTACTCTTTGTTTTTAGGGGATGTACTGGTATGAAAAGAGTGATGGGCAACTGAGAAAGTGCTGACAGCTCTCTTCCGTTTCAAATTTAATGCCTCGGGCTTTGCTTTTCAGGCTTCGATGGCAGAAAACAACATACCTCTATACACTACTGCTTCCATTGGAAGTCCCACCCTCAACTCCCTGGCCAACGCCATCCGTGAGGAGATGAATGGAGCGATGGACCATGGAAACAGCAACGGCAGTGACAGCAGCCCGGGACGCTCGCCCCTGCAAGCTATGTGAGTGGCACGCACGCTTTCAATCTCCATCCACCACACGACAAGAGGGGAGAGGAAAAGAATTTCAGCTGCTTACTCCAGTGAGACAAGCAACACAATAAAATAATAATTCTGATGAAATAATTTCAATGCCCACCCAAAGTGCTCCAAAAATGACCTAATACGTGGCATTAGATGAAACCGAGACAATGCTGGAGAGGACAATAAATAAAGTGATATTGGAGTGGTGTGTGGGGTCACGGCCAGAGCTGTGGCTGGCCTCCCTGCAGAAAAGGAAACTCCACCTTTTCAGAGGAAGAAAAGCCCGGAGCCCGTCTGTTATTTTACCAGCAAGTTTATGAACCCTCCTTTATGTGTCCTGCTGTCTGTCTGAGGCCCTCCATAATCAGCATTCCAATTTGTTAAAATATTTACAAAATGCCAGAACACAGAGTGTCAGCGCTGTTGGCTCCGACACGGTGAAACACGAGCCGCAACACCTTCACAAACGCCTCTGAGCCGCTGAAAGAAATACAACACAAAAGCATAATTAGTCTGGAGGACATCATCCAAGATTCTCATGTAGGAAAGTTGCGGTCGGCCTGGAAACCGCAGCTCCCCGTTCACTTGTTGTATAGGAGTGTCTGCTAAGTTGTTTGAAGCCTAAAATAATACGGCACATGCTGCATCGTTTCCAGATGTGGGGGCAGACCACCGACCGATGTGCAGCATGGGTAGACTCGGGGAAGGCCTCCTGAAATGTCTGAGCTTTGGGGGAAATTCTGCCTGAAAACAAAAAAAGGTGCAGTAATGAGCTCCTGGCCAAATGGAGGAAAGTGCCATCCCTAATCACTGTGAACATAGCTCTGAGCATGGCTGTGGAACAGGAAAGGCAGAGACAGGATGGGTGTGCTGGCCTAAAGGCAGCCTGCTTCTCCCTCTGCCCCTCTGTTTCTATCTTTAGGCTGAAGGAGCTCACAAACTCTTTCCCCATAATTATGTCTATAAGCTTTATTCAAGCACAAAATGAGTTAAATCTGTTTTCTTTAGCTTTTAAAGAGCTTTATTCTCTTATTAACAAAACATACCCAGTGTTTCATGCCTACGGATTGAGCATTAAATGTTATATACAGTAGCACTACCACTGGTAGTCTCGTGCTCAGGGAATAAGCGATAAACTAACATGTGCAAAGAACACCCCTGTTTCACTGTGACGCTTCGGCTCCAAATACAAGTTTCGTCACCGCTGAGTAACAGCATGTGTATTCCACATGTGCCCGTGTGCTGCTGGTTGACAGGACGCAGCTTTTTTAACACTGCAAGCAAACCAGAGCACTTACCCAGAGACTTCTAATTATAAGCAAAGTTGTAGAATCAGCATGAAGTTCAATAGCATAATAACAACAATTTCATGTCTGCCCTGCGGCCACAGAGTCAGACCTGAGGCAACGGCACTTGTGGAGTTACTTTGATGTGAAAATGATAGAAAAGCTGACTTTACTTTTTCCCCTTTTTATAATTTCCACAAAAATATGTCAGCTCATTAGCATATGAGCATCTCCATCACAATAGTTGCAAATCACACAAGACACCCTGGTGGGAATAAATCAAATGTGGGCTTTGGTGATGAAGAACGTGCCAGTTGTCCCTTGTTGTTGTAGTAAATGAGCCCGGTGCCTCATCCTGACACCGCTCCACCTCCACTACAGCAGCCTGGCACCGCGGGTTAGAGCGGCAAGTCCCCTGCAGCTGCTCATAATGTTTTAGGCTTCTTTCTTTTCTTTTCTTTTTTTCTTTTTTTTTGCCTTTCTCCTTTCTGCCACAGCCAGGCCTCCTCTCCCCCTGTTCTTTATTCCTGCTCTGTTTCTGTAATGAGAAATTTGGCAGATCTCATCTCTTTAGTGGCTCTTTTGCCCAGGCTGTGAGCTGGGGGGGGGGGGATCATGTTTTTGCCTTGTTTACAAGTGACAGCGTTATTATTCTCATAAGGGCTCTGTTTCTTATCGCAGTGTTGTGCCGAGCGCGCCGCTGCTGCTCTCCTCACGCGCCTTTCCTGCCAGCGCTTTTCTTCCCTTATTGACACTTGGTTGAAAATATGCATTAATTCTGGAGTTTAAAGCATGTACGGCGGTGTCTGGTCGCTGTGTTTGCTTGAAGTTGATTAATGATAGAAGCCGGCGCAGGGTCGTCCTCTGGAGACCCGCCTCGCAGGTTGTGCATGTTAACGAGCAGGAAGGGGAACACACAGCGCGCCGCTGATCCTCCGCCACCAGGAGGCTGACAACGGCAGCCCACTCGCTCAGCACAGTCCATTCTCTCCTCTCCTCGTCTCACGTTGTTAATCTTCCTCATTTATCAATTCTAAGTGAATACCCTGTTGTCGGTTGCCATGAAAATAAAAAGCCTGCAGCTTTGCTGGGATTGGAATACATCAAAAGAAAGCTGAAATTATCATCGGCACCAGTGAGGCCCCCGCTCACGGTCTCATTGAAGCCAGACATTTGTTTTTGTTCCCCTGTTTCCTTTTTTTTCTAAACAGAATCAGCACAGGTCTGTATCGGTGTGTGCCGGCGTCTGTGAAACGCTCTTAAAAAAAGGATTGGAGAAAGTTAAAGATAGCAGAACTGAAAACTGCATTTTTACTCTCCCCTGCTCCTCCAGGCATCACATCAGCGTTAAGGAGGAACCACTGGACCCCGAAGACCACGAAGGGCCCCTCTCCCTGGTAACGACTGCCAATCACAGTCCGGATTTCGATCACCACAGAGATTACGATGACGAGCAGGGCCACGACGACATGCTGTGAGGCTAGCGCCGCCCCGCCCCGCCCCGGCCTCAGCGGCAGAGGCAGTCTGGGTCGTCTGGGAGACGGAAACGCTCCGCAGATAACAAACACTGAACTGCAGTCTCCGCCGCTGATGACAGTACTCAAATGTCTCCAAGTTAACTTTTTAGTGCCATTACAATACATAGCAAGAACACACACAAGAAAACACAGAATACGCCCCACACGAGGGATTTTTCTTTTCTTCTTCTGATTCCTTTCTACTGTTGATTCAAGTAAAGCTTAAAAAGTGAAAACAAACTTCATTTCTACTCATGCGTCAGATGGACTTGTTTGGTACGGGGCCGATGTGTTCGTGGTCAGAGACCCTCGCCGTGCAGCCAGGACGGACTGCACTCGGCAGACTGCAAGAGGGGTTGTGTGCCCCCCCCCCCCCCACACACACACACACACACACACTCTCTCTCCCTCCCTCTCCCAGACACACACATCAGACCACAAACTAGAGAGAATGACTGACGTTTAATTTACATCGTGTGTGTGTGTGTGTGTGTGTGTGAGGGAGAGCGAGTGCATACTTCTGTTCATTGTCACTGCCTTCAACACTTCTCATTGGTTTGATTCCATCTATGGTGGGAGGGATGTTGTTTTTATGTGGGTGTACTTTTTGTTGGGGTGGGGGGGTGAGAGGTTATAGAATATCAAGATAATGTGTCTTTTCCATTCAATGCTGTTATTGATGTTGCATCTTTTTCTTTCTTTTTTTTTTTTTGGTTTATTTCTTTAAACTGATCAGACCTCATGCCCATGCTGTGGAGATTCTGTGTGGTCAGCACTTGATGATGAATGTTTATGATTTCCTTTCATGTTGTTCTTTTTTAACACACACATGATGCAGAATGTCAGATACCAAGTAGTATTTTTCTGTCATTTATTCCACAATCTTCAAAAAAAAAGAAAAAAGAAAAAACAGTCACCGCTCTGTCCCTCACGCCCTCCTCCCTCTTCCCTCCCCCTCCTCCTCCTGCTCATGAAGTCCATTGGCAATGCACTACTCATAATGAAGGCTCTCTCCACGCATCAATGAAGTTTAATTTAAGATGCGAGTGAATGACAGAGAAATCATGCAGGTTATGATTTATCCTTATGAAATTATACTTTAAAACAGCCCCTCACGGCAGAGCATGTTGAGCTGCAACAGAATTTCTGATCACTTACAAGGGTTTTATAAAGCAAAAATGAAAATGTCAGGTGTGCACCGGCGAAATAATGATTTAGACCAACTAATTGTGATTCCTGAACACAACTGTCATTGTTAATCAAACGCGTCTGCTTTTCCACACTGTAATTTCATTCGGTGCTTGAAGATAAATGTGCATTCCCTGTAGTTTTATTTGTGTCACGCGCATGACTAGTTTTAAGTTTTAGTGAGTGTTAATAATTGCACACCGGGTGAAATGCTCGCTTTCTTTCATCAAGGGGAAACAATCCCAGGACTTGCAATAAGACGTAAACATCGCACATTCCAGCATTTGACAGCCATCGTAAAGGGCCCAAATATATACAGTGCATGCCATTTAGGGAATGTGGATACCTCGACGTTCACGGTCACCCAAAAAGCCAATAGTTGTAGTCCACAACGTTGAACCAAGTGGAATCCACATGTGGTTTCAGCTCTGGTAGGGAGTTAAATTAGAAAGAAACCATGAATTTCAAGACTGCCATCAACCACTTTTAATTAGTTTTATTTATTTTTAGTGTTATTACTACTTCATGTTTTATTCGGCCTTTTTCTTCTTTCTTTTGCTTTTATTATTTGATGTGTTTTAATATCTTGTTCTGTGACTACCAAAGATAAACTACAAAGTCAGTGTTGTGTGTTCCATGCAATCGCAGATAAGGCCAAATATCTCTCCTCCGTTCTCTTCCATCGGACGATCTCAGCAGCTGTGATCGAGCCGGTGGCAGATCGAATCGAGGGAAATGCTCCTCAAACTGGTGTTTTCATTCATTCATTCATTCATTCTTATAAAAAAAAACAAAAACCAAAGGGGTGTCTTGAACAGGACAGCTGCAGTAATGTTTGCAGTGACCAAAACTGAGTGGGAGGCGCTGAGAGTCTGACTACATGATGACCAAATTAGGGAAACGTTTTGTCTTTGGGGCCAGTGAGTGGAAAAGGGAGCTTCTTGGTCAGGAGCAGCAAAGGGTATGTAGATAAAGTCGAAGGGGGGAAAAAAAGTATACTGGTAAATGGGGAAAGCTTTGCAGAGAACAATGTGAAACGGATTCAATACTTCAACTGGACCACACAATGATTCAATGTTTCTCTTCTTTTATTCCTTATTCATTTGTATCCTGTGAAATGATTGTATGCCACTTTTTAGGGGTTTTAGCGTCTTTGTTAACATTGGCAAGACCTTATGATTGTGTTTAGTTTCTGTCAACGTATTACTTTTTATATTAAAAAACACTCCTGTCAACTGATAAGCTGGGTACAAGGTACTTTATGGCAGTTATTGTTATTATTATTATTATTATATTTTTTAAGTTCACCGCTCATTAACTAAAAAGGAAAAGGGCAATCTGTGGTTTCCAGAAGATGTATTTAATATCCAGGCAGCTGTGGGATGGGTCAGTTACAGCCAGGCTTGGATCGTGAGAACAGGGCCGAGCTCATCCACAAACCCCCAGTCATCTGGCTGGTTTGTTTGGTATTCAAAAAGGAGGAAAAGCGCTGGTAGATTAGAACATTCTCAGCATGTGTAGCTTGACATTACTAAAGATAACAGCATGAGAAAACCGTTCGTACGCATACCTCAGTTCAAACCTATAGGGAATGAGTCAATTAAATGCGGAGAAAAAACAAATACACAAACATTTCACTCAGTTGCACTTAGTTTTTATGTCTCGCATGTGTAGTCTGATACTATAGAGAGAAAATTACAAAACAAGAGAAAAGAAAATGAAATTAGAGCTTGTTTATCTTAAAGGTTTCATCCTTTTTTTGCCAAACCAATCCAAACCTCAGGCCTTTTGTTCATTGAAATATCACCCAGCTGTGTGTGGCACCGTTCATCCTGTCAAAGTCTGTTCTCTGATGTACTGATGGGTTGTTTTAAGGGCGTTCCAATATTACGTTGTACATACAAGTCCGTATAGCCTTTGTCTTTTCCTGTCCTTTAGTCTCTCTCTCGCTCTCTCTTTTTTTTTTTAAGATCAAAAAATACATTTGTGTTATGATGTTTGCTTTTATCGCGACTGCTTTGTATTAACTATGAAATAGCTATGAGAAAAACTGCTGTATGTATTGGAATAGCAAACTGTGCTGCAAATGTATTTTACTTAGTAATCCTTGCTTTAAAAAAAAAAAAAAGGAAAAAAAAATCACATCATCCACGCAGACATCTGGGTGAGCTGGGCAGGGGCAGGCTGGGGGGGAGATTATCCCCGATTTTGGATTTTAAACTGTATTATAGAAAACAGACTTTTCTCTGTTATCATTGACCTAAGCATTTTGTACAGATTTTTTTCCCTCTTTGTGTTAATCTGTTTTTTGATACTTCCTTTTGATGGTCCAACCACTGCCTTCTGTGGCTCTATGTTAAAGATTACTGCTCTGAGAAAAGGGCAGACAGGTATTTTTCCTCTACGAGATGGAGATATCTTGCATGACTAATCCCAGGGTCACAGAGATGGGGTTTGTTGTGGGAGAGTGGGGGTGAGGGGGTGGGTAGAAGTGTGGGGGAGAAGGGATGGGGGGGGGGGGGGGGGGGTTAAGTGGTCAGTAATAATATAAGGGTGTATCAATTTAATGATATTTTATATGAAATTAATAGGAAAAAGAAAAAAGTATGCAGTGCCAAGATGTAAAGAATATTGTTAAATGCTGTCTTTTTTTGTTTGAAAAATTGATTTCACTCACGCATCAAAGATGTGTCCTTCTCATCCATGTCATGTAGGTAAAACACGTTTTGTTTGGCATGAAGATATTTATATTTTTATCTCAAGGGTCACTGTAAATGAGTCAAGCAGCAGGTAGGTTCACAGGCAGACGCTGCTGGAGCCTTAACGTCCTGCAAACGGCGGCTGTGTGGCGTCAGATCGCCCAACATCACACACTGGCACCCAGGCTAAAACCATTGTTTCATCCATCACCAAGCATCCAGCCCGCTGTCATTCCGTCCCCCTCTTTCTCCCTCTCTCACACCACACTTTGTTTTTTTCCAGATGGAGGGGGAGGGAGGGAGGGAGGGAGGGGGAGGGCAGCAGCCCAGGAGCTGTCATGGCGCACTCATCCTGCAGCAGCTTTCTTTTTCTTTCTCTTATTTTTTTTGTTCTTTGAAGATGTACTCTGTAGTTTCTTTTTTTTTATTTTTTTTTTTTAGAGAGAAATATTATTGCTCATCACTTCCATCAGTCTGTAACCTCCTCATCATTCCTCGTCTGTCTGATGCAGACCACTCTGTTGTAGTCAGTGGCGATGACTGACGTGAGCATTCTAAACATGCAATAAAATGCTGGTTGTTCAGATGGTTTCCTCCGAGTCTCTCATTGTATCTGTTTTGCGCAGAGTGGCAACACGGAGCTGCACATTCTTATCGCATCACGTGTGATTGGACTCTAGTGATGACAGAAGAAAGGTGTCATGCAGAGTTAAGTAGTCATCTACAGTTTGAATACATTTACACTACTTTTTATTTTGACTAGCACGTGGAAGAGGCACTTCTTGCAGCATTTAGAAGGCTTCAAAATGCAAAACGCAAGCTTGTGTTTGGCTGTCATCTACTGTAAAGTCAATCAGTGCCTTAGAAGTTGAGAGAATACATTTCTGACTGATACAAACTCATTACCAGGTATATTATCGTGAATGTTTCAGTTTTGCTGATGGCATATTTAAAACCCCTCTCAGTGCTGTTTTCCTCATTATTTTGGCTGTTCCATACAGACCTGTGTTTGTCATCCGCTGCAGGACTCTCATCTCAGCATCAGCAGTAAATTATATCGTAATTAAAAAGAGACAGTTAAACTGTCTTTTCCTAACAGCAATTTAGGTAACTGCATTTGATAAGCTATAAATTGTAACAGCATTAAAATTCCAGAAATAATAGCGGATATGGATTTGGTGACGGGAGCTAATGCTGATGACCAAGACTTGCGTTTTTTACGATGGTGCCACAGGTCATGTTGGCCACTAAACAGGCGACAGAGATCAAGTCTAAGCACTTTTAATCTTGTGAAACAAGCAATTACAAATAGTTGCATTGATTTGTTAAAAAGCTTTAGGTGACATAAATCGTTTCTTGCTTAGCGTATTGCTGGAAAACATAAATGTCAACTGTATTATTAATTAAGGCCTTTGAAAGACAAGATTTAATGGAAACGATATAAAATCACAAGCAATCCTTCCGTGGGCAGTATTTCACTGGATGGTCAGGATTCCGTGTTGTTTTCATGACACTGATCACAAACTGGATCAGATAACATAAAGTTAGGGAACACACCGTAATGGGAGGTGTTTGCGTTTAAAAGTCATCCAGAGCATTCACATAAATGATTCTTAAGACACAGTAACGCAGAGAGGCACTAGCATATGGTATTATTATAGACCATAAAGGTGGATGAAATACGGGAACAGTGGGTCTCTGTGGATATATTGGTGCAGTGACATGATCAGCCAATAGTGGCCCTCTACGCGTAAATCTAAATGTCTCTGCAGACCATTGACAACACACCAGTGGAACTTCCAAAACATGATATTTTGCTGCAATTCCTTATCAATCAATCATTGTACATGAAACAAACCAGTGTTTAAATGTGGTTCTATTATCTCTGATTCCTTTGACGGTCCGCTCACCCAATCACAAACATTACCTTACCTGTGGTGATATAGCCATGCAGAGAGTTTGGGTTTTATTTGCCCAGGTTCGAAAATGTCCACCTCTGAGATTTCTGCCTCAAGTAGTGGTGGGCGATACCGCTCAATAATACCAGGAGCAGAATCACAGATATTGATGCCGACACTAATGTACTATCATGTAGGGGGGGAGAGCCGCGTGTCATGATTTTAGGCTACTTCTGAATGCATTTTCACTACCACCGAATCAAACCTAGTGAAAACAAGACTTCTCATTCGGCCAACCCCTAGCATCAAATCAGTGGAATCTTATTCGTTGTGCTCACGGCAATGATACACTGAAAAAAAAATCAACATCTACATTTTTTTTTTTCGGACACAAAGTCCAGATAATCCACAGACCTCACTGTCAACGGTTTCCATTGGAACTACTTTCTACTGAAGAAATAGTCCCTATGAAAACTGTTGATTTTTGTGTTCTTTAAATTATAAAGATATATGAGTGATAGGGACATGGACGACACGGTAGCAATTGTTATAGGAGCAGTTAGCTTAACGTTTTTCACAATAATTGAAGAAATATGACATTTTAAGAGTTGTTTTTTTCTGTAAGTCAACTTACAACAACCTGTATGGCTGCATTGACCTCATCCTGTTGCAAATTTTGCGGCCATTTGTCTGTTCCAAATTTTCAGGGATGGAGCTAGCTGGCTTTGTAGGAACATCAAGTCATCCTTCTTAATCCTGACTTCAAAGCTCTCATTAGTCGATTGTTTCTCCAACTGGCGGATACAGCCGTCCATGAACTCAACACCAGACCTATTTGTATCATCGAACAAATCGGACATGTGGGCGGTGATATTATGAAAATCCCATTTTCACCAAGAAGAGAAAAGAATATGTGAAAAGTTAGGCATGATAAAAAATAAAAATACTCTCAGTAAGTTAAAACTTTGGCTTATGGATCAAAATTACGAGATACTGAGTCAACAATCTTATCTTAGTATCATAATTTTGATTTGATAAGTTTTGATTTGGACCTAGTATGTCATTTTGACGAACCATGACTATTTTGTATTGTTATCATGTTTCATCAAATGGCCTATTCTTGACAGAAATGGGCTTCCATATATTTTGGTGGGTTGAAACCAGGCACATTTTTCAGTGCTGTGGGCACCACAAATGAAGTTCCATTAACCTCCATTATCTTAAGGTGGAGGCAGAAATCTCAGAGATATCTTAAAACCTGGAACAATCAAAAGCAAAACTAATCTATAATGCCTAGATACTACTTGAGGTAAGTGACAAAGTGTGTCTTTTTTTTCCTGAGCTGACACTATAACAGATCACCAGTCACATTATTTAGTTGTGTTATTGCGAAAACAAACGTGGACGGCTGTTCACTTCATTGTAATTAAAGCGTGGCACAGCCTCATCCATTCACACAAGAGCTTCAGTCAAATAGTCAAAGCTGGCAAACTCCCAACATTGCAGTGAGGCAATTAGCAGTCCTGCAGTGTTTGTTATTCATGGTTTGATGTAAAAATTTGTTTATTAAGATGGGCTGCAGGCGCTGGTGTGCAATAGACCTGCTTGTAATTAGATTCCAATTATTTGTCTGTTTCTGATATTGTAAACTGGCACTTACCACATCAGTTAAATTGACACACTGCACTGCTTGGTTTACTCGGTAATTAAAATGTGTTCTGTTAATTAGATGATGACCACTTTATTTCAGGGCTCTCATGTTTGGGCTCCTCGGCGGCTCACTGTTTGGATCATGAGTTGCCAGACGCTTCCCTAATCAGCCCTTGTTTTGTTTCAATTACCACCTGCTGTTCAAAAGGCATGCCTCGCTGCCCCCCACCCCTGCATACACACACAGACACACACACACACACACATACTAAACAATACCACGAGGCCTGCTTTACTACCAGCTCCCGCTCCAACAATCACAACAATCAGTAATTCACAGCTGGGCCTGCTTTCTTCTTTATTAGAAGGTACAGCTAGGTTTCAAAGAGAGTCCAAGCAATTAAAAAGGGAACTAAAGGAAGATGAAAGTATAAAGGTACTTATCACATCAGTTAGCAGGCCTCGTGTGAGTAGCCAATGGTAATTACGCTCATTGAGTAAATAGCCGAGATGCTCGGATGTCTCCTTCTCTAGGTAACAGAGGGTTAAGGGTGGGGGAGCTGTTGGATCCACTGATGGGTTCACTAACTGGAGATGACTAACAATACAATGCAGGTGCTGATGGGAACTGAATGTGGATGTCCTAACTGTTGGTTAAAGTTGCAACGTTGTTATGGCAACCCAAATCCCCACATTTCTCTGAAATCAACAGTTTCAGTTGCATATTTGGCTGTTTTGTGTTTTTTAATTCTTTTTGACCACGTCAGGGAAGTTCTAGGTGAAGCGTTAAAGTTTATTCTTGCCTTTGGAAATGACAGTTTGACAAACAATCCCAACTCGAGGTCCACTTCCTAGCCTTTTATGGAGTTTTTAACCGTATACGGTCTTCATCAGTGGATGGTGTCAGCTCAATTGGTGTGAAGATTGATCTGTAAGACAAGTAAGCTCATTAGCTGTTATGATTGCATCCATCACTTTAGGACCAATTGTCTCTGTTAAAAGTCATATGACAGTCGCCAGCTCAGAAAAGAGGCTCCATTGAAGAAGTTGAGGCCAAGTCACGTAAATACAACAGTAAATGCAAACCAAATCAAGACCAAAAGTGCACACTTCTTTATTAACATAAGAAACTATGAAAAGCCTGGTGATATACTATATTTTTTTCTTATTGTCAACAAATCCCAAGAAAAGACCCGCACCCACAATTCAATTCAATTCAATTCAATTTCATTTATATAGCCCAATATCACAAATCACATTTGCCTCAAAGGGCTTCAATGAAATGATCCTACAAACAAGTATTGTTTGTGGATCCAAAGCCTGATATATCTTATTCCTCTTTGCCATAGAGTTCCATTTTTGTCCAAAAACGATTAGAAACACATCAATGAGCCAAACTGCTGCACAGGGTGGCATGTTCCTTCATTATGATGATCATGAGCTCTGTAATATGTTGTGAGGCAATCCCACATACACCATCCTGCTGCTATATATATACTTACTCGAGCACCACATGTGTATTAATCCAAAGCTGAAAATGTTTCCCTTACAAGTATACTGTCTACTACTGCTGTTTGAGTAACCTTTGCTAAAAACTACAGTGTCCAGCTGTTTTCTTAAAATGTACATCTTCAGTAGGAACCAATGCGCTTATGCTCCAGTGCCACAAAGACAGTTTTGAGAGCTGGACTAACACATTGTTGGTTTAGGTCTTTTTATGGGATTTGTTGACAATAACAAAATATAGAATATTGTCCACCTTGTATCCTTTAAGGGGTTTTGTTATGAGATCAGTGAACCCTCCAGCATCCAAAGGGTACACACTACCTGACACGCTGCAAAGAAAACGTCCAACAGATAGAATCCCTTAGATTTGACTGGTTTTGGAGAGAAAGGAAACCTCAGATCAATCATATTACCCTTTTTTTTTTTTTTTTTTTCAGGTGAAAAACGAGTCAACAAGGCTTGAGACTTGGGCTGCAGCCATGTCCCTATCAGAACATAAAGTACTGCATCATCACTTTTAACCTGACGATGTGTAGCGCCTCAGGTCCGCTGTAGACAAAATAACTCTCATGATGAACTGCACTGGACGTCGCACTGGCTTGTGCTCATGTGCCAGCATCCAGCATTACGGTAAATAAAAAAGTAAAAGTGTTTTGTCTGAATAATTGAAGAGATGCAAAACAACATGAATAATTACGCCTCGCTCTCGCACTTTGTGTCATAGTGAATTAGCAGAGAAGTGGCTACTGCTGGGACTGTTTTTAAAAGGGATGATAGATTTCTGATCAGGTGAGGAGAAGACTGTGTTACCAAAAACGAGGTACTGAGTATTTGTTTGGTTTCACACAGCTTGCAAGCCATGGTGGAGTCAATGCTGCAAGACTGAAAAAACTGATACACTGATGGAATTGCATTTCAAATTGTTTAAAGGACTGGGTTTGACATTTTGACAACTATGCTTATTCTCTTTGTTGCCGAGAGTTAGATGAGAAGATTGATACCACTCCCAATGTCTCTGTGCTAAACGTGAAGCTACCGCCAGCACAAGGTTAGTTTAGCTTAGCACAAAAACAGGGGGAACCAGTTAACCTGGCACTATCCAAAGGTAAGAAAATCCAAGATATACCGTGTGAGTTAGTGAAGGGGTCATGTTACTTTATTTGTGTCACTACAATGCTTATCCAAGAGAATGCAGACAGCCGTGTACCATGAGAGAGAAGAGGCCACTCTTAAGAACTCACATGACATGTTTTGATTAGAAAAAGATTTTAACAAACGTTTCTGACTCGAGTTCAGTTCACTGAAATAATGGTTCCGAATCGGAGCAAAACTGCAGCATGAATCTTGTAGCTTGATAGAGTAAGTTAGAGAATATGTGGTTTAGTACACAGCGGTGGTGTAATGTAACTAAGTACATTAGTTACATTACTGTACTTTAGGACAACGTAGAGGTACTTGTACTTTACTTGATCGTTTCCATGGCATTTTCTGCTACTTCAGCAATTGACTGGTACTGAACAGTGCTGTTCAGTTTCTTTGTTTAAGAAAGCAGCCTTCTGAGTGCCTCTGCATAGTCATATCTATTTTCATTCAATTTCAAAAATTCAATATATCGGCCGCCATATCGGTGATCGGTGAATGTCTCCCCTCTAAAATTTATATCGTATCAGTATCAGTCTCCGAAATACTGTATCGGTCGGACTCTAGCTGATACCCCCTATTTCAAGTCTTTGTGCGAAGCTAAGCTAACTGGCTGCAGCTGTAGCTTCATGTTTGGAGTGTACAGTACTCTTATCTAACTATCGGAAAGAAAGCAAATAAATGTATTTTACAACATGTCAAAGTATTCCTTTAGTACAAACAAAAACAAATTTATTTAATGTAACAATAACACACATAACAACTCCATCTGTTAAACGACCTACAATTATATATTTAATACATATAGTGGTCATAAATGATCTACAACTACATAATCCATATATTCTTAAATGCAACCAAACAATACACACAAGCTTTCATTAGGGGTTCAAGCCCCGAAGGGTTTGTGCTGGTTTATTATTAGCGTTCAAACCGCATATTTT
This sequence comes from Coreoperca whiteheadi, assembly GCA_011952105.1. NCBI lineage: Eukaryota > Metazoa > Chordata > Actinopteri > Centrarchiformes > Sinipercidae > Coreoperca > Coreoperca whiteheadi. The sequence goes on along the minus strand of CM022473.1, from coordinate 7,236,438 downwards.
GGTGGATATGTCCACATAAGTACCTGAAACATACCCTGAAAGGTTCATTCAAATTGAGCTCTAGGGGGCGCTACAAATGCAAATTGGACTATAAATCAAGCATTGTTTGTCCAATCATCACAAAGCTTCCAGGATATGCCCACATATCCTTGGACTATGAATTATGATTATGAATCAGAAATTGTTTGCTTTCTTCATTCTATTTGTAAAAGTGCAAAACAGGGAGATTTCACTGCTTTTTTTAACATATAGACCACATTTGACCAGGTCCAAAGCTCTAAACCTCCAACGTCTGTGTTCGCGTGAACCCTGGAATTGCCGCTTGCAGCTATATTTTGATTTTTGATTTAGAACATCGCTCATGTGGAAATTTAAATTGTAGCTTTGTGGTTCTCTGACAGGTTTAGTTAAAAAGAAGTGCATCATTGTAAACTGTAGATAGCCTTCATTGCCAACAGTCTGCATTTCTTTTCACTTCTCTCCTGCTCTGATTCCTATATGGGCTTTCTTCCCTTCCCCTGTGAATCTAATACTTTTTTCCCCTCCTTCCTTTCAGAAAAAGCTATCATTTAAACATGTCATGGGTAGTGTTTACCTGCAGTGAACCTTGATTGAGAAAGCCTGTGACTTTACACTGATGCCCCCCTAATCTGTATGACTGGCATGCTAATTTCTCTGACGCTGCCATTCAAAACACAAACATGAAATGTTGGTTTTAGAACCGAGAGACCTGGTAGAGTGAATTTCAAGTGCTTATTCAAATATTTCATTAAAATGTAAATTTTTACAAGGCCGTACGTCTAGCTGTGCACAAGGCATGACTTAAGAAGTTATGAAGTTATAACCGCATTTCTCTCTCTGATGCCAATTAACTGGTGGGGAGAATATAATGTCCTTACCTTGTTTTATCGCTGCATAAAAGCGCACCAACAAATACATCACATGCAACAAGAGTTTCAGGTATTGACAGCTAAGATTGGTGGACAGGAAGAAAAAAAAAAAATAGAAAGTCAAACACGAAGCCTCCTGCAGAGTGGTGGCTAATCAATTCTCTTATCTTCACAAAGTGCAAATGAAGTGATTCAAATTAAGGTTATGCAAAAGAAAGGAGTGAAAGAGAATTGTAAATAAGTCAGACGGCCTCACAGCTGGCTGCTGCTGTTGGACATATAGGTTTATGTCAGACATTTGTCAGGACTAGAAAACAACCTGCTAAAGGTACACTTTACTCAGGGTTGGAGTGAAGCAAAGAAAGGCCATAATAATTTGGATTTTTATACCTGAGTGTGACATTTAACCAACATGGATTCTTTCATGATGAAATTTAAATGTTAAAGGTCCAGCGTTTAACATTTAGGAGGAGCTATTGGCGGAGATGGAATATAATATTGATAAGTATGTTTTCATTAGTGCATAATCGGCTGAAAATAGGAATCATTGTGTTTCATTACCTTAGAATAAGCTGTTTTTATCTACATAGGGAGCGATGTTTCTACAGTAGCCCAGCACAGACAAACCAATCACTGGCTCTAGATTGTTCCTTTCGCGTTTCTCACAAGTTTGGCGGCCACCGTAGTTTCTCCTGCACGCTTGGAACGAGAGGGTGAGACGAGCAGTATTCAAATGGTTGCAATCTGCAGTTTCACTGCTGGATGCCACTAAATCCTATATACTGGACCTTTATGTATTTTACTATGAAAACCACATTTCTAAACTTATATGGTTTGAATTCCCCTCTTTGGAATTTCTAAGCTTTAATATTAAAGCTTGGACATTTGTTTTATGTGAAATTCAATCCAAATACTATAGAGAGATGGTTTTCAGAGTCAATTATTTCAGTTAGAAGTGGGTCCAAAGTGACCCGGCTAGCTAGCCCTTTAGCATTATTTTAATATTTCTTTCAGCATATCATATTCTAGATATTTCTCATTTTTTTATTTAGAATTCCTTTATTCAGGAAATTAAGCTTTTGAATTGTTACCTCAACTTTCCATGAGTAACAGCAACTGTTTGCATTTCTTATGGAAATGTACACCAACCTTTCATTCTTCTGAGTAATTTCTGTCAGGTATATACAGTATTCTCAGTGACCCACACCCCATGTTCTTAGCATCACCACTCAGCTACATTATTATTTTACACAGCAAGACAATTTTACATTGATACATGTATCCTAGCTGTTGAACATATGGTTTACACACTGATTACAAATATGTAAAAGGGTATCTGCCATTGCAATCATATCAGCCTACTTTATAGTTAACTAACATTATTTTTCAGTAGTTGTTTTGCAGGTATTAGCATGACTAAGTAACTTTGTAGCTAAGTAGCATATTTTAGAGAGACCAGTTGAACTATTTGCCACTGATAATTTGATGATAGGTACGTAATCGTATTGTATGTATATGTTGATGTGCCATTTAAAGCATTTTCTTGATTTTGCATTTTGCAGTCACTTTGAATCTGACATCTCAGATGAACGCGACCCAAATTATTGCTACGTTTTCTATATGTATATAGTATATGTATATACATTTTCCTTATGTATGTATTGATGTGCCATTTAAAGCATTTTCTTGATTTGATTTCGTATTTATTTCAGTCAGTGATGGGATAATACTTTGAATCTCAGATGAATACGACCCAGAAAAAATAAAGAATATGTGACAAAAGAAAAAAAATGCTAATAGTGTGTCTGAGGGGTGTTTACCTTCTGCTTGAAAGTTTGAAGGAACATTTGACAAAGTCACGACACACAGAGATTCCCCTGCAAGGCCAGAAGATGTATCAATGAATAAACAGTGGCATGTTGACGTGTAGGGTGTTTGTCTGGCTGATATGTGCGGTTTTCCCGCCTTGATCAGGCACCGAAACTTCAGTGACAAGAACCTCCGGGTTTGTATCGCTTGAGGTTCTTTACTCTCGACTTTTATTTCTTTATTTATTCTCTCATTTTTAACTTGCAGGGGGAAGAAGACAAAATGGTTGCAGGTGGTGATGAAAATAAGAGCCATCCATCATTATTTATTAGGCATGAAAAAGATACACAATAATGTAATTTAATCTCTCAGCAGACAATTATTTCCACATATTGATAACGCAATGCGAAAAGTGCCATGAATCCTAATATGATGTTTGCTTTTATTGGTGTATGATACAACCATAACAAATAATGTAATTGTATCAGGGAGAAAATGTGATTATTTGCACATGCTAACATTATAATATCAATCTGCCGCAGACAATGGTATCATATTATTTTGCTGTGCTTAACTAGTTACAATTTGCATTAAGTTATTATGTCTGGGTGGCAATAAAGACGGCTCTCTCCCTCTGGTCTGTGCTTTTCTTAGTTTCTCATTACAGCTCTGTGAAATTTTGGAAGGTTTCAAGTCCAACAGCCTGCATGATTTCTGATTTGAAGAGGGAAACTTTTACATGGAGTTTTAATGTGATTTTCTTTTCTGGCTGTGTGCTGTAGCCTTAATCTATTCATTTGCAGCTCCAATCCAAGCATAGATGACTATCCGGTACTCATCCAGGCCAGTCTGAGGTTAAGGATGCACGACACAATAGACACAATTACTATGCAAATGATAGTGCCAGAAACAAAAACACCTTTTCCATTAAAAAGTAAAATGCTTTAAATATTTGCATATAGGTGCACTGATTTGGTTATTCCCAATTTCAAGATGATTAACATTAATGAAGGAGCGGCTTGATGCACCGACTGTCAGGCCACATCAGGCCACCTCTGTAACCTCCTCTGTGTTTTGCATGGCGAAGCATTCACGCCATAGTGAACTAATGACCACGTCAACCCGTGTAAAATTAGACCGTGCATCTACACAAGTGTCATCCTGACATTATGAGAATGTTTTATTGATGACTCATTATTAGCAGTCCAGCAGTGAGGTGAGCTTGATCCACCCAGAAGATGCAAAGTGTAATAATATTAATGCCTGCTTAATTATTAATATCCAAAACCTAATCCATCTCTGCAGAGAATATGTACATATTTTAGTGTCTCATTTGAATTTTTGCAACAAACACACACCTTAAAACCATTAGACAGCCGTGGTAATGACAAGTTTAAATGGGCTGATTTTTAAGAATTAATGTGTTGTTGCCACTGCATGGCCTGCGCTGAAAGAAAGAGGTCTTCCTGTTTATTCTGTTTGATTCGGGAAGCGTGCAGTGGGACGCTGCACGTCCCCGTAGAGAGGCGAGCAGAGCACACACTGTGAGACGGCGTCATTCTGCACCGGAGGCTAGAGGAGTGTTTGCAAGTCATTAGTGGTTTGTAAATGATATTTGTTCCCATGTGACATATCATTTGAAATGGTTTTCTAATAATAACACCCACTGATAATAAAATAAGAGGGCCCTCATGTTGTGATTATGCTTTTCATAAATTTGTTTTTTTCAATATGAATAAGTGCTCAATGTGTTGATATGAATGTTATTCTCAGATGGTGAACATTACTCTGATACTCCAAATGACAGCTCTGCTTTAAGCTCAGGTTCAGTTTGACCAGTGAGAGCAGCTCACGCTGAGCTGGAAGAATTCTCGGGATAAAAAACGTTGGTTGTAACCTGACTTGGCTTTTTTGTAAAGGAAAAGCATCTTTCCTCTGAAGCTCATTGCACTGCATTCTTCAAGCAAAAAGCTTGAACTGTCACCTCCTTCCTTAATGACTCCTGACAAATACCCTGTCTTCCTGCTGTGCGTTTCCTGTTCGCCACAGCACAGAGCCGAGACGCCTTGGCACAGGACGCAGTGTGTCTGGTGAATAGGGAGCCATACTGCTGCTCTAACACCATTTGCCGTGTATTTTATGAAATGAACCAGCGGCTCGGAGATCAATAGGCCCCCGTGGTGAATGCGAACAACGCTACCGGGTCCTTATCAGGAGCCCGCTGCCAATCTGTGGCAAGCGAAGCCTGCACCTTCCCTGGATACACCATTGGTCTTTGAAATTAAAGTTGACGCCTGTAATCCAGGGAAATGGTCCCTCTACTCTCGCTTAACACCGGTTTAGTTTCACCCCAGCTGATGATAAAGCATGACAGAAATACAGAGCACTATCTTCTTGCCGGAGTTGATAGGTTCTGCCAGCTTATCAGGAAACAGGCAGCTAACCTTCTTGTGCCTGGCCCGTGTACAAAACTGAGGAGTCAATTTACAAAAGAAGCCATGCCGGGTGGCTTGTAAATAAAACCATTCTTTCTCTACAGAAGACGAAAAAGTAAAAAGAAAATAACCAATTTTAGAATCCACCCAAAAATGAGTAAATGTATAACACAGGAGGCTAAGCGCTAGTGATAGAGTGTATTCATGTAAATCCGCCCAAGCACAGCTGCAGGAAATTGACAGGGATCTACTGGAGCGCGTTGCCTGTAAAGGGTGGGATTTACATGCCTAACTAGGGCTTAACCACCCTCCCCCGAGTTTACCTGTTACTCTCTGGCCTCTGAGCACGCGTCTGGATGGGCTAAGGTTGCACTTCTTATTTTTAATGCCTTTTCATCCCCCCTCATATCTGTCAGTCTCAGAAATGATCTCATAAATGCCACCGGGGCTACTCAGTATCGCAAAATTGGTTTGGCGTAACAGCACATCAGGAGTTCTGTTTGTTTCCTGCTCTGGAGGCCTCAAAACTTTCCACAGCAGCCCTCAGATTAGCAAAAGTTAAAGCGCATGTGTACAGCAGGATGTGCCTGACACTGAATGAGGCTGTGAGGTGTGAGTGCTGCTGCAGGACTGCTTTATGAGTAATTGAGATCACATTAATGCATGTGTTCCTCCTGAGGAGAAAGTGCAAGTCTTTTCCTTTTGGACAGGATGTGGCTTTGGGCAGTTAGGGATGGTGGGCGTCGCTCCTGGGCTCCACAGCCCTCAGCTGAATCCTAGCCCCTGCAGGCAGATTCTGCAGGCCGCTCGTGGCAGTTTAGACTAAGCAGAAAAATTGTGTTTGGCTTTCTTCTTTTTTTCTATTTTTTTAAATTTTTTTTATGAAACTCAAAAATGTTTCATCATTTGTTTTGTTCCTCTGAACCTAATGTTAGATCCCTCCAGATGATTAAAAAACACAAATAGCTAGCACCACTTCTATTAATGCTCTCGTCCTATCACACAGGAAGCAAGTGCTGATGCAAAGCGTCCCTTTTTGCCCTGTGTGTTTTGTATTTTTCCCCCCTCTAAACAATGATATTCAGAGCTAGAGCCGCCGCCAATAAAATTAATGGGAGACTTGCTGAGTCCATACAGGAAGTGGGCTTTTTAAATAAACACATTGTTTCCAAACTAATCCACACCCCTATTGTTTACAGACGGGGAACTGGGCTGGGTGCGGACCAGGCCAGGCCACCCCGATTAACCCCCCCCCCCCCCCCCCCCCCCCCCCCCCCCCCCCCACACCCCCCCCCCCCACACCCCCCCCACAAAAAAACAACAAAAAAAAAAACACACCACACAAATACCACAACCAAAAACCCACAAA
>CM022473.1:7194469-7229910 GCA_011952105.1 Coreoperca whiteheadi | reverse complement strand
GAGGTGGGGAAAAGGAGAAGGGCCCGGCCCCCCCCCTCCCCCCCCCCCCCCCCCCCCCCGTCAAGGCTACTGCGTTTTCTAAACAGAGGAGGAAAAAGATAAAACTGTCAAGCAGAACTTCCCTTTGATGTCATTTCAGGTCAACATTAGAATCTTTTGTTAAAGTTTGTCATCTAAATAAAATCAGAATCTGATCCTCCCTATTTGTGTAAGAAAATATACTATAATGATACAAAAGCTTTTGTGCATGGTTCTCAATTTTGGATGAAACGATTTCTGTACCTATTTGTGGAAATAGCGCCTAGGGCTCGAGTCTCGTCTTCTGTGGTGTCCTACTAACTGGAAAACGTGATACTGTATAGCCTTTGAACATTGATAAATACACGTCTTTGCCCACTTTCAAGTCCACATAGTGTTAGTTATCAATAGTTGGCAACCTAAATTGTCCGTCCCTTTACAACAGTCATTATTTGGGATGACCCATTGTGCTGTTACGTTTATAAGTCAGAAAGTGGACGCTAGTTAGCCTAGCTTGCTAACGTTAGCACTGATTCCCGCTAGACGACATCCACTTTTCATGCATGCTATTAATGCTATTTCAACACTGCCTGTTATCGGCGGCTCCTGCAGTCAGTGATGTGTTTGTCCCACATTATAGAAAGGAGAGGGGCTCGGTAGCGTTGGCTGTCTCGCTTTCATGGGTTAGGGTGACGGCAAATGGCCATGGAGGCCGTCAAAACCTACAGCAACTGGTTAACGGTTAACAACGTCAGCCCTCCCAACTGCCTGTGTGGCCGTTAGGGTCGCTAATCGTCCCGTAAGATATGGAATCGTCCCGTAATTGGAACCTAAGGGATGTGAGGTTCATGTTGAACTGATACGGGACGCGCTTTTGGTCAGTATTATTGAGAAGCAATTCAGTGCAAGTCTATGGGAGATAAGTATTACAAGTTAGACTCAAAAGACAGGACAATTTGTATGAGATAAAGGAAACCCTCCTGCTCTGTTGTCCCTCAGCATGTCTGTCATGTTGTTCCTCTACCCAAACAGAGAAGCAGGGCGAGGAGCGTAGAAACAGCTGTTTGCGGCCGTCTCTCTCTCTCTCCTGTCTGTATGTGCCTTTACAATAAGTTGCCTTTTCGTCGACGTTAAGCGTTGTTTTGTTGTCACTCAGCCATGCCAAATTTACCCTCTTTATTGATAAAACATAAAATAAGCGAGGTCACTACGGTGAGGGCTTTTGTACATCACCAGTAAACGAAACTGTAGGCTTTATGAATGAGGTTTGGCGAGTGAGCCGGAAACACTGCTCTTATTGTTTACAGTCACCGCTAATCAACGTCCTCTCTCGTCCCACACCGGATCATCGTCCCCGCCGACGTTCCATATTTCGGGAAGTACCCTCATCTTCGATCTGTACCAAAAGTTCCTTAAGCGTAATATCTACCAACCTCTCTTCTAATTTGTGATTTCTGCTGTCTGAAAACGTCCACACTGTTCAGTCGACGCGGTCTTGTTACTCTTGCAGACATCCCGAACTGACCGCAGCCTCTTGACGTGCCCGTGGCCTCGCCTCTTCTGTCAAGCTGGTGATGTTTAACCCGCTATGGTCTAGGGCTTATGTGGTGTTAGTTAAAGGGTGCTAATATCAGAATTATTAAATAAACAACAATATTAGATCAATTTTTTTAAAACACCATCCTTATTCAGACATATGAAGTGAACCCCAAGGCACAGCCTACTGTTGAGAAATGTTCGCAGGCTTGATTTGAAATCATTTGCATTATTAAAAATGTCTGTGTGATTTCGAATGAGGTTTTCTGACTTCCGGAACAAAACCCAGAGGTTCTGCTTTCATTTCGGCTCAGAAAAAGCCTCTATATGGTAATTATAATTGTGACCAAATCTGTACACAAGTCAAAACAAACACCAAGGAGTATGCTGTATATACATATTGATTTCTTATCAACAATGAATTTTAAATTTTGGTTCAACTTTAAAAATCCAATATCATAAAATATCCCATGGACAGAACATCTAGTATTAAATGATCATCTATAGTAAATATTAACTTTATAGAACACATAATGCTTTCTATTAGCAGGCAGGGGCCCTTATGTAATGAATATACTTTGCATGATCAAATTATCATCCCTGAATTTGAAATATCTGTGGATATCCAGAACCACTCTGTCAACCACTCTCACTTATCGCCTACTGCATTGATTTTTTGTTTCAAATACTACCAGTCACTTATACCTCCATTTACATAATGTCCGATGAGAAAAGTTTGTCAGACAGATTGTAATTCATATCGCCACTCTGCGCGCTCGCTGGCCCTAATACTTCAGTTAGCTACCTCACATTTACATTTCAATCAGTGATTATAGCCTCTCATCCTCTCACCCTTCTGAAAGTAAATACGGGACTCCACTATCTCGGACCAAAATGCATTTGGTGGGACCAGAGGGATTGGCATGAATATTCTGTCTGGTACTATTTACCATGTGCTGCTAAGTGTCACATGCTGCAAATGCATCCTTTAATAGCTCACTGCTCTGTATACAGCACAGCGTGGCACTGACACTGCCAGGAGCCTCAGACGTGCTAAAAATGTCTCATTTTGGCTTCAAGTGTCCACCAAATGGCATGTGACATGTTCTCTGAGGTGTTTAGTGTCCAGCACACTCAGCCTATCTAGACTGATAATTTTGTTTTGTTTGTTCGAACCAGCCACCTTTTTTTCTTCCCACGCTGGTTTTCGTCTCATGGTGTGTTTCTAGAATATTAGTGGGCAGAAAATGAAACTCCAACATACGAGCCACTTCCTGCAAGTTCTCATACAGCTGCAAGGATTAAACACATCATTGTGGTAAAGGTCAAGCAAGTGGAAAATGTGTCTATTGTTAGTTTACTGTTGATCGCAACTGTGAAATAAACGTTTGGCATGTTTGCTCCTTGGTGTGTTCGCTAAAAGGGCATAAAGAGCATAACACAGGAACAAAATGCTGCGTGTTTTATGAAGCTGACACCCACACAAGCTGCTGCTGATGACAAATGTTGGGCTCCCTGTAGTCAGAGTGAAGCCTTGCACAGAAAGCAGGTTATATCTTCACTGTGTTGGAAGCCACTGTAGGAAAGTCTGCTGCATTTGGAAAAGCTCACTTCCATATCCTCCACCACTGGACGCCTGCTGTCTGTTGACTTCTCTGTCAGCGGTAACCCAATACCCAACTTCATAGGGAAAAGTCTGTCAGCTGATGAGTCATCGTGAAGCTTACAATCATTACTTTTTAATTGCTCCTTGAGTGGAACTTTCTTTGTGTCGGCCCTGGCACAGTAAGGTGAGCCGGGACCTGTTAAGCTCAGAGGGGAATTGTTTGCATGTTTTCTTGTTTGCTTGTTTTGGAACGACTTTGCAACTCATCTATCATGCAGCAAGGAGAAAGAAAACGGACAGATCATAATAATCACACTTTGCCACAAACTGCTCTCCCTGGCCTTCTGTTTTCCAAGTCTGGTTAAACACATCTTGGCTCCGCAGAATATTCAATAGGCATTTATAGGAAATAAATTAAGAGATGAATGCAAACCATATGGCATTCGGAGGTTTATTTGTAAAGCCCCTGCATCAAAGCTTTTTCCAGATCACACCATATTAGCTATGTTTTTCCAGTCCAGCAAAATCAGGAAGGTAACCACAGACTTTCCTGATGGGAAACACATGAGTGGCGGTCCGCCGAGACAAGGAGCCTCATACATGGACGAGGCATCGTCAGGGAGCATCAGTGAAAACAATTATTCCCTGCATGTCTGGATGTCATATGTCACCGTGGGTTGACTTTAATATGAGGGGAGCGCGATGGAGCTGCGTCACTGCTTGGAGAAACGTTTTTAGCCTCAGACTGACCCCCCCCCCCCCCCCGCTACGCTCCCTCTTCTTTGCATGTGAGGCGGCCTGTGCGATGTGTGGGCTTGAAGACAGACCGGGAAGGGAGCCAAGAGGAAACGGCAGTGCCCATGGTATACACTTCCACCCCCGCATAAACCCCCGCCCCCCCCCCCCCCCCTTCCCTCCCAAGCATTTCATATAGGCCAGACAAGTTTACGGTTTCGTGCATTTGAGTGTGACAGCAGCAGCAGCCCTCCTGCGTGTGATGGGCCCAACAGCAGCGGTCTGCCCGACACACGGGGTGGTTTCTCCTTCTTCGCTGTTGATCTTGGGCTCGCGCTGCTCACACGCAGAGGGCCTGCCAATGTCAGACGTGGAGCACCACACTGCAATGAGAGTCCACAACTTTAACCAGGACGGTTGTTTAGTATTTATTTATTTTATTTTTTTTTGCTGTGGAGACGCACATTTTCTGCAAGATGTCAAGAGCCAGCTTGGGTTGCGGTTGCTTCTATAGGGCCTCAAAGTCTATGAGCTGCACACGGTGAAGGCTGTGGACGTGTTAGTTATGGTGCCATTTCCCAGTGTAGAAAATATGGTGTGGGGTCATCTCTCTGTCATTCTTTATATCTCGGAGACTCATATAAACACACAGATAAATGCTCTATATGCTCAGCCTGCTGTGCGCCATCGGGCAGTTTACCTCAGGACCGACAGAAAAGCACTTCCAGGAAAAGAAAAGCCAGGGATTCCTGCTGAGGGAAAATGCATCAAAGCTCCTCACTTAAGGCTATAATTAGCCGCTGTGGTGTTTGAAATATGGAAGAATGAAGTCTTTGGAGAAACTGAATTGTTTATTTATTTACCTTTGTTGCTTTAATTTCCCCTCCAAATGTGCAAATTCTTCATAAGACTTGAGTGCGCTCTGGCTTTCTTAATTTGCTGTTTGTCAGTGGTATTGTGTGCTGTGAGATGCAAAAACAAGCATGAGTGCCATGTTACAATAAGTGACATTGTTTTATGTTTATAGGAAAGAAACTGCTTTTCTCCCTCCCTTCATCTTAACTTTCAGGTTATGTGACAGAGCGGCCGTCCTCTTGGCAGAGCAGAGCAGAGCGGAGCGGCGGCTGTGGATAAATACAGTCAGTCCATTCTCTAATGATGTATGAAATCCTAAACTAATACAAATGTACGACCTGCCCTCCCTCTGTCTCCTGTCTAGTGATCCAGCTAAACCAGTGCCCCTGACGCTGGCGTACAGCACGCCACTGATGAAAACCACTGCCTTCAGAGGAACTTCAGTATTGTCTTCCCTTGAGAGAGGAGAAAAACCCTTCTATTCTGTCTGCCACAGACGCAACTGCTGACAGCTCACTGCTCCACCAGCTTTTCTTGAGTAAAACGATTTATAGATATTTAAAATTTACTGATGTTTTCATGCACTGTGTGTGGGGAGTTTTATATAAGGCCTATGCGGCAACCTGTTCAAAAAAAAAGTCCCGGTTGTAAAATAAACCCTCGGTGCCGCGGATTCCATAAAAAGGAAAACATTACTAACAGCATGATCATTTTTTATGTATGAATGATATTTGCACGAGTCAAACTGTTTCACAGCTCCGGTTTAATGTGGAACTGTGCTTTAACTAAACATTGCTGTCAGAGCGCACGGGGACCGTCGGCTCACGTGGAAGTGTGAGCCATCGCGGCTCAGTTTACCCTGGCTACTCTATACGTTGCGTCTTCGCAGCACCTCATCAACACAAGGAGAAACGGGGAAAGTAATTTGTGTTTGTTGGCAGCTGAAAAGCTGTCTCTCAACCAGGCCGAGAGTGGAAGCACGACTGTCAGCGACGGTCTGGGTAACACGCAACATCCCTGTCCAATTGCTATCTGTAGCTTTATCAGATCTTCCCTCACATGTTTCTCAGCAAAGGATCAAATAACCCTCAGCAGCAATATTACTAGCACATGAAGTCAGGATGGACTCCGTGGAAAGCTGAAGAAAAACCACCTCCCCACATCTGAAAAAATCTAAAGATAACCATAGCTCTTATAGACTTGATTTGAAATAGTTATCCACACACTGTCCAACAGGAAGAACTGTTTATAAATTGTCTCGCTGAGTAATTCAAAGTGACGGGATCCATAAATAGTATACATTTGTTTCTGTTTTTTCAGCTACAAAGGCAGGAGGCAGTAGCAACTGGTTGCCTAGAGAGGCCTGCCAAGCCAAATGATATTCTTGGGTTTTGACCAACTTTCCCTAAATATGGACAACAGATTCTTGGTTTAAAAAGCAACACATTTATATTGTGCCACAGTGGAGGGGAAGATATGTGGAGAATGGTGATGTTAAGAAGTTTAACAGTTATTAACACTGAAGATCCACCTAGAAAACACTCCTGATGACAAGAAATACCTTCTGTAATCCAGCTTTCTTTGTTTCCCGACTCTGTTTCTCACATGTAGTTTCATAATAATCATAATGAGAATGCAGTTTAAACAAGACAAGCCAGAACTTTGGGGCTCATTTTTTTAGTGTAACACCTAAACAAGAGCTTCGAGTCAGCTACATGATGAAAAATGCATGTCAGCTTTCATCAGCTGCTCATGTGATTCCGCTATCACTCCTGATAAAGCAACGGGGAAAGTGTATCATTGAATTGAGCCAAATTTTCAAAAAATGCAAATGCCACCTTAAATTGGAAAAAACAGCAGCATGTCGTGCTGATTTAGTTATTTCTCTAACCCATTTTCATTGGATGTCGCTATAGCTAGCAAGCTATGTAGTTGGCACAATTTTTGTGGCCATTTTTCTGTTGCTATATCATGAAAGAATTGCCAGGTAGCTGTCTATAGCTATGTAGGAAAATGACATCCCCATTCTTGATCCTCCTGCAGAGCTTAATGTGTTAATTGTGTCTCCAAGCGGTGGAAAGCGGTGTCACTGTGAACTCAACATTGACATATCATCACCTTTTAAGTTGATTTAGCGCACTTGCTTATTTACACATCCAGCAGTTACAGACAGGGGTGTCAGGTAACGAAGTACAAATACTTTGTCACCTTACTTAAGTTGAAGTTTTGGGTATCTATACATTACTGGAGTAATTATTTTTCAGCCGACTTCTTACTTCTACTCCTTACATTTTAAAAATAGCCCCGTTACTCCTATTTCATTTTGGCTTATTTTCATTCTGGTTTGTCAACATTCAAAAAACAAAAGAAACACCTATCCAGAAGAACGCGCCATCCGGATAGAGTGAATTCGACTGTGGTTGGATGAGAAGTATAAACATGTACCATTCCGACACCCTATTGAATCATTTTGAGTCGTGGATCCTGCCACCTGCCGAATATGCTACATCTCTCTGGGGGGTAGCTTCAGTGTAGTGAAGCTTCATTTAATGTAGCGTAACCGGTGGCTTAGCTCACTACATTTTCCAAGTAGCTTGCCCAACACTGGTCATTTGATAGAAATATTGATTATAGCTGCTTTGAGGTCAGGCTTTGTAAATTGCAACTATCTCAGACGTACGCAACATCATTTCCACAGTGTAGAATATTGCAGTACAGGATAAAGGCATTTGAATTCATTCCAACAAATTACGTGTTAGCGCTCATTCATTCCAACTAGAGTTTTTGAAATAGTGACAACCCTACTTGAAGAACCATCTGCAATGATCAGATGTCCTTGGCCCTAGAAAATAATACAGTGTATGATTTGTTAAATCAAGCAGTATTCCTCTTTTAGGATTTTAGTCCAGATAAAACATCTCATTGTGCATGATAACTGCCATTTACCTCACTGGTCTCACGCAGTTAGTGTCCAGCCAATGTTGCTCCATGTTATCTCTTCTGTTTCATTTTCCCCATTTGAATGTGGTAATGCTTGAACTGGCAATTTATTTTTTCAATGGATAATGTGACACTCAGTGTCCCTCGAGTTTCACTTGATATTGTCTTTCTTTCATTTGACTCCACTTGAACATCATTTAAAAAAACAAGCGCAGAAAAGTTGATCCTCATCCTGACTTAAACTCGTCCCACATTAATCATCAATCCATCCCGATCGCTTTCCTTTGTGTTCAGCCGCTTCAGTAGCTCTTACAACGGATGAGAGTCACCTCCAAATAATGCCTTCATCATACAAGTGCCAGGCACCGAAATCCTCACAATTCCCTGTGTCTTTATCCAATGTCAACAGCTGACAGTCTTTCAAAGTCGAGTGCAGTGTCAGTTTCAATAATTAAAGCTGTTTGTATTTCAAATAGAATATTTAATTTACAAAAAAAGTCATATGTCGAGCAATACCACTGGATGGACAGCTTTGCATCAATGATAGAAAAGAATAACCCCACCAAGACCCACCCCCCACCTGAGAAAGTCATTACATGTTATGATTAAAAGGAAAAAGAATTGAATACCCCTGAAAAACAGTTAATATTGACATTTTTACCACAGTGGATCTTGGTTGCAAACAACACAGACGATTCTGTTATTGTTGTATTCTTTAGATCAAAGGGGGCTTTAATGAGGCCATTATAAATACATCTGAAAATTCACTCTGATATTCAGCAAACAAATCAATACAGGATGTGCACCATTCATTGGTCTTTTATTACGGCACTGTAGGCCGTCGCTGAGGTACCGCAGCATAATGAACAAAAACCGTGCAGGGCTTCAGCGCCCCCGCTGTGTTCAAAGTCAGTCATATTCAGTGTACTTTATAATTGAAATAAAGGTAATCTCGCCATCCCTTTGAGCTGCAGCTTGCAATCTTCTGCTGTTGTCTACAAGAAACATGCAATGACCAGGTGGTGGTAGTCCGTTAAAGCATAAAGGGGAAGCCGTGGTCACCACAGCAGTGGCTTAGGATAAAACTGTCCACAGACTCACTAAGAGCTCTGGTGTTCTTCACTGACTGACCGACATCTAAGACTAAGCATGCTGCATTGGCAGAAGTATTCATCTCCTGTGCCGTTGGTAAATGTGTTTAGGATGCGCAATAAGCCATATGTTTGCTCATTATTTATTAAACAGCTATGGCAAAGTGAATCCCCAAATCTATCCCCCTGTTGCTCTTCTCGTTTGGAGCACGGTGACGGTTGATTAGGCCTCAGAGTCCCTGTCCTTCACCAACAGCCTACTTTATTCCCTTGCAGTATTGATGAGCTGCAGGCCCCTCAGTGTCGGAGCACGGCCTAAAAGCTTCCTCCTGGACCCCAGGCCTGCTGAGTGGGGAGGGTGACTCCAGTGGACCTCATGGGCCACCGTGGCCTGCAGTGGGCAGTGAGAGCACATTCGAAAGATGATCATTCTTAGTAGTTATTGAACATCATTCCAGGTTATCGCCATAAAACTAGAGGACCAAGATTGAAGATATTTTTAAATCAAGAAACTAAACTGTGGTGGCCAGGGAGGGTTGGGCAATATAAGTAGGTAGCTCTCCCTCTAATATCTCTGCATTAGACTCCTTTGGACAGTGTTGCAAATCAGGGGTGAACAGGGCCGCTTTATGGCAGAATTCGATTTTTTTACAAGACTTTTTGCATCAATGTGATGACGTACCATTCAGATAATTCCTCTGGATTAACAAAAAAACAGACTGTCTGTGTGGTTTCTTTCCAACAGCTACAACAGCAAACAGGTTCTCAACTGATGTTCCAGGAAATATAAAATAGGCAGGGCAAGTTTATTTGTATATCACAATATATATTGATACAATTAAAAAGATTATGAATTTGATCCAGTTCTATAACCAAGTATACTATATTTAACATTTTGTTGTTGAATCTTTACATTTAAACAAAAATACAGCGGCCAAATCTATGTAAACAAAAATAACCAAAACAAATAAGCAAAAATGTCCATGTTATCCTGTCAGAGGCAATCAGTACTGAGCAGTGGCTTGTTTAAGAGATGATTTCCACAGCTGTGATCTGATAATAGTTTTGGTGATACGTCAGCATCACTTCTTCCTGATGGGTCCTATCGGGGCCACCGAGGACAATGAAGTCATCCTTAATGCTTTTCCAGTGAAGTTGGGGCTTTTAACAACCTGGGGAGAGTTTACAGTTAAACATCACATGTTTGATTGAGTTTTTAGACTCTAAAAAATTACTAATTGTAGCCCAACAAAATGAATAAAATAACTGATTTGGTATTACTCGGGAATTTACATATAAAACAGTCATGCTTTATTTTATGGGCCCGTTATTTCCTGTTCATTTCCTTGGAAGTTTCCCGGAAAGAGCTATGTAATCTGTTACTAATTAAACTAAAACAAGGGTTCTGAGACGTATTTTTTGTGTGTGAGTGTTTTCAGTTTAAGGGGACAATTCCCCCCAGAACCCACAACCTTGTTGTGAGCAGTTTCATGTGCTTTCGGTAGAAAGAACATAGTTCCTCCATTAATTGGCAACTTGCACCAAAACAATCTAGATGGAGCAGGTAAGAGGAAAAACGTAGTAGTTGATTTCCAGAGGAAGAACTCCCCCATTTAAAAAAACCCGGTAGAAAATATAATTGACCAACTAATTGAATAAATCCAAATAATAAAAGACAATTAGGGACATTCTATTTGGTGACTTGGTGACCTCAGTATTTCTAAAGTCTTGGCTACAGCCCTGGATCTCAAAGGTGAACTGAAAACTTACAGATCTCAAATGACGTACAGTATGTTAAACTGTGATGGGCCTGTCATTTCCGCTAGTCCATAACACGAAACTACACTGTCATCAAACTGTGGGCCCCCCTCCAAAATCAATCTTCATCAGTGTTGCAAAAGAGGGGTCAGGATGTATCTTATGTCTGAGCCAGAACAGAAGTATTTAGGAAAAGCTGTAACCTTTTCTATGCTATTTATTTAAGAAAATTCGACAATTCTACATGTACATTTACATTTAATGTTCAACTAATACAACTAATAAAGAAGCCAAACTTCAGTTAGCTTAACTACCCATTCATTTTATGTTTTCTTGTCTGAAAAGTCTGCCTTAGTCCCTCTTTTTTCTGTAACTATTGCTAAATCTAGTGCTGTCTCCATGAATCCAACACCTGGTTGCAAGTCCAGGCAAGTTCATAGAGTGATTCTGGGAAATGTGGAAAGTAATAAACAGAAGTAGCCTAAACAAGGTAGGCTGGGGGCCAGCGTGGGATATTATGGAACAGTTTGACATGCACAACACATCAAATGGACGGTTATGATCAAACTGAGTGTGTCGGATGGGAGATTTATGAGGTAACTGCAGATCGCTGTCGGCCATTTAGCAATGAAACATAACAACAAAGCAACTGTGTTAACAAGAAATCATCAAAAACAGTGCAACATGATCTTGTTTACAAGCTACAAGAATTGGTAATATAGTTCAGTGTTCCTGTATATGCACCATAACAAGATCAGTTTTAGTTTTTCTCATATAGCTTCAGGTAAGGGTCAGCTCTGACAGCTGAGCAGGATCTCTTCACACCTACACCAACAATGTGTCATACAAACAGATATATATTCCTATAGTGCAGCTGAGTCATTACACCCCACAACCACAGACAAGGTTGAGAGAAGTGATCAGCTTCCTTTCCCACCTACAGCACATGACCACTACACTCCTCACTTCACTATTGTGCACTGCAGTATACTGTATAATAAACCTTGCTTGAAGTACATTAACCTGGCTCACAACAATGGTAATGTGCACCCGGAGGGGGATACCGGCGTTATTGACTTCCTGTTCCTGGAATGTTTTTCTCCTGACTGTTAACTGAACCCGTTTTAAGTTTGCAGGCATGTGTGGAAAGTGAATATATTAAAGGCATATTATACTATTTAACTGTATGAATGGGGATTAAGTGTTGATTGCAGGGAGGGCTGGAGTACATCTGGACCTTAGATGAAACAGTAGATAGCTGCATTCCTTCAACCCTCAACATTGTCCTGGAGTTTCACGATTAACTTGGGGTCGCAATGTGATTTAAAAAAAATTATTCTAATTTCACGCATTTGATGTTAGAAAAAAAGAGGTTATTTTCAAGACAACATTTAGCTTTGGTGCAACATCTTCATCATCATCTTCCTTTTCTCTAGCAGAGATTTAAAAACAAACCCTGATGGAAGCTAACAACAGCTCTGACTGGTTGACTGAATGATTTTTCTTTTACAATACCTTAATACAAGATACTGCGCAGATCAACTGAGCATTCGTGTTGTTTTTATAGTGGTGTTTTACAGCGATCAATATGGTTCCGAAAACAAGCGCAGACCAAGAAAATCCGTTGGCCGTATTCGTGGTTGAACATGCATTCACTCACATAGGGGGAGTGTTTGTAAAAACACAAATGCTCTTTGTCACTAAAATACAGTATGATCGTATAATGACATCAACAGGACCGTGGACAATTGTGCGCTAGACTTTGGTCTTGGGCATGTGCTTCAATAGATCAAGATTTAGATCCAATACAAGACATGTCAACATCAGTGGCTACTGTGTGAGGAATACTGTAATATTCTATAACCTAGTAATGTCTGCGAGTGCAGATAAATGGGGATTCTGTTTTGAAAATGCACAACATGATTTAGAAGCAAATTGCCTGTTGACAGAATGTTCCGGATGTTCACAAATCTTTTTGAAAACTGAAAAACAGCATGAGTACTCATGTTAAAAGTGTAGTCATGTGCGTTGGTTGAATACTCAAATCTTCATTGCAGCCTGAAGTGAATACAGTGTGTAACAGAACACACAGGTGTTTTCACTTCTGACTAATTAGTTTCTGCTCAGGTCGAAGGTGGGCGGAGCTATGCTTGAGTTCCATGAGGTCACCAAACTCCATGAGCCAATAAGAATGGTGCCGCAAAACTAAACGCAGGGTCAGAGTGCAGCGGCAGCACAGGGGTTTTAATCAGGCACGTTAAGTGAAAACACATGTATGGGTATATCATCTGGAGACCCAAAGTAGTCAAAATCAAACCAAATAAATAAGTAAGACATAAAATAAGCAGACATATTAGAAGGAATAAATAATGAAAAAATGTGTGATAAAATCATGCCATTGTGAAATAACCCAATACATTTTATTCTGCTTTTATTTCAGTAGTTTGTTTGATTTCAAAATGTCTTTATTTCCAGAGTCTGTGTTAATTTCCCAACAGTAATTTTCCCAATTACATTTGATTTCATTATGCCACTTTTCTCGGTCAATCAAGGCAAACAGGGCCAGTTATGTGACTTGCTGTTGCGTCAGTCTGAATGAGTGGACATCTATTTGTGCAGGATGAGGTCACAGAGATGGACTGTTTTCCAGGAAGCAAACGTTGTTCATTTTATCGGGTCTTTTTAATGAGTAAGTTAATATAGAGGTGCAGCTATTTCACTGGCTGACACTTCCAAGTCTGTTGCAACCTACATTTACATTTACATTTAGTCATTTAGGAGACGCTTTTGTCCAAAGCGACTTACATATGAGGAAGACAATGGAAGCAATTATAACAACACAAGGTAACAAAAGGCAGAAGTGCATCAAAAAACTAGTCTGTTAAGGCCCAGCACAGTGTGCAAAGCTAAGCATAGGAAGTTTTTTTTTGTTTGTTTTTTTAAGAAAAGACATAGAAAGGAAGTAGAAGTTAGTGATGGTCAGTTAGATGTTGATAGAAGAGATGCGTTTTCAGGTGTTTTTTCAAAGGTGGCTACAGAATCTGCTGATCTTGTAGGAGCAGGCAGACCATTCCACCAATGTGGAACAGATCCAGAGAAGGTGCGCGAGAGTTAAGTTTTTCCTTTTTGGCACGGTACCACCAGACGTTGTTCGTTTGCAGAGCGCAGGGACCTGGCAGGAACGTAGGTCTGACATTTCGCTGACAACATTAACATTGGTGTTGGATGTTTCTCAATACACAGTGGACATTGCTACAGGCTCCAGTGATAGTAGGACACTAGTGTGGTCCAAAACACTTCTTAATTATCATAACTTGGTTGCCAGCATTTGACATGTAGCATTTAAAATTCAATATTTTGTCTCATGATGTGAAAGGGTTTCGCTCATAGTAATGAACCTGCGTTTTAGTTCACTCTCACTGCTCTCATAGCATTGTTTTCGGTCGCAGCAGGCAGCTGTTTTCAAGCAAAAAAGCTCTAAAAATCCATTGTACACTACCAACTGCAGAGAAACACAGTTAGCGATTTGCAGTGAACATACTGGAGCATTTAGCAGCTAAAGAGCCAGATATTTCCCTCGGGAGTTGGTAGAGACCAAAAACAGAGTTAAAAGGGAGTGAATATTGGACTTGCATTTGCCAGGTAGACAGATGAATGAAATGAAAAAATGAAAGATAATGTTGCTCCATAACTGCTGGATGTGTAAATAAGAAGCTGTTTCCTAAAGATTTCGTAATATCAACTCAAAAGTTCTGTCAATGTTGTGTTAGCTAGTTGCGTTTTCCGGGTATTACGTAAAACCCTTAATAATGGAAGCTCCAACTTCACCTTTCATTACTTTTTAGATCAAACTGGTTAATAGGGCGCACCAGTAGCTCACCTATTATCAGCATTAAGGCTGAGTCCTTACCGCAGCGGCATGGGTTCGAGTCCAGCCCGGGCCCTTCGCTGCATCACCTCTCTCTCTGCTGTTACTGTCAAGTGGAAAACAAACAAAAAATAAAAAAATTGTGTTGCAGAGATATCTACTGAAATTAGCATGCTAACCTGCTATCTCTGGGCTCGTTCCAGCCCAGATTGTGTTGTCCACTTGCGCCTTGAGAGGCCATAACTAGTCCGAAAGTATAGTTTAGGTAGTTCCAGCTGGGAGGTGTGGGAGGTTAGGACACTGTTAGCACTGCATTATTGACTGTCCACTGCACTTTCACAGTTCCCTATTCACTTCATATGCCTGCTGTGCATACACAAACAGTAGCTTCCATGATGTCATCAACATTGCCTTACATTACAGCATACTTTTTTGTCACCAGCGTTGTTCCCTTTGACTCGTGAATGTCACTGGGAGGAACAAAAGTGTCTCATGTTCCAGATGTTTGCAAATGATTTTTCTACATTCTGCATGATGTGATTATTCATGACAGCTTAATCAGATATTTCCTTAAAGTGAGATACCCAAACCTGCATTGTGTTAGTCAGTTGTATTTCCTTTGATAAATGTCTCCACTTTTTTCAGTATTTCTATAATCAGATTCAAGCCACCTGAAGGAATAAGCATTTATTTATCTTTTTCACTTTAAGTAACTTCATATTAAGAATTATTCACGAACCTTACAGCAATAAAGGGTACATTTGTTTAAAACTTTGAAGTAGAAACCCAACCACGCCGCTTTGGAAAGTAAACTTTTTCACTAATTCACGCACACCGAGCAAACAGATGAGGAGACAAGCTTCTGGGCAGGTTACATCCACAGAGCTGTTTATCAAAATAAGCAGCCAGCCCAGAGTGGTCAGCCTATTGATTTTCCTGCCAAATATAATCTGTTTCACCATCATAAATCTGTGTCTGACATCTGCACAAAGCCCCATTTTAGCCAAACACTGCCAAGTAAGGCTGTTTATTCACCGATGGCCTGATAGTCTCCATGACAACGCTCACTACAATTAGACAACTGTAATCCCACCTTCAAACATGCACGCAGTTAATTATTTCAGCACAAAGTGAGAGGCGAAATGCGTAGAGGGGAGATAGAGAGGCAACTGTGGAATCCTGGTCTGCTGCTGTCAGTACGCCTCATGCAGTATGTGTGTGTGTGTGTGTGTGGACTCTGAACGCAGCACAGCCAGCCTTTAATGAGGACTAAACCAAAACTAAATAATAAGAAATGAGGGATTAGATTGAGAAATAAAAACAAAAGTGCACCCAGAATTCTTTGTCTCTAGTAGGCGTCTACACTGAATATACACAATATTAAAGGGTTGGTACACCAAAAAATATTACTTCTCCCCTAACTTTAGTGATATCTAGCCATGCAGATATTTAGTTTTATTCGTCTAGCCTTTGGAAAAGGTTTTTTGCCTCCTCCCCAGTAAAATGAAGGTGAACAGGATTTTGTATTTGGTATTCGACAAATACAAACGACAAACGGTTCCCCTGTTACTTCACATAGTCCACAACACATGACAACATTTTTTAAGGGACTGTTTCTTTGGTAGAAAGTAGTTCAAATGAAACAGATCAAGCTCCGCCGATTGTCGAGAGGAACATGGGCACTGTTTCTGGAAAGGAATAAAGCTGTGGAATTTATTTTAAAGTAATTTTTTATACTGTGAGCACCACAAACATTACTCTATTCACCTCTTCTATATTGATTTGCAGGTCAACCAGCCCTTTAAAGGGTCATTCCAGCAATTTATTATCTCTCTTTCATAAAGTTGGGGGGCTTGTGAGAGACAGATTTAAAATGAACAGTCAAAATTGATGCGGCAGAGCCTGACTTTTAGTCTCTTATGGGTCAAGCTGCAAAAACACTGGATCCCACACATCCCATTTGATTGTTTTTTTATTTTCTTTTGTAACACCTTCTATGCCTGGTACATTTTCAAACTCCATCAGTAATGGAAAGTAACTAAGTACATTTACTCAAGTACTGTACTTAAGTACAATTTTGAGTATTTTCACTTCTACTCCACCACAGTTCGGAGGCAAGTACTGTACTTTTTATTCCACTACATTTAATTCATAACTTTAGTTACTAGTTACTTTGCAGATTCAGATTTAGGATAGAGATACAGAAAATGTAATCACCAAATAAATGGTGATGTATTATTAATAGTAAAGATAAGATCGTAAAGCTTCAAAATCCTTGTCTGACGCCTTCTCTTCATCTTCTGTGTATCTCCTTTTCTGTCACTGATATTGATTTAATAAGGAAAATCAATAAAGTATAATGTACTTCACCTGGATTCAATTAATGTGAGTACTTCCTGAAAAGTGGTCCCTAACAGTTTGTACATTCAATCGATTGAGCATAGACTCCTCCGTTTCCGAACATCTTGAGGTTAGAGTAAAAATCCGGAATTTGAGAGATGAAGAATGAATTGCCATTGATGTGGTCCGCTCTGTCAGTTAGGTTGTTTTCTCAGTTGTTAATCGTTCGCGTGTTCATTTTATTCCACAGAATACCGCACCACATGCTTTCTTTCCTCACCCTTCTTCAAATGTTGACTCAGACAGCGCCCCTATTCCCAGAAAGCCCTCAACAAGCACCATTTGCTCCTGCTCATACCATGTTAACAGAAAAAACTCATTTGCCATGTATTGTTAAAATTTTTATTAATAGCCATTTATGTCACTCAGACAGGGCCTCCGCAGAAAAAGAAAACATTTGGGCCTTGTACAAATCTATCACTCAAGTTGTCAAAAAATTTGTTCTCATGCAATATAAATAGGCCCTGAGTCTGTGGGTAGAGAGATGGGATCTGTTTCTGCGAGGGCGACGGGCTGGCTGCTTAGAGACTCCCAGTAAAACAGGTCATGCTGTTCACATCACGAAGCCTCAATCACAAACAAATGTTTTATTTAAAGAGCCAAAGCGTTGTTTACTCCAGTCTGCTTACTCTCCTTCCCCTCTCTTCCTCTCCCACCCGGGTGCGTGCTGTGTGTTCAGCACATTTGAATGCTGGAAGCATACTAAGAGGAAACAAAAACACTCCTGACAGGAAGCTCTACCCTGTCATGTAAAGGAACAAATAGGTAGGCATGTAGCTAAGTGAACAAATTGCGCCTACACAGTTTAATAAATGAAGCATTCAGGGAGTACAAATGTGTTAACCGTTGCAGAACTTGCAACTGCTGTAAATAACCTCAGCAGCGCTTGTTTGCTGAGTGGACGGGAGGGCAAATATGAGTAAAGGACACAAGAAGTGTTGGCTTTTGCTGTATTTGTCCCTGACAAATATGGGATGTTAATGTGCTGCCGCAGTCTGCAGTATTGTCAGAATCTGTCAAGTTATTATGGGTGATCTGCCGGGTCACAGTCCCTACTGCTGTCCTATCGACAGCAACAGCCGACTCAATTGACAAATCAGCACACGAGGTGTCGACTATCAGCATTACACTATAGCTATGGTTGCATAATTCATCAAGGTTGTTGTCTCCTTAAAAGAGAGTTCTACACTTTCAAAAAAATTCATTTATACTGTATCCCATTTTTTGCAACAACGAATATGTTTTGAAAGAAATGCGACGCTACCTGCACTACTTTTAAATAAATGCTATACGAAAATGTATCTGCAAAGTTGTCAAATATTCAGTAAAACATTCACTTAAAGCGTATTTCATTTGTTTTCCTATATCCTAAAATATTCACTTGTGGCAGGTGAGCATGATTAATAAAGGAATACTCCAACATTTGAAAATGTGCTGAAATATGTTTTTTTAAATTTTACTTTGGCTGAGCATTAGATAGGAACACTGATGCCACTCTGGTATCTGTCATTTAAATATTAAGCTAGATGAACCCCCTTAGCTTCATTGGAGCTGGAGTCTTGTCATAACTGTAAGAGACTCCAGGAAGTCACTCAGTCTGGCCAAGACATAGTAGCTTACATAACCTAGCATAAAACCACAATTTGCCGTTTTAACACCTCAGTTTTTGTACAGATTAAACAAACAAGAACTAACTTGCTAATTAGTGAGCTTTGGAGGTAGGAAGACAGAGCCATGCTAGCTGTTTCCCCCTGCTTCCAGTCTTTATGCTAAGCTAAGCTAACGAGCTGCTGGCTGTAGCTTCATATTTCAGACATGAGTG
Source organism: Coreoperca whiteheadi (assembly GCA_011952105.1). Taxonomy (NCBI): domain Eukaryota; kingdom Metazoa; phylum Chordata; class Actinopteri; order Centrarchiformes; family Sinipercidae; genus Coreoperca; species Coreoperca whiteheadi. The sequence goes on along the minus strand of CM022473.1, from coordinate 7,211,281 downwards.
TGGAATCAATCATCTCATCTAACTCTTGGCTACTGGCGAATAAGGGTATTTCTTAAAATGTCAAACTATTGCTTCAACTTTTTATGGTTAAGTTAAACCAAAGCACTTGGTTATTGACATTAAGAAATGATCCTCATATTGATTTAATATTGATAAAGGTGACAAAATAATATATTCCTTTAAAATACCACAACCATCTTTCCCTAACCCTAACAAAAACGGTTTTGATTGAGGGATGAGGGATTATTACCCACATAACAGGTGTGCTCAGTTTGGAATTTCCATTTTACCTCCAGATAAAATGGTTTTCGATTATCTGGTTAAACTGCTGCATTGTTTAAAAGCCTGTCTTGTTTTCAGTGTTCACAGATCTCAGCAATTAATTGGTGAGTACAGTGTTATCATGCTTAATAGAAATTATGGCCAAATTTATGAACGTCAAACCTAAGCCGTGACAAGCTTGAATCATCCTTTAACAAGCCACAGCGCACACACACACGGAGCACTATAACCTGCACTGTGCCGTGTGTTCATGTTCAGCGAGTATCCACTTTGTTGATATTCCCTTTGAAATACAACATCTTTCCATCTTCAACAAATGACATGCTACTCAAAAGCACATTACAAGCGGGTGTTTCATTAGTGCGGCTGTTGTTGTTTTTCACACTGGAAGGCTCCTGTTTTGCATATGATGAGATGATTGTGCGTGTGAGAGCGGGAGGGAATGAGTAGTGCCTAATGTGGTGGACAGTCATCGGCGGCGTCCCCCACCAGGACCGCAGGCCATCTCATTTACATCCCCCCCCGTTTGTGGACAGAGCGCTGCAAATCTACGGCGGCTCCACGCTTCACGCCTGCAGCACCCACCCCCGTATGTGTGTGCGCGCATGTGCTACTGCCAAGTCAGCCAAGGAGGATTCTGCACAGGTTAAAGACTCTTAATGAAAGCAGTTATTCTCATGACTAATTCATGAGACGCTGAATTATGGCTGACAAACAAGAGAAATTTCAGTATGACAAGCAAAATGAGGCATAAAGGCTGGTATTCTGAGGGCTGCAAAATGAGATGATTGAGGGAAGTGAGGGAGCCTTCTTCAGCGCCGTGTAAAATCTGACAATGCTGACTGACCTGGTCAAATACAACTACATACTCCATCCTTGGGCTTTTGATGTGTTTGGTTCCCCTCTGATCTAAACCCCCCTAACAGGGAAAATATGTGTTTTTAGCTGCAGGCCAGAAAGACGGAATGAAAGGAAGGGGGGGGTATGGGTTGTGAAAACCCAGGCAGGGGTGCCATTCTGCTGGCCAGAGTCCGACTCTTCACATGTCCTCCTCCAGCACTCACAACAGCACCACACAGTGAGACAAAAGGTGAAGGGTAGGCAGGTCAACACACACACACACAGACACACACACACACACACACATGCACAATACCTTTCTACCCACCTTTTTCCCCATCTCCCTCTTCATCTGCCACTCTCTTCACTTCAACCCCCGTCTTTCTCCCCTCCACCACCACCAACCAACCAACCTGCATTCATTCTCAAGCAAGCGATGTGAAGGTTAACTGGCCCCTTATCCCGCCTAAAACCACAACAAAAGGAACGTGGAGTGATAGTGGCGCTTTTGAATAGTTCAAAAGATGTCGGCGCGCATAAACCCCGTGGCTGTCTTGATCACAAAGGAGGGTGACATGAGAGAAAATAGCACTTCAAATGATGCACCAAGACAGTGGCGACAATTTGCGGGGAGTTTCTGCAAACTGTGATCACATGTGTGAAACAAAGACCCCATGACATTTGAAATGGGTGAAATGGATAGTTTGTTCGAGCTCAAGATCAATGCTGCGGGCAAAGAAGAAAAAAGAAAAGAAGAAAAAAGGATCCAACACACTGAGGACTTCTTTGTTTTTTTACTACCTGATATTTACCTGCTAAGCAAACATGCCATAGGCCTAACTGAATTTTTGGGATCACGCGTCTTATTCTGACAGCAATTGCTCTAGAGGCTGGGAGGAGATCATCCCTCAGGCCATAAAACATCATTACCATTATTATTGTTTGAGTTCTTTTTTCCCTTTTTTCCGTTAATTCAAAGGAGTTGTATTTACATGATAGATCTACAGTATTGACTGAATAATTTCTATATAGTGTGAATATGCAAATATAACTGCTCAAACGTTAGAAAATACATAACCCTACGTGCAATTATGTAAATTGTCTTTGGTTATTCATTCAGTTATTCACCCTTGTATTCGCTCATGCATTCATTTGCCATATTAGGGGCTGACGGTGATGCCCTGAGAGCGGCAGGCTCTCTCCGCAGGCTCTGTGGACAGACAATGGGCAGGGAGAAAATCCCCCTCTCCATAGCGTCGCTGCAAGTTGACCCACTCACAGCACACAACAACGCATGGAGAGAGATTGCTTTGAAGAGGCGTGCACGGCCCTGCACACCGGTACACAACAAGGAGCAACATCCAGTGCACACACACATGCCTAGGCACATGCACACACCCTTGACCTCATAAACACGCGCACACCCCCCCACTGTACAAAAGCACTTTCTTGTTTCCTGCGGTAAGTCACACACACTGAGCTGCTGCACTCCCCGACAAATACAGTTGTGGTTTTATGTTTCAGATCTTTTCAGTAAATGTGAGTGAAATGAATAAAAAAAAAAATCATCAAATCCCTGCTGCTTTATACGGAGAAAAATTTGGCTTTGACAAGCAATATTAGACAATAAAGATCACACTGTTCATGAGAAGCACTGATGGTGGTAAATGACGGAGGAAAGAGATGCAACTTCTTCAAAGTAGATCAAAAAGTGTAACAGTTGAGCACCCTCAGGCATGTTTCTTCAGTATTTCAGCCGACATCTTAGAGGACAATGCTTTTTGTGCATGAGTCAATGTTGCCCTTCATGTTTTTATGCCATGCGAGGGTACAGTAAGCTAATAAATATGCTCCCCAATTTGTGAGAGCACACGGGTGGGTCATTGCAGGGACTGATTTCCACGAGGACTGACGTGAAAAATGTACACATAATGTTCAGAGCACATGGTTCCGATCAGACATTTAACCTCCACATAACCTGCAATCACTAATTTTGAGCGTGCTTCCATATGGAGAGGGTGACATGCAAAAGAAAAAAAAGACAGAACAAAAAGAAAGAAAGAAAGCTTAGAAAAATAAAGGGCCGAAATATATTGTGTCATAACTGGCCAGTCACGGTGAGGTATTTTCATTCCTGAGTAGCTTCACTGTATAATGTAATGGATGCTCAGGCACTGACATTACAGGTGTGTGTGTGTGTGTGTGTGTGTGCTTGTATGTGTGTTCAGGTGGGTGTTTTATTATTTCTCCCATCTCCATCTCGCTCTCCTGCATATACTCCCATTCATTAGGACTCATGCATTGAGACTAAGGTGGTACTGATTTGGAAAAGCAAGAAAGGCGCAGCTGACATGTGGGTTTGCTGGCTAATATTCAGTCCAAAACCATGAAACAAAACCACAAAGTGATGTTGTAATGTAGCATTACACAGCATATGCCGAGGCGATAGTCTGATATAAAGCGTTGCTGGAGGGTGAGAGCGCGTCCCGTTGCGACACCCAGGGTGACATAGAGATATGTTTAGCAGAGGAACAAAGAGCAGGAAGGAAATGCAGAAGACACACTGAGCAAAGAAAAACATTTTTTTAAACACGACAGCAAAACACATCCTCCTCCAGTCTTCAGTATTAACTGAGTCAATGAGTCCAGCTGCTTATTGGTCACTGACTTCATTACTGGTTGTTGGATGTCTTATTGTAATATCCACTGTTAATGTTTGTTATGTCCTTTCACACTGATATGTCTTCACATCTTCTGATATACCCTGTAGATGTTTTTAAAAGAGCTTTGTTTTACGGTTTACATTTGCATGGAAGCTGCTGATAATAGTCCTATTTTATGCTGATGTGACTGTTTTTAGGGATAACACATAACCCCCCCCCCCCTCCACCAAAAAAAAAAAAGTCAGTGATGTAAAAGCAGTGGAGAAATGTAACAAAGTATTTACTACAAGTACAAATTCATGTTTTTTCACTTGAATATTTCCATTTTAGGCCACTTTATTCTTCTACTCTACTACATTTCAGAAGAGAGTATTGTACGTTTTATCTCATTTGTGACTAGATACTTTATAAATTAAGATTTGACTAACAAAATATCTAATTAGCTTGGAAAATATGATGCATTATTGTAGATCAAACTATTCATTATTATCCAGTATTTTGATATTTGAAGTACATTCATAATACTTGTGTACTTTTCAAAACTGGACTATTACTTTAACTGAGTATTTTTACAGTGTGGTATTGCTAATTTTACATAAGTAAAGGATCTGGATATGTCCTCCACCACGGTGTAAAAGCCTCTGAAACACATGCAGACTAGCAATAGATACTAACGCTCAGAGAAATGACTTTAGCAGCTCCTAAAGGCAAATTGAGACAGGTTTCGGTTGAGGTTTAACCAACTGACACCCCTCAAGATGTTTAGTTTGAATCATATTCTCACTCCTATCATATTGACATGTTGATATCCAGTTTTTATCCAAAGCCAAATGTCAACCAGGTAATTCAGCAACCTTCCATGCCTGAATAGGACATCCCCTATCAGCTGTGGTGTCACATTTCAGTTCAGTATGCACAAAACAGACACAGTCCTTCTATCCAAAGTGCACCTGCTTCAATGCTAATATTATTAATGCTGGTTTGTCTGTTCATAAATCACTTTGGAGGTATGTGTGCGCTAAAAAATGAAAACCAATGTATGTGGAAAAATGGAAATAAGGACCAGCTTTTCATCTGAAACTTGTAAATACACGCAGTTTCCCTTCTCTTGTAAGGGAGTGCATTTTTCTCCCACAATAAGTGCAAGTCGTCCCCGTGCGTCGGTGCATCCGCCACATGCAGGGCCTGAAATGCTCCATGTTTGGGTAAACTGCGTAACAAATTGGAGAAAAAAGGCTCGAGCCGTAAACTCCCTCCTGGACAATACCATGCTGTATTATTAAAACAACAGCGTAGGTCCCAGCGTTGTAACCTGCTAAGATGGGGAAACATGCTCATCGATGATATCAAGGTGACTGAACACACACAGAGCAGCGAGCCAGCTGCTGTTCAGGCAGCGTGGTGGGGCTCACGCTGTGGACTAGGTGCCTGGCTGCATAATTGGGAATTATTAAACATGGCTCTAGCAGCGAGGTGATCATGAAATTGTATTTTCAGTCTTGAGGGATGAAAGCAAGAATTAAAATGTTACCGTTTGTTAGGAAGCAAGGGGAAAAGAATTGAAGAGTCTTGTCCTAAACCTCCCATGATTCAATTTCTTTTAAGAAACAAAGGAAATGCATTTGGACAAGTGGGAAGATGGATGATACTGACTGCTGTTGTAAATTGTGGATTGTTGTAAATTGCAATCTGGATAAATATTTCAGTGGCAACTGGACCAACATGATGAAATGTGGGGCGAGATATTGGCCGTTTCTCTACATGCGAAAGAAGCAAACAGCTACAAAGACAAGCTAAGCGTAAAGTGAGAAAATGGCATGAAACGACATTACTTTACAAAATAAAGGATTTCAGAAGTCATTGTGATAGACATTGTGGACAGCATGGATGATTATTCAGCTATCTTCATTTATGTGTCAGTTGATCATGATGAAAATTATAACAAAACATTGTTAATATTTCATTATTTAGCTCAATAAACAGGGTCTTAAAAATATTTTTTTTCACATATTTCTGCTTTATAGTCTATGTATAGGCCAGACAATGATCATTCATTCAAATGAAATGTTGTTATAATGTAAATGTAAAATATATGTCACAAACTAATACCACAATATAACAATCTGTAATATATTTCTCTAGTCTTTTGCACCTATTTCATGGGCTGTCATTTCTACCACACTGCACAAAAACTAAATTCAAGAGGGTCCTACCACTGAAATAGTCATGTGACACTGGAGCACATGGCTGAAGACAAAAGTATGGTGTTCCATGGTGAGGAGCAAAAGGTAAAATATGAAGATAAATATGTGGCCACTCAAGAGGGATTTTATTCGTTGCCATTTCCAGGTGGCTCATATTTCATTTTGAATGTAAAATAATTAGAAAATGATGTTATTTATTTTGTATGTTAAATGCTACCCCTAGTGCGGATAGCATGCTAACATTTCATGGTATTTTCAGACAAAATGTTATTTCTACCACAATCATCCACACCACTATATCGATGAATGTGATGGCAGAGGCATGCGATGGAAATGACCATGTAGGGGTCATTTTCTGACAATGTAAGTGGTAAAGCTTTGCAATACACAGTGGCTTACATTGTAAATGAGGGTTTTTGTTGTACTGTTACTAAAAGTGCTTGAGTTTTAGTTAGGTTAGGTTAGTTTTGGTTAGGATTACATTTTGAAGCTGGTTTATGTATTTAATTTAATTACGCTTCCAAATATCGTTCTCTACATCTGCTGGGGTGAGTGAAATCCAAGACCAGCATGCACATCATCCACAGCGCCTGCCCGTGCCCAACAAGGATGTATTGAGGCCACTAAATGTAATTTTCTGTGTGGTGAATGACAGCCTGAAAAGAAAGTAGTTATCGATTGAAACTTGTTTTCTTTCAATTAACCGAGTAAATCCAAGCTAATTGACATACATCAAGTATAGCTGTCACTACTGTTTTCTATCAGCACTTGAAGGCAAAACACCTGCTTTGAAATCACTGACAGGTGAGAATTGCCACATGCTTTACCCACAGAGAGCAGTGCAGAAGCAGTTTTATTATATGTTCCCCCCTGTGGATTTACTCTTGAATTCTGACTTTTACCAACAATGTTCAAGTTCCTTTGTAAAATACATGCTGCTCAGAATCCCTAAAAAGTTGATTCACCATTGGTCACCAGTGCTGTTTGACATTTCCACCACATCCAATCTTTTCTACCATGACATGTCATTTCCATCACACAAAATATCGTGTTATAAAAAATTTATAGAAATAGCAATTTCACTTAAATATAAGTTTTACTAATGTGAAAATTAGAAAACACCTATAGTTAAAATAAAGTAGATTACTTAAATTGTATAGTGCAAAAGACTTAACTGAATTAATATTAAGCTCTATTCCATTAAAACAATGATAAAATATTATCTAATACTTTGACAATCAATGAAATTTAATATTTGGGAAGTCAGTTTATCAGGGTTTGCAAAGCATCTTAAGGTATCATATGATGTGTCTCTAATAATGTCATAAAACACCAGTTCTGTGGTGTCGTGACAATGATTTCCTCTGAATGTTTGAGTAAAATGACAAAAAATATATTATTATTTCAGTGCCCACATGATCAGGAATTGTTTCCGAACCAAATAATACATTTAAATTAAGTTAGGGGTTAGGCGATACATGTATTGGTAAATCTGCTGTATGAATCCTGCCCACATTTGAAATACATGCATCAGACCACCACTGACAATTAAAAATAAAACAACCAACAGCCTTCCCCAGTTCAATCAAATGTTAACCTAAAGTTTGCCATGGGAGCAAATCAGAAAAGTGTGACAGGCGACACGCGTCTCTGAAATGAGTTCATCTCACTGGAATCATTAGTTTGGAGCTGTGAGCAGAACATTTTCCTCTATAGCAGCAGTTTCAAATCACAATGCAATAATATTTTCCAGCATAATCTAAAATGATGTCGGATAAAAAAAGCGGCGAGTGGCTTGATGTGGCAAAGGAGCAGAGGATGTTAGTGATTGTCCTATATTGCTCATGCTCTCATGGATTACTTAATTATCAGCCCGTGCCGACGTTCTGCTCTGTTAATGGTAGGCAATATGGCCTTTACCTCACTTAAGGAATAAATTGTATTGCTCCATCTCTCTCCATCTTGTAACGAACACACCCTCCCACACACATATAAACATCCTCTCTTCACTGCTCATATAGATCATTTAAGCTGGAATGGGATAGTTACTGAAGCAAAATCCCGATGAGATCCAGTGCTATTTCACAATAACAATTTCTTTAATTGGGCATCTCTGCCTATTTCCCCGCAACCTGTTTTATTCATCATCTGCAAAAATCAGAGATGGGATCCTCACTGACACATGCTGGGTTTATGATTTTGAATCATGAGAAGTGCAACTTCTCAGAGAAATTGCTTTTGCCTCAGTGGGAAGCGTTGTTGCGAGCAGAGGTTTAGAAGATAAAAAAAAATAAAATAAAAATTAAGTTAATCATGAACTCAGTCAGTCAGAGAGTCATGAGATGTGGCAGGTGGCGGCTGGGTCGACATCAAAAAGAAAAACACACACCTCGAAGAGGAGTAAGGCAGGGCAGAGGATACTGTAGCTATCTGAGTCATCCGGAGGTCAGTGTCATTAGCATTCAGGGCAGCAACAGAGGTGGTGGTCTTGAGAGTGAAACGGAAGAAACAGAGCAGCCCAGTGAGCGTCTCCATATTTGATACTTTTGTTGTGAGTTTTAACATTTGTCACATTTTTCCCATGTACATGTGTCTTGCTGTAAGTTCTGAGTGTGTTGTGTCCCTCGGTTTCACTGGGTGAAGGACAGCAATTTTAATTAGCAATTCCTTAAAGCAATAGTTTGACATTTTGGGAAATTAGGCAGGTAGATGAGAAGATCAATACCACTCTCATGTCTGTAGGCTATGGTAAGTATGAAGGTACAGCCAGCAGCTGGTTAGCTTGGCCTAGCATAAAGGGTTGCTGTGTTTGCTGTAGAGACACGAGAGTGGCATCAATCTTCTCATCTAACCCTTGGCGAGAAAACAAATAAGCATATTTCCCAAAATGTTAAGCTGTTGCTTTAATGAATCTGAAATACTGTGACCAGCCAAAATTCAGTGAGGGTCAGTCATAAACTCATGCTGTGCAGCCAAACATTATTTAAACCAACAAAACCTTATTTCAAATTTTAGTGGAGATCTAAAGTTACCCAAGATTTAATATGTCTGTCTGAATATGCAGACAGCCATTAAAAAGTGGGGTTTGCTTATTTTGCTCGGTGTAAACATCATATAGCGTCAGTGAAGAGCTGGAATCAGGTGTTGGTGCCGATTTTTGTACGTTTAACTAGTCTGCAAAGTAAGTATAGCTGTAAGATAAATTTAATTGGAATAAAAGCACAATACTTCTCAAATGGAGCGAAATCCAAGAATAAAGTGGCAAAAATGTACCTCAAAATCGTATTCAAGTACAATAATTGTGCTAATGTACTTTCCACCACAGGTTGGAACAAGCTGATACAGAATATACTATATGATAAAGATAGTTTGGACTTTGCCATTTTTAAAGCTAATATAAGGGGAAGAAAATGGGGAGACTGGATGTTAAAGGGTAAAATTACCTCCTAAGAGAATGCGCATTACGTGTCATTCACATAAGGTGTAATTAAACCACGAGCTACTGAGTCTCATTGTAGCGGAGACGACAGCAGAGGTGCCTGCAGTGTGTATCTACAGTAGCTGACCACACACATGCACCTACAGCACAGGGAGGGCAGTGAGCGAGTCTGACACACCACGCTCTAAAGAGTCCCATTGACCTCATCACGAGTTGCACTCTCAACAGGAAGTCTCCTCTGTTTCACACTTTCACTCCAGCATACTGTGACCAGCCGTAAGTCTGCTCAAACTGGCTCGGAAAGCGTTAAAACTTTGTTTGCCAGGTGGGTGTGTGTCACCTCCCAGGTCCGTTTGGAGTAAATATCCGGCATTAATATACACACAGATCTTTTGCCAGAGGATTATTGAACATTAATTGCATTAGCATTTTCTCTCTGACAACAAGGTGGCTTCTTATCTGTGATCTTCAAACTGCGACTGGGAACTATTGATCTGGGCCATGTTGTCATTCAGATGATAATTAGGAGCGGGTGAGAGGTCAGCCTCCAATCCGCTTGAACATCTGGATGAGAGTTCCTCAAGGACAATTGGAGCCGCAGGATGCCGCCACTCTGTCGGGCCGCGTGTGTCTTTATGTGCCTAAGTCCATTATACAAATTGTCTAATTAATTCCCACATTCCAGCAGAGTGGCCCAACAATCAATGGAGACAAAACACTGAGAGAAGAGGCCGGCCTGAGGCCAGTGTACAGTTACAGTTGATACATACAGAGCTGGAGGTGATGCACCTGCTGCAAGATTTAACGCTGACCTTTTTCTTTGAAGAATATGACAAAAAAGCTACAGCTCAGATTTTGTGGCTGACTTTTTTGACCATCTTATCTTCCTGAATAGAACACTATTAATATTAATCTATACAAATTCGACACTAACAACATACTGTGAGTGTGCCGTAGCTGTAGAGGGGGTGCTATCACAGGTTAGCCTTATCTATAATTAAAACTGTATTTTAAGGACATGCAAATGGAGATATTAACAGACCTAACATATATCCTTCTCAGTGTGGCGGGTACAGAGTTCAAAAGAATCGTTTTACAGAGGCCCTGCTTTGCGAAAAGTAGCTCAATGTATTCTTTTTCATGAGTAAATAAAGGTAATCTCCATGGGGGCATTAAATTCTGTCACCACTGCATTTATGTTATCGTTAATGTGATGAATAATTCCGTTTGCACGCTACAAAAGTGCTTGCAGCAGAACTTTTGGAAGAATCAACAGAACAAATTGTGTAAGAAATTCCTAAATGGTCTTGTTCAGAGTGTGTTAAGTGTGGAAAAGATCCTCGGCCTCTCAGCGTTTTGTACCAAGCCGCACCACTGCATGCTTGACCACTAGAACAATGGCTTGATAATCCACACAGAGTTCAAAGGAAACCGGAGCAGAGCAAGACAACAAATGTTGCTCTGGTGAAATTGTTCCAAAAGTGCAGATAAGCACTGGATACAAAAGAGAAGCGGCTTTTTTAGTCTACAAATTATTATTGCCTGTAAATTGTAACATGAAGAGCCTGTGGTCCTGTTAGTCAGACGGTGTGATCTGTTGTCGCTACAGGAAACAGCTTATCGTGGTTTCTGTTAACATGTTGCAATGTAAATGAACAGCTAAACTGTACTTGATCCAAATGTGCAAATGCAAAACATAAATGTAAATCAGAGTGTGCGCCCGGGGGAGGATGCAGACAAACAATGCGAATATTGCCCCCTTGTGGTTCCATGTGCACTCATGGGTGTTGAGGGAAGCTGGCAGCCATCTGGGTGAACAGAGACACCAAAGCTGATATAGCTTGATTTCAGGACATAAAATACTGGTCGGAGCAGTAGAGGAGGTGCTTTTTAACCGAGTCTGATATCATGTTGGGATCATGAGTGACATGAGGGGAAAATCACGTTTATTAGGTTTTGTATGACGTGAAAAGTGTTTAGGAAACAAATGATTTCTTTCTGCAACCAAACCGCCTGATTAACTGCCTTCCCTTCTCATGCCCACATCGCTCTCTCTCTCTCTCTCTCTCTCTCTCTCTCTCTCTCTCTCTCTCTCTCTCTCTCTCTCTCTCTCTCTGTGTCCCTCTCTGCTGTCTCTCTCTCTTTCCCTCATTAGAGCAGAGTCAATTTCAATGTCACTTAAAGTCACGGCTGTAATTTATTGGCTCCTTAATACAGACGGACAAAGGTCGTGAGCAGCGCTGTGAGGCGTTCTATCAGGTTTATCTGTGCAGGTCATTAACCTTGACCTGGTGTAAATGCACTTCAGTCCAGGAAGCTCCCCCGTTTCTGCATGCACACGTTTCCATGCCCCCAAGAAGTTCCTCCCTGCGACAGCCACTCACTCCGCTGCCCTGTTAGCTCAAGTGCTTTAAACTTGCCTTAATTGTCATATGGCAGCCAACGTAGCTTTCTTAATTGATCTGACCTTTCACAGTGCTTTCTAATTTCCAATCCCGCTTTCATTGTTCCATCTGGCACTTTTAAAACGACATCTGGTTGACTGTACTTTACCCGGTGATCTCTGTACAGATATTTTTTAACTTAATGTATGCTTCAACAGATGTTAGTTTTTATAGGTGAGCGAGGAGCTAGACTGCCCTCTCAACACCGACCCGTGTCCATAATACTTCCTCTCAACAATTCAAATATTGACACCAGAAATTACAAGCCAGGTTGCCAGCAAACTCTATGCTATTATGTTGGGTTCCTTGTTTTTGTTCCCTATTAGCTAAACATCAACCCAGAAAAGCCTTCTCTAATCACTGCCCATAAATAAAACATTAGCTTTCAGTTTACGAGCAAATAAACAATTTTGTTGCTATGCAGAGTTCAGTTTTGCAAATATGTCTGATGTCAGTGAGAAGGCAGGAATATTGGTTTAATAAATAATAAGCTCAATGTGGGCATTGTTCGCCATGGACACTGAGAGGAAAGCAGCTCACTCTCTTGGTGTAATATGGCCGCTCCTCAGATCCTTTCCAATTGAATCCCGATCAGGAATGTTAAAATATTCCCTTCACTATCAAGACCATAGCTTCTTTTTTCTTTACTCAAATCATCGGAATAAAAAGCCTCTCTGCAGAGCAGTTATTTGTAGATCAGTTCTACCGTGGGGCATCTTCTCCTCTGCACATTCAAGCTGCAATCTTTCCTACTCATACTGTACATAATCTTCTCTTTAACCCTTTCCCCTGAACTGAAGCGCCCTGGTTTGTCCTCCCTATCTCCCAACATGGACGACATGTTGTGGACTTTCACATTCCTCCCTTTGAAAAGTTAATTTTCTTCTCTGACATTTTTCCAAAAGATAAATTTCTATAGCCTGTATTTTCATGGGGAAGTGCTTGGAGATGGCTCTACCTGCAGGCTGTTAAATTAGTGCCATATAATTGACTGATTAAACGCTTATTGATTGCTGAGATACGGATGATGGAGACAGAGGATATGGATACTCTTGCCCTTGCATTTTACACTACCCTCTGTTCATGAGGAAGCATAATACATACTAAGCCAAAGAGAAACTGATCCCTGACTGAAAAAAATCCTGACTGGTGCTACATTTTGTAACTTTTTATGACTAGCCACTTTGAAAAATACATATCAGAAATTAAATGTATTGTGTTTGTACAATTTTCTGTCAATTTGATAACTAAATGGGGCAGTGTTTGGTAGTCTCACAGGGCTTTAGGAGACAGAGATTGACATGCGGCAGCCTCAAGGTCAGAGTCTGCTGCTCCCCTGAAAGCCTCTAGCCACTGATAGACACGTCTTCCCTCCTGAGCCGTGCTGGAGCGAACACACCACAGAACATCTGTTCACAAACAGCCCTGATGGAGCCGTACTGACACCAAACGCACACCCGCCGCCCGTACCGCGCCACCCAATTCCCCGGCTGGGGGCCAGATGGCGGCCCGCACTGCCGCTCCCTCCTCTCCTCGTCCAGGACAAATCATGAGGAAGAATGGCCTGCAGGTACCGCCCCAGGCACTCCTGTGCCACTCACCGCTGACCACCCTCTGGTGGCTTCCAATGTTCCCTCCTGTCAAAAGACAAATTGTCCAACAGACTGCTCTTTTATGAATTCACCCCGCGGTCCATTTCTCAAAAGAGGTTAAGGAAAATCCTTGGCCTGAGCTGCTCAACTTTGAGACAGAAGTCTGTTCTCTGAAAAGTTAAGAGGTCTGGAGACTGGAATGGGGGGCGACTCCCAGTTTCTCCACAATGGCCGATTGTTAATCGGAGTCCAACTGGCACAGCCACCTCACTACCATCCTCGGCGTTTGACCTCTGAATTATGTGCTCTGCTGCCATCATAAATAGGAACCTAGGTAAGGAAGAAAAGAGAACATTACAGAACCTATTTCTTTGGAAACAAAATGCACAAGACAGTTTAAAACAGCAATGCAAATGACTGGAAAATAAAATACAGACTATTCTCATGTCTTGGCAAGTGTTTATTTAGTGTCAGTTTGGAGAACCTGAACCTAAAATTTGAAAAGGATAAACAAAAATGACTGAGGCTAGCCACTAACACTGCTTCAGTTTCTTCTACTGTGCAATAATACACACAGACACACACATCACTCATCAAGCAACAACCAAAATCATCTCATCAGCATAAAAACCAGTTGTTCTTTCCTGTGATTCAGCAGCTTCCGACGTGCCTTCCTCTGGTTACTTTCATGTGATTGTAGGTTATTTCACTGTGCTGGATCTCACTTTGAGAGAGGGCTGGACTATTTCAGCTCTGAAGTCATCTTTTTACAGGTGACCCGGTTAGGAATGCCACCACAGATCAGGGATAAGTGTGATTAATCTCCACTGACATTCTTATGGCACCTTTTACACGGCTTTTCATCTTGAGGCTGCACAGGAGAGATGTGTGGGAAACAATATATCTCTAATGACAGTAAAAATCTGCCTCACATCCGCAATATCTGCTCATTTAGCCTTAGTGCTATTTTTGGGGTTACCTTAGGTTTGCTCTAGTTACAATTCCCACTAATATCCTTGCTGGATATTCTGAGAGAGCTGTAGATCAAATAGATGAGATTTTCTTTCACCATTGTGTCATGGTGCAAATTAGGCTTTGCATATCCGTACAACTGCTTGGATGTTTACATTATGCATAATGGAAACCATGACATTTGCCCTGGCAGTTTATTCTTTATGCTATATGCTACTTACAGTATAAAGTGGGCCCAGGCAAGTTTCTAATAGATCACAAGGTAGATCAGAAGAGTGAAAACATACCCATTAATGCTTTGTCATACTGTCACAGTAGCACCGTGTATTACCCTGAAGAACACTTTTAAAAAACGCTCCACTTGGTACAACTCAAATAAACATTATGCACCTCTACTCTTCATTTTACTGGACAGAAGTAGAGCCAGGAAATATGCCGAACATTGACGAGACACTTATCACAGACTGGAAACAACACTAAAAGGCTAATACCACTACTACTCATACAAATACGTATAGGTTTAGGTCACCCAAATCGCAAAACATGTTTCCCATACCAATTGTGATTTGTAGTCATGGTTTTGTTTGTTGAGATTGCCAAGATTATTGCTGAGAATGAAAGCTATTTAATTTGTAGAAAATGACATGTTTAAAACCCAATAGTGACATGTCTTTCCAGAAAAACATTTTCCCTGTTAACTTCTGGATAGACCTCAAAGTTGACAGTTTTCAATGAGAATAATTTTCCAAAAAAAAACCCAGTGAAAGCAAGTTCTGTGGATTATCCTGAATAACAGGGACATTGTTTCTAAAAAGAAATGTATTCAGTTCATCCCTGCTTTATTAGGGTGGCAGGCAGAAGTCTTAAAACCTCATCAAATAAAACCATTACTGTCTGTATGTCTAGATACTACAAGGGTTAACTGGGAATTGTGAAATTGTGAATTAGGCAAACTGACCCTTTTTGTCATCGTCAACAAATTCCA
Organism: Coreoperca whiteheadi; assembly: GCA_011952105.1. Lineage (NCBI taxonomy): Eukaryota > Metazoa > Chordata > Actinopteri > Centrarchiformes > Sinipercidae > Coreoperca > Coreoperca whiteheadi. The sequence continues at coordinate 7,195,860 of CM022473.1, read as the reverse complement.
AGAAAAGGGCTAAACCAACAATGTGCTAGTCCATAAACAAAAGCCCATTCATTTCTACTGAAAAAATTAGTCTTTAAAATGGGTGTCACATATACAATTCCTTTTTTTTTTAAAAGTCTCAGCAATACTAGTAATACCCTAAACAGCTGGACACTGTATTTTCCTCAAGGAGGAATAAATAGTCCATTTGTTGGGGACTATTTTCAGCTGCGGATTAATACATATTTGTTGGTCTAGTAAGTATTTACAGCCACAAGACAGGGTGGGACTCAAAATAAACTGCACTGCGTTCTTCATTATGAAGGAACATGTCGCCCAGGGCAACTGTGGGGCTCATTGATATGCTCTTTATATCTTTTCGGCAATAATGGAGCTCTTATGCACAGAGGAATAGCCTTACCAGCCATACTTGTTAGTAGGATCGATTCAATGTAGGTTTGGATTTTTTCATTGGTTTGTTGACAATAACAACACCATAGAACAACACCGGACTTATCCTTTAAAGCACCTGTCAGATATACTATGCTGTACCTTAGAAACTGTTATTGTCTGTACTGCTCTAACTCATATTTGAATTGAGATGTTTTAAGTAGAAAAAGAGTAGAAGAAAAGATGCTTTTTATGGTGGAGCATTAATAGTAAATCCTAGAACTGCTGGGTGCTAATCCATTTTAAGATTTATCTCAAAAGAATAAACCTAACGTATATCTAAAACATGTCCATATCCTAGCAAACACAAACATCTTGACAAGCCAAGGTAACACTTTAAACGCTAAATCATTGGTGTATTACTGGTGCAGATATATTCAGATGACAACATACCTGTGTGGGAAGACCCAACATCAGCTGATACTGTAAATCATCTCAGCTCTGTTGGGTTCTGATAATGTTTGTAGCTCAATGACACATGAGTTTGGCCTCTGCATGACCAAACACTTCTCTCTTAGCTCCACCCAGAGCACAGCTTCTTGACCCATGCCAGCTGAGTGCAAACATTTGAACTAATATTTACACCACTTAAGAAGTTCCATAAACATCAAATATCAAGTCGAGCACGATCAAAAAAGTGCACTTAATGAATAGATGTGACTAAATATGGTAAGCATCATCGGGATGACTCGCCGATTTCTGAATAGCTACTATTGAGATAGGAAACCATTCTGCTCTGCTATTTCCTGAGCAACACTTCAAGCATGTTTACAGTAAAACCAGGGCCCTCCAGACACACCACGCAAGAGTGCACTTGACCGTGTGATGCGCTCTCTTAGAGTGAGGTAAAAAACATCTTGAACTAAGCAGGCCCCTACAGCGAAAGATCTCCACCAAATTGCACTGGTGTTATTCATTGAGATTGAGCTAATTAAAGCCGTGCTTCATGGAAGTAGGGGTGG
>CM022473.1:7087727-7194444 GCA_011952105.1 Coreoperca whiteheadi | reverse complement strand
GGGGTGATGTAGGGTAGGTTGGGGGGGGGGGTATTTTTTGAAGCACTCACAAGCTTAATGGTGCAACGAATTTCTGCCTTGATGAGGACATTACCACACAGGTGTGTGTCCCGACTGCCAGCCATATAATTTTGCACTCTAATACAAGTTTACACTGCACTTTGACACTACGACTTTTTTAATGTACCATGCTGTTTTTTAATATTCAGTGTGTATTTACATCAAGAGGGTGAATATGAAAACTTGCAAATGGTTCGTTAAGCCTGTATGGTTTCAGATGGGGGCCCTCCGGGGCCACAGTGTGAGCTTGTCCCTGTAGAGCTGTGGCTGTAGCCCACTCACCGTCAGAGTGGAGCCCGATGGCGCTGTAGGGAGGGCAGGGATAAAGGGACGCTGTGGGTTGGAGGAGGGGGGCTGCTCCTCTGCCTTCAATCCCACATGATCTCACTGGTCCTGGAGAGTATATCAGGCAAAAGCAGCGTGATCATTAAATGCCCATGCTGCAAATCTTTTTAATTATTCTCCTTCCTCCCTAGCCTTTTAATGAGAGGAGTATCCACAGATAATGCGAGTAATTGGACAATGGGATTCACTCATTCAATTATTGACCACTGAATCTGCTCAAGAGCTGATGGGTAATTCTCATTCTCAGCTCTGGCTCCAGGGCGCAGCGTTCAGCATCCTGCTAAAAAACGAAAGACGGCTCCTTCTGGTGGATTGTATGTTGTTTAAATCCATTTTTTGGGCTCCGTCCAAAAAGCATATTACATTATAATTTGTTTGAACCATGAAAGGGTTAGATCTAAATACCGTGTGGCAGGCCTATCCATAAAATCTTGCTAAGTAAACTCTGGTATGCAATGCTGGCCTTTGCACTTAAACCACATATTGCCATTTCCAGTGGGAGAGGTGCATGTTGAGTAATCGGCTCTTGTTTGAAATCCATTGAAATTTCAGACGAGTGTGTACTAGTCATTTTAATGGTCTGCTCTGAATCTGGCAGAACAATCCAGCTAGCATTCAGAATGTCCACTGGAATGACATTAAATGTTCATGATAAGAGGTGGTGGTCATTGAAGATGGTTCTCGCTCTCTTGCTGAGAGTTAGATGAGAAGATTGATACCAAATTTTAGACTCAGCATGATCGCATACAAAGTAAATGGGAAGACCAGGCCGCGTGAACTGAGGTGGAGACTCGTCCGCAGTCTGATTCATAAATGTACAAAGATGAGAGGAAAGAGGAGAGAGACAGGAGGAAAATAACAGAAAGAACAAGAGCTCTTGGTGAGTTTTAAGATCAGTCAGAGGCTGAGCAGAACGCAAACACACACACACACACACACACACACACACACACACACACACACACACACACACAGGCACACTACCATACACACAGCCAATACATTCACTTCTAGCTGACTTAAAGCTAACGTGTAAATTGGCTTTGCTTTCTGTCTGAAAACACCTATACACTTTAGTTTTTGTATGTGTCAAACAAACACGATATAACGTATTAATCTGTGAACCTTAGATGCGCTGGTTAGTAGATTTTTTACCTTTGGACAGAGCCAAGCTAGCTGTTTCCCTCTGTTTTCATTCTTTATGCTAAGCTAGGCTAACCGGTAATAGGTAATTGAGAGTGGTATCAATCTTCGCATCTTACTCTCGGCAAGAAAATGAAAATGCGTATTTCCCAAAATGTCAAAACATTCCTTTTAAAAGGACAGTTCACCCCAAAAATCCAAGTCCATATTTTTCCTCTCACCTGTAGTGCTATTGATGTAGTGAATTGCAGAGTTTTGGAGATATCGGCCGTATAATTTTTTTGTTGTGAGCAGTTTCATGTAGTTTCTTCCGATAGCTACATGAAACTGCTCACCACAAGTACTGTGGGTTATCTTGAGTAACTGGGTCATGATTTCTGGAAAGAGACATTGCTGTAGAGTTTTTCAAATGTAATTTTTGGGGGCTTCGAGCACCACAAGCCGAGTGCCACATAGTCTCATTATATTAAAAAAAGGCAGACATCTCTCCAACACTCTGCAACTCATGCAAAAACAATCTGGATGGATAAATAGCACTACAGGTCAGAGGAAAAAGGAGATATAAGTGGAACAAAATATTTTAGCCAATAAATCTCACATTTTGGGTGTTCGGTGGAGGTAAATGATCTTCCTTCCACATCAAACAAACAGTACAGATCTCTACAGTAGCTTCTTTAGACAGGTTTATATGGTTTATCCTATCTGACATGGGATTACAAGTAGCAGAGTAAACACTTTATCCCGGCTAAAAAAACCCCCCAAAAACTACTTCCCCACATCTGGACCTCTGCTTAATGCTCAATTGAAAAAAGCCAGTCTCTGGATAAAGGACTTCTCCAGTTTGAGTGAATTTCAAACCTGAAGGCAAAATCTACAAACCACAGCAAAAACCCCAGAGAGTGGGAGCATTTCCCCACTGATCATCCAATTTGGCTGATAGCAGTGTGTGGGGGGAAAAAAAGGGAAAGAAAACAGGGAGAAGAAGGAGAAAAAATATCTCGCAGGAATCTTCCATCACTCTGCTTATTTTCAGCGGCCCACATTGATCCAGCACATTAATCATGAGCAGACAAACAGCATGTTGTGTCTGTTGGTAATTGTGACTCTCAACCATACTTAGCCTATAGCTACTCTCAACACGAGCTGATAAACCACTCTATTACTACAGCACAATGTAGGACACATTCCGTCAATGGCAGCTTGAGAGCAAAGAGCTTCCTGCAGCAATATCACAATAGGCAGTTTATCTGTGCTCGGTAATGGAATAACACACATTCTACCGAGGAGAAGTCAAGATATTTTCTCAGTGGCGTTGCTCTATTAGAAGAAACTGGTGGAAACATGTTTTTACACTGCAAAGAGAGAGGCTAGCTTTCCAGCACGGTGCTGGTGTTAACAGCCGCCACCCCCACCCCCCATTACCCCCATCCACTTGTGAAATTCACACCTCCAGCTAGAGTCATTATCATAATTGTTACCAAATACTGTAACTCCCAAGTTTTAATTGCAATACCATTAATTTCCAATCTGAATGAATCCCTTCTACAGACAATTTCATTTCCAAATTGACATCCCCACTTGATTTTGATTTTATATAAACACAGTGATAAAAAAATAATAACATCTCAAGGGCCGAATAGCAAGAAAGAAGGGGAGGGGGGGGGGAAATGATTTCAATATGGTTTAGAGGCAGGCAAATTGTATCAAGAACTAGTCACGGATACTCCTCCAAGGCTTTAAAACAAATATGCCCTTCAACTGAGGCGTTATCATCGTCTCCGCACTGCAAATAAACTATGCCTTGCCTCATTTCTTTTCAAGATAAAAGACCAGTCGTTTGGGCATAATGGTCAGGGCCAACAAAATGAAATAATAAACCATTCATTAAATCAAGCACACAAGTGGTAACTTTTGTAATAAAAGATTCTGAAAGTTTAATTAATAGCAGTCGTTAGCGCTCGTTTAAAACTTATCGATTTGGACATAACAATATGTTAAAATAATGTATCCTGCAACAGTCATCACCCTCCCTCGGCGGGGGCCTCTGCTCACACCACATTGTAATCAACAGATTGTTAGACATGCATTTTCTGGGCCGCTGACAAAGCCTGATGTATGGGGTCGAAGGGAGCGTTCGCAATCCATCCGCTGCTGCAATTTATTATCTTATTTTAATTGTATACACAAACATTGAGGTGATTTAGGTGACATGGTGGAAAGATGAAATCCGTTTATATTAAAAGGGTTGCTCACCCCTGGAGCCCACTGCCAGCAACACCTTTCAATGACTGCTTTTAACAACATGGTTATTGTTTTATTGATCAGGGTTTTATTACAGATTTGACACCCATGTTATGTGTTAATCGAACCGCATATAATTTTTTGACACATATTTTACGAGATTATGACTGCAATTAATTTAATAACTATTATTTTTTCGGTGATTTCGGTCTTAACGAGGTTTGTGGGAGAGTGCTCCATTCGTCTTGGCCGTGTTGTGGCGCAGTGCATGACCTTAATGGAAGCCACGGAAATGGCCAATTGAGCTAGCGTCCGCACTCCCCAGCTCATTGCGGAGCCACCTTCTTTTGTTCTAGGAAGTGATATCACTATTAAGGAAGCCATTCATAGCCATATAATTCCTCCTTTCTACACTTAAACGCTCCGAGCTTATGGGGAAATTATACAACTCAGCCTTTGCTCAAAAGTACTTTGAGGATGTGTCATTTTTCAGGCAGTGTACATTTAACCTGGGAGGGGTGAAAAATAACCATTTCCTGCAATGCGAAGAAGGATTAATACCTTTTCTTAAAACACAAATTATGCAACATTGGCTTTACACACAGTAAATCAGGAAAACATGGATGCCTGCTGACGGTACGTGGGCAGTTAAAGCAGGACAGGGGGACAGGGAACATAACAGTGTGTCAAGCGGAGATAAAGCTCACACATCTATTAAGGCAGACAAAGAACGGGGGCCACTGTTGGTCAATAGCCTCCATCTGTGTCTCCTCTCATCTCTAAGAAGTGCACATCTGCTGAACATGGCACAATTTATATATCAGAAGAATTATTAATTAATAGTTCATCTCATCCAGTATAATTGAGGACAGATCGGGAATGCCATTAGCTGTGATAATAAAGAGAGCGATACCTCCCGCCCACCTGAGCACACGGGAAAAGCCTCCTCTGCTCTGGTTCTTTGTGGCCCTGTCAGCAAATGTATTCTTTTGCACTGAGCAGTAGTTAACAACTTATAGGTTTGTCAAACCAATTTCATTCTCTTTAAATCTTCATAGCAATTATCTTTTTGCATAATCAGTTTCAAGACCTTGGGGGTCTACTGGGTCTTGTAACGTCTTTAAAATAATTGTTCAGATAGTAATTTGAAGTTTTGTGGAAATTGCTTAATAATCAGATCCCAAAGTCAATATTTGGCTGAGGAACTAAGTTGTAGATGGAAAAGACTTCATGGGGCTCCGACAGAAAAGAGGACCAGTTAAAAATAAAATTACATCAGAAGTTGGAGCCAACTCAACATAAAAGCCTGCACGTGTGTGCGTGTGTGTGCTCGGATGTTCGCATGCGTGCATATGCGCGCTCGGGCTAGACTGTGTCCACGTGCATTCACATTACACTGTGGTTCGTGTGTGTGTGCGTGACAGAGAGTTAAGTTGTACAGGTGCACATCCAGGTTTCCGGAGACAATGTGCAGATAAAGTGGACCCCTTTGGAATCGTTTTAATTTTCCATTTTAACACGCCATCAAAAGAAACACAAAGTCAGAAAGATATCAGTGGGAATAAAGCTATATTATCATGAAATATTAACAGCTGTTGTGGACCCAACACAGCGGTTATCTACTTTGAGCATTTGAAAGATATCCAACTTATAGGGAGGGGGCACGGATTTCATGTTTGTCCCAATTACCCTTGTAATGAGATGTATCTGAGTCTGTAGTAATGACAGTAATGAGAAAGATAAAATGACAATGTGTAAAAACAGAGCTGGCATATCAATGACTCGTCAGACAGAGTTCTCCGTCTGATGTATGCAGGGACAAAGGAAGCACAAGATCCATGATCACCAACAGCAAGGACAAATAAAAGAAAATACAGGTCTAACATGGTGCGCCCCTTGACTCCTAAAGTATATATGAATCACTACCCTTATTATCACTCTGACACAGCAAGGAGCTTTGCTTTATGAATGCTACTTAAGGAGCATCTCATAATGTGCACTGACTAAACCCAATCATAATCTGTCTTGCCCAATAACAACAAGACAATGCTTTACAGAAAACGTCTGATGTCATATCATCATTACACTAATAGCAAAAGCCCAGGCTACTCTTAGCCCCACCCAATTAGTCATTTTTAAACTGCTTATTGGTGAGAAGGCATCAATGATCAATTCAAGCATTTAGCCTGTGGAGCAGGGCTTGAGTCAGTGCCAACATTGATTATCTGAAGGAGCAAATTGGTCCATAATAATGGGCATTTCTCATGATCCCCGTGTGAAGCTGCAAGGGCTGTTCCTTTTTTCCAAAAGCTGTACTGATGTAGGCTTGTCTTTGATAGCAGCATAAAAGTTTTTAAATGTACCACTGTTTGATCATTGTTGATATCCAGCGTCATACAATGAGACCTCAGACATTAAAGAACCTTTCCGCAATGCAAATTAAATACAGAATATTGAATGAGTAAAATGAAATAGATGGCCTGAAACCAGTATAGAAGCTCTGAAATCAGAGCAATACAGCCTAAATGTTAATAGAAAAAAAATCTATTTAGCCTTTTAGTGGGTTGAATAACTTCAAGGCTTTTGACGAACACCCCATGGATCATCAGGAGGTCCCAGGTGGGACTGTTGCCTCAGGAAACTCTCACTTCCTCCACTGTGGAGAGAATTCCCAGTTGGTTAAAGTCATATACTGTTAGACGCCAAAGAATCCAATTTACCCCATTCCCATACTTCTTTGATTTCCTTTGCTTTGTAAGGTCATTTATCTGCAATCTTAATTTGGAAACTGTGATTTCTTCCCTTTGTGACAAGCAGCAGGAGCTTCAACCCCCCGCCCGCAACCCCCCCCCACACACACACACACACAGTCAGCTGTCAAAAGGTAGGCAGGTGTCCTTAAAGACGTTGAAAAAAACTGCATATAACAGACACGTCCAATTAGAGCAAAATTATCTCGAAAATGAATTATTGTGTTCTTAATGGGTCGAGCAGAAACACTCCCCAGAGCGCACAAGGTGAGCTCTGCTTTAAGGCACAGCACTTAGTAAGCGGATCAGAACAAACTGCTCCACAGTACACTCTGTGGTAGTTAACGAAGACCATGAAGAACTGCTGAAACGTATACTCTCAAAGATCTCGCCAAATGTGTTTTACCAATAGCAGAGCGGTCGGTCCATCAGAGAGGGATTCTTTGATTTCATATTTCATCCCTTCTCAAACACAGCTCAGTTTCTCAGAGGTGATTTTTCAGGATTATCACCTAATCCTGTAAGGAAATAGCTATTGAAGGCAAGTGTTCCTGTCTCTTGCACTAGAGTTTACCAGAAACTTGATTTGAAAACAGATTTTACCATCTGTTCTTCAGTCAGTGCTTCAATCAGTTAAAACAAAGCATCCCTGGAAATGTTAAGAGTACCATTATCTTGAAATTACAACATTTTATAGCTAATTTAGACCATTTATAAACTAAACCAAGGCACCCTTGTGGCAATTGTCTGTCAGTAGAGCACAAGTAACACATTTATGAATATTTACTTTCTGGTGTATTAAATATGTCTGCTGTTATTTGTAATTTTTATTGCAAATAAAGATCTTTAGGTAACGTTGCCCATCAGTGTTGTCTAAACAGTTGTCCAGGGTGTAATTATTGATAAGTAATAATAATTCAAGCATGAGCCTGCTTGACAACCATATAGTCTCATTATTGAACATATATCAAATACTCTGAAAGGTTTGTTTTCCTATCCTTACATATTTTGCACCTTTTATCTATCTGAGGACAATGACATCTGCCTATAAAAATAACCTCGGCCCACCAGGGTTAACCATTTGTAAAAAGAGAGAGTGAATATGACATCAAGTGTCGTCTTCCCTTTGTCTTAGCCAGCCTCAAGGTGACATGGGAGTGTGCTCTCATCACCAGAGACAACTATGACACTTATTCTCTGTGGAACTCATTAAGGGGCAAAGGGGACCTATGCACCAGCAGCATGTTCAACAAACTAAGACATTTTACTAAAACCACAAAAAAAAAAGAAAATCGCAATTTCCATTTAGTTCCACCAAGCACCTGCCACGACCACACACGTGCAATGTTCAGTTGCCCTTCCAAGGTGATCCGGACAAGGTAGAATTAGAACAAAAATACTTTCTGTAAGACTTTCACAAGGTGGAATTATGCCTTGATGCATTTAATGTAAGATTTCATGTAAAAAAAACCCAAAAAACAACCAATCAGCTGAGAGAAATTTCAGGAAGGAACAGGGACGGACCGGGATAATAATTCAGGCTGGGAATCTATCGTCAGTCCAGGCCAGTCTCCACAGACACTCCATTCACAACAGTACCTCGCATACTGTAAAGCCTTTTGTTGAAATATTTTTTCTGTTTACTGTTTATGCCAGTAATTTCTTTTACTTTAAGCTTCATAAAACATCAAAAATAGTTTAAAACAGCCAAGGGGCTTCAGTTTCAAGAGTTAGTCAAAAGTACTTCCAAAATTAAGGCAACAGGAATAAATATTCATATTTAATTTATGTGCACTTTTGGAGTGTTTGTTTTGCACCTGGCATTTCCTCTGACTGGACTTATGTTGCTCACCACGCAATCTCGGGAACCCATCAGCTATCGTCTCATGACGATTTAGCCCCTGGGGGCAACGGCCAATGTTTTGGGGCTTCCGGTGCAGTCAGCGGATATCCGGGCCAAGACTTCCTCTTCCGTGCACCAATCATTGTTTACAGTCTGATTAGCTATCGTCTCATGACTATTTGAAGGCACATAAATTAAAAAGTTCATCTCTAGGGTTCTGAGATTGATGAAATCGTTGGGTTCCGAGATTGCGTTGCAGCCAATGCGTTCCAGTTCCGCCTCTTTTGCTCTCCACATGGACGGTTTACCTTCATGCAACCAAAACCCGTTCAAACATGATTGGTCAAGTTGGACTACAAACGAAAACCAGAAAGCTTCCAATACCAAAATCTTGTCCCTTGCCTACAGATTCTGCATGCAGATATCTGTTTATAGAGACTGCTCATCATGAAGCTCTGGTAGCTCTGAATAACTGGACTGACAGAAAATAGTATACAGGTATTTATTTTCAGATTATCTCCTGCTTTCCTACATAGCATGATTATGTTTTTTTAAACACAGAATCAGCGCGGGAAAGGTAGTTGTGAAATAATGTGCTGAGGGCAGCCCTGCTAACATGCTTTTTGTCTTTTTTAAACACCAGCCACGTCCCTTGCTCTTGAAGATATCTGTAGTTTACAGCATTTAACAACAGTTTCCTCCCAGGCTTTTCTCCTTTTAATGCGCTCCCTCTCAGCTCTACCTTTTCTTTTTCTCATTCTCTTTCTCCTGTGCTGTCCATTTTTTCTCCACACTGCTTGGCCAGGCGCACCCCGTACACTGACTGAACGTTGTGTGGATGTATATGTGCGTGCGACCAATCGCGTGTGATGTCACCACCTAAACCTGACTGAGTCATGACCAAAACCAGAGTGTACGAAGACCAAGACAAGACCAAGACTTTAAGGGGTTGAGACCAAGTCAAGGCCAAGACCAAGGCAGGGTGAGACCGAGTCAAGACCAAGGTCAAGCAAAAACGTAATTTAGGAACAAAAATTTGTCACCACATGATGAAAAATACTATAAAATTGTTTATTTAAACCAGTATGATTATTGGTTGTATTTAAAAGGAGCCTACCGAGTAACATCAATTACAAATAAGTAATTAAATCTAGCTCTGATGCACAGAGTGAGAGAGAGAGAGAGAGAGAGATCAAAATACTGGTAGCCTACATTAGAAAGGATACTGTAGTTTGGATTATTTTGATTGGTGGACCCTTATGGATAAAAAAAAAAAAACAGCCTAATTTTCAGACTTTATGGCTGCTTCAAAGGTATGAAGTCACCAGTTTTGTTTCGTCTCTCTTGTTTACCATGCCAGTAATTCTTAATAAGTTATACTTTGATGCTCATGGTCTCCATAAAATTAACTGAATGATTGAATTGTGGAGAATCTAACCCATTTAATGATGTGTAGCATGTCCATATTGACAAAAGTTGAAACATTTACATTTGCATGCGCTATCTAAGCAGCTTAGAATTTACGTGGGCAACCCGGTGGGTTTTATACATCCAAAGAACTTATATAAACTTCAGGCTAATCAGCTTGCCAGGCCAAGAGGACATCTCCAGGTGCTCCCGATGGCCATTCCGGGTCTGGGTAGGACATATGGGATGAAGGTGTGTAAGTTGCATATAAGTTGCAGCTGCAGTGTGTTAATATATATGTTAGATAATGTTAGATGTGGCTGTTTAACATTTCATTCCACTTTTGTGTTAATGCAACGCAAAAAATTCTTCTCGATGTTCCCAGCAGATCATTTGCTCTAGCGGGATCCTGCATGCTAACACTTTAACACAATACACTATGGCCCCGTTTACACAATGGGAAAACGCAGATATTTCCCTGCGTTTTGGCCTGTCATTTACACGAAAACGCCGTTTTTATCCCAGAAAACGATTATTTCTAAAAACTCCAGCCAAAGTGGAGATTTCTGAAAACGCCGGTTATGTGTTGCCGTGTCAACTGGGAGAAACGGGGTTTTAGGTTCTCAAACGTCACTTTATGCGCCAGAAAATGTTTACGTCGTGTGAGCGCCCTATGTTTAGAGTTTGTTTGGTCATGGATGCTGTTAAGGTGGTATTTTTACTTTTGTGCAAACGCTTTTGGCCTGTTTGCATTTGCTTTACTTGCCTTGTAGTCTAACGCGACATTAAGGAGTAACTCCACTTCGCTGCCTGTCCACACAAACAAACCTCGCGCCATGTCTGTTGTTTTGAAAGGAACAGGAGGTCGCTCGTGCTATTCGTTGTTGTCGATTTTGAGGATTCTGATTGGCTTGCATGGCTTTATCCTTCTCCCTACACTACCGCCCATAGGTTTGGCATAGTTATGATGGCGCTCGACGGCGTATTTATGCGGGTTGATGTAAACGACAACATCGTGCACGATGTTATTTTTTGAAAACGAAGGGGGGGGTATTTGTTTCTCTAAATACCCAGCTATGTGTAAATGTGGCCTATGTCAAGACAGCTAGCGTTTTCTTTTCCATCGAAGATGCTAATCATTTCAAAACAGGTAAAAATGTGAAAAACAGTAATTGATTCAATAACAGTGTACTAAATTGTAGTTGCATAAACAAAACTACTTGCTGGAAGTTCAAAATTGTATGCTACATCATGTTGAAAAATGACTAAAGACACATTTCTAACTGCCACAGTTGCCTTGATAACATACAGTTTAAACTACCATTTATCTTTAAAGTTCCAACAACTTATCATTCCATCTTTCAACATAGGTCATCATTTAGTGAGGACACATGCAGAATGTTTGCAGCACCCAAAGACTGACTTGATTTCTGTGTGTTACTGAGATGAAGGTAGTGTATTGTAATTGCTCACAATGACACGACTTCTTTAACCTAAACCAAGTTCTTTGATAGCCGAGTTCATTTTCCCAAAGGAGTTGTGGTAGCCTCAAGGCTAATGGGAAATAAACATTGTTGGCCTTGTGTTGGCATTGTTTTTTATATGGATGAATTTATAAATTCTTGTAATGCTATATGACTTGTGTTTTTAGCCTCATTAAAGCCTTTTTGCAATTGCCTCCCCCAAACAGTATTTCTATCACCATTTGTGGCTATGCTGCTCTTCATTTTCAAACACCACACTCAGGTTCACCTTCTGACTATTGTAGTACATGAGCAGAATCAAAACACCAACAGAATTTTGACTAAAGCATATACATGCAAAGAGTAGCCTAATTCAAAGCTCTCCAAATCGAGTGCTCTGCCTTAGTGTGGTTATAGCCAAAGTATCATTGCTTAATATGTGTGGTCTCTCCACTCAACAACAACAAGCAAGATCCCAAAGAATTGGTAAATTCCTTTGAGGTTCACCCCTGAGCTACAAACAGCACATAAACACAGCAAGACTGAAGCTGCAATGAGAAGCAGGGGTGGATGTACACTAATATATGACTACCATTTTACAACTGTAAATAATGGAGTGGACTGTAAGTGCAACGGAGGGGGTCAGAAAGCTTTCACTTGGATGTAGTGTAATTTGTATCTGAACTTGATCCCTGCCTGTCACTTCACTCTACATTACAGAAAGCTGTAATAGGGTGGAGTGTCAGCCACTGTGACTTTTCTACAGATGCAGGGCCGCACAGCTCATTTCACAGAGAGCACATTTCCATGGGAGACAAATTAACCAGGCAACCTGCTGAACCTCACTGACGGCGTGATTGACGTTGACCAATAAAACAAAACCTGCTGTGTCAGTGAGAAACAACAAGACCACAGAGTGGGAATATGGAGTTGGCACATCATCACTGAGGCCTTTTGAAGAACACAGGGGCATAATCTTGATTTGTCCTTTCTCGATCACACTGTATCGCCATCACAACACAAAGAAAACGAAAGGAGGAGGAAGAAAGAAAGCACTAGAATCTCTCTGTGGAAGTTCACTTTACACTGAGTGCAGCATAGTGGGAGCTCAGTAGACAAATACTCTCACATCTTAATTTTTCAATTAGCATGGCTCTTGTTCTCTAAACATATGCAAACACAGCGGGGCGTCTATTAAAATGCAACTCTAGTGTTGAGCCTAATTAGAGTAAATTGGTTGGCTTGTATTCGTAGAAATTTGAATGCAGCTCGCTATCCATGTTTCACCGCGTGTTTCGCACCAACAAACAAACTGGCACTGGCTGCCTCATGCATATGTTCAGCAGACTCACAGCCTTGAAGGAGTGACCGAGCTGTTGTGTGCGCGTGTGTGTGTGTGAGAGAGTGTGTCTCTAAATGTGTGCTCTGTTGCCTTTACAATAACCGTTTTTTTCTTCTTCAGATTTTTAAATACATTCTGAAAAACAGTGGCTTTTCTATCTCCCATATTATCACTATCACATTACTATAACATCACAACATCTTTATATAATGCGTAATTACGCATTTGTACAGGCAATTACAGTTTTAACGTGATATTTCCTTTTAATATGTGATGATCTGGATTTGCCTTTGGCTTCATTATCACTTCATAGAGGGAACTAACTCAAATTAATGAAATGTTGCTGACTTTGTCCTGGTGTTGTTTTAATAGGAGCGGATCTCAAGTATTTTTGCCAACGTCATTGGAACATTGGAGAGGCTTACAGTACAGTAGGCAGCAGGCCAAATGGACCTTGTGCAATGTAAACGATAATTTGTCCTGGATGCTCTCTGCTTTGCCGAGGTAAACAGCTGCCTCCACAGCTAAGACGAGAAGACTATGTCGCAGCCCGCTGCATGAGAACCTATTCACAAGAGCTGACAAGTGTATGAAGAAACCGAGTCGTGGTAACACTGTGTTAGACATTAACGCACGTTGGCCTCAGTTGTGTGCAGCCACGTATTTTTGGCTTGAGGTAATCAGGTTTGTCATAGGAGGTGCATTTTTTATTTGTGATGCAATGGACCAGAAGGCAGATGAAATGACTCTGAGAGCCGATGTGAAAGACAAAGGGAGAGTGAACACTGCTGAGGAGAGCTCTACGTGGGTGAGAGGAGGTAAGTTGTGGAAAGAATTTAAGTATCAGTATTGACTCATTGTGTTTCTTGTAAATCTCTGTTGTGATAATGTACAGTAGTCAGTGTCTTGTTCCCGGTACTGAAGCAATTTCACAAGTCCACTATCTTGTGCTACATATTCAACTTGAGCAATTTAAAAGGTTGCAGTTTCAGAACAATTTCCCCAAAAAAACACATTTTGCAACAATGAAACAAATGGATTTAGTAAGACACTTGCTTACATACATTCTTTAAATTGTGTAGATGTTTTCGGTTACATGGTTCTAATGTGCTGCCAATTCGTGTTTGCATTTTGATTTAAAACATGAAGTGAAATTATCGTCAGATCCCCCATTCTGAGTAACTGTGGTGTCTAATGAGTGAGCGTGGCTCAGTGAAACACTGGAGCAAAACCTGAAAAATGCATAGTATGCCTGCAGGCCTTATTTCTTTATCAGCTAATGGTCATGGGCATGGACCAGCTTTACTTCTTATTTAATTCATTAGATAACCCGAGAGCATCACGCTGCTCCACAGCTCAAACATACATGCAGACGGCACTGATTTGAAGTTTGTTTTAACTTCAAATAACAATCCCTGCCTTCTTCACTTCTCATTCAATCACTGAGAAATGACAGATAAAAACAGACAATTCTAATGAGAGATAAAAGGAAACTTCAAGCTGACGAAAGGTGATAACAGGGGAGACTAGTTTTAACTTTGTTATTTCATACGCATTAAAAAACAGCTAATAAAATCTTAAAAATGGCCAATACAGCCCTGAGCAACGTCCATTTGTATCTCTCTTTCAACAATTTAGGTAAGACAAATACAGTTGATTCGACTTTCAAAAATGTGTCCAGAGTGTGAATAAATTATTAGACATTAAATGTTAAATAAAACAGAGAAAGGAATGGTGAATAATTCATTTCGAATAGGTGGTGAAAAAGTAAACAGTATGCAGCCAGCGCAATAATTCATTAATATCTATTTAAATCAGATGTTAACAAACAGATCTACTCCTGGACTCTAGAAACTTCCCAGCTTAACTCTGCATTCTGTTGTCTGATTTTCTGGAAATTTCTTTAGCCATGGTCATGACACATCATGAATCTTCACAAGCTCCACTGATCTGTGTCTCTATGTGGTGTCTTATGCCTCATTTCCACTGCATAGCACGGCATGGCTTGACTCGACTCGACTTGCTTGGAACCGTTCTTATTTTGGTTTTCCATTGGCAAAAGTTGTGCATGGTACCTGGTACCTGGTACCTTTTTTTGGTATCACCTCGGTCGAGGTTCCAAAGGAGCTGAGCCAACACTAAAAGGTGGAGTTACACTGCAGGCTGCTGATTGGTCAGAGAGAATCGTCACTAGAATTGTCACAGGACATCCTGCACAAACCTGCCATTTTTAAAAAGCAAAGCTACCATCAATAGCGACTGCAATTTTTTTTTTCACTTGACCCAGATTTTCAAAAATGGCAGCCCACACAACCACCGCTTGGTAAACTGACGAAGTGCAGACGTTTCTCTGTTTGGTTGCCGATAAAAGGATCCAGCGAGTGTGTTGCGTTGAAGATGATGTCACAACAGTTTCACGCAGCAGCACTATGACAGTCAGCTATGAATCCCGCCTACATTGCTATCAGCAGTGGAAAACAAATTCGAGAAAAGTACCTGGTACCAGAAAGCTAGTTGAGTCGAGCCGAGCCATACCGTACCATGCCATGTCAATGAGGCTTTAGTGTAAGCCTCCACGAAGAAACAAAGCTGTTCTCAAATACCAGGAGATAATGGACAGTTTTTCAAGTTTGTGTTAATCAGTCATTTCCAAGCAATTTGTCTTCCTTACTGATAATTTTCAAGAGTATCCCCAGCTACAGCTATCCCAAAGCCACGCCCCCAAAACACATGAAAACATGCTTTGATGATGTGGAATTTCATCTGTCTTTCTCATAACTACTAAGGACACACAAATGAGCCACAGAGGATGGCTACGATGGCTAGCGATAAATACTTCATGAAAGTAACAAATTTCCATCAAAATGAAAAAAGCCAGATTACCTGTCCAGCAGAAGTAAAGCGACCATGGTGTCACTTTTCAGCCCCTTGAGGGCGGCTTTTCACCATCGGCGATATTGACTCTGGTTTGACCTCTTGCTTTATTCAAAGTCTTTTTGGTCGTAGCCTTTTCAGATTTTGTCTTCCTTTTTCTGCCTTTTCTTGCCACTGCTGACTGCCGATGCAGGCACAAGTGGTACTGGGAATTTTGACTGCTCTTTCTATGCCATAATTGTGAGACTAGCTCAGTAGCTTATGTTGATTATGGTGCCTAGTGTTGTCAGGTATGACAACGGGAGGCTGGGTTTGCACACATAGGGTCATGTAGCATCACGGCAGATAGCCATGTTAGTAGTAACTGCAGGCCTGTGACTACTACAGACACCTGTTTTTATTTTCTGTTTATCAGAGCATTTCATTTTTTGATTTGTTTTGGACGATTTCAACAAATATGACAAAAAATGTTTCAGAAAGACATGGCCTACCTTACCTTTAAGCCTGTATTTTCAACTAATTTGCAGGATAAAATGTATGCAGATATATCTGACCAATAGTGGCTTTTAATCAGTTCCAGATATTGGCCTTTAGATGTTTATAACACATATTATGTGGAGGTTCTTACCTGTCCATAGATAAGGTTTAAGAAATAGGTTGACAGTTTGGGAAATATAAATTTTCTTGCTGGGAGTTAGATGAGAAGATCAATACCACGCTGTCTGTATGCTAAATATGCAGCTAAAGCCAGGAGAGGGGTAGCTAAGCTTAGCATAAAGACTGGAAACATGGGGACACTGCTAGCCTGCCTCTGTCCAAATGTATAAAATCTGGCCACCAGCACCTTTAAAGTTCACAAATTAAAACTAGCTATTTCCGCCTGCATCCAGTCTTTATGCTAAGCTAAGCTAATCAACTCCTGGTTCTAGCTTCATATTTAGCGTACACATATGATAGTGGTATCAATGTTAAATGATGCCTTTAAAGCTCCTGAGTCATGTTAGTTTTCATTCATTCATTTTAATTTCGGTAATCAACCTCATTTGATTTTTTTCTTTCAGGGCAGTAATTAATCACATAGTTTCACTCCTGCTGAATAAATGTGATGGTTCACCCACCTTCATGTAAACATGTAGTGAATTATTGGAAAGGATAATTAGGCTTCTTGTGGGTTTTAGCCCACACAGTCTGTAAATAGCCACTGATATTTAAAACCATGCCTATTCCTGACTGATCAGAACCTTTGTAATTAAGAATCAATTTTTAATGAGATCTTCACTATAAGGTTTATCAAGACATACCACAATGATGGTTAAAGTTCCAGTATGTAGCATTTATTAGCATCTAGTGGTTAAATTGCAGTTTTTAACCATTTGAATACCACTTGGATCACTCTTCTGTTCCAAGCCTGTAGCAGAAACTATGGTGCCCGCGAAACTTGCGAAAAACACAAACTGACCTCTCTAGAGCCAGTCTTTAGTTTGTCCGTTCTGGGCTACTGTATAAACATGGAGGTGCAAGATTGCGGCCTCTGTGGAAGGGGACCTGCTCCCTCTGTAGTTAAAAATGGCTTGTTCTAAGGTAACGAAAACACAACGATTCTTATTTTCATGTGATTATACACTAATGATATACTTGAAATAAAATGTCTGAGAATCTGGCCAGTTAAATCAGTGCCCGTTGTGTGTCAGTCTTAAGACCCCTGAGCTCTTACACTAACACATACTGGGGTTGTGGTCTTAAAATAGTCAATTAAATTGTCCTTGGCAAATAATCTAATTTTACCTGTTTCTAACTGAAGTGTCTTTATGTATTTAAAATTTCTTCTCTTGGACAGAAAGGATACAAAGTGAGGCTCAAGTCAACGACTGGAGACTAGGTGCCTCTGCAGAAACTGAGCCTGGGGAGACCAGTAGAGACACAGACACTCAGCAGCCTAGAGAGTGTGACAGGTCTTCTCCCCCTCTTTTCTCTTTGAAAATGTACCTGAGGAGATCTTCCTCTGAAACATCCTCCACCATAGACTCTCTGTCTTCTTCGCATCAGAGCAGCATGGGAGGTCAGTGACACCAGCACTTCATCACACCCGTCTGATGCCCTCTAGCTGAACACACAACTGTTGTGTTCTATTGCCATACACTTCTAAATAAACACACAATGAAATCATTAAAGGAAAAAAATCTTGTGTTGAGTCTTCAGTAAAACTGTTATGAAATTAACTTTTTCATCCAAACCTAGCTTTTCAACTGATGAAATAAACGATGATGAATATGGAGAATAATAATGCTACAGACCACAGACAGAATAAAAAATTTGACAAATTAAAAGCTTTATGCCTCACCATGCTCTGAGAATGCTTAAATAAAGTTCATATAATCAATTATGAAAATGTGTGAATAATTTAGAAACTGAAACTACAGCAAAAAAGAAAAATGGCCACCAAAGTAGATTCACTACTGTAGATGCAGCAGCGTAAGTGAATACACCACAGACTGTTAATGTTCATATGCACTTCTATTAAATTCAATATTAAATACACTGGTAATTGAGTAATGGTCACTAATTTTTATTAAAGAAACAGTTCAACATTTTATAAAATACCCTTATTTGCGTTCTTTCCAAGAAATGAGAAAATTGATCTAATGGAGCTGGAGTCAGGATGTGTTTAGCCTAGCTTAGCATAAAGACTGAAAGCAAGGGGAAACACCCTGGCATGTTCAAAATTCAGTAATACATGTTCTAAAGTTCATACATTAATACTAAATTAATGGCAAATCCATACACAGACTGAAATGTAAAATGTCTCTGTGGTTTTATAAGGAATTAAATGTTGGAACTACTTCTTGCCGAACAAAGGTTTATCCATCTGCCCAGTACTTCTCTGCAGCGTCTTGAGCTACAGGGTGGGTTGTTAAGCTACTTTGTGTTTATAGGTAATTACATATCTGAGTGTACAAAAATTACATGTGGAGTTCCCCAAGGCTCCATTCTGGGGCCTCTTCTGTTTAACATCTACATGCATACTGCACTGTAACTTTTACTCTCTTGTTTTATCTTGTTTTTATTTTCTATTAAACTCTTTTAAGTGTATTTAAATGTATTTTAAAATTGTCCTATGTTGCTTTTATGTTTTATGTAAAGCATTTTGAATTGCCTTGTTTTTGAAATGTGCTATACAAATACATTTCCCTTCCCAGTATTCAGCCAGCTGTAGTTGCATATGGATTTGTGCTGCTATTTTAGGCATGTAAACACCTGAGCAGGGACAGTCATAGGCATCACACATTTCCCTTGTTTTACCTCTGTTTAAGGTGAGACAAGTGGTCAGAGGGTAAAAACTGGTCCCACATAATGACTGATTCATGAGAAACAATGAATTAGCCATTGTTGTTAATGGGATCGGTATTATTTTATGCCCCTCAAAATGGCCCCTTTAACGCTATATGGCAATGTCACTTCAAGACCTCAATAGCATGAATTCAGTAGTTAGTAACTTTGTGTCATTGGATCATTACCTTTTTATGGTTTAATGCAGCTAACAGAATTTCCATCATTTTCGTTTCATACATTTACACATTTCATCCAATCTTCACAAAACTTGTTATTATACATGAAAAAAAATGTCATACTTTCCATACTTTTTGCCAAATTCTTGTAGAATGACATAAGTTGATTGAACTTCTGAATGCATTATGAACTTGTATTGTATTATATACTTATGTAGCAATTGCAGACGATCCTGCTAAATTTAACAGCATTTTGCCAATACGTGGTGCTACAGCAGCATCGTGAATTAAAATGACTTTAACTAAGTGGTCATAAGTCTAAATAACTCGTACAAAGCCTTATACTGCCATAAATGATATTTTCCAAAAAATCAGCAAGATTGTCTATTGCCAAGTATATTTTGATCTTGATCCAGGTGCACATTAAAGTAAAAAATAGAACACATTTAGAGTTTTGTGTCACCTTGTAGGAGGAATGCCTTCACTAAATTCTTTGCAACACAAGCCATAAGGACTTTCCTACAACATATGTTCATTGAGTAACTGTTCATGGTCAGTGTCATTTGATGATCTCATGCTTCATAGCACCCATGGGGGCACCATTTGGCAAAGGCTGCTGGGAAGACACATAGCACATTGTTTCACTGCAACCACAATGCAACTTAGAAATGCTCCTGGCAAAGTATACAGGAGAGACCTCTGGTAATTGATTATGTCTCCAAACAGCTTTCTTCCTTGTCTCTCTGTCAGGAATTAAGGCATGATTTTCTAAATTATGCATGTGTAAAGGAAGGAAAGGAGGCTTTTAAAATGTTTCAAGATATAAAGTGAAGAGCAGCAGCTCTTATAGCAGCACAGATGATTTATGTCCCAAGATATGGTTTAAACACAATTCATCACACATCATCTCAAAGAGGTCATTGCAAACGTGTGAAGAGGGGAGGCCTTTATTTGAAGACCAACAAAAACCAAAAAATGAATTCACTGTTGAATAAATACAATAAAGCAAACCATGTTTTCAATGTCCTTCCTGACTGTATGTGTCTCCTTCAGTTGACTGTGCAGGAATTGTCCTGAACTGTCTCTTCTGCCGGTTCTACGATATGATCCTCATGCTACCTGACTCCTGTCAAAGAGTTGCCAATCACTGCTGCCCCAACTACAAACAAGTCCTCTCCACAGTGGAGTCTACGCCCAGCAGTAACGATGACTCTTGCATGGACTTGGACTGTGGTCTGCTCAGTTCCTGTCATGATTCAAATGATTGCCTGGAGTTGGCTATGGAGATTTCTGAATTATGCTATCACTAGTAGGAAAATGGTAACCCATACTAATCACCAATCATGATATAAAAAACTGGTTGGATAATCAAATAGCAGACTGTCATGTGAAGTGGAGGATTTCTAAGGGCTAAAACACAAATAAATAAAGAAGAGAAAATTAAAGCTACAATGCAACATTTGTGATATTAAAATGGCAATAAATATATACATGATCCATCTCTGTATGCATGTGACCTTGTGTTTATATCTCTCCTGAATGTATGAATCAGTATTCAGCCAGAACATTTTCTATAGCTGCTATAAGGATAGATAGTTGATATGCATACCAAACTGCCCTTGTAAATAAATATTTCTTTATCTCTGACCTCCTCCTACTTGGTTGTTACAAAAACTCACTATCATGGCTGTTACACTCACCATCTACAGTAGATACTGAATGAATGAATACCTTAACAGTCTGACTAATGTAGTGTCTTGAATTTCAATTGTACAGTACCAAATCACTATGCAGCTTGGGAGCACTGTCATCACAAACAACACACTGGCCTTGAGGCCTGCGAATTCCATCGCTGCTCTGTTGATACATACACTGACACACCAACAAGCACTTCAGCTTCAACATGATAGTCTTTCTGAAGTATGGAAAAAAAATCTTGAAGCCTGTCCCCTGTTGAGTGTGCCTATTTCAGTTCAAGTACCACTGGAAACACAGGAGTTGGATATGGCATTTGTAGGACACTCGTCCTTGTCACACCCCTCGACCTCTGTTCTCAAAGACAGTTCTCTCAAGTGGTGGATCACTGTTTGGATCACTTCAGTCTGAAATATGTCCTTGTCACATAATGGGAAAGGGACACAGGAGCATGGCTGCTGTGTCAGTGTGAGAACAGTACACAGGACAACGTTGTACAGAAGCATCATCTGTTTCCCAGAGAGGTCAGTGTGAGAGCCCAGGCGCACAACACAGTGTTACTGGATTATCTTCAATTACCAAACATTTGTTTTCTGCCATTACATATAAAGACCAAGAGAGTAATCTCACTCTACAAACAAGGAGACTATTATAGTGCAGTTGTCAGAAGCACTACCATCATCGGTTGTTAGAGTTATACACTGTGGTAATGGTAGTGTATTAGTAGAGTCCTGAGATACACTGTGTGAAAGCACATGGTATGGATCTGAATTGCATGTGGAATTTGATCATTCACTTTTATGTGTAAAGCAGACATACCATGAGCTGTCATTGTACTTCATGTGATCCAACTCTGTAGCGCAGAAATGTTTTTATTCTTGATCTTCCTTCTGAATGACTACACTGCCCATGAGCCTTAGTGAGTCCTGCGGCGCCAGTGGATGATGTCACGTTTAGGTATGAAAAAGAAAAGGTTGTGTTATACTTTAGCAGAGGAGTTAATTAGTCAGCAGCCATATCAGTGCTGCTTCACTTTGATTTCACTGTCTTTCTAAAGGTCTTATTTATGCATTTTACCCAATTATTTAGGGTTTGAAAATAGCATACAGACAACCACAAGCTATGCAGTGTTTCACACTAAAAACAATTATGGCCACATGTTAGCTCTGTTAACAATTGGTACATTCTTGTAGTAAGTTGGCAGTAAGTTCATGCCAGTGTGTTATTCAAGAATGTGGCTTTGAGAGATGAAGGTAACCCATCACAATAAATAAGTAGTAGTCATTATGACAATAAGTAGCAGCTCACTTGGCTCACATGGTTACACATAACATTAGGCGTAAGAGAGAAGAGGTATGCTTTGGTCATCAATAGAGAATAATATTGGGGTCAACAAACATAACAGCTACCTATCACCTACCAAAGCAAGTTAGCCAGTTATCGTCATGTGTTACATCACTGCTAACTAACATGTAAAAGTGGGCACGACAATCAGTTTTTTGACGTTTTCAGGCAACTAACAGACTTCAAAAGAGGCAAAATACTCTATTGCATCCTCTCTGCAATTGCATCAAAAATGGTAAAAACAAAATCTTCAGTGAAACAAAATACCTATACAGTCTAAATAAAAACAACATATTGTGAGCATCAAAAGGTGATATTTACAGGAAGGGATGGACAAGGACACATAACCTGTTTTAAGTAACACAACATTTAGAATCCTCTGGTGCTTTGACAACACAGCCCTATTTCTATATTAGACACGTTTACATTTAAGGAAGTCTTTAATGTCTGTTACTAACTGTTGAACATGTTGGTAGATCGATGATAGCATGGGAAATGAAAGGTCTATTTTCCACTACTCACAGTTTAAGATAATGTGACAGCATAACATGGAGGACTGACAGTATTTTATAAGTTAAATAATGGTCCTACTTGTTATGTACTTGATTATCACTGAATGCTAAAGTACTTTATTTCATAGTTCTGTCCATGGTCTGTATGTCCAAGTGGTAACCATGAATATGTGGATAAATTAATATTCTGATAACATGACATATTAGTCAATATTGGCCTAAGAACTGAGGCAAGTCAAATTAAAAAATATTTTGCATAAGCAGTATTTTCAAATAGTGGCTGAAAAGTTGTTTGACAGGTAATATTAAAACCAGGCTCGAGCAGCCACAGAGACAATAATACAAATCCTCCATCTTTTAATTATAATACTTTGATCGGTTGGGTTGAAAGTTGCAGTTTAGTCGCACAGCACAAACAAGGATTGATCTGCATTCATCAGGAAATCATTAGCAACTCTGAGTGAGGCTGTTTAAATCATGTTATTTTATGAAAACCAGACTAAAATATTTTCAAAATGTTTAAAATTAGCTGCGTTTTAAGGAAAATGCACGTTATTAAGTTTACAAATGATTCACAAATTTACATGTTACCATTTATATATCCCTACTGAAAATCTGAAGTAGTTAACATTCTATGTATTTGATGTACTAATTCATAGGTATTGCATGGATATGCAAACTGTTGTGTTTTTAGATGGAATTAGTCCTCTTACAGTATATGAATTAAGCTCTAAACTGTGACCACGTTAGACCTCCTGAAAGCAGCACAGGAGCTCAGCACTGCACAGGCAAAAAAAAGAAAATAAATGTAGATACTGCTCATGCTGTGCAAAATTGTATGCTGCGGGTTACATCTACAGGGAACACTGCTTGTGACCAATTTCCTCATTACCTGGTGCAGCACAATTACAAAGCTGAGTGCTCTAGCCGATACTGCTCCATAAAACCTATTGGAGGTCCTTTGTGGTTTTTCGAACATAAAGTGTGTCTGCATAAACAGATGCCAGTTTTAAAGCGAAAACATCTGCACATCTTAAACTCGCTGGATCTCTTTCAAATTACCTGATAGCTTTGGGAGTAGCATGGGCTTCAGGAACTCTAATGTTTTTTAATAACATCCAAATGGCCTGTCCTTTACTGGCCAGGTTCAGATGCTGTCCCATCCCGGCCGAGCGGATGTGGACAAGGTCAAGTGGTTTTCACTGCTGCACAACACATGCATGCACCTTAATGATTGCTCAGAGGATATTGTTAACCCATTAGCTTGCATACTACTCTTCTAGTTCGCCGCTAAATTCAAAACACTTGTATAGCGGGTCGGAAAGAAACTGTAATATTGAAGTGATTAAATGTGAAATGTGTTGTTGCTAGAAAAACATTTCAAAACTCTGCTCCGCTGTTGTCTTTAGTGACACAAGACTCGCATTAACAAAGTGATCTAATCGCATGCTGCTTTGCCATGTTTACATGCATCTCTGCTCACTAATCGGATATGAGGTTTCGTCAGAGTTCAGGCCCTGATCGCTTCATTAGTGTGAAGCTGCTCTTCCTCCCGAGCACACAGCACTAATACCGTCTCCCTTCAGACACAGCACTGAAGCCCAGAGTGGCCTCCCGAGGAAGCAGCACCATTAAATATTAATGCCATGTGTTTAGAGGTTTTTTATTTCAAACAGAGGGTTTGTCAGCATCTTATGTAGTGTTCCTCAAGATTAAGTCCATGTGGAAAATGGGATCCCAAAGCTTTGTGTAGCATTGTGCCTTCAGAATAATTTAGGCCTGTTTTTCTAATGGTCTTTCTGTGTTAATATTGCCAACATTTTCACTGTGATTTTCTTAAGTAAATGGAGCATTTTTAAGTGGCTGAGAGTACCGGTACTTTCTGTACCTTGCAGCGTGCAATGTAGCTGTCACAAGGTGAAGAATGTTTGGGTGCATTTCAGTTGACGTCACTTCAAATATCTGATGCACGTGTTTCTCATAAGCCCCTTTTGCAGTTACACCCATGATGCAGAACACTGTCAGAGTATAATGTCTAAGAAAATAACCTTTAGATCCACCAAAATATGACATTAGAAGGCAGTAAACATGACAAAACACAGCTCCTCAACATAATTAAGGTCATACCATTTACCTTTATTGGTGGACTACCACACTACATCTTTAAATGCAGCAGGACATGTCGAAATGTATTAAAAATCTATCAAGAAATTTGTCATCTGTCCTCGTTTTTTTGTCATTTGTTCTATTGTCCTAGTTTACATGCCAATTTCACAATTACCCCCTCAAATGAACCTGACCTCACTCTCATATAGGGAAGTGATGTGTGTGAGCATCATCCTCAATTAGGTCAGGGGCGTTAATAGTACAGTGGAAAACGAACACTCCCCACAACATCCTCCAGGAATTGCGCCTGACACTACTGACTCTCTTGAATCTATATTTGGGCCACGCGTGTGGATGTGTGTCACCCAAGACTACCGCCTAATCTCCGCCAGAGAAAGTAAAGTGAGTTGTGCGCCCATAGGCGGAGATTGTCAAGGCACAAAGGGAGCTCCCAGCAGGCACCACAAAAACCAGGCCCTGGGCAGGATTTTATGATACCTTTCAATCAGCAAATGATTCCCAGCTGAAATGACAGGTGATTTGACTCAGTCTCCAATTAATGACCTCATTTTAACAATTAAGAGCAGAGGAGGAAGGGGAAAGCCCCGTGAAAAGACAGCGAACAGGGCCGGGGGGCAAGTTTTGATGCTTTGATAGTACGAGGCGCTGCGATCTTGCTTTGTCGAACGTGACTGGAGCCTGTCGTCCGGGCTCAGGTGACCTCTCCCTCCTTTAACCAGGTGGTGTCCTGCAGGGAGAGCACACACCGGTGATGAGCTGGCATGGGGATTGGAGGGTGGAAGGAGGAGGAGGGTGTCGCTCGGATAAGGCGAAGGGGTGACAAGAGGGTGGCAAGGGGATGATGGAGTGCATCAAGCTGTGGGTGCCCCCCCTTCCACCCTCTCTTGCCCCCACCCCCCACAGCATAGAGGAAATTAAAGAGCTGTGTAGCAGGAGGAGAAGAGGGGAGGAGGGTGGTGATTTAGAGCGTGGCGCAGGGGGATGGGGACCCGGCGCATTGGAGTTAATTACTGAATAATGAGGAACAATTTATTGTGTTCTTGTTAGAGACATCAAAATGCTGCTGGATACTGCCTATAGAGAAGAACATCCTTCTCTCACTCTTTGTGCGTCGGTAAAATTGTGATGTTTAGCCATTAAAGGGCCCTGTCTTGCTTTGCCTTACCTTATAAAGTGGCGGTGTTGCAGGTCTTTTGGGCTGAGGAGGGGACTTATAACATTGTCCTTACATACTTCCACATTCTTCCAGGCCCACTGGGTTCATAGTAAAACCTAATAATAACTGAACTGACTAAGGAGCTGTCTGTTTTCGAGGCTTGTGCTGATGAAGCTATAATTGACCGTCCACTACATCTATCAAGCTTTCCATTCTCTCAGTTAATTTTCAGTGATAACGGTGGCAGATTTACAGCTGAAAATTCGTACACATTTTTGAAGCAATGGCTTCTTGATTTCAAACAGGGGAAGATAAAAGCAGGCTTCTGATTTATAGCCGGAAACCGTTGATTTTGCCCGGAATGACAACTGTTGCTAAAGGTAGCTCCATGAGTTGGTTGAAAATAGAGTCTCCGGGCTGACTTTTTAATGTTTCCAGTTGACTCATATTAAAACAAGAAACCTGTGGAAGGGGTCTTAAATATGAATTGGTGCTAAACGACTCAAGCTAAAGCTACATGTCCCAGCAAAAAATCAGCCCCCTCACCATGCAGTGTGGTTAGTCCCGGTATTATGAGTATGATAAGGAAAAATCTAAGATAAGACTCTTCTTTCATTCTAGGCGAAGGGGTGACACCTGGTTACTTTGAGGTACTGTAAACTCAGTGTTACTGAATTTCCATTTATGTGTTTTGTTTTTTGTTTTGCTGTACTCTTATTCTGGGCCTGCGCACATGCCTTAAAGTCCTCTTTTCTCAGTTTCTTTTTTATTATTTTATCGATAAGATGGGACCCATTTTTAGTGAAGTCCTCAGATTCAAAGGGATTTTGGCCCTTGAAAGAGCGGTGGAACCCAGTGACTTCTAATCTAATCTAATTTTGCACCATTTTGCTTCGATTTTGGGGTGATTTGTTTTTGGTGGATGTGTGTTTGGCTGCTTAATATATACATGAACACACTAAAGAGCAGGACAGAGCTGCTTATATTAGTCTAAACTGATATAGTAGCTTCCTGGTTTCCACTCAGTGGGGAATGCTACACAGTGGGTGTGCTGGTCATGAACAGGACTTTTCTGTTTACATGAGCTGTAGCCTCACAAACTAAGTTAATAGGTAGTTAGTTAATAGCTAATTCTTGGCCTTAGAAGTGATCATGGGTCACTTAATGTGATAATAAGCTAATAAATCAATTTTGCACAAAAAAAACACTCACCCTCCAAACTCTTTAAATGCCAAGTATCGCTCTTACTACAGCCCTATGCACGCTGTTCAGCATGCGGAGAAATCCAAAGCTTGACAGGCCCGCTGAGCCTACTTATGGTTGATAAGCTATGATTGGATGATCGCTGTTTTGATCGGGGTTTAGCGAAAAGGCAATTCTTTCCTTTTTCACCGTGCCACTGCTGTAAATCATCTAACTGCAAAGTCATTCTTACTCTACAGACACTTCCACAGTCTCACACCCATCAAGTTCACAACAGTTATGAAATCCACATGCTTGCAGAACAGATTACTCAGTCAAGGGACAGTTTTTAAGTTTGCTTTCATGCTGCAGGAATTTCCTGCCAATAATTCTTTCATTATCACTGTAAATGTGACACTTCCTCTACGATGTTTACTGCGTTCCTTGTAAAAGAGGGCCTGAGTATAACTTCATTTATCTGGCAGGGAAGTGAAAAAAAAGGCACAATGAATGCAACTTGACTATTCTCCACCAAAGAAAGACCAACTCTCTCCTCTTTTAACAGCCAAGTGTCAGACTTGCTATCAGTCCTTAGCTGAGTGTGAAGTATCCCAACTCTTTGATGTGTTAAATATGAAATCTGACCATAGAACAAAGCAGCTGTCAGCAACCAGCACGTGTCAAAAGCAATCCACGGCAATTATTATTGAGTTTCTGTCATAAATGCATCTGCTGTGCAGACACTGAGGTGTGTTACAGTATCGCAGTGCTAACAAAGACTTCAGACAGTTTTCAAAAATAAACACCACATGCTTCACTTGTTTTCATCAAAAGGCTGCTGATGATCGCCTGCAAATGCAGTCCAAGATGCACCTTTTGTCCGGACCGCTTTGAGAAAAGGTTTAATTGATTTGCTGCAACACAGAAGTGTTAGTCCCAACACTGTACTGTGACCTAGAGAATATGACTTTAACTTTGTCAAAGGTTCTCCACATTAACAGCAACACAATCACTGGATCACAAATCACACACTGTAAGTTATGAGAGTCACATGCTGTGTCTCTCATGACATTGAGGGGGAAAGCGAGAAGGTGCTTGCTGAGTGTGTAGCCATGCTGTGTTGCCCAAATAGATACGTTCCATCTGAGAGTGATGCAGCCTTCGGAATGATCCTGCTAGATAGATGAGTGCTACTTGAATGTTAATGAGGGCTCCTTTAGACACGCATAAATTAAATGATTAGATGTCTGCAATCATGCAAGGTCCTTAGGTGTCCCCTATTTATGGCATTTGAAATGTAGCTGACTTTATTTACGACATGTCTCCCCTGCACAGGCTTCGCCACCTGAGCAGCCTAACGCTTTCAAAAGACGAGTTTTTTAATGACCTGCAAATGAATCACTCTGGCAGAATCGTAAGAGAAGCGGAGCCCTCCCCCTTTTTGAAAACAAAAAGGGGAATTGTGCCATCCACCGAAAAAGCTTGCAGATGTCTGGAATGAAAGCCATGCTACAGGAAGTGAGGGATGCAGTAAAACATATTTGTTTCAGAGATGCTGCTTACTGAAAGATACACTGTCGAGCCGCAGAGAGGGCCTCAGAGGACATAACAGTCTCTGAACGCAGTCACCTAACAATGAATCTTCTTCTTCTTCAGTTCACACGTTCTTCATTGTCGTTTTCTAGTTGCAACAACAGCTATTTTCATCTTCATGATTGCATTAATTACTGCATAACTCGCGTCTCTTGGCTCCAGTAGTGTTTTCCCCATAGAAAACAGTGTGTCAAGGCTTCAACAAAGGATGAGAACAGTACATTTACTCACTTGGCACTTCATTAATCAGCATAAGAAATCAGCATGGCTTGACACTTATCTAGCTCACCATGAATCTACTACCTTATTGTATTTTTTCTTTCATTCTATTCCGAGGATTTGAATGAGATTTAGGCTGCATTCTCATTGATGTAATGATCAAAGAGATGCAGCCACATATATCCAAGTAGCTCAGTATGTAGACATAAAGCTTCATGATGGATAGGCAGCAAGTGGCTGCTTTTCTATTGAATCATCAGGCAGATTTTAAAGACTTCTCAGGGTCGCAAGAAGACCCTTGGGTGCACAGGCAGAAATAGCGAGAAACACCTAAGTTACAGTCATCCAATCTCAGGCCAAAGTGAGGGTGTTTTTTGTGTTTTTGTGGTGAGAGAGGAGGAGGGAGAGAGAAATTTCTCTTAAGATTCACGCTTTTTTCCCCCCTCTATTTATTAGGGTAATGAATTTCCGACTGCAGTGCCAGTTCCACTGAGCCTGCTTCTCGGCCTAATTCTCTGTAACATTTCCTCATTGCCGCTGGGGAACATTATATGAAGGCAGGGCTTACAATACCATCAATATGCCCAAGACGACAATCGGACGTCTCATAGATATTAATGGAAGTGCAAATTAAATCAAAGTTGGAGTGCAGCTATCGGGGCTATGATCAATGCCTTTTGCACAGTCAGATTTAATATGGGGTTTGTAATTTGAGTATCCAAACAAAATGTGCATCTTAATGGGAAAGATGAAAGTAATCCCACTTGGGGAGGAAATAACACATTAGCTGCATTGTAATTAGAGAACTCAGAGTGCAATGTTTCCCCGGCTCAGTATTAATGTTGAATAAAAGCCTGATACATTTACAATGTGGATACAGGGTGTGGACATTTGAATTGTTTTTTAGACACCTCTTGAGATGTCATAGGAGTCATCTTTGAAAAAACAATCATAATCATGTTGGGTAAATGCATTAGTATCAAAACTAATACAAACAAAAAGTCCTGTGACTAACAAAGCAACAGGAACATCTGTGTCATTGCAATCAGGGCAAAAATAAGGACAGAAAACATGTCAGGTGTGTTTTGATTTGATTATGAAATATTTGATTTGATTAGGAAAACCACGTGTTTTAAAAGGAAGAAACTAAAAGGGAACACAACAGAAGTGTGTGAAACATGGTTTTGGTAAAGACGTTCCTAATAAAGCCTGATAGTGCAAGTCACCTCACAAGCACCCCATGTGAAGTCAGCAGATAGCATGAGGAGAGCAAACAGCAAAACAGCTTTTCAATAACTCATGAGATAACAAACATTGGTAGACAAGGATCCAGTGTCATCAGCAGGTCAAGTGCAACACACACACACACACACACACACACAGAATTACATGAGAACACGAAAGCCTAATTAAACTTGATGCAACCTCTCATGATCAAAATGAAACAGCACATGCTTTTGCAAAAGATAAATTAAAAGACATGCACTTTGAATTCATTTGTTTTGTCTTGCTGGTAATTTCTGCCTTAAAAGACCAATTGGAATAGTTTGACATTTTGGGAAATGCGCTTATTGAGCGTTACATGTGAAGATCAATAGCACTCTCATGTATGTATGCCAAATATGAAGCTAGTTGTAGCAGCCTGTTCACTTAGTTTCGCATAAAGTCTGGAAGCAGGGGAAATGCCCACCTCACTGCTTATCGCTGCAGCTCACTAATTAGCATGTTATAGGCTAATATATCTTGTTTAATCCATACAAAAACCAAAATGTAAAAATGACAAGTTGTGGTTTTACACTCAGCTAAGCTAAGCTAAGCTCACTGGCGGTAGTTTCATATTCACCAGCCAAACATGAGCGTTATGGCGATCTTCATCAAACTCTTGGCAAGAAAGTGAATAAGTGTAGGCTATAACGGTATCCCAAAATGTGAAACTATTCCTTCAACAGCAACACAACATACAATTGTCAGTAATAGAGCTTAACACACTGTTATTTACAGGTGTGTGTCAGGTCTCTGAAAAGTCCCAACACCTGCATGACACAGTGCCTACCGAATTCAGCTTTTCCAGCTACTGTTTGTTCACCCTTAGTGGATCGAAGGCACTTTCTTAGAATGAATGAGCTTTTAAAGTGATGCCTGACACAGCAAAGTTAAAGTTTTAAATGTATTTTGAAGCAAAGTGACTCAGTGTTTTGACTGCAATGACGCTCAGATTTTCCACCAGATAATTAGTCAAATTAAATCGTCTTGGGTCATTAAGTCTGAAGTTCACACAGCACTAGCAGCCCATATTAGAAGATAGCATGTTGACATTTTCCTTTTGCTGTTGCACAGTCCTACTCTGATGATAGCATCAGGGGGCTCAACTCAATTTATAAGGGGTAACATTTCATCTTCAAACACCACAGAGTGGGTATGTAACAGGACACCGTAATCCATCAATAAAGGTGTATTGACATTGTCAAATGTTAATATGTCATCCATAAACCCTTGGGTCCTCTTGTCACCAGGACACGGCCTGTTCAGCAACACATATTGCCTCATCATGTTGTTCGGCATCGACCCGGGTCTCCCTCTGAATGGATGCTGCTGTAAAATGTTGCATGCAGTGACAGAGCGGCGCATTAATCAAAAGTTGATTTTTATTGTGAGGGCGCAAGTGCCTTTTTCTGCTGGAGAACTGTTTAGCACAACAGGGTCCCACTCTTCAGTGTAATGGTAGCAAAAGGAGGTCATAAATAATGGATTCAAGATCACTTACACCTCATGAAGCAGCCTATGGCATTCGAGGGGATATCATGTTTTGCTGCTCAAATTATAGATTTTGCGCTTTCTGCTGCAATTGTAAAGGAAAACAAGACCTTTCTAAGAGGGCTTTGAAATAGTTTAATATGCTGCCAAACATGATGGCAAAACAACAGTTTAGATACTGCCACTAAATGATGATCATAAATAGCTGTGGGTAAAAGAAGACAACTGCGTTCGCATTCCTTCTGGTAGACTTGGGGATGTAACGATCGGTTTTACTTGCAGTTACCGTCAAAACTAACCCCAATGTGTGCTCCAACTTCACCTTTATCACCTTGGAAAAATACAAATGAAACTGAAATCCTATTTGTCTTCAGTAAAGATTTGGTCTGTAGATGCAATTGGATATTGCACTTTATCAACTAGTGCTACAGATTCATATTTGCACGTCATTGTCTCTGGACTTTAAACACTACTCCAATCTCCTCTTGAAAAATGATGGATACAATTACATTTTAATGCATTTGGAATGCAACTGTAATTGAAAATATTAGTAGTTTTTCAGCATTTCTTTGATTGACTCTCATGTTGAGCTGTTTGCATACTAGAATTGGAGAGGTGTTCTTATTTTATCATGTGCACGTAAGACATTACCTTTAGATTATGGCAAAAAATGTGATAACCTCTTGTTGTAACTTTCTGTACTTGAGTCAGTGCTGTAGCTGCCTGTCTTTATACTGCCCCTCGGTGGCAAGACAGGGAAATGGCCTACAAAAGACAATGTGCCTTCATGTGAAGAAATTCTGGAAGACCTTGCATGCACACACTGTGAAAAACTTCTATATTTCACCATAAAATATGAGGCTAAGAATCCCAATCATTTCTAATGTGCCAATGCAGCTGGAGATAAATAGCACAGAGCAGAGGAGATGATCAGATCTCACTCCATATCTTAATGGGATCCTCTCACACGCCATTCCCATTAATGACCAATCCCCCAATTATGTAAATCAGAGAACGGTCACTAACAGTGAGAAGTTGAAGTTGCTCACATAAACACCAACAGTGTCACATTGCAGAGGGTGCTAATTGGCCACTACTTTTCATATAATTGCAGCGACTGGGGTCACGTCCTCGGCTAACCTCTCCTTTAAGTATTGTTTTTCAGCACACAAACAGTTAATGGAAGCAATTAAGATGGCGCTCACGAGCACCACTTGTGGGGACCATTTGGCAAGAAAGAGCCGGAGAGAGGCGGACTGGGATGCTATAATCCTGCATATGGTAGGCTACACAAGAGTCTTGGACCAGAGGGAGTGGTAAGTCAAGGTGCAGACCGTGCACAACACAACCCACTGGCATCCTATGCTGGTGTGAATGTAGACTGGTGGTCAACACGGAGACAGTCATTCTGTATTAGTTACTTTCTGTGTGTGTGTATATTTTAGAACATTTAAACCTAATAAACAAGGTTTTTCTGTTGGTGCCAACATATAGTGTATAACATGCAGCAAATACAGCCGCTTAGATGTGCCAGTTTTTTTTTGGTTCTTTGAAAATCACACATATAGTCAGTCATGCATTTTTCATGTACTCAGGCAAAGAAGCCGCCCATTTGTTCATCACAACACAAAACTCAGTCATTCCGTTTATTATCCTGTAAAGCACCGAGAACTGCATTTCTATGAAATAGTGTTGTAAAAAAAATTGACTTCAACTAGAAAGTAAACTTTTCAAGTATCCTCTGCCTTTTTGCAATGGATACAATAAAAAAAAAAAAATCAGTTTCTTTCAGTGGCATTTAAGATGACACCAACAGTAACATTTGTCAAAATTGCATTCGAAGTATAAAATAATGGCAGGAGAACATACAGCAGAAATTGTGACAAAACAAAGCACGTTTGAATGCAGTAGTAACAATTTTCCTTTACTTTCTTGGACTTCACAGAGCTTTTCTCAGACATGTTAGCAACTTTCCGTTGCGTGACAAGAAGACTGGCAGCTGCTATACCTCTTTTTAGGATTGAACAGGATTCACTGTACATTCTAGTGGATGAAAAACAGTGTGTGTGCCACAGTCATAACACACGACAGCAAACTGAACCTAAACCGGGCACACTGAGGACAGGAAGCTACCAGTTATCTCATCGCACCATAAAACAGATGTTAGCTGACCAAAAGTTGGTCTCAAAAAAGATATCCAGTAACATTTAAACTAATACTGCTGTGAATGTGTCAAAAGGAGATAATGTGAATGCCACCTATTTCAGAGACTAATCCCACGAGAGTGAAAGAGGGGAAAAAAAAAGTTTTCATCTCTTCATCTACCCCTTCTACCACAGACTTTGCCCACCCTCTATGACTAAGTTATGCCCTGTCATGTAGTCGGAGGCGTCAGATGCCAAGTAGACCACTGCAGCTTGCAGGTCTGTCACTTGAGCCAGTCTACCAGCAGGGATATCTGACAGCCAGCGCTGCACCAGAGGCCTCAGACTCTCCGAGTGGATGAGAGGGGTGTCAACAATCCCCCTGAAAAGAGAGACAGAGAAGGGGGGGGGGGCGAAGAAACACAATGAAATCAGAAGGCATCACAGTTCAGAGCCAGGAGTGACAGCGTTGTTTCAGAGCCACCACTTTGGTGACAAAAATAAACCCAATTATCCTTTGAAGAAAGGGCATGGCATGGCATATCTGATGATATATACTGTGGGACGGGTGGCACTTAAATGACTGGCACATCTCAGGAGGAGCCCACGGTATGAGGGGACGTCCGGCATAATTTGCTCAAACCCTTTGGTTAAGTACATATTATAAGCAACTCCCTCCTACTCCTGCTCTGATTCCTGATTGAAATGTGCTTGTGCAACTACTTTGACGTTGAGTCAGTATTTAGGTTGCATTTATAGGAAAACAGATGTACTGTTTTTGGTTTCGTGACTGCACTGGCGTCTGATAGCTCTGTGACACCATTACTCCGTCACTACAAATGCAGTTCTCTCCACTTTCTACAGTAAAATATCACAGAGCTTACATTTGAATAAATATGTCAACACGCCCGCCTGTGCCTAATACGAGACGACTTCTGACTTTCTACACAATTGACGTGACAGTGACTAAAAGCCATAAGGCCTGAATCATTGTTCGATGCATCCTAGTACCTTGATATGGAATTCCAACATTTGGATAAATTAGCACTTCCAAGGAGCGTGTGACACCTTGGTTAACATATTCCACCTCAATTATATTTCTCTTCAGCTGCCCTGTTATCTGGAACCTTTGCTGGCAATCAGAGGTACTGTTTTCCCTCAGCCAATTTTCTAGATAATGCAGCTTATCACCGCTGCGGCTAAAGTTGCCAATGGAATCAGGCTCCAGTCAACCTCGTGAGCACTAATTGTGTCCCTTTTTTATGCATATTTACCGACTGTCACTTCAAAGAAATCAGCGGCCCATTGAGACACCCAGTTAGCGAGGGGAGAGAGAATTGCTTCTTTGCAAATTAAAATTAGCAAACAAGCTGCCGATAAATAAAGCTGAGCGTGGCGCGCGTGTGAGGGCTTTGTTCTGGGGCTGTGACTGGGCCTGGCTCGCCCGGTACCACCGGACGGATTTGCTCAGGGATGGCTGGGGCTAAGGGATGCTCCACTTAACACACACACACACACACACACACACACACACACACAGAGCCCTTCCTGTGTTCTCCTCTTTTCTTCCCCCTGCTCAGCTTCACAGACAAATAGATACAAACAAGGCACTATTGTTGCGCCGACACTTGGAGTGAGGTTGCAAATTTGATTCCCTAATTGAATAGAACAATTAGAGCAAGTGTTTGGTTGATTCATCCCTCAAGACGTCATCTAATTAAGCACTGATGTATTGTTTGAGGACTTAAATTAGTGCATCATTCTCAGATGGGCCTCTTCATAATGAAAGCAAACACACTAATCACCTCTTCCTTTCGCAGCTCAATCCCTTACAACACTCAAAGGTGGACCAGCATGTTTTTGCACAGAACGGTAAGAGAAAGAAGGTCGAGAATCGACAGCACTTACGGCGAGATGCAGTTGACACGCACTCCTCTGTCAATCCATTCAGTGCCCAGAGTCTGAGTCAGTTTGACCACGCCAGCCTTGGACGTATTGTAGGAAAGCTGCTTCTGGGGATGGGGGACTGAAAAGGGTAGGGGACAGAAAAAAAGAAATCAGTTACCCTAAATGGACGTAACACAGCGTTTTATAAAGATAACTTGTCCTGCATCATTAATAATGGTCTGTAATTTTGAAATTATCAGGTAATCATTAAAACATCTTTTATTTTTAGGAGTAATTTCAGAGGGGACAAAAAAAAGAGTCTAGCAATAGTTCCTGTCTCACAAAAACAGGCAACATATACAATATTTTGCAGCTCACACGGTTTCTTGTGGATTCTACAATAAAGCTCTTCCATTAGCTGCTGGGGACTCTGCGGTTGAAGCCATGCAAAATTAATTGCTCATAATGTCCAGTTATGCTCTGTCCTCAGCAACAAAGACAGGGAGCCATTTGTTTGCCTTGACCATCACAGATGCTGCACACTGCATGGGATGCCGAGACAGGGGCTCATTTTCTGCTGGTTGATTAATCATCACAAGGAAGGCTCCAAGTTACATACAACTTTAGTAGTTAACCTCGTCACCCGCCGATCCGACTGCCAAATGGCTTCAGTGTGAGACCGGGATGATAAATTCCAGCCAGCTGCAGAAAGGCAGGGATCGGTCCTGGGGAGAAAAGCTCGGAGCATCCTGCATACATTGCTTGGATAAAAGGAGAAAAATGTGCAGGATAGAGGTAAAAGTTGGAAACCGCTCAATAAATAAGATGTAAAGGGTGGGACAACGGCACTGTAGTTGAAAGTGTGGTTGAGTGGGATTGTGTAGAGTGTAGTGAGATAGCAGAGGAAGGTAAGGTTGGGTTGGGCTGGGCTGGATAAGGATAGGCTAGGACCTCAGAGGAGCAGGCGAGGAGGAGCAGAGCCCAGGGCTTACACGCAGATTGAAGGTGAAATCCGACTTATCAGGACAGGAAACACAGCTCAAAATGCCTAACAGCGCTAATCCTCGCTCAAGACCTGATGATACGGCCCCAAAATACCATTCAGAAAATGCCTTCATCCTTTAAATAAACCTGCATTGATGTTTTCGCCGTCTTAAAGAGCAGTAATCCCCAGAGAAGGGAAAAGGAGGCAGAAGGAGAGCATTCTCCAAAGCCCTCTTTAACATTCACCCTGCTACTTATTGCCCATTTCAAGTGGGAGAAAACATGCTCTTTATCAGGCACGCCTTTACATTTTGAATTCTTCTGAGTTCAATTGATGCACTTTTGCCCCAGAATGGCATGGCTGTTGCAACGTCAGTTACTATGCGGCTGCGAGCTGCAGGTGTGAGAGTCACAAATCCCTCAGTAAGGCCATCATGCAGCCAAAAAAAAAAAAACTGAGTTTGACCATCTCAACTTGGATATTTCATGTCTGGGTGTCTTTGAGCCGCTGGCCATTATTTAGAAAAAATGGTGGTTGATGGTCCGGAGTGTGTATGTGAGGAGGTGGTGGGCACACACACACATTCTTTTCAGCAGATGGACAAAAAGCTGTCATTGTGCATTTTAATTGGGCATTTACGGCTGCTTTTTGGACATCCACTTGGCTAGAACAGGTCCCATCTGATTACACATTATGACAATATTATAACAGATGTCCAGACCAATAAAGTAAATTCCTGAAGGACTGTACGTAATGTGAGAAATTGATCATTTTTTTATGCCGGCCTCTATTTACCAGCATGCTCCTGTTTTACAGATTGCCCCTGCAGTCGGGACTGGAGCCCATATGGCACAGCGGTTTACTGGCGATTTGACTATACTGCTGATGAAGTGTTGCGGTTCCTCTGGAGGAACCTGTTGGAGGGGGAACATTACACCGGTGCTGCGCATTACAAGGCTTTTACTAGGCTCTCACTGAACTTTTAAAGTGTCTTCCGCTGTTCAAACAAGGCTGCTGGCACAGGCTGGGGTTTTGCCGTAGCACAGGAACCCTCCCTTCCCAAGTTGGACCTCAGGTTGCCTTCCACATCCTCCAGACAGCTCCGCAGAGAGGGGATGTTTATTATGATGCAAAACCGCCTCGGCGAGACGCAATCACAACACTTTCCTGCTATGCATACTGTATGCAGGGCTGGATGCATCGCTATAGAACAGTTTAACAGGGGTAAAAGTTCCAAAGAAGAAAAGCTATAAAATGGTTTTAAATGTGCAGGTTCACCTTAAGTTTCTTATAAACAGAAAAACTGCAGCTGAATTTGTGTCATATTTCAACATTGCCACGGTAATGATCCAAAGTCAGATATGACAACTTTCTGTCTGGTGATAAAGCGTATTTAATGTGATGTGTACTCCCGCACATAGCTGTACAGCACAAATGTATTTAACTCTCCCTTCCTCCCCCTCTCGACCCAACTCTCCATGCCAAATGGAGAGATTAAAAGCAGACATGGAGAGGCTCCAGAGAGAAGTTGGGGGAATAGAATCATCACTCACCTATTAGACTGGCCATGGAGGCTGTGTTGATAATCTTGCCGTATCCTTGCTTCAACATCACTCGACCTGCCGCCTAAGGCAAGGATTCAGGGGAAGGAGACACATTAAAACACCTTATTATGCCACTGATATGCTACCAAAAGCCTGAGCACGGATCAACACAAAAACAGTGTTATCCTGGGAGACAGAAATAGTGGTTAAACAACATTTGGGGCACTTGAGTGGATTTTAAAGCTGCATGTAAGGGGTGGTAGGACATGCATACATACAGAGACTAGACGATGTACAACTAATTTTAGTTAATACAAAGTAGCTAAAGCTGGTTGGACTGTCGGTAATCAGGTCATACTATAAATATGTAACCAATAACGTAATAAATAATCCCTTTGGTTCTTTAGGCATAGTTTCTTTAGCAAATTGTTTTGTAAGTAGGAAAACTCATGTTTTACCATTGTAGCTCTGTGGCTCTGCAACATTTGTACCAGCTGTACAGTTTCTTTATGGGTTGAGAAAATTCTCCTGCTTTTAAAGCAACATTATACCATAAAAAAACCCAAAAAAAACCTATTGCACTATCGTCAATGCATTTTTGTTTTTCTTACCTAACTCATAAATGTAACCACTTTCCCCATTACAAAGTTGATGTGATCTATAAAATTAATACACAAATCAATGCCTTTACCACATGTCATTCACTCACGTCTACATGTTTCTATCGCCAATTCGTATGTTGTCGTTTGTTAAAGATGGAATTTAAACCCGATTCTGTGCAATAATTCCAGTTTCCCAAAGATAGACAAAAGACACCTTCGCGTTAAAGTCATTCATGCACAATTTTAACCGAGTATCTCATTGTTAGGAGCACTGCGGCATCGAGCATTGTTGCGGACCTTCATAACATTATTCTTTTTTTTTTTTTTTTAAATACAATATTTCTCTCTATGTAGTGACTGTCAAAGCGGTGAAGCAGTTATATTGTTTGGAGCAGAATTTGTCTATGCGTCTAATTTCACAGCAGTATGTGGCTTGAGTCAAAATCTTTTTCTTCTATTTTTGAGTTAAACCTAAATTAAGCGTTTAAAAGCGTATCACGCCAATACATCAGTACAATATGGAGCGAATAAACTGTCTCCGTGGCGGCCCCAGTCTCTATCTCTCACACACACACACAGTCATTTACAGCAGGTGATACACACCTGACAGCACATGAAAGTCCCCCTCAGGTTGACGTGAAAGGTTTGGTCCCACTCCGCTAGACTGGTGTCTTCACTGTCGGAGTTCATGTTGATGCCGGCATTGTTACAGGCGATGTGGATCGTCCCCCATTTGGAGACAATGTTGTCAATCATCCTCTGGACATCATCTGCTTTGCTAATGTCAGCTGTGATCGAAATGGCATTGATACCTGTATCAAAAACATGTCTGTTAGAATACGGTCTGCACATATTGCAACATCATGCGTGATAAAAGCAACACGTCCCAATGTGGCTCGTGAACAAAAAATAAAAACATGACAAAAAAAAAAAAAAAAGTTATGAAAAATACTATTAAAAGGAATTTAGGTTTCTTTTCTTTTCTTTTTTTTTTTTTTAATGTGTAGGCCATTTCATTCTTTAAGAAATTAGAGAGAAAATCCAACGTACATGGGTTCAGATGGACCAAGTTTAGCCTGACACAGTATATCTTATGCTTTAGTTTGCTGCCACCTGCTGGTCAAAAACCAAAAACTGACAATTTATGACATTTTGCAACAGTTTGAGCAGACACTTGAAGTGCACAAATCCAGTTTAATGCTTGAGTACTGAGAGGACCATTAATCAAGATGCGATTTGATGGGTTTGTCACTGCAGAAAACAAGTGACTGTCTCAACAAGTTAATATATTAGTGAAAAGAGATTCCCCTTGGGGATTAATAATAATAATAATAAAGTATTTCTGATTCTGAAACATTCCTTTGGACTTCTTGCACAATCACGGCTAGAGGGGTGTACAGTACAGGAGGAGCAAAGAGCTAGCTACAGTAAATATACAAAGTATATTATGACCCCTTGTAGCATATTTGAATGTGCAATATACACAACCAAATCTAAAATAATAATTACATGATTAAAGATACACACCCTTTTGTTTTGTTTTTTGTCAGCTGTTAGATGAGAGTGTAGTAGTATCCTCAACAAATGAACTACTGAGTAATGGTGGGAGCAGACAACTTGCAAGTAAAGCTGCATAGTCGATTAGTCAGCCGGCAGAAAAGTAATCAGACACTATTCTGATAATCGATTCATTGTCTAAGTCATTTTTGCAAGCAAAAGTGTTAAATATTGTATGTTTCCAGAGTTTCTGTTT
Organism: Coreoperca whiteheadi; assembly: GCA_011952105.1. NCBI lineage: Eukaryota > Metazoa > Chordata > Actinopteri > Centrarchiformes > Sinipercidae > Coreoperca > Coreoperca whiteheadi. The sequence continues at coordinate 7,153,973 of CM022473.1, read as the reverse complement.
GTTTGTAAGCCTACCATTTGCCTATGTGAACTGAGCTACTGAGTTCGCATGAGTTAAAGACGTGGTGGGGACAGGATGAGGGTATGCAGCTCATTTGTCAACAAGTGTACATTTGTTGTGTAAACACCCCTTACCTTTAAGAAAGAGCTCTTTAGCCACTGCCTCAGCTCTAGCTTGGTCCAGGTCTACCACGGCCACCTTTGCACCGGCCTCACCCAGGGCATGAGCAAATGCTCGGCCTATGCCCTGCCCAGCGCCCGTCACATAGGCCACCTTTCCCTCAAGACTCATCCGATCGAGGATGGGGCGCCCCTTGACCCCACGGAAAACTTCGTCATCTGTTATTTGACTCTAATAAAAATAAACAAGATAAGCAGACATGATCAGTGAGAATGATGCTATTACTAAATGAAGATCCTCAGGGAACATACGAGGACAGCGGTTTGATTTCATATCAGTACTGGCTCACTGGGGTTATCTAAACAGTACCTGCGTCATTGAGCTCTCAGAGGCCACAGATACCCGGCGAATAACACTGATTCCATCTCTAAGAGGGATAATGACCTTTAAAACAAGAACACTGTCAACAAATTATACCTAAAAAAAACAACACGTCAAACACATACAGTAGCATGTAAAGGTCCGAAACGTACCTGCTCCACACGTGGATCATTAGCGACAAACCGGTTGAATTCCCTAAGCGCCAGTCCGTTTTTATCCGTGGCGTCTTTGAGATAAACCTTGGCTTTGAACAATGAGTTATCTATACATATGACCCCTCGCAATCTCAGCAGATTGTTGTCCAGAATGAAGTTGTAGTAGTTGATGTAATTGTGCTTGTCAGCATCAATGAAGACCATGTCAAACTGCTCTCCTGCAGCGGCCAAGTCCTGGAAGGGACAGAGAGTTATTATTAGAATATTGGCCATGTGCCCCACAGTTTGATAACTTATTACCACCAAAAGAAGAGTCAGTGTTAACCTTTGCCTGCTCTGATTATATAAAAGCACCTGACAGAACACACAGTAACTACAACTGTGAATGTTAAAAGGTTAAAGTGCTACATAAATGTATTATTAGTTTGCAAAATAGTCTTAATCTTCTAAAGGATCTTTAAAATCTTCTCTGACAGTCCTTCAACATTGATTGAAATTCTTTTCGCTCACCTTTAGGGTGTCCATGGCGGATCCGGTCTTGACAGTAATCTTCTTGCCATGTGGAGACTTGTCAAAAATGGGCTGTGCGAAGTCTTTGAGGTATGGCTCCAACTCGCAGGCAATTAAGCAGCCATCGTCCGGAAGCCCTTCAGCCATGGACAGTGCACCGTAGCCAGTGAACATCCCAATCTCTAGGACCCTCTTAGCTTGACTCATGTGGATCAGCATCTTCAGGGTCTGGCCTGTCAAAAGTACACCAGTTGTCACAATGTCATGGCAAACCAGGGAATAAAATGGCAATGAGCAGTACACATGTAAATGTCCAACCTTCGACGTGTCCAGTGATGCACTCCTTAGGAAGCCGGAACATGGTTTTGCCCTCCTTGTGTACTTGATCCCAGTCATGGGAAATTGTTTTTCTACAAGTATGAATGAAAATATTAATACATTTAGCTCACACAGTAAGTATTTTGGGCTGTAGATGCTCGTGTGTAGGAAGCCAAGACGTACTTATAAAGCTCGGCCAGCGGTTCACTTTCCTGTGTGGTCATTTTCTCCAGGTAGTCATCCAGGCCGCTGGCTATGTCAAGAGCCTTCTGCAAGTGACTTTTCAAATCTTCTGGCACATTACCACTTGCTCCAGCTATCTCCTTGGCTTTTGTTAGGAGATCCACAAGGACTTCCACTGGGGTGTCAGGAACTGGGAGAATGAGAAAATGTAATGTAATATAGGTAATGTCAGTCTACTGTAATGTACAATAAGAAAATGCAATGTAATGTTACTCTTTCCTGCCCCTGGCAATATGATGTAGGGCTGCAACTCTAAATTCCGCTCATTATCAAGTGATCTGACGGTCTTGTTTAGTCGATGAATTGTTTGGTCTAGAAACATGTCAGGAAACTGGGAAAAAGGCAGTTCCCTGAAGTAGAAAGACGCGACGGCCTCAAATTGCTTTCTTTACCCGAGAAACGGTCCAAAACGCCAAAATATATTCATTTGTAATCCCGAGACAAAGAAATGCAACAGGACCGTGCAAGTGATAAGCAAGAACCAAGTGAATATGAATCGATTGTTGTTGAAAGAAAAGCCACAACTACATTCCCAAAAGTGGCCAAAGAGGCTGTTTCTTCATAGTGTTTTCCCACTGGCATCGGTTTATTTTAGAAAGACATGTCATTCGTACACAATTGCATACTCCCCCCCCCCCCAGCACGTAAACGTTTTCTTATAGGACCACGACTTGGACAACGTCGCGCTGATGAACGCGGTTCCTACAGTAACGATACGTGGCCCCTTACGATATTCACGTTGACCGCCGCCGCCGCCGCAGCGTGAAAACCGAAGCAACGAGCTTACCTTTTTCGGCTGACATGGTGGACGTTTATGGGCGTGACGATTGCGGCAGCTGCCGGCCACAGTGGGACTACTTGCCGACGTGCTGTTAGAGTTTAGGTTATATCACAGCAACCTGTTGAGCAAGGGGAGTGCCCGACGGCTTGCGCAACGTTCCTTATCCAACAGCAGCTTGCGCGCTTCGTGTCTGCGACCACTTTCAGAACTTTTTGGAGACAGACAGACGGAGACAAAGTGCAATGTTTCCGGTTTACCCCGCAGAGAAAAAACAAGGGTCCTCACGTGGACCACAAGAGTGTTATTTAAAACATCTTTTTTTTGGGGAGGGTTAATTTCTATTGAACCCCATGATCGACCAGTTGGTTTGTGCCTGAAATAAGTGGTTAGATTAAAACTACATTTGAGAGAGAAACAGATCAGACATAGCTGTATTAAAACGAAGACATTTGACATGCAAGCACACGCGTACTCTTCTGTTGTTGATATAAAACGGTGCATATGACTGTCCTTTTCCTTGTCAAGTATGTCACTGCTCTTCATTTCATTTCACCATTCAAATGAATCATAAAGCACCAAAACTCACATGTGAGGCAAATGCAATTATTAATGGCTGCTTTCCATTCAGGTGGGCCAGTTCCAGGGCACCGCATTGCGCATGCTAGCTCACTGGCATGGTGGAGCAGTCATTAATTGAATTAACTGCACCTGTAGTTTTGTGCTTTCTCGTCCCTCTCTTCTTTCTTAAAGTCACTTTCAGCAGGTATGTCAGCCTCTGGAGATGTATTTGAATCTGTGACTATGGTGACCTGCTGGGGCAGTGCTGCTGTGTCTGCGGTGGAGGGGACAACTGGCTCAGGTCCTGCTCATTGGGCTCCACCTGAAGCTGCTCGGTTGTCCGTCTGGACCCATCATCTTCCCTTATGTTTTACATCCCACACTTTTCATCATAATTACATATACTACAATTTCGCCATTGTCATCATAATTGCATGTACTATGATTTTCTGCCATGAATCTATTCTGTACATACGACATCTTTTGCATGTCTGTCCGTCTTGGGAGTGGGATTCCTCCTCTTTTGCTCTTCCTGAGGTTTCTATCATTTTTATTCCCTGTTAAAAGGTTTTTTTTCAGTTTTTCCTTAGTCGAATCGAGGGTCTAAGGACAGAGGGTGTCGTATGTTGGACAGATTGTAAAGCCCTTTGAGGCAAAATGTGATTTGTGATATTGGGCTATAGAAATAAAATGGAATTGAATTGAACCTGCGATTTCCTGCTTATCTTTCCTGTGAAAAATGCCCACTGAAACTAAATGTGATGGAAATTGTTGACTCACTTTAAGGGACAGCTCACTCAAAATCTAAAATACGTAATTTTCCTCCGACCTGTAGTGCCGTTGATCCGTCTAGAGTGTTTTGGTGTGAGTTGCCGAGTTTTGGAGATATCGACTTTAGAGATGTCTTCATTCTTTGAATATGATGGGACTTGTTGTGAACAGTTTCATGTAGGAACTATCAGTGGAAAGCAGTCCCTGCATGAAACTGAACCCCACAAATGCTCCTGAAGCTGCGCCTTCGGTTTGTGAATGTTCTCATATATAAGTCGCTTTAGATAAAAGCATCTGCTAAATGACTAAATGTAAATGTAAATGTAAACTGCTCACTACAAATCCGTGGATTATCTTGAGTAACGAGGTCATGATTACTGGAAAGACACATTGACGTAGAGTTTTTCAAATGTATTCTTTTGGTGCTTAATACACCATGAGCCGAGTGCCACATAGTCCCATTATTTCCAAAAAATGCCTCCACCTCAGGGAGGGCAGGTGGGGAGAGACTGGCTATGATAGGGAATATACAATGGCATCATATGGTGGCCTTGTTCTCCATACCAATCTCACCATACCAGGTCAAAGAGAGCTGTTTTTATGTCTGGGTTCTCTTTTTATCTGTATTTTTACGTAACATTCGATCGAAGGCCATGCTGTATGCTGTCACCAAGCACTGGTGCACCAGCTGTGTCCAGCTAAAACAGTTTCATTTAAAGTGATTTCAAGCCCCCCAAGGTTATCTTATACTTTATCTTATCTGATACGGTTGTCTTATACCTTCTTCATGCTCATCATACCTTGATATCTAAGAGGTAATATTCATGTTAAATGTAAGATTATATATTGATACCAAGGGTTACAAAGAGACATATGGAATCAGATTAAGGTTAACTCTGATTCTGAAACGGACTCTTGTATGTCTGAATATTGTTGAGTAAGCAATTTGATAGTTCCTATCCTTTTCCCAAAAGATAAAAAAACATGCACATGGTAGACACAGTTTTGTTTAGCAGGATGATTAAGGACAGCAGTTGTCTTAGCACTAGAGTGGAACACTTACTGAAGACACTGATCTCAGCTCACCAGTTTTCCCTAGAAAGGGATGTGGGGAGGGACACTGGTGCACTGACTTTGTCCAGCTCATTTCCATTTGATCAATTGCCAGCTACCATAAATGTTTAAATTGTTGACATAATTCAGTCCTTGCATGTCCAATAAGTTCAATACATGGTAAGAACAACCAGCCCCAGAAACCAAACACAGCCCAAAAAAAACTCCCAAACAACAGAAAAGGGACGATGTGGAACACAGTATCTTATTTTAATAGTGATCCAAATGGATGTACTCAAAGGCATTGTGATACTAGGGGAAGTGTCAGGCTGGGAAAATATCTAGGGATCAGATTACAATGTGTAAGAGCACTCAAAAAATCAACCAAAGCTTTGTTTGATTTATAAACCAGACCATGTATTTACTTTCAACCTTTACTGATCAATTCTTTTGATATTGACATTGAATAAAATGACCAAACACAAATAAAAGTTTTTTGTTTGTTTTTTACATGTAGGGTGGCACAGTGGCTCAGTTGTTAGTTGCCTCATAGCAAGGATGTCCTCTGTTCGAAAGCGCCATCCAGCTGGGATGGTGTTCTTCCAGAAATACATTCAGGTTAAAACTGACAACTTTCAATTTCCCATTTGTGTGAATATGATGTGATGGTGTTATGCTGAATTTGTACTTTTATATTATAACTATGTCAGGGCTCCACAGACACCACATGGGAAACCCCAAGAATAAGTGAGTTTTATTCCAATTTTCCAATGCAAGAAGAGACATATTTAGGGTGTTTTTGTAAATTTCTTATGAATTCAACTTTTTATTTGTAAGAAGAACACATTATGTGTCTTCTTTCAAAACCGTCAGTTGAAATTCAGCCTAACTGCAGCTGAACTGGGCGTATGATGAAGTTCCTCTGATTCAGAGAAACGTTGCATAACACTGAGTGTTCTTGGAAAGTGGTAATTAGGAAACTGGTTTTAGATTTAACCACCAGTAACCATATCATGCTCAGGAAAGAATTATAAATGCCACTAATATTTAAAGGTGATCTGCTGGGGAGGAAGCAAACAATAGGCAAGTTTGCTTCAAAAAGAAACAAGGGCAAATACCCCCATTTTGCAATATCCTGGTAGTTAGATTTTTGTATGGCAAATATTTGAACCAGTGCCATTATTCATTATCTAAATAGTTCACTATTGTAATCTAATCTAATTTGCTGCTAAAATAGTGCTAGCTAACGTTAGCATTAGGCTACTGTAAGCCAGTGGAATGTCTGATGTTGAACTATAACCTAATTGAGACCACAAGCTCTGATGCACTTCGTCACTCTGGGTTTGACGTCGTCATTGTGTGTCTGACTGAGACGCATCCCTAGAAATCCGACTGGAATCGCATTTCAAACCACCTCTAAATGTGGCTTGGATCCGATTTGCAAAAATCACTTTTCATGTGGTCTTTGGCTGTCCAGACTTTCTAAAATCGATTTGGATACAATCTGGATATGCCAACAAACAGATTTGAGTTTGCAGTTTGAACAAGGCCTTTGACACCCAGAGGATCTGCTTAGGCCTTCCATTAAGCCAACATTAACCTGAACGCGGCGCTATGCGACATTCAGAGCCTCGGTCGCATTGGAGAAGTACTCTCCTGGCCGGCGGGTCGCCTTTAGTTCCTGCCCCACTGACACTGTCACTGAATGTTTTAGAAGGAAAGAAATGCATTCAGCAAGTTTGTAAGGCCTCAACAATCCACACATTTACACGTTTTGTTGTAAACCACTGGACCAATGTCAATACAATTAAAATAAAAAGGCATTTTGACAAAATTAAGGGAAAACATTTGAACTCTGTGGCAGCACAATGAATTACGTTTCAATAGTAACATGATGTTTCATTAACAAATGTATGTGGTGTTCTAATAACACAAACTCAAACTCAGCTAACAAAATTTCAGCCCTGTCAAACTAGCAACAGGTTTGGCTAGGGAACTCTGTTCTTGGGCTTAAAAAAACTGTCAAACGTGTTGGAACATGTTTGTCAAGGTTACAACAATGCTGTTTATCTACATTCATGCAAAACTTGACATTGCAAAGCCAAAAACACTTTCACCCAACGGCAACAGCATGCAAACGCTATTGTAAAAATACTGATAGTGGATGAATGCATCCGATTATTTTCACTTTCATAATCCTTATTTATTCTAACTCCATCGTCTAGCGATATTCTAAAATAGTGTAATCACGTGTGGCTCAATAGGTCGCCTTCATTTCTTCAATTCAAGTTAAATACTTTGCCCCCTATGTAAATGTAATTTGCTAAATAAAAATGTTGAGCATAACCACATCTATCTTTATTTAGTGATTGGCACATTATAAAGCTAAGTAGTGCAAATCAAATTGGCATTTTCGGGGGCAGAACAGGTTACATAAAAATTGTGTAAGTGCACATGTGATGACATGTGAAGCAAACTGAAAGAAAATGCTCCTCCCTTATCTCAGGGGCATCCTCTAAAACCTACACTGTATTTAAAGACTGCTGTTGTGGGATTGTCATTATTAAGATTGTGACTAGATCTGTTCACACCTCTAACTCACAGGCAGCACTGCGAGAATGGGAAAGGTTCATCTGGAGGCGAGTGATACCACAGAAAAGAAAACTGAATTTAGCTTAGTACGGGTCAAAGGTACCTGGAAGCGCAAACTGGGAAAGAAGGTCAATAACGACACAGTTGACTGTGTCTCTGCTGCGACAATGTGAGTACAAAATTGTTCTTTACTGTGAGTAAAGTAATCTAAATCACTGTAATTACAGAGAAAAAGTATTGTAAGCACTCTATGATATTGGCTCTGTTGATCTTTTTTTCTTTCTTTTATTTTACATATTTGGTTGGATTTCTAAAGCAAAGTTTGCTTCTATCTCTGACTCTCTTCTAAGTAGATTTTACAAGTTAAGTTTTGAAAAATTATGCTGTTGCATAGTTGGCCTGATGGTAGCATGGTCTGACACGTGACCCCAGTCTAATATTTACAAATGGTGGCTGCTCTAAAAGCATTTACGATTTATGCATTAGTTATCTGTTCCACAGACAAATGGTTAAAAGTATGACTACCCTGTGTAGTCAGTGTAAAATAAGACAGCCACATTAACTGTGTGCAAAATTGTCTGAAATTTGGATTTATATGGCAGAAAACACAGGGGGAAAAAAGTCTTTAAAAAATTTCTAAATGGCAGAAAGTGTCCAGTTTGAAATAAAATAATTTTTCAAGTGTGTTGTAGCCCTTGGAATTCAGGAATCATTAGCCAAAAATAATGTAAAGTTACATCAACCAGGTGTTCAAGTTAAAATGTATTGCTTTAGTAGTGCAGAAGATTTGAAATCTATTGATTGTTCAATAATGAAACATCTAGAAATGTATGAAGTCAAAATGGAGACTATAGTATTTGGCATTATAATTGTGCATATGGAGTTCAAATTAAAACTTAAACTGATTCAATCATTGGTATTGAAATACATCATAAAGTTCTATTAATATTTTTTTTTAATTACAGTCTCTTATATAATTATTCAAATAGTTTATGTTCTTTTTCAGTTACAGCCCACAACCAGGATGTTTTTAAGAAGGGCAAAGAAGCAGTCCAGTATAGCTCAGTTTAGGCATTCTTCATTTCATTAAACTGGAAAGAATTAGGTGTACAACGAGAGGTTCAACAGCCAGATTTAAGATTTATTCGAGAATAATGATTTCTAGGACTATTTCTCTGGTTTTCTCTTGCATAAGTTGGTTATGTACAGTACATAAATATGTATTCGTACATTGTCTCTGATGGTTTAACTGTTATACCTTTCCTTTTAGAACAAGTATAGTATTGTTAATCTTCTCTCTTATCCTTTATTGTAATTTTTTTTACTATAAATTGTTTTAATTTTTTATTTATGTATTTATTTTATGAATTCATTGTTACATATATTTTGTGGATCACTATTACTACTTCTATTTGATTTCATTTTTATTTTATCAAAATGTTTCATTTCTTATTTCTATTTTCTTTTTTATCTATCTAGTTTAATTTGTATTATTATCATTGTTATTTTTTTAATTAAGTCTTTTTACTTAAAGGTGGGGTATGCGATTCTGGAGGAATCCAATACCATGACAACTTCCATGATAGAGCGAACAACGACACAGCAAGTAATGTAACTAACGTTAGCTAGTTTGTGGGTTAGCAAAGTGTTGCTACAGTTGCTGCTGCGAAACTAACAGTCAGAGAGGAGGAGGCGGTTTCCCACAGCCAGCAAACCAGCTCCACACAGACACAACCCTCCTGCTACTATAGATAACATCACAAAAACAGTGTAACCTGTCAAACTAGAAAGTAAGCTGAATGTCAGTAGGCAAGAAATTTAAAGATTCCATGACTGGAATGGTGTTGTGTGGCTCGGTCCCAGCCACTTTGGTTTTTGCCCATTTAAAGAGCCTCGGCTATGAACAAATACTGAATTTTTTTCAGCACACACACAGGGAACAGACAGCTAGAAAACCGTGAGGAGATAATTGCTGAATGTGACACAAATACGTGTATTGTATTAGAATAGCATACCCCACCTTTAAGTATCACTATTACTATCTATTTATGTCTCCATGTATCGAGGTATTTACCTATGCACATTTACCTGTTCATGAATTGGCATTGAAACTTAGAACATGAACTATTGATCCATGTATGCCCTGGAAATTTCAAAAAACTGTGAGAAAAAAAAAAGAGTATAGTTTAGGCAACTAAACTACTTGGGAAAATTGCCTGGAACCTAAGATTGACTGCTGGTAGGAAAAAGATTAGAACTGCGGTCTCCAGCATTAGTGTCACATGCTGTGTCATCCCAACCGTCCACCATGACCTCTAATGTAAAGAGGCTTTGCACCTCTCATTGTTTGTACAAGTGAAAAACATAAAGTTAGAATTTGGGCATTTTAACAAACAATTCATGCTTTCTCTTTCTGATGAGGGCAGTCACTCAGGCTAGGCTGTTAATCAAACTGGTCACTTATTACTGTCCTTATGAGCTAAATGGGTATCTACTACTGTAATCATTTTGCTAGTAAAAATGTAACACCTTAATTTGTACAAATAAATAAAAGGTTGATTATGGCTGAGTTGTGGCTTTTTGGTGGATAAGTTGCTTAATGCTAACAGTATACTCATTAATCATCATGTGGTCAAACAAAAGAAGAGAATAGATTTTTTTCTGGTATCCAGGTTTATTTTGATTAATGTGTAGCACAGGAGACAGACTGACATTTTACAATAATAGAAACAGTTTTTGACAACTGAAGGTTCAGTTTCAGTTTATTCACAAAACAGTTAAATTACCAGTACAGTCATATAAGGCATAATAGAGATATATGAAATGGGACACCCCGATAAGCTAGCTCAAGAAAAGGGGCCCAGACAGTGAATGTATTATAGAGTAACATTTACAAAACATTACAAAAGGTGTTTTTGAAAACAGATAATGACATTTTTATAGTGTTATCAGTCTCATTCCGTATTGTGGACCTTTGTAAACAACAGTAAAGCTCGTACAGTAAAGTTTCCATTTTATAAGATGCCTTTTCCTAGTCTGTATGCGAGGGAAAGTAAATCAGAATAAGGTCACAAAGATCTGTTTTGAAGCATACAACATTAAATATTGTACAAGCATTGGGAAAGATATTGCATTTAGTAAGCTATTCCTCTTTAGAAATATCGATGTCAAAATCCTCAAGAATAAAACTATTTTTATTATTTTTATTGATACTTTATAAAAGTTCATCCAGTTTAATCTTGAAAGTGTGAATTCTGGGTGTCAATAAATCACTCCAACGATGAGGTTTTTACCAATATTTAAATTTATCTCAATGAATAGAGAATCTGAGTGTCCATCGTCAATAGTGAGTTCATCACGAATATTTCTGGAGTGTCCTGACTCTACATATAGACACACTCCACCAGCTGGTCTGCCAAGTCTATTTCTGTTGTATACAGTGACCTGTAACCATCAAGGTTAAGAATATCCACGTTTAAAGTATCATTAAGTCATGTTTCACTCAGTCCGTCAAGAGTCCAACTGGCCGCAAGCTTATCCTTGTGATTTTTACACAAGTCATCAAGCTCCCACTCTCTTGGCCGTTGTGAATGTGCATCTTTGGTGTTGATCCTTTGAGCATTGAAAACCTTGTCCCTGACGTATTGAGCAAACTTGACAATAATTCCACTTGGTTTGGCTTTCTTACTGTTGGGTTTTGGTCCAAGGCGATGGCTCCTGTCAATTTCAGAGTTGTGTTGAGATTATTTATACAAATGTCACAAATAACCATAAGTGTTTTCAAGATTGTTTTCTGGTACACCATAAACAAAACAGTTCCATCAAGAGTACTATAGTACTATACTTTTTCAATTTGACGGCTGCAATAAGATCGTCAGGCTTCAGGGGAAATTACAGATGTGCAGAAATTCTGCTGTCAATCAACCTAATAGCCTAAAGTTATTGGGGGCACATGTAGCAACATGTTTAACAAATCAGCATTAACTACTGTAAAACAGAAATGTGTAGGAGTTGGGGCAGAAAAAGTTTAGACTTTGACATGGCCAGCATGTGTTTGGTTGTATACCTGACCTAACGTTTAATAGCTTGTCTCTGGAAAACCTGTAAAGTATTAGATTTGGATGGTAGAAAGGTGGACAATATGGGGGCAGTTCCACCGCATTTGCTATCGTAACCACAGAATTTTTTTGCAAATTGGAAAATTAAAAATAGGTTGGGGCCTCCAAAAGTACTGCCCTCTTAGGCTTGATCTCAGTAAAAAAAAAAAGAAGGGATTCCTGTTAGAAATAAGAAATTAGGTCATTTATTTTGACATTTACATGACACCGAAATTAATGTTGAGAACTACCAAATTGGGCTGCTTATTCTGTGAGTTTCGGAGAGGAATATTTATTGTTTTTATATGTTTGTTCCCTTAGGAAGAGAGTGGTCTATTTATTCTTCTTCTAGCCAAAACAGGGACAAGGAGTTTTGTAGGGACTGACATTTAATCTCTTAGTGGCGATAGATGTGGGGGGGACAACAAAAAGATAATCACAATGTTATAGCTAAATGTGGTCCTTGAGACTCAGACTCTGTCTAACAGAGCAACCATGTGACAAACTGACTCTGAAGAGACAAGGAGCCTGATCATATCAGCTGTTGTTTTTGATCTACAGCTTGGTGAGGTTTGGCCTAGTTGGAGGATTGGTTGCTGATATCAATGAACAATGTGGTCTGGCTGCAGTTTGCCATATGCACTTTAGAAAGTTGTCAAATTCATTCTTTATTTCAAGTTTTCTTGTTTCTTTTTTTTTTTTTTACAATACTATATTGTCTATTCACCTATATTGATTTGAGTTTTAAATTAGGTGGCCGTGTCCTGCTGTTTTATGCCAAAAGTAATTTTCAATGCCAAATCCTAAAGTCACTGTTTTGTTTCCAGAAATTAGAAATAATGCCCTTCATTGGTTTGTACATCTTGCACACATATAACACTTTAAAACAATATCTACAATAATTGGTAGCCATGCCTTATAATAAGTACTTTTTCATGTGTTTTGTGTGGCAGCTATGAGAGCATCACAGAAAAGTGCACCACTTGGACAGTGGTTAGCCCCATCGTCTTTACTTACAAGGTAACTCAGACTCAGGACTTGCTGGACCCAAGCAACGACACACTCCTGCTGGGGCACATCACCGACTCACAACAGCTGGAGGACATTAAAAAATCAAACAAACCATTTAAACGCTTTGTGGTCATTGACCAAGAAGTCTACAAAATCTACGGTACCAAGCTAACTGAATATTTAGAGGCATACAATGTCCTGTACAAGATCTTGGCTCTACCCACCACTGAGGAGAACAAATCCATGGAAATGGCCTTGAAGATCCTAGAAGAGGTGAACAACTTCTCCCTTGACCGCCGCACAGAACCCATCATTGCCATTGGTGGAGGGGTATGCCTGGACATAGTGGGCCTGGCTGCCTCACTGTACAGAAGACGCACCCCTTACATCAGGATCCCAACCACACTCCTCTCCTACATTGATGCCAGCGTGGGGGCAAAGACGGGGGTTAACTTTGCAAACTGCAAGAATAAGCTGGGTACCTACATACCACCCACTGCTGCCTTCCTTGACCTATCCTTCATACAAACTGTTCCTCGACGACACATCTCCAATGGGCTGGCAGAGATGTTAAAGGTATGTTAATAGTCCCTGGATGTAGAATATTTACCTTAAAGCTGATACATACTGGAGAATGATAATTCCAGTATCAGCATGATCGTCAGCTTATCCAGTCCAATCCAACTTTATTTATAAAGCACCTTAAAAACAACACAGTTGACCAAAGTGCTGAACACAAACTCTACAAATAAACAGTAAAATAGAACACTGATGCACAAAAACATAAAAATAACAAACAGCAATAAGTAGATGCATTAATAATACAGTAAAAGTAAAAGTCAACCCTCAGACTGAGTTAAATGTCAAAGAAAAGAAATTACTTTTAAGAATAGATTTAAAAACAGGAAATGACTCGCTCAGTCTGATGTGCAGAGGCAGCTCATTCCAGAGTCTGGGAGCTGCCACGGCAAACGGTCGCCTCTAAATTTACGTTTAGTCTTCGATACAACCAGCAAAGCTTGACCTGCTGACCGAAGGGGTGTAGGGTACAAGCGAATCAGACAGGTGGGGGGCTAGGCCATGAAGACATTTAAATAAAAGTAAAAGAATTTTAAAATCAATGCGAAAATGTAAAGGGAGCCAGTGAAGGGTTTCGAGGATGGGTGAGATGTGGGCAAATTTACGAGTACCAGTTAAAAGACGGGCAGATGAATTTTGGACTAGTTGTAATCGTGCAATGGAGGTTTTGCTAAGACTGGTGTAAATAGGGATTAATAGGGAATAATGAAATGAAGGGATTCTGTCCACTGAAAAGCTAGAGGGCTTTTAAAAGGGATACAGGAAGTGTCGAGTTTATATTAACAACATAATGACAGAAAATGTACAGTGGATCCGTAAATACTTAGTAAAAATTAGTGGATCATACTAAAATATGAGGACATATACCTACCATATTTTCTACCGCTTGTTCCCGTTAGGGGTCGCGGGTGACTGGAGCCTATCCCAGTGGCTTTGGGCCTCAGGCGGGGTGCACCCTGGACAGTGGCCCACTAGTCGCAGGGCTGACACACAGACAGACAACCATTCACTCTCACGTTCATCCACTAGGGGCAATTTGGAGTCATCAAATAACCTAAACATGCATGTCTTTGGACGGTGGGAGGAAGCCGGAGAACCCGGAGAGAACCCACGGTAACACGGGGAGGACATGCAGACTCCACCCAGAGAGATCGTATGACGTTGGTCTGGTTCCGGGATTCGAACCCATGATCTCCTTGCTGGGGGGCAGGGGCTCTAGCCACTCTGCCACCGTGCACCCCATATACCTAACAAACAGAGGTAATTAGAAAGGCCATGGCAATCTTTTAATCCCATGTTACGTCAAAATACCATTTGGCTGAGACATTAATACAAATACACCCACAGAGACTAAGCTTGAACAATAACACTTTAGATTAACAAAGTGTTGACAATAGCATGATTATATTGTTGAATTTATTAAATTAAAGTGATAGAAATGCAGTGCTGGAATGTAACTAAGTACTGTACTTGAGTACAAATTCGAGGTACTTTACTTGAGTATTTTCTTTTCATGCCACCTTCTACATTTACTCGCTACATCTCAGAGAGAAATATTATACTTTTTACTCCACTAAATTTATCTTACAGCTTTAGTGACAAATTAAGATTTTTGCACAAAATATTCGAAGAGCTTATAAAATCTAATGTTTTACACAACAGACAGAAAATGAATTGATAACTATTTTGATTGTCATTTACATTTTAGATCCAGCTTTTCAAATGTGAGGATTTCCTGCTTTCCCTGTTAATTATTTTAATGTATTGTTTTCAAACAAACAAAACAACTGATTGTTTAATCGAGAAAATAATCAGCAGATTAATCCATATTGAAAATAATAATTACCTGCAGTCCTACAAAACAGTTTGTTCCGCCTCAACCTACAACAGAAAAAACCCGCTTTGACATGAATGCATGAGTAATAATAATGTAATGATATAATATATAATAGTATAACAGTCACAGGGGCCATTTTTGTCATCGAGTAGGCCTACTTTTTTTTCTTTTAATACTTTAAAGCTTCTTCAACCACTGGAAATGTACATTATTTAGCCCACATTAGATGGTATGTACGTTTATATGGCAGGCACCAGGAGTTTCACCACCCTTGCTTTTTTTTCCCCTGGCCTATATTGGGGACCCGCTTTTATTTGTTGGCTACCACACCCTACTTGACTACTTATTTGAAAAAATATGGTATAAATGTGAGAAATGATTGCTGAAATACAACTCTCATGCTTTTTGGCCGCGCCAAGCATCGGTACCGTAACTGCATGAATAGAAGCGCATTGAAATCCAAATGGTGGCTTACTTGATCACAGTAATCCTCTGACATCCGCTGGTATGACCACACATCCATGGCGATGGCTTTCACAAGTTCACTTGGAGCTCCCAAACCGCAAGTTAGTCTGTTTCTCTCTGCCGTTGTTTGTTCACATAGAGCCTAAAGTTGACTAGCTGTCACATATCAGCTAATGTTAGAATTTGTTCCAGTGGACCTCCGCCAGACGAACGTCGGTTAAAAGTTAACTCTAACCAGCCCCGTTCTATGTGAGAAAAGAGAGGCAGAGAGAAACAGACTTACGTGATGTTTGAGAGTTTCCAGTGAACTCGTGGTAGCCATTGCCGTAGGTTTGTGGGGATGCCAGAAGCTTTGGAGTGGACGAGAGGATGACTGGTTCAGGAAGAGTGATGCCCTTGCCCTTCCCCTCAGACCCCTCCTCTCTACACCAAAAGGGTGACAGAAATTTGAAACTGAAAACCAGTGACACTGAAAAGAAACTTGACAGCCTAAAAAAAACTGCCACTGAAAAAAGAGTGACATGAAGAAAAAGTTAGAACACATCAATGAAAAACACATCAGAATATAAAAATATCAATATAAAAGGAAATCGATTTTAATGTCTGTGTTTTATTTTTCAGTAAAACTTTTTTCAGTGCCAGTACTTGTTTTAGTGCCAATACAACTTTTTCCAGCACAAATGTTTCCTTTTTCAGTTCCAGTTTTGTTTTCAATGCCAAATATTATTATCCATGCCAAATGTTAAAGTCGCTGTCCTGGCTCCATACACCCACCAATGAAAACAAAACATTAAGTGGTAAATTTGTATTGTCAGTAAGAACGGAACAAGGTATGGAGCTGAATATGTGTTTTTGGTTGTTTTTCTGGTTTCTGCCCGCCTGAGAAAACCTTCCCATGGTCTTTGATCACAGGTTTCACTCTCTCCACTGATATCTCCTCTAACATTTCCCCTACACAGATAGCTCAGTGGTAGAACACTGGAACTGCAGTTTCACACATGCCATTTACAGTACAGTGACCAGTCCAGAAGTCACCAAAGGCAAATTCCATTGGTAGTAGCTGAAGTAGTAACTTCTTACACTTCAAGACTCTGAGTGATTAAGTGAAGATTTTTTAAGTATTCATTCTTCACGTTTGAACTGCTCATTGAAGTTTCCTATGCGTTTTTGCTGGTTCTTTGCAGATGGCCTTGATGAAACACAGAGGCCTCTTTGAGCTTCTTGAGAAACACGGCAGTATGCTATTGGATACAAAATTCCAGGGTGACAACAGCGTATACGGGCGCAACTGCTTACAGGCTGCATCACAAGCAACTCATATAGCCATCATGACCATGCTGGAGGAGCTTGCCCCAAACCTTTGGGAGGATGACCTAAACAGACTTGTGGACTTTGGCCACCTTATCAGTCCAGCATTAGAGATGGTAATTGATATCATGGCAGACATAGCTAAACAACTGTATTTAAATCCTTTGTTGATACATGCTATTGTACATATACAGTATATTGTACATATTTAGGATGCATTTTATTCTATGTGCGTCTTTAACAATCCTCAGATTGCTATAATGTTTTAAAATGTTCATTCCTTTTTGGTGACAATTAGCCACTCCCTCACATAATCTTACTTTTCTCTTTTTCAAACAGAAAGTTCTCCCATCTCTGCTGCATGGTGAGGCAGTTAACGTTGATATGTCTTACATGGTTTACGTGTCCAAAGAGATCGGTCTATTGACAGAAGAAGATAAGCAAAGGATCATCAGCTGCATGGTGGGCCTGGAGCTGCCTATCTGGCATGAGGCGTGTACCATGGAGCTCATACAGAAGTCTCTGCAGGACAGGCTAATGCATTCTGGAGGCCTGGTCAGAATGCCTCTACCTGTTGGTCTTGGGCAAGCAGGTAAGAATCACCTGAGTGAGATTACCAAAAAAGCAAAGCATTGGTGTTTTGTGTAAACATCTTAAAATATGCTCAGTAGCAAGCAGGAAGTAATGTAATGTTCTTTTCACTGCCCCAAAAACTCTTAGAATCTGTTCAGGCCAGAAAAGTAATTTGTGTGTCCTTGCAAAATAGGTGGGGCTGGACGTTTGGTGACATAGTGACTAGTTGGCGAGCTGCTGTGCTTCACGAGCTAACTGTTTGGCTAATTGCTAGTGCGATTATTAACTGGACAAAATGTTAACACAGTTCATTCAAGAGAAGAACTGTATCTTTACTGTACATAAAAACCATGCCCCTTTTCTGGAGCAGTTCATACTCAGAGGGAGGTTATATAAACCTTCATGGTGCAACACAATTCCTAACCGTTTACTCTTTTTTGGACTCTCTGGCTCCATTTTAGCCACAATGTCTGCTGTTGGTCAACAGTGGGAATTTGCGAACTTGACCAAGGGTGGAACTCTATGCAAAAGCTCAGCATGGAATTTCTTTTCTTCTGAGAGTGTATTTACTTAAGGCGATTCCATGGAAATTAATTTATTTACGATCAAAAAACTGCTGTCGTAACTTCTGGTCTGACCAGGCTGTTTGGGAGTAACAGAGGGGCTAGAATGGCCGTACGTAAAGTCTTCACTTCCACAATGTAGACTGGAGTTCCGTCCTGTCTTTAACTATGATGACAGTCCCTCACATTAACTAAGTACTTCCAGTTGGCTGAACATGAAACAATGCTGCTGGTGTGTCTTCATCCTACAAATGATGGCATCAGATTAGCTTGTATTGGTGTTTTTGAATGTACTGTCAACTTATTTTTTTCCTATAAGATTGTTGTATGAACTAGATCTTATCATATTATTCAGACTTCATGTAATATATGTAAAGTATAGTTAAAGCATGTTCTCCTTGCTCTCCTTTCTTTCATTGCAGAAATTTTTAATAACACATCTTGTGAGATCCTGCACAGAGCTTATGAAAAATGGTGCAATGAGCTGAGCGTCTCGTCTGACAGCTGCTGTGACCCTTAACCTGCCCATACCACAACTGCATCAGTTCAGTCTGTTTTAAGAGAATATGTTTACATTATTGTTCAAATTGTTGGGGGGGGGGGGGTAGTATTTGTAGTTGATATCGCTTACTGTATTTTCCAATATGAAAACAAAGGCCAAACGCAGAGTTAAATATTCACACTTGTATAGGCTATTTCTACAGGCTTCTGTCTAGCATGTGCAGGAGCGTAGGACTGGGGAAACAAAGGGGACTAGTATGCAAGGCCCTAATGTGAGGAGGGTCCACAAAGGTACTTGAATGAATAGCCGTAGACGCGGGGAGAAGCCCATAGAGAATGCCTATGTACAGGGTCCAGAAAATTGTGCTACAACTCTGAGCATGGGTTCTGACAATCCTTTCTCTGTAAATGGGGACACAATGCCAGATGCTGCCCGCCTTTTCAATGAACTTCAGTGGGTTGTAAAAAAGATAAAATTAGACAGGAGATTTTTTGGTTTTTTATTATCATGTATATAGCACCAGCTAGCAAGTCATTTTGTTATGTCTGTCAAATGTACTCGTAAGTAGGTCCTCGCTACAGTGGGCCAGGGTTCGACTCCGACCTGTGGCCCCTTGCTGCATGTCATCCCACCTCTCTCCCATTTCAAGTCTTCATCTGTCTCTATCAATAAAGGTGAAAAGGCCCAAAAAAAACATTAAATAAAAAAAGATGTTTACTGCTCATCAAACAGTGTATTTTAGTAATATAGACTCCCAAATGTTATGTTGACTTTCCCCTTACTTTCATTAACTTGATTTCCAATGGCATGTATAGTATTCTGGCTTTTGAACAATAAGGCAAAGCCACTGCTCACAACTGAAAGTTAAACTAACTTATCATTGAGTTAAATCAACTAGGATACCCATTTCATTAAGCATCAATTTTTAACACAAACCTGATACTGTGAAAAGACTCATACCCATCAACAGTTCCACAATACTCATTTCCAATTAAAGAAAGGCACTATGATACTGGTATATTGTATTACTGATTGAAATTATTATTTTGATAATTATTTTGCTCCAGTGCATACTTTCTTAATTTATCAGGAACCTTTGGTAATGTTTTTGTGGAAACACTAAGGGCAGCTTGGTCTACAAAAAGATGGCATCGTTGGACTACTCTATTGGCACTGAAATAAATATTTCACCCAAAATTTAAAACAACTCACATACAACCGCCTGTAAATATAAGTAAATAACGTTATGTATATAAATAATTGTTGGTACCAGCCTGTTCTCATTCCCAGGGCGTCATATAGCGACGTTTTTTCACAACCCTCAGTGTTGTAAGCAGACGCACAAGGTACGCTTTTACGTCTGTAGGAAACACCTTCAGGGCACAGGGATGCCAGAAAGCCTTGAGGTCAGGCGACGTACTATATAGAGTGACTGGTCCACGTGCAAAGGTGGTTGGGATAAATGGATGGCACAAACAAACACAGGAATTTCACCTGGGAGACCAGGGTTCGTGTCCTGTGTGAGGCCAAAAGTTAATGTTGAGGTGTAGTAAGTTGTGATGTGTGCTCGAAGCTTTGTTGAAGCCTTAACACAGTATTCGAAAAATGGTTCATTACTCGAGGCTTCAATGACACAGTGCTCGAGTAGGACATCTAGTGGTCAATAAAATGAAATGCAATCTGGTGGTGTCATTGGTTCATGGATTGTTTGGGATTTGATTGAACATGCATACATTTCCGTTTCACTATGCTATATGGTTGTATGGTTTCAAACTGACATAATAAAACATAAAATAAATCTGAACTCATGTTAAAGACCATGTTTTTTATTTGGTATGTCTGTTTGTAGAAGTCTATAGCTATATACCACGTTTTGGGCTATGAATCATATTCTATCATTAAAAACAACTCTAAATAGCCCATCACTTAAAAGATGTTGAATAGAAGGTCTTCAGTAGGTAAAATGGCAAATGTAAATTCATTTCAAATGTATAATTGATGACCTAAATAACACTCAGTTGGTTCGGGAATCGAACCCATGTTAATTTTTAGAAAATAACCCATAGCCCTTGAGTTTCAAGAAAAACCACAGGAGCTACCCATTCCTCCGCTCAGCTCCCCCATCTATCTAAAGTTATTTAGGACTTTATGTAACTATGTCT
Organism: Coreoperca whiteheadi; assembly: GCA_011952105.1. Taxonomy (NCBI): domain Eukaryota; kingdom Metazoa; phylum Chordata; class Actinopteri; order Centrarchiformes; family Sinipercidae; genus Coreoperca; species Coreoperca whiteheadi. The sequence continues at coordinate 7,133,394 of CM022473.1, read as the reverse complement.
ACCAATCTATGGTTATCTTACTATATGTATGTAACTAATTTATCTATTAATTTCTAGTAACTTACTATCTTCCTATATTATGATCTTTATACAGCGGGGAAAATAAGTATTTGACACATCAGCATTTTTATCAGTAAGGGGATTTCTAAGTGGGCTATTGACACAAAATCTCCACCAGATGTAGCCATCAAGCCAAATATTGAATTCATACAAAGAAATCAGAGCATTTAAGCATACAAGTTGAGTCATAATAAATAAAGTGAAATTACACAGGGAATAAGTATTGAATCTATTCTGTACTTATGACATCTGTAGCATGTCTGTCCGTCCTGGGAGAGGGATCCCTCCTCTGTTGCTCTTCCTGAGGTTTCTATCATTTTTTCCCTGTTAAAAGGGTTTTTTTGGGTAGTTTTTCCTAATTTGAATCGAGGGTCTGAGGACAGAGGGTGTCGTATGTTGTACAGATTGTAAAGCCCTTTGAGGCAAATGTGATTTGTGATATTGGGCTATATAAATACAATTTAATTGAATTGAACACACTTTATTTAATACTTTGAAGAAAAGCCTTTGTTGGTGATTACAGCTTCTAGACGCCTCTTGTATGGAGAGACCAGTCGTCTGCATTGCTCAGGAGTGATTCTGGTCCATTCTTCCACACAAATGGTCTTTAAATCTTGAAGGTTCCTTGGGCCTCTTTTATGAACTTTGATCTTCAGTTCTCTCCATAGATTTTCTATGGGATTGAGGTCAGGTGATTGACTGGGCCATTCAAGCAACTTGATTTTCTTTCTTTGAAACCACTTCATTGTTTCCTTGGCCTTGTGTTTGGGCTCATTTTCTTGCTGAAATGTCCACCCTCTTTTTATTTTCAGCTTTCTGGTAGATGGCAGCAGATTTTTATCCAGAATGTCCCGGTACATTTCTCCATTCATCCTGCCTTTAATAATATGAAGTCTGCCAGTACCCCTTGCTGAAAAGCAGCCCCAAACCATGATGCTTCCACCCCCAAACTTAACTGTTGGTATGGTGTTCTTGGGGTGGTGGGCAGTGCCATTTCTTCTTCAAACATGCTGTGTAGAATGACTGCCAAAAAGTGAAATTTTGCTTTCATCTGACCATATTATAGTCTCCCAATAATCCACAGGCTTTTCCAAATGCTCTTTCGCAAACTTTAACCGAGCCTCAGCATGCTTTTCATTCAGCAATGGAATCTTGCATGGTGAGCGTGCATGGATGCCATGGCAGTTCAGTGCATTGCTTATAGTTTTCTTTGAAACAACAGTACCTGCTGATGCAAGGTCTTCCTGAAGTGGTTCTTGGCTCTTGGAGAACTTTTACCCATCATGAAGTTTTTCCTGTGTGCCTCCTGGGTAATGAGAAGCCTTTATAGGCCATCAATTAGGACTAAAGCAGCTAATATCAATTAGTACTGATAGGGGGCAGGGTTTCTCTCTCAATACTGACAGATTTCAGGTAATCTCCTGGCTTTCTATGCCATTTTGTACCTTATTATCTTCATGTGTTCAATACTTATTCCCTGTCTCATTTCACTTTATTTATTATGACCCACTTGCATACTTAAATGTTCTGATTTGTCGCCTAAACATCACCAACACGTGACTTACATCACTTATGTTAAGGGACTTCCCACTACCTAATTAAGTAGTTTCTGAAGGCGTCTTCTACAGACGAAGGGTATCATGTGTGTTTGTATACAACGCCGATGGTGTCACAATACGTCTCTATATAACACCCTGGGAACGTCACTATATAACGCTCTGGGATGAGAATGGTTAGTTGGTACAGTACACTACCACTCTGCCACATTAAACTGATAACTGTACGTGTATGTGTAATCGGCTGGAGTGAGAGGAGGGCTCCCTTTTGCCTTTTTTTTCAGAAGGTAGCATATTTTTTGCCACTTGAACTGATTTTTATTGTTGTTTATTTGAAAAAGTAATAAGTGAGAACAGCAAATTTTGGCCATTTTGCTAGCAAGGGGGATGGCATCCCCCCTCAAATCATTTACTGTGTGTAATTGACACTGGTAGCTACAGTGTAACTTTTTTAATTTGGCCTAGCTTTTTCTGAAATTTAATTTTGACAAACCAACACAAAACAACACAATTACGGCTTATTCCCACAGTTATTTCAGGCAACTCTCACAGTTTGGGCCTTGAAGTACATTCAACCAGATTCCCTTTGGCAAATGAATCAGAAGGCTGTCAACATGGATATTATAATCACCAGCTAAAATAATTCTTTCACAAGTAAGACCAAAATCTGAGAATTCAGGCAACAAACCTGGAAAACTCAGTTTCAGTGTCAGGCAGGGAAGACGCTTGCTCGCCTGTTGTCTGAAGTTTGTTGCAGGATCTCGCATCGCTGCTATAAGAGTTCGCTTCGGTTCTCAAGGATGGAAGGCTTCCGTTGCGGCCTAACCCTTTATCCATTCATTGGGGGTCTGCTCTGGGAGATTTACCCAGGGAGCAAGCAGCTGTCTGCTGCTGGCTGGGCAAAGCCAGGAGGAAGAGAAGGAGAGCAGAGATCGTTGACCTGTTTTGTTGACTTGGTGACTTCCAGGTCACACGTCAGACAGACATCAACGGCTGCTGCATTCACTGTCTCAGGATTGTGGGACAAAATAGAAATGCAGTCAAAGTTCAATTAAAATCACCCACATGAATGAACTCATCCGTTGAGTCCCAGCACCAGGATATTAAAAATGTCAACAGAGGGTCTGGTAAAACATGTAGGCTACGATCGTTAAAATTGGAACTAAAACGATATGGGATTAGGATATTAATGTTCACTTACACCTATTTCAAAACATGATGTTATATGAAGGTGGAACATTTTCAAAAAAAACGAAAAAAAAGTGGTCAGAATAGAAAATAATAGCACATACAGTATCGCAGGGTTTTAAGAAAATTAACTGAATAATAGACTAAATGACTTGTCAAGATGGAGAGTTGCATTGTAGAACACATCACCTGTCCATGGACGTTGCCCCTCATCTGACAGCAAACTCTTGCAGATGTTTTACGGAGGTGATGGGGAATCTGCATCTGCTATAAATGCACTTTCTGCTGCAGTTACATTTCAGAATTCATAACAAAAAAAATTGATTCTAACTGTTGTTCTAAAAATGTCATTGTCACAGAGAAATTGCGACATATATTTTTATTGTCATTACAACCTCTTTCTGACACACAGATCTCAATGCGTCAGAAAGAGGAAGACTATCCTTATATTATAGGATAGATTACATATTGTGCTTATATCCAGTGATTTATGTTGCATTAAAATCTATACCTAATGGGATATTAACTTTACCTCCCTGTAGAGACCGTACTCTATTCAGTGGTTCTAAAACTGGGACGTGGTCCCCCCTGAGAGGTCATAGAGAGGGCGTGGATGACCAGGGGAAAAATATGGTGTGGAACTAAGTTGAATGAATATGAATTATGTAGGGAATTTAATAAACAAGAGTTTGCTGATACTATCGTGCTGACCTGAATAATTACATTTATTATAACTGAATTCAACTGGTCTCCTTTTATATCTGTTACTCCCCCAGTGTTGTTAATGATTGATAAGAATTTAATCCGTTTATGTGTTGTGTGGGGGCATGAGCTTTTTTTGACTTCTGCGGGGCATGACAGAAAAAGTTTGAGAACCACGGCTCTATCCATCCATTCGCTGTACCTGCTTATCCTGTGGTGAGCGGCTGGAACCTGTCCCAGCACGCGCTGAAAGCTACATCCCCGACAGGTCACCAGTCAATCACAGGGCTAACACAGACAGAGAAACACATTCACACTTACAGTTATCCTCACAGAGAGGTGACAGTGTGCTCCCCGAAACAACCCTATGAAGAAAGTTAGTTATTACAAAAGTTTTTAATGGTAGTAGCAAAAGAAAAGCTAAAACAAACACCGTTTGTTACATTTTTCTTTCAGAGTCTCATTATGAAAATTGAAATTTCATGCTGAGGACATCTGTCTTGTCTTGAAGAAATGTGGATGTGTGATATATATTTCTGAGAATGCATTTTAATATTATTTTACAATATTTAAAAGGGAAATTGACAGTAAAGTAACCAAAACTGCTTAACTGATTCAAGTGTTTGCTTCTGCCCCACAAATGTGACACAAGAACTCCAAAAACAAAATAAAATGTTGTTCTTTTAGTTTTTTACAAAAGGCGCCATATACAATATATCAGCATCTCAGGTGTTTTCTTTTACAATATTGGCAAGATGTAACAGACATTAACAAAAATGTCTCATAAGGTATCAATAAGTTGTGTACATACAAAAAAAAGAAGATTCCCCTGTGTATACATCTACTCAACTCGGAGTCATGCAAGATAAAGATGAAATCAGTAGTTGATCACTGTCTACCATTTTCAGCAAAGGCTGCTGTGATCCTTTGCTAGCATATAAACAACATTTTAGTTGAATTATTTATCAATTTTATTTTTACATTTATTATTAACAAAGTATTATGACGTATCATGCCAGGACTTCTTGAAGGTTTACAAACAGGACCCAATTTAAATACATTTTTTGGCCAGTGGACGAGGTCTAATGTATCATAGTGCCATAGTGTCATCTGTGGACCCAAAACAAAGCCATATTTTTCTTTTCTTACTTTCTTTTTGTGTAACCTTCAACATGAGCTCTCAGTGGATAAAAGAAAAAAATATGTAAATAAATGATGAGAACAATATAATACTTAATCATAGCAATAGTAATACTTGTCACTTGGTCAATGTTTGTTTGTTATTTCTCCACAATACTTTAAGAGGATGGGCTGAAAAATAATGTAAATTTAAATATGCGTAGACACAATTACTAATATGCCACACTTGATCATTTAATGGTTAAATACCAATTCAAATTTTGTGCATTTTCTCGCAATGGAGCCATCAGAAGTTTAACGCTGTTAGAGGGGTAACTGTGGCTTAGTGGCAGAGCGGGTCGTCCATTTATCGGAAGGTCAGCAGTTATAGTGATACCAGCTTCCCGTCTATTGGGCAAGATACTGAAGCCCAAATTGCTCTCGATGGCTGTGCCTTCAGTGTATGAGTGTGTGAGAATGAGCTAGTTTCCTTGGAATGATGAGCAGTTGGCACCTGCCATCAGTGTATAAATGGGGTAAATGTGACATGTAGTGTAAAGTGCTTTGAGTGGTCAGAAGACTAGAAAGGCGCTATACAAGTACAGTCCATTTACAATTAACCCAGTCAGTAATCTAACATTCTTTCTAGAAATGGTAAATAGTTTTTTCTGGCAACTTTGGACATTATAGTAAACATTTTAAACACTAAACCTAGTGTATAATGTCATGTTTGTCAACTTGTATATGTTTGTCAAGTGATTATGAACTGTCCATCTATATGGCATCAAAATTAAAAGAATGTAAAAATACTGTGTACAATCGAGGAACTGAAATGTCTCTTGTTACAGTAACATGCAGTATTTGAACATTCGATTTAAGCAATAAATGGGCATAAAGTAAGAAAAAAATATGGAATCAAGATGAAAATAGCTTCTGAGTTCCTTTATCCCCTTAGTCGTGTATACCTTTAAGTCATTTCAAGGTGAGGTGCCTCATTGATGGGATGCTATAGATAGAAAGTGACTGTATGGCTCGTGGCATTGGACGGTGCTAACAGCCATGTTCCTTCTCCTCCATACTAGAGCAGGAACTGTGGTGGCTGCTAATGTTGTTGCCATCTGGGGACATCGAGGACAGCAGGGGATCACTTGGGGAAACCGGCGACAGATCGTTTTCCCTTACCAATTCCTTTATTTTACAGGTCCTGGAGTTTCCATAGGCGCCAGGGTCCCCGGCATCTGCAGGAATCTGGTCAAAGGTGATGGTGCCATTGTTGAGGTCCAGTGTAGTCGGAGGGGACATGTCCGGAGCCGAGCTATGTTGGTAGAGATCTGAGGGGCAGTCGCCGAGGACGGGCTCCTGTTTAATGGCTCGGGCCATCAAATCCGATGTGCAGACAGATGAGGACGACACCACTGTAAGACCATGAGCACGGGCCTGGATCTCCAACTCCTAGATGATTATACAGATAAACAAAATGTGATATAGACAACATATTTGTGATTTAATGAGTCCTTTGAGCTAAACACTATTGTAAGCATGCTAACATGCTCACTGTGACAATGCTAACGTGCTGATGTTTAGCAGGTATAATGTTTAACATGTTCACCGTATTAGTTAAATGTGTGTGCATGCAAACATTTGCTAGTGCGACTGATGGGAATGTCATTAGTTTTTCAGTTTTGCAAGCCAAAATACTGAATAAATCGAAATTTTGCCAGGGGATCACCAGAGTTATTGCAATTCATCAGACGGGCAACATGAATGTGTGTGCAAAATTCCATGCCAATCCATCCAATAGTTCAAGGTTGATTTAATTATTATCTTACAACAGGGGTGTAAAATGATTTCTAGTTGCAGTTCCCTTTATTTGCTTCTCACAAAAAGGAAACAAAAAACAAATGATATTTACAAAAATGACATACAATAGATAAAACTATTTTACATGGGGCAGTGCTGGGGATGAATTTGGGAGTCTCACAGCCTGTATTCTGGTGGTAGGACATTTCAATTTTATTTATATTTCATTTCAATTTTATTTATATAGCTCAATATCACAAATTACAATTTTGCTTCAAAGGGCTTTACAATCTGTATAACATTCGACACTCTCTGTCCTTAGACCCTCTATTCGACTAAGGAAAAACTACCCAAAAAATAAATGATAGAAAACTCAGGAAGAGCAACAGAGGAGGGATCCGACAGCGGATACTTGTGTATCTTTTTCCGGATGACAGCAGGGTGAACTGGCAGTGGCTGGAGTTGGATACTGTCCTTTAGTATCCTGGCTCTGAGCAGGAACCTCACCTCACCGATACCGCTGATGCTCGGTAGGTTGGTACCAATGATTTTCTGAGCGGCATTAATCACCCCCTGCAGAGTGCTCCGGTCCTGGGCCGTGCACATCCCATTCCAGTTTGTGATGTTTCCAGTCAGGATGCTTTCTATTGCCCCTCTGTAAAAGTTAACAAGACGGGACAGCCCTTTCTGAGCCGTCTTTACCGGCATGGAGATGTAAGATGGCCATGTCAGGTTCTCTGTGATGCTGATTCCCAGGAAACTAAAACTGTTCATTTGTTCCACCTCATCTTCACTGATGTAGACAAGGGTGTGTGTGTCTTTGCCTCCTTTTTCCTGAAATCAACAATCAGCTCCTTGATTTTGCTGACATTGAGCAGTAGGTTGTTCTCTGTGCACCACTCTGCAAAATTGCTGATTTCCTCCCGATAAGATGTCTCATCGTTGTTTGTAATCTGCCCGACGGCTAGAGTCGTCTGCAAACTTCATAAAAGAGCTGTCTCCGTGTCGGGGGCTGCAGTCATGGGTGTACAGCATAAACGGGAGGGGGCTGAGCCCACAGCCCGGGGGTTGGTTGTTGGGGACTAGAGTGGCGGAGGTATGACTACCAATATGAACTGTCTGTTTGAGACATTTAACTCAAAACCACAAATATAAAGCTCATGGTGTCGCCAGAAAAGTCAGGGGATCACCAAAATCATTAGGATTTATCATATGGGAACCATTAACATTTAAAATGACAATCCACCTTCTAATTGTTGAGATATTTCAAGCAATATACTTTATATTATACATTATATTCAACTGACTACCACTGCAACTGCTGACTGTAGCCTGTGGTAGATGAATAGAGGAATACCCTAATACTACCTGAATACGAAGCATCAGATGGCGGTTTGCGTGCTCCAGCTTCCTCTGTCTGCACTCAAGCTCCTTGGCTCTCTGCTGCTCCCGCTGTAGCCTCCTGATATAGTCCACCGAGGCTTTCAGAATGGTTCCCTTATTCCAGCGCATGTCTCTGGGGTATACAGGAGACAAAGGTCTACAGTCAGAGTCAGCTGACCAGCTGACCAAAACAGCACTAGATTCTATTCTATAAGGCTCTAAGCAAATAAGCCAATACACTTTAAGGAAACGTGGATGTGGAGGACGTTACCAACAAAGTTAATGAATAGACAGACATGAATTCATGATAAAAATACTTACGGATCATTTGACTTGGGTATCAAGGTTCCCAACTCTTTGATGCGATCGTTGATGTTAAATCTCCGTCTTCGTTCAACTTAAATTTTCCAAATAGAATGTGAGTACAGTGAGTACAGCAGTCTGGTAAACCAGTCTTTGTAGTCTTTGAAAGTTTAATTACAGGTCATAAAATTACTGAAAATAAATCAAGATTTTACAAATAAATCTACTTTTTTTTTTTACAAACCTAATTCATATTACATACAATTATATAATTAATTTCCCTACTTTTTTGTTCAATTACTGTGAATAATTAGAAATACAATTAAAAAGAAAAAACAAGCCAGTAGAAAGAAATGTCAAAAATGTAATAATAATAATAATAATAATAATAATAATAATGAATTGCATACAACAGTGACAAATAATATTTGCAAAAAAGTCAGTCTGTTTTGGTATTTCATTGAAAACGTCATAAACTTTTACAAATGCCTGACCTCTCAGACAGTAAGTTGCCATTTTGCCATAGAACTACATTCAATTACCATCAAGACAATCAGTAAGAAAAGTAGCTAACATTGATTTTATTGTGAGTGACTCACTTAAGTTGTGGTTGTCTTTCTTCTGTCTCTCTTTAGCAAGAGCACGAACCTCAGCCTCTGTGAAGCAAAGATAAACGTGAATGTCAGTGCTTTGAGAAAGTGTCATAATTTGATGATTGGAATTACATGTTAGTATTTCACATACTGTGAAGTTAATGTGCTACTTTGACTACTAGCACATTTTTAAATAACATTTTTTTTTTATTTACCGCGTCATGCTGATAAGAAATCATTTACATGTTCTGTGGATTGCAGTAGGAAATAAAGCTAAAATCATGTCAATTAGCTTTTCAGTTTCCATAAATACAGTTAATTCATATTGTGTGCATTTAGTCATACACAAAATGCTATATATACAGTTGTGAAAATCAGATTGAAGACAGCTTTAACAGCTTACAAAACATAATCTTTTTCATTTTCTTCATTTTGCTTTGCTTACCTACTGGAAAGCCCTCTGGCCTTTGATAGTTTTCATACTGGCCACAGGATCCATGCTTGTCCAGTACTTGCTTCATTCCAGGAGCTGGAGTAATTATTTGGCAAATAATTGACTTAACAGTATCTTGTGCATTTCCAAATTGCACACAATATTGGTATTGGCCTATAGTCATGCCTTCTACATTATAATGGAAATGTGTTGATTTTTTTTCCTTGATAACAAAATACATTTTTGTTGTAAATTTACAGTATAATTTCACAAACACTGTTCAGGAAAGTACAGTACATCAACAGTAAAAAGACAAAACACTGATAATGTGTGAAAGATCATTCTCTGTAGTTTACCTGTATATTCCCTTTTAATGTTGGGTGGACAGGAGTTACTGATGGCGAGGCCCGGGAGTGGAAGTCCTTGGTTGCCGTACACATCGAGGAGATTACCCGACACAGGGAGCTACAGAGTAGTAAAGAAATGTTATTATATAGCGAGCTTTACTATGACTTGTATATAAAATTAATTCAAAGAGATAGATGTCAACAGTGATACTTCTTTATAAACTTACAGAGACTTCTCAGGTGTCCCTTTACAGTTATATTTACAATTTACAGTACATCCTTTTAAAGAGGGGGGTATCTTTAGAAATTACCGGGTTGTTAATTTGGAGTCCAGCATCCATAAGTCCAAGAACATCTTCATTGTAACTTGACTCCAAGCTAATAATATCATCAATGACATCATCCATCTGTATAGCACAAAACCACATTTAATTAATTAATTACAGTTTATCAGGGTATCAGAATGAGATGAAATTTAAAGTGTTTGGTAATGAGCTGACGTACCTCTTTCTCACAGTTGGAGCTGAGGGTGAGCAGGGCCATGGGACTGTTGGGGGCGCTGCTGCCGGGCCCGGGCGGCATGCCGTGCTCAGGGGGCTGGCTGGGGCACTGGCTGCCGGCTTTACCGCCCAGGGTGGTGGACAGATACTGCCTCACCTGCTGCCTCTGAGCCTGCTGGATGTGATACTTGGTGGGATTCTCCAGGTGAGACTGCACCTACTCGAGCAAATCGTAAGCATGATCAATACATCATGATCATGGTTTAAAGGAAACATAAATTAGCAGTTTGGATTTTAAAATAATGCCTTTAATGTGGTGATGACAGTATAATTCTATTAAGAAAACAGCTTTAAATCTAAAGACATTTCAGTTTCATGTTTAATGCTTCTATTTTAAATCCAAATCATAAACCCACAAAGTAACCAAAAGAAATCAAGTTGTACTGCTGTGTTGCAGGTAAATTCTCTGTTGTCTTATGCCAAGCATCAATGCTACCAATGGACCTGAAAACACCATTTTAAAAGACAACTTTTCTAGGCTCTTTGAAGGCTTGCTTTGAAACACTTATATTGCATATGTTAAGTTATGGAAATGTGTTTAAACTAGGGCTGTCAATCGATTAAAATATTTAATCGCGATTAATTGCATGATTGTCATGAGTTAACTCCGATTAATCGCAACTGAATCGCACATTTTTCTCGGTTCTAAATGTACCTTAAATGAATATTTTTCAAGTTTTTAATACTCTAATCAACATGGGTGTGGACAAATATGCATGCTTTATGCAAATGTACAGTTATTATTAGCAAAACCATCAGAGCATGAAGACTAGACATGTATCAAAGGTCAGAGATGTTTTTCAAAGAACTTGTTCATAACTCTGTAGCCTAAGCTTAAAAAGTCAGAATAAGCAGTGATTTCTCTCATTTTAAGAATAGAAATAAAGGCAGTTTTTACACTGCCAGTTTAGTTCAGAACAGGGCACAGTTTGCATTAACAACTGGTCATGTGAAAGCTGTCATGTGGACCTGGGAGCTTCACCAGGGTACCGAACCCGAGGTCTACCTGGAGGAGGTGATCGGAGTTCGGTTGCACGCGAACGGTTCCGCGATTCACGTGAACAGTGTGAGAAACACGGACTCGGAAGCGCACTTGTTCAGAAAAGTAACCTGCGCGTTCGTTTTAGCTGATTGTAATGTATAGTTCAATAAAACACATAAGCGGTGATGGTGTTAATGGTTTTCCTCGGATGTGAGCGAGAGCTAAATTGCTGTGTATTCGCGCATCGCGCATGCAATCTTCTCAAGAGTCCCCTAACAAGCATGCAACAAAAAGTTCCCTTCAGCCAATATATTGACCCGCGTTCTGTTCTCTATCATACCCAGTGGATGTTTGTGATTATGTAAGATGCACACAAACGCACCAGGGTTCAACAGATTCTAGTTGACCAGCGCTGCGGGGGAAACCGAGAACTATCGCGCTCGGACTGCAGCAAACGTGCTCAGTGTAAAAATGCCCTTTTCTTTTATTTCAACCTGGAGTCTAATAAAGTTAAACAGAAAAAAATGGTAGCTTATGTAGGCTATCTAACATCACTTGTTTCAGAATAGTAATGTTAAGGTTAGCCCTTTTCTTTCCTCATTTCTATTTGCTGCTGCTTCCTTTACGTCTGTGGCTGCTCTCGATTTCTCCAACTACGGGCTAGGCCACGGGTCAAACAGAAAATGCGTTAATAAAATTAGTGCGGTTAAAATGAATTTGCGTTAACGCGTTCATTTTGACAGCCCTAGTTTAAACACAACTACTTCTCCTTGCATTACAATCCAATTATTGACATTACAATGAAAATGAAGGATCAATCTCATATGTGCAGTACAGATTATTTTGACACTATCACTCAGTCTGCCACTGGCCAATTTTGTTTACTCAAGACAAAATCTGATCCACAGAAGGGACGCTGTTAAGCAGCGCAGTTGTGTCAAATTATCTATGACCAGTTACAGTTCATGCAGCACCTCAACAAATCATGCAGCAATATAAAAACTATTTTGCCTTCATTTTCTCCGTTACTGCTTAGTTCCAGCAGCATCAATGATTCTGAACTGTCTATAGCAAGCATAGATAACAGGAGGGATAATGACACTGTCTTTAGTAGTACATACTGTATAAATAAATACTATTTCAACTAAGAAATTAAATATTATTCATATTCAGACTCTATTTCAGTCCATTTCTATTTTTGTTTTTTGGAATAATGTTAAAGACAAAAAATCAACCCATCTCACCTGATAGTGGCTGTATTCAAGCATCTCCAACATGTTATTTTTGTAGACTACTAATTCCTAAAAATATTCTGCATATAGTATATAATCCCTTTATTTTGTTAGCCTACACTGGACTGCAAGCTAGAATGTATAAATCTGAGAGCAGTTACTAGTGCTGCTTAATTTATCCAGAGCTTAAGGTTCATTAGTTATGAAAGTTAAGAAATGGAGGAGGACACTGAGACTCATCTCCCTATTGCTGTGTTGTTCCAGTTTAACTATGAATTTATGTCTTTATAATGCCTATTTGACGTCACCACCTTCAGCTCACAAGGGAGTCTTTTTACTGGTTGGCCAGTAGTCTGCAAACTGAAGCTTGCTTAAGGCTAACTGACGTTTAATCTTTAGTTCTGCTCTTCTAGTATAAAACATTATTTGTTCTGAGCACCAGGAACACAATTGACACCACTGTTTCGCTACAAACTAGCCATATGAAACCCCAAATGTATGGTGTGTTTACCAACCCCACCCATTTTTTTAATCATGAATTGTTATGCATTCACATTGCCAGGGTAAAGAAGGTCAATGGCTTGATTTAGGGGAGAAGTATTTTCAGGCTTAAGGTTCCAAAACGTATTAAATTTGACTATTCAGATATGCTTTTGCCCAGCCTAGGTCAGCTCTCTTTTATTAGAAAGCATTTGATAACAACCTTGATGTTACAGTTTTTCTCAATTGCTTAAACACATTTCTTGAAACTATGCCTCATATTCTCAGAACAGTAAACACAAATTCATAACGTCTCACCCAATTCCCCAAACATCCTATTTTCAAGTCAAATGAAGCTCTACACTCAAAACCAGTCACTCTTGCTGAAAAACCTTTGCCCTCAGACAACACACACAAGCCCTCAGAAAAACGTACACTACGACATAGTCTTACACACTGGTGCAATAAATTCAAAACAACATTTCCAAAACTGGTAAGTTATGTTTCTTGTGACAAAAAAACCCAACCTTTTCACACGATGAACAATGAACACAAAAGACACAACCAATGTATACATTTGCACATTTTTATTCATTCATGTACTACACAAAAAAAAATATTACGCCTCAGCATCCTGTCTTTGGTCTGGGTCAGGCCAAAGAATCTCATCCACATCACAGGCTATATTTATATTGGCCCTAGCCAGTAAAGTCCTCGTGCATGCCTGATCCATCCCTGGCATGCATCTACTGTTATGTCATGGCTGGCTTCTTCCATGGCCTGAACTCGGACATAAGGTTCTCGGTCATAGACTTTCCACCGCCATGCCGAAAAAAACTCCTCTATCAGGTTTAGAAAGGGAGAGGATGCAGGCAGAAAGGTGTTTTAAAAAACCTTGGGTTATTGGTAAACCAGTCATGAACAAGAGCAGCACGATGGAAGCTGACGTTATCCCAAACAACAACGTAGTGAGGCTGCTCTGGCTGTGCTGGTTCCCTGAGGTCCAGCTGGAACATATGCTCTCTTAGACCGTCAAGAAAAGCAAGGAGAAGCATAGCGTTGTAGGGTCCTAGAATGGCATGGCGGTAGAGTACCCCTCGTTGGCTTATGGCTGCACACATAGTGACATTCCTTCCGCACTGACCAGGGACATTTACTTACAATTATGTTCCTCCCCCTTCTTCTTCTTTTGGTCAGGTTGAAACCAGCCTTATCCACAAAGATGATTTCATGGGGAACAGGCCGGCCTTCAATGTCAAAGATTCTCTGCGAAACCCAAAACGTACTGTGATGGTACGCAACACTCCATACAATATCAAAACTCATACCTGAACATATTCCACTCGTTGGTCTTTCACTCTGTCAGAGTTTTGTTCGAAAGGGACGCGGTACGCCTGTTTCGTCCGACACCGGTGCTGTCGGAGGATGCGATCAATTGTGGAGAGGCTGATGGAATTTATCCCTCGAAACTGATGATTATCCTCAATCACTCTCCTTTGAATGTCTCGCAGGCGAAGTACATTATTGGCAATGACCATGTTTACAAGCTCACTCTCTTGCTCCTCGACAAAAGCCTTAGCCTGCCTCCACCAGGTCCGTGTCCTACAAAAATAGAAGCAATCATTACTGTAAGTGTCACACATCCTTTTTCATGGGAAAAATGGAAACATACTAAAACTCTCTGTATGCAAGGCAATTTTACGCATTTCTTTATTACAGTAGCGTATGTGCAACAGTGTATGTGTTGTCACATCACAAAGTACAGCATTCAAAAGTTACTGTACAGAGCAGTCTTACTGTATGTACACCTACCTGTTTTCCTCCCTGAAAGTCCTGATGATGGAGGCGACGGTGAAGCGACTCAAATTTGGCCGTACGCATTGCCCAGCCTCCCTCATGGTCATACCATAAAGTGGCTCAAATTCCATCAGAGACCACTTGTCTCCTTCCCCTTGCCTTTCCTTGTTCTCGTCCTCCTCCTCGTTCTCCTCCTCCTCCTTGACCTATTCCTTCATTTCTCCGTGAATCCATTGTACCAAAACTTAATGAACTGATTCAGGGCCTGTTATCTATCTATTGAAGGATATGATTGATGTGTGTTCAATTTTGACTCTAAGTGTTTTCACCTGGGTAACTGTGTGCTAATTGAGCTGAAGCTGTGCTAACTTGAGTGAACAATATTGAATGCTAGTGCTTTCTAAATGACAACATGGTGTAGGCAATGAGAAATTAAGGGATTTGTGTGTAGAGTTTTGCAGTGACAGTTTAACAAATCTGATTCATGTGTCAAAACAGGGGAATAGTGTTTATAGTTTAGGGAAATGGGTGTGCTTTTTGATAAATGGAGTTATGATTTTGAAATTTGAGTTCAATAGCCTGGTTATAGTGTTTAAGCAATCAAGAAAAACTGTAATAGAGCAGCAGTCAAAGTCAATTCAAATGTATTTATATAACATGTGTAAGCTGAATGTTCTTGACACCCAACAAATATGTACAAAATAAAATAAGACATAAATACGTATTTAAATACATATTTAAGAACAACAAATTCATAAAATCATCCCCTGCCCACCCACACACACACATACCCGAAAAAAGAGAGAGAGAGAAAAGAGGGGAGAGAGAGAGAGAGATGGAAGCACTAGTTAGTCATAGGCCTGAGAAAACAGGTAAGTCTTAAGTTTGCTTTAAAAAGATGACACAGTATATCATCAGGCAGTTCGTTCCAGAGAGTGGGCCCATGATAACTGAATGCACAGTCACCAGATTTACTACGGATTATGGGTACATTTAGGAGACCAGTGTCTGATGATCTGAGAGTTATGGAGGGTCAAAGGGAGTTTGTCTCTTCCAAAGTTTTTTATAGGCTTTATTATTGTGAATCAGTTGATCATGGCACCAAATACAGTCAGTGCTGCACTGACTTCTTTTAAAAATCTGTGGACAGTGGTGCATGGTCGAACTGTAGCACTGTTGGAAACAGGGTGGGACCCATCAAATTATATGATTCCCTTTAAAGGCAGTGTAACATGCACAATGCCGGACAAAGTTATTAGTCCAGAGTAAATCATGGAACAGTAAAGTTTGTCCCAAAAAAGGGGCCAACTTGGTTGGTCAAATTGCTACAAGCTAATATACAGTACAGCACCTTATATTTAATCATCTTGGAAGAATATATCGAATATAAAGTTTAATGGTCCAATGTAAAGAGATGTCCAATGGCACCCTTACTCAAAGTAATTACTGAGTTTCTCTATTAAGAACTTTAAGGACAAAAGAAGAATTTGCTAAAAAGTGTGTTTTCTTTATCCAGACAGACTCAGAGAATGACTGACCATGTATTACGTGTTTTGTTAGTTCATTTAAAACATGCACCCTTTCAAAACGAAATGCACTGTAACACTGTGTTCATCATATCATCTTATTACGTGTGGATTTAGCTAATATGTTTGTCATTTGTGAAGTGCCAGCAAAAATGTACATTTCTCAAAGCCTGCATTTTTATTTAGCTGTTTGTTAGAAGTACTGTGCGTACTTTATCCTTTCCCAACTCTGGCTTGGAACAGGTCCTTGATGGCTTATTGTGGCTGCTCACATATGATGAGAAGGCCCCAGTTAACAAACTGTTGTTGCATTTAATAAAATCAAGTGATAAAGTGGGCAAATGGTAGCAGGTGTTTCACAGCTTTCTTTTCTCTTGTTCCATAAATAAGTAACTTCGAAATGTCAGTGGGTTTATTAAGTGAAATGAAAATAACTAATCACATTTGGGAGTCATATGGGAATCAAAGAGGGTTAACAAAACATAAACCAATTTAATTTCCATTTTGGACATTTAGTTGGCAGTCCCCTCCAGAATGACTCAGTATACCAATGTGTCAAAGACACACCACTGGCAATTCCATTTGCTACTACAGGAATGAAATGTGTGAATTTTGAATTAAGCGTCAGGCTCTTTGTCCATACAGTAAATAAAGTCAGTCCATACTCTAAATATATAGCAAGTCATTGTAACCCCATGTAAGTCGCTAGTTTCCTTTGGGAAAAAAGTTTAGTTTTATTTGAAAGTATCTTCAAAGTTTCACAAACACTTAATGTTAAATTGCACACAAATTTAAAATTGGTAATCTAAAAGTGAAGTCTTTTTGAAAATATGACTCATCTAAGATGTTACAGAAACCCCTTATTTTGTGACTTTTCAGTATAAGTTGCATTTAAGGATAAAAGAAAATGCCCATTTGTCTTTATTAAAAATGTTTATTTAGGGTATTTTATTCATAATGACCTATTTGTTGCAAGTCTCGTAGCAACATTGGATACGCTGTGTGTATGCTTGTGTTCCACCAACACAGTCATTTTAGCTTTTTAGGCTGTCACAAATACTCGTCAGAGGGACAACTTCAGCACCCACTCTTCCGATCTGGGCTCTGTAATTTAACGTTTGAGTATATTTCCATAGTGCTGCCAGTTAGCACACAATGCAGAACATTCTAATGCACTTCAATTAAAGTTGATTTTTTTTTTATGCTTCTTTACTCATGCTGTTGAACAGTAGCTATCCCAAGAATAATTTTCTCTAAGAAACCTTTTTTTTTTTTCACTTATAAGGAATTAGGCTCCTTATCAAGATCCTCATGTGTGATGACGCACTAGCAGTCGTGCAGCTAATTACTGCAAATGTCTGCCGCTGCATCTCATTCAAGGCTGCTGGAAAGACAGAGCATCACGTCTTTGTCTGGATTATTGGAAACCCGCTAGGAGCTGGAGAGGTGAACATAAACATAAGGGGAAGTTGCCCCTGGCTGGACAGAGCCTTATACGATAAAACAGAGGAAGCATTCTTTGTAAACTCATAGTAGAGTGTTTCTTTGTCTCCCCTCCACAGTGTGGCCTTTTCCTTCAGCCAAACCTTTGGGTAGGGAAGGAACTATTAACAAGGGATGTATTTAATTTATCCCCACAGCAAGCCAAGCTCTCACTTTATTCATAGACTCTTTGTGAAACAGAGGTTTATTACCTTCTCAAGGAGAGCACATGGGTCCGTGTTTTAGATTTATGCCTTGAGGACCAGTAACATTTTAAGAGATAGTCGTCACTCCTTGACCCCGGAAAAGAAACCGATCCATTCATATCTCTCGACCAGCTCCACTCTGTTTCTTACCTCCTTGGTTGTTGCCTTACCATCCATGCTTGGGGGCAAAGGAGGATGCTAAACATTTACTGTGGTAAAATTTAAGATGGTTACAGCAGAAATAAATAACAAAACCATATAAATCAGATCTCTATTGACAGAAATTTATATTGCTGAGGTAAAATATATTCCATGATTGACTCAACCATATGCGCTTATTCTTGATAACTGAATCCTTACATCCACTGACATCATTTTAGTTGATTTGTGGTTTCCTCAGGGATTCAGCTTAGTGTTGAATATTAGGTTTACATATTCAAAGCTTTGGGGCTCAGGATTTTAAGTTTTAAACAAAATAAACTACAAACCTAAAGCCCTTAAAGGCCGCAATGTTCACGGTGGTCAATATAGTAATAAGAACAAGGTCATACATCATGTTGTCCATGTTAGGAAGGCCTAATTGAGCATTGCTGAAGGTGGCATTAGGTTGGCACATTCAATGTTGATACTTGTGTGAAAGATTTTTGGAATATGTTGGAGCGAGTGGACATGTAAAGGGGTTCACCAAAACCGCAGTTCATAATATGGCACCATAAAAATACAACTGTCAGCTTAATTCATTTGCTGTCACACTCCCTTAGTCAGGGGTTCCTGAATGTCTTTTGTCTGTTGGACCACAACAGCCCAACTAACAGATGACCACCAACTTCATAGAAATCATCCATCATATTTGAAATGTGGTAGCTTGAATGGATTTTAATTAGCGCTGCAACTTATGATTTTCATGGTCACTCTTTTTCAGATGTTAATTTGTACTATAAAATGTCAATAAATAGTGGGAAAGGTCCATCATAAAGTGCCAGAGCTAAATGTGACTTAAAATTGCCAACCAGTTGATATGAAGTGAGCAGAAAATCTTCACTGGAACCAAAGAATGTTCTGCATTTTGTGACTGCTAAAATTACTTAAATGATTCATGGGTTATCACGTAACAGCTGGTATGTAAAATTGCTTAAGATCTCATTTTAATCTGGATGTTATTTAACACTTAATTATACTAAAGTGGATATTGTTAGTGTTTTTTCCCCCAAACACATGAACCAAAAAAAAAAGAAAAAAAAAATCACTACCCTAAATTACGTCACTGACATATCAAATAACATTACTAAGTCCAGTTGCACTAAAAGCCAAGTGGTTTCCAAGCACCAAATTTCTTGTGTGTGGAGTGGGGTTTGACTGGATGGACAATTTATTGAACACTATTAAAAAAGTTTGCTAATTTATTCAGTATAACAAGAAAAAAAAAACAAAAAAAGAAACTGTTCTAAAGAAAGCCTGATGTTTGTGCCAACTTGCCACAGGCGCTAGAAGACAAATAAAAGCAGGCAGTACAAAAATGCCTCAGATTTTCCAGAAATTTACGGGGGGGGGGGGGGTTAAGATGCCCAGACCCTGCCACACATGCTCTGTCACCTAAACATGACAAAACCCAAACATTAGTGACAGTTGAGGACACACCCCACTACCTCATCACATCGCCACATGCAGTGAAGGAGAGGGGGCGCCACAAGTACACCATGTCTGTCTGGCAAGAACGCTACAAACAGAAGGGGAAAAGAGCTTAAAGGACTGAGGTCGAATCCCTCAATGGCAAAAAACACACCAAGAACATGAGGAAAAAACCTAGCAGTTGGCACCAACGTTCCCACAAGGTATCCACCTATTAGCTGAATCATGTGCAGAACAAAAGGGACAGACAGCAGCACAAAACATACAGGCAAAACAGCAGTGGCCATCGTAACCTAAAATGACGACGATTCGACAACCAGTTAGTGCAAAGCTCACTACATAGTGTGTAATGTAGATTTTTTTACCTCTTAATGCATTATCTGGAAACCCAGATCTTGCTCCACAGTCAAGGCTATCTCAAGCAACCTCAGGACATTCAAGGCAACAGCAGTATAATGTAGACCAATATTATACACGACATCACAGACAACAGACTGAATATAAAACTGAATGAATAAACCATAAGGTAACTTACCACCGTCAATAACCAAATCCCAAAAGCTTTTCATGTGGAAAGCTCCAGCTCAGCAGCTACCTATACATATATAAACTGTATTGAATATTCAAATTATCCAATGCTATGTGTTATCTAGCATTAAGACTAGTCACATATCGTACCTTCAAGACTGCTTTTCCAGCCTACAGGATCAGCAACAGGGTGCCTAAAGTGCCTGTAATAAAGAGGCAGAACTGATCAATACAAGACTTCACACGTGCACCCAGGTTAAAAAAACAAAACAAGGGCCCAACTTGAGAACATTCCTTCCAGGATACTAACCCCTAACCACAGTGAGCAAAAAGCATCAAGAGTGAGACTTTTGAGTGCTACTATCATATATTTAAGTGCTTAATGAGACAATAGTCTCCAGGTGTGTGCCTGCCAGTGCGAGAGGCAGAGGGCGGAGTTTCCACAATGAGGGAAAACCTACGATAGTGGGTTACTAGGCCAAAAGCCTACCAATCACATGTCACATTACACAAGATGATCTAACTTCACTATGACTCAAATCAAAACCACAGCCATGTAGGGGGGCCATATGTCCGGATTTTGGCCAGACAGTCGCGGGGTCCGGCGCAGCCTCAAGCCGAAAACTAATTTGTCCTCCTTTTTTGGAGTCGCGCGGAATCGGCCTAAAAAGATCTCCGTTCAAACAAATGATTGGCTGAAAGCGGTGTCAAAGAAATATCTGATATATCATTGGTTAAAAACGGAAACGAGCCTCCACGTGCTGGCTACAGGCTACGTCATATCATCACGTTAACATGCCGAAACGTCGGACCTCGTTTGATCCGGAATGGACAAAAGAGCACGAGTTCATAGCCAAAAGCAGTAGAGATGCTACTTCTTTGTTAAGAACTGAAATGTGTATTTATTTATTTATTTATGTATTTATTTTATTTCCAGAAGTCCAGGAATGTTATGTTTTCAGGCACTGTGCCAGTCTGCCAGATTCTTTTATTTACTGTGCACTGTGTAAGACTTTTTTTAAACAGACATCACTGTGTCTTGAATAAATACAAATACTGTGAACAAACACTTTTTTGCCTCTTCTGTTACACTCAGGTCTACATCAGATTGTCTGGCAATGAATAGAGTAGGCTATTTCAGAATCACTGTATCATGATACCCTCGATATGATGGAGGAAGTTGTATTACCAGTGCATTGTAGTTGCGAGTACACCAGAGTTCTGTGCAATTATTCTCGCCTCACTAAATGCCGCAAAGTGTCCTCCTTTCTGGTGTTATGGAAATGGCCACCCTACAGCCATGCTAGCAGCTCTGTGAGGATGTACTGTATAGTATAACTGTATAACTGTATAAGTATTAGACAAATTAAAGAATCAGGAATCACCAAAGATAAAATTCACCATGAGAGGGGCATGAATGTCTGTATCTTATTTAATGGCAATCCATCTAATAACTGTCTAGACATTTCAGTCAAAACCACAAAATGTTGTCAACCTCATGTTGACGCTAGAAGAAAAGTCAGGGGATGAGCAAATTTAGTAGAACTTCATCATCTGGAACCATGAGCATATGGTAAATGGCAAATATAACAGCCAGCAGCCAGTTAGCTAAACTTAGCATAAAGACTGGAAACTAGCCTGGGTCTGTCTGAAGGTAACAAAACCACATACCGGCATCCTTTACTCAGCCTATCATCTATCAGCACCCTCCAACTCTGAACAAAACCAGTTGAATTCTGAATGTAGACATTCCATTGGCAGACTTGCCAAGTTATTAGGCACAAGAACAACACATAAAAAAAAAAAACTACTTTTGAATTACCAGGAGGCATTTACCATATTTTGCCTTACCCCACCTCCAGCACCTGCACTAAGCTAACATGTCTGACTGAAATAACAGAGTGTTACTGGGATTAGGAACTGTAACTGTTAATGCTAAATTATCTGTAATGCTACTCGTTATTACTGAAAAAAGTAATCACATTACTATAACATGGAAAACGTTACTAAGTATGGCTTTACTGCCCAACACTGCTTGTTAGCCAGCAAGCGCTGGCCCTCTGAGTTGTAACCAGCAATGTGTATTCCCGAGGACATTTATAGGTTGAAGGTGGCTATTGCCCATGACACTTTTTATTCTGAGGGGAAGATGTATCACTAGGCCCAAAACACAGACATTTTCATCAGTCGTAACAATGAATTTAGCCACAGTAATTACACATTTTATTTAAAAATCTATTCTAGACCTACTTAAACGGAGGTATACAACTAAACTACAACTAGCCACGCTTCCATCTAATTGTCAAGCAAATTTGAAGTGAACTTTTCAAATGTCACTAAAAGAAAAAAAGAAAATATGAATTAGGTGCGTTTCCATCAACTGGTTTGGAGCGAATAAACTAGGCTACAGCAAAGTTTTGTCACAAGTTGGCGGTATGCACTACATTATGCATGGCTATAATAAAAAGAGTAGTAGAAGTAGAGGTCAAACACCGGACACAAAACCACTTGTTTGCCAACTGCCAAAAAAAAGAAGAGAGGAGAGAGAGAGGAATAATTTGGTCTCCTCATTGGTCCAGACGTACCTGTTGCTACTACCAGCCATGTTTTTGGGTCATCTCTAGATAGTAACCATGGATTTGCGAAACTCTGGCGAGTGTTGTTTCGTCATTGCACATTTGTTTCCGCAAATCCAGGGTTACCATCCAAACAGGACCCTTTTCTAGCACATTATGGGAATATGCAGGGAGACGTCGACAGCAGAAACATTCTTCTTCTGAATACAGCTGATCAGTCATGTGAGTTAAATGTTTGCTACGTCAGAAATTATTGGGAAAAGGTGGTTCCATCTCCCATTAAACGCATTAACTATTTTTCGAAAAAGGCAAAAATCACAGGAGTACATTTATGCACTGATGTCAGGATGTTTGACTCACTGACACCAAAGCAGGGAGGGAACACTCACAGGTCCAATGGCAAGGCAAAGCACATTTATTTTCATGGCACCTTTGAACAAGACAATTCAAAGTGGTAAAAGAAAAGGAAAATATGAATAAAGAGTCACTAGTTTAACTATGCAGTGGTAAACAAAAAAAACCCGGAATGCTGCTTCTTAATAAGCAAACCTGACAAAGATGACCTGTGAGGGCTGAATAGTTCAATACGATGCACCAGATCAAAAATGTATTTTGGCCCTAAACCAGGGGCTAAATCAGGGCTTTATAAACCAACAGTAGTATTTTAAAGTTAATACTCTGACTGACAGGAAGCCAGTGTAAATATGTGAAACTGGAGCGATGTGATCCACTCTCTTGGTCTTAGTGAGGATTATAGCAGCAGCGTTCTGAATCAGCTGCAGCTGTCTGACTTTTTAGAGGGACCTGTAAAGACAGCATTATAGTTAAGCCTACTAAAGATAAACACATGGACAAGTTTTTCTAAACCTGCTAAGATGTAATTCTTGATATATTCTGAAGGTGAGTCTATGCCTTGTATGGGACCATAGTCACCTGGTAATATAGTTATATAAACCTGTGTGTCATTTGCATAATTATGGTAAGATATTTTTTGTTTCACATAATCTCTGCTAGTGGGAGCATGTGGATGTTGAACAGGAGAAGCCCCAGAATGAAGCCTGGGGGGACTCCACATGTCATTTTGGTATGCTCAGATATGTAATTACAGCTCATCACAAAGTAGTCCCTGTCTTTCAATTAGGATACCAGTTTAGTACTGTGCCAGAAAGTCCTACCCAGTTTTACAGTCTCTCTGGTAATATGTTTGATCGACCATGTCGAATGCAGCACTGAAATCTAATAATACTATGACTGAAACTTTTCCACTGTCTGTGTTATGTGGATGCTATTCAAGACCTTAACAAGAGCAGTCTCTGTGCTGTGGTGTGGCTGAAATCCTGACTGGAAAACATTAAAACAATTGTTTAGGGCTAAGAGGGTCTTAACGTGTTGAAAAACAGCCCTTTCAATTATGTAATTAAAAATGAGAGGTTTGATATTGGCCTGTAATTGTTCATTAGTGAGTTGTCTAGATTGTATTTTTAAGAGTGGCTTAATAACTGTAGTTTTCAGGGCCTGAGAGGAAAAGCCTGAGCTGCCTGAAAAGCCAGTTGACTATTTGCAGAAGGTCTGATGCCATGCAGTTATAAACATATTGGAAAAGGTCTGTAGGGAGAATATCAAGGCAGCAGGAGGAGGATTTTAGATGTTGCACAATTTCTTCCAAGGTTTTATAACTGATAGGATATAGTTGTGTCATGCTACTTTAATTGGTTATTAGTGGATGCAAGGGAAACACAGTACCTATACCTGTTATGGAGGAACTGACAGCTTGTCGAATATTCATATTATTGTTAGTGAAGAATGAGACAAATATACTGAATGAGTTAGTGGAAAAAAGTTCAGGGTCTACTGACACAGGAAGATATGTCAGCCTGTCAACAGTAGCAAATAAGGCACGTGCATTTTTATTGTTTTTGGCATTTATGTCAGAGAAGAAGGATTTCCTTGCATTTCTCAGTTATAAATTATAAACACAAAGTCTCTCTTTGTAGATGTTATAATAAACCTGGAAATCGGCCACCTCCGTTCATCTATTCAACACTCTTATTCATTTTTACCAGCGTGGTATTTATCAGTGGCGTTTATTTCTTACTAGAGTCCATCCATGCAGAGACGCCCAGACTGCTGTCTTCCTAAACACTTCCTCCAGCTCTTCGGGGGGGCAGGTTTGGAAGAGAACATCTGAATGACTAATTCCCTGGAGTTTCTTCAATGATATACTGTTTTGTGATGAACACTGAGATTTGGAAGAATGCAGCTTGACATGAGTCATTTGACTGAAGAGCAACATATTCAAAAGAAGCTAATGTCCCATAAGACAACAAGTAAAGCTATCTGTCCATCAGGAAACTTTGTAAATCACAGAGAGTAGAGGCAGAGCAGGATGTCAGGGGTGCCAGGAGTCAAACGCGGCACAAAAAACCCCCACCTCAGTATTGTAATTCCCTTCATTCCCTGTCATAAAACTGGCCTCTGGCAGTCTCAGAGGCTGTGTCCGGTCTTGCTGCTTTTGTTTCAATCTGTGTGATAACCACACCACATCAATTTGAATATAACAGACAGAAATAAAAAGATCTGAGATAAAGTGTGGTATTAGGAAATAAAATAAATGTGAAAGTCCACTGAAATAAATAAAAGTTGTCCTTTTAAAAACATCCTTTTTAAAATAGAAACCTATGTATGTATTTATTGCACTATATTGATTACTACATTTATTCCATGGCCATATTTATTTATTGATTGATTTTATAGGCATATTTACTTATTTAATATTGACATTCCATAATATACTGGCTAGGACGAATGCTAGCAGGTGTTTCCATCTTTTTTTTCAAAATGAAGGAGTAATTTGTTTTAGCTTAACTTTAATGCCCAAGAAAAGGACCTCATTTGTAACATTAATCTGGGGAGGGATTGACACCTTACTTTTGTCTGTATTAATCGGCATCAATGCTGATTTGGACAGATTAACCTTGTATCCTTAAAGATATCCAAAGTGCTTCAGTGTCTTTAAAACATTGGGGAGTTTGCTGAGCATCTGCCATATAAACCACTGTGTCAACTGCATAGAGTGATATGAATGGGATGTTGCAGCTATTGTAATAGGGGAAATCTAAGGATCGTTTCTAATTAGTTGTCCATGCGGTTCAATGGATATATTAAAGATTAAAGACAGAGGCTCCTTGCCTCCTGTTCTATGTCAAATAAATATGAGAAGCCTCCTCCCACACATACCCAGGCTGAAGGATTAGTATACAGTGTTCGAGTCATGTTGATACATTTCCGAACGTAAATTATTTTAGAACCCGCCAAAGATATGGCCATTCAAGACGATTGAATGCAGCCACAGGCACGTGGGAGGGTTAGGGTTAGGGTTACATTTTGGTCACTCCTATTACTTCTAAAAACAGGAATAGGAAAATGTAATCCATAAGAAGAGCCTGCTTCTGGGCATCGTTGGGGACCACCGTATGAGGCAGTAGGTCTATGCCCAATAGGAGAAAGAAGAGGCACATTGGGAAGTAGTAGAAGTGGGTCAGGCATCTTCTTTCCTGTTTGCGCTGGAGAGAACGAGAGAGCTGGTCTTTCTCCTTTTCGTCTTTGTTATCAGGAAGGTTGGGTGGTACAGAATGTGCTTGGTTGGGGTGGAGGCAGACGATGCGGTAGTGACCAGGGGTTGAATTTAATGCCAGTGAGTAAAGGGGGGAGGAATTAGGAAAATTGTTGTCAACAACTTATTATCACAGCTGACACTGAGGCTGTGATAATAAGAGGGATTTTGACTCACACAACTACTGCATGTGTTGAGTTCCGCCATCGCCTCGAGGAAGCAGATTTTGCTCACTTGCCTAATGCCCTTAGTAACAATTCTCTATAGCAAATAGCAGCTACAGCAGAGACAGGCCACTTCATCAAGAGGAGGAGCTTGGGACAAAGAGATGTCTTCTCTGCTACTTACCCTGCGGCTACAGGGTAACATTAGCAAGAATGTAACATCCTTTTCCAAGAATGAGACACATTGTCCAGTCTCTGTGGGATTAGGAACATGCACTTGCTTAAGTGACAAACAATAGGGCTTAATTTAGCAGCAACATAAACACACAGAGCCTCATTATCATGGCTGGTCAAGGCCTATGCAATCAGCTAAGCTTGCTGCAAAAGAGTTAAACAGTAAAATGATTCAAAGATAGTGTGTGTTCTCAGTGTGCAGCAAGGACAACGGTCACACAGTCCAGCACACTACAGATGTGGTGCAGTACTAAAAAAATAAAAATACACACAAAAATACATTTAGAAAACAAACTGCTGGATTCTCGGATTTTAAAACGTGCAGACATGTCCTGCGCTTTTCAAATCTCATCTTAAAGAATCTACTGGCCGCTAGAAATTGAGAACAGAGCACTAGGTATACTCTGATGAGTTTTAAACAAAAGGCTCTCTTAGCTCGGCTTCAGCTCAGTTTGAGACCTCAGAGTCTACCCCGAAAATCAAAGAGCACAAAGATGTAGCATTATTCAGCTCAATGTGCCTGGAGTTTGAGGAAAAGGTCAGTGTAAACCACGAACGTTTGCACGTGGAGTTGAATCTGATGATTTTTAAAAGTCAGGGCTCTTCTGGGCCATCAAATAATATATGACTGTCTTTGATCCCATTCTTTGATAAATTCAAAGCCCCAATTCAGGAGGAAAATGTTTGGGATAGATCAATGATACTCTCTCTTTATAGTCAGAAGACTTTTCTCGAATATTTTTAGTAAAAAAAGGGGGGGTTTCTTCAAATAAATACTGTATACAGAGAAATAAGAATCACAAAAACATAATACAGAAAAAAGACAAATATAGCTAGCTCCCTCATTACCACAGGAGATTACATATGCAGCTATGTCATCTATAGTATAATTTAATAATCAAAGGTAAATAAGAAATGGACTGTACTTGTATTGTGATTTCTAGTCTTCCAACTACTCAAAGCACTTTCACATCCATTCACACACATTCATACACCGATGGCACGAGCTAACTGCCCATCAATACATAGTAATCTATCGATTCACAAACACTCAGCTTGGGTTTGGGGTTCAGTATCTTGCTCAAGGACACTTCGAGGGGCTGGGGGAAGCCGGGATCAAACCGCTGACCTTCCAATGGGTGGACGACCCACTCTGCCACAAAGCCACATCCCCCGGCAGATGTCTGTCCGCTTCACTGAACTACTTCACATGCAGTCACTGTTACAAAAGTGCCCATAAAGACAGTAAAGAACGTAATTAAAAGTAAGGCTTATATAATGTACAACAGTTTTAATACATGTGTATTGACTGAAAGATGAGTTATGCATAGACAATTAAAATGAGAAGAACTCAAACAAAAGTATTCAAATCATACCATACAGGTAGAAAGCCACTGACGCACATACTGCAAACTGAAGAACTGCATCAAACATAACTTTTTCACAACATTTCGTGAAACCTGTATCAATTGATTTTTAAAAAAAAAAGTATTTTGTGGCAGCACAACAAGCTGTAAAGTTGATATGGCTAAAGTGTTAGCAAACTGGGTGCCTAGTTGTTCAACAACAGACACGGCGCAACAGTGGCATTCATATGAGGTCGTGTTTCTGGCCATCTGGCGAGGCCCAATATTCCGCCTCATTTTAGCTCTGTCCTGGACGACCAACTATGGAGGAAAATAGTTGGTTCTTTAGCTGCTAAATGCTCCACTATGTTCACCAACTAGCGGCTAACTGTGTCTGCCTGCAGTTTGGAATTGGATGGGTAATGTAAGGTGGTGAAAAAGAGATACTTGTTGCTTCTGAAAATGGTGTTGTTAAGAGCGGTGAAAGTATAAAAAACAGTAAAGTTGTGGGCAGTAAAACAAATTCAATGGGTTGAAAGACACTAAAACGCTCAGTAGAGCTTAAAGGGGACTGCAGTCGAATGATAATTCTCTGGGGGTTTGTCGCTAGTGACCACTTTCGCATTTCACATCGTCATTATCCCCATTAATCCCCGTTAATATGAAAATATTGATTAGCTCAGCTTGTAGTGTTTGGTAACAGCGGCAATGCTAAATGAAATACATTTATATTGAAATATTGTAAATGAGAAGATTTTACGATTTGACCCAAAGTGAGAACACCAGGATAGCACCCTGAAAATGGGTGGGGCAGGAAGCAAGATTAAATAAACACATCATGTAAGTTAAGCTCCAAGAGCACAACAATGTTAAGGATGTCAAATGGATATGTTAAATTGACCATTGTAACATTTTCTAATATTAATTTAATATTTTTATGACACAGATTTTGCCTATTTAGGTCTGACTGAGGATTTGTTTCCCATCCAGTGCATAAAGTCACTGGTGAAGCTCTATTACAGTCATTGCTCTTTAACAGCCCTGATAAAAATAAGAAGGCACAGATGTATGCACAACTCAACTCCAGGGAGAACAGTTACAGCACACAGGCAAGAAAACTTTCCTAGTGTTGTACAGTGGATGCACAAAGAAGGTCCCATTGTATAAAATAAGATCTTACTTAACCTCGCTGTGATGTGTCCGTTGTGATAACTTCATTAACTACAGTATGTTGAAAGCCCACTTTGTTTTAGTTACGTTTAGAATGATTCTGTCTCCTCATTTTTGAGTGAATTTAACAAACTTTAAGACTGTGTTTCACTATTTAACTAACTGAATTTCAGTATAAAATGGAGTTTGTCCCTTGAAGAGTGGATTAGGTTAGTTAAGCAAACGCTTTTAGTGGACAAGTATTGTTCATTGCATTTTTATGTTTCGCAAAATGTGTCTGAAAGGGATCTTTAGAGCTTCACGTGATAGCATGGCACAATGGTGGCACCTTGGTCAGATGGTAAGAATTCACTATTTCAAATCTGTTACTCCTGTCACACTTGACAACAAAAGCGTTGCCCGTTGCTTGCAGATTACTGTGGACCAAGTAAGTGTAATAAGAAAGACAAGTTTAATAAAGAACAACCATACATTCATCGATAAATAAATAAGATGGTTATAATAAAATAAAAACCAACGTCTAAAAACGACAACTAAATAAAGAATCTGCTTCAATGTTACTTAGGATCGTTTTAAAATTGTTTCAAGAAACCAAGTCTTTCAGTTCTAAATCTTTCTGCAGTTCATTCCAAGAATGTGGCGCTGCAAACTGTGGTGCTGCTTTTTTCCATAGTTCGGTGCGAACTTTAGGCACAGAGAGTAAAAGCAGGTCCTGTGAGCGCTGGCTGGAGCTGCTTGTGCTCCTTCTCTCTGTGAACTCCTGCAGATAAGGCGGGAGCAGCCCAAGTATTGATTTATAAATGAAAACATACCAACGTAATGCACCGTGATAGACTGTGTCCAAAGCATGTCGAGTTTCGGCAGAAGCACAATCAATACATTGATGCCAAAGTGTACTGCTACACAAGAAGTCATTTTATAAAATGTCCAATTACCTTTGTTAGATATTACAGCCCTATAGGATGTTAATGTTAACTTTTAACTGCTAATGCGGTTTAACAATCAGAAATAAATAAATCAAAGGTTTGCTTGCTGAACTGTGTTACCAAGTAATCTTCTGACTGTGCTGCTGTCTTGGCCAGGACACTCTTGCAAAAGAGATTTTTAATCTCAGTGAGTTTTATCCTGGTTAAATAAAGGTTAAATAAAAATAAATAAAATAAAATGTACTATCCAGTTTGCCATAAATTGAAATGGCCATTTCTGAAGGGTCTTAAGTAAAGATAAATTATTTGTTACATTAGGTAAGGGGTCTACAACACCGGTAAAAAACAAAAAAAAACACAACACCTATAAAACTGTAAAGAAAAAAAAACTAAAGCTTAAACCTGCATGCTATAATAGGTTTTTATGGGCAATCTGGGGGCAGTGGAAACAAGTTGTGAACACAATGTTGATATGATCACCTTATAAGTTGATGAACTTTTTAGCACATAGTTGCCTATTTACACATCCAGCAGTGACTGAGCAACATTATCATTCATTTGGAGTTGTGTTTCAGGCCACTCTTTTAGCTCTGTTCAGGTCTCTACCAATACTTGGGGGAAATATCTGACTATTTAACTGCTAAATGCTCCACAATGTTCGGCTAGTCGCTAACTGAGTCCGTCTGCTGTTTGGGGTTGAACAGGTAGTGGGGGTTTTTACAGCTTTTAAACCGCAAGGTTGTGGGCCGAACAGCTAAACAATGAACTGAAACTCACTATAAAGCTAAACCACAAAGCCGAGGGGTGCTGCAGATGCCAGTGATAACTCTGTAGGCTCATCATTCCGGGGGACCGCTTTCACATTGTCATTTGGTATATTGTTTTTATAAAAATATTGATAATAGCCGCTGTAAAGATACATAAATATATTATACTATAGTGTAAAAACAAAGCTAAACCGATTATCTTCCTGAACTGACAGTCACTGGGCTAGAAACTAGCAGGTACAAAAATGGTAAGAATGGCAGGTGCGATGGTTACTGTGGCTTTAGGGTAAACTCATTTTATTAAAAATGATTTTACTGTTGAAGCTGATGTTTGATTCATTTTGATTATCTTGCAGTATGCCAGTTCAGTATTTTTCTTAAATGAGCTCAATATTTGACCTAATTATGAACATTTGTTGCTGACTTATGAGTTGAATCAGTGATAAAACTGCCTGCCTTTGTCTTGATCCCTGAACGGTTTTTTCCACTTTATCCTCACAGGGGTCAGAGGTAATCTGGCTAATTAAGGATCCCCCTCCCCTTTTGGACAAGCTCATCTGAGCTTTATGTTTTCACTTTCATGGTCCAGCAGCTCTGCCTGGTACTTCTAAGCTAATTTTGCCATGCCTGCATGGCTTTCGGGGGGTCTTTGATAATCCACAGACAGGTTAGGTTCGAACTGTAATAAAGTGTTTGCCCAGGAAACTGGGATCGTTGTCTGAACTTTTTCATTTTTACAATAAAAATGAAAAAGTTTCTCTAAATTGTTTCGCCAAATTGTTTTCCTGCTTTATTATGCAACCCTCTTTTAGAACAAAAGAGAAAACAACATATTTCTATTCCCATCAAAACCCCAGCAAATCTATCTCACAGCACTGATATATTATTAGCAAGAAAAACAATAAAGCAATTATCTGTTTTGCACATAGACACACTATAGAAATAATAAACAAAAATAATAGAAGTTTTTTTTTACTCGTAGGCACAGAAAATGAATAACCCCAATGCAAGTTACTAGATGGAATTTTATCTCTATGCTTTTGACACATTTAAATACTTGGAAATTCCTGAGGGGGTGAAAATGGATAAATCTAAGACACATTAATCTTAATAATCTAATATTGATATTTAAGAGTTTTTAAACCCAGTTATTTTTCCAGGATATGTGCAGGGTTCTTTCTCTTCCAAAAAACATCTTTGTGTCTCTATAGTCTCATGTTTTTAGGCTCCATTTGGTCATACCAGGAATTAAATGAATGAAAATATGTCAGTGTAGTGGAGCAAATAGGATTAAATGTGCTGAATGCCAAATGTCTGGAAACAGGAATTCTGTCAAGAGATAATCCCCCCTATGGATTTAACACAGTGTCTCAGGGGCTGACACAGACGTAGGAATTTCTGAAGCCAAAGTCCACAATCATGTTGAGTTTTTGATTTAAAGAAACAGAAAATGTATCATCTAGTTTGGAATACATGGAATCAAAGATCCACAAGAGGGTATACACCACCATGTCGCCTTCAGGACATTGTCACTCTTCACATCACGGCTGCCGCTCATACAGGTATATGAGTGTGTTGCTGGGCTTACCTTGAGAACCTCCATGGGCGTCTGGTTCACAGCAGGCTGGCGGCGGGGAGGCGTGACATGGACGGTGGAGGTGTGTTGTTTGCTGTGGTGCAGAAGGTCCCTGGTCCTCCTCTCCCGGTCCTCCCTGCGCTCTTGACCCTGGCGGTGGGCAAACGCTGGCTGCTCTCGGACCTGGACCTGTGACGTCACGGCCGGTAGAGGGTGGGAACTCTGGAGGCGCCTGTAGAGGCCATGTAGGTCCTGGGGAGCACTGAGGACCCCAGCCCACCCAAGGGCAAAGAGAGGAGGGAGTAGGTAAAAAGACCATGCGGTGGCATTTTTCTGAGGCATCCTGAGTCAGTGAGCAATATGAGGTATTGTAGTGGAGTACAATATGATGATTGAGTGAGACGGAGGCCAGAGATTCTTTTACTGAGAATATGTAATTGTTCCTTGAATGAGGGCGATGCATTTATGTTTCAGGGACGTTATGAAAGAGGGATGCTAACGTGTTAAAGTTAGTGATTTGAACTGCCCTGGTTGAATGTTAATAATATAAATAGTATTGCTGTTGAAAAATGTATCTTTGCAATATTCTATTTCATGTCTCTTTAAAGCTGCATTCGCTTTTTTTTTTTTTGGCCACTTGGGGGAACCAGGCAAAAGCTATAAACACACTTGCCTATTTATACATCCAGCAGACATGGAGAGATATTAATTTGGAGTCAAGTTTGTGTCCACCTGACAAATCCAATATTCACTCACCTCTTAGTCACAGTTGAATAACTCCTGAGGAAAGTATCTCTCTCTCTTTAAGATTCAAACCGACTCATTGTGTTCACTAGCTAGCTCCAACTAGGTGCTAACGTATGCCATATGGTTCTGGGCAGATAGTGAACAGCGGCCTGTTGCGTCGGAAGACCATGCTGTTGCGAGTGGTGAGACTAAACCAGAACATTAAAGCAGTGGGTCAGAAAACCAAAACAATTAGCGAAACGCTCCATAGAGCTGAGGGGAGCTGCACATTTGGATGAGAATTCTTCTTGAAATCATCACTACATGCCTTTCACACACACATTGTCATTTGATCCATTGTTGCATGCATGCCGTAAAACTTGAAACCTGAAAGCCGAGCCCCAAGTCCCTTTTACTGGCCGGTCTGGTTTCTTTGGATGCATAAAACCTCTTAAACCCCGCCGGGTTGCCCGCTTGAGCTAATTCTAAGCTGCTTAGATCACGCATACAAATGTAAGTCAATATGGACATCTACACATCGTTAGATCAATTAGATTCTCCACAGTTTAGTCGTTCAGTTCATTTTACGGAAACCATGAGCACCAAAGTATAATTCATTCAGATTTACCTGCATTGTAAACGAGAGAGACGAAAAAAAGTGGTGACTCTCTACCTTTAAAGCAATCATGAAATCTGAATATGTGTCCATTCCTCGATTACTTACCTTATTTCCCATCTTTGCTGAGTAAGAGTTTTGTGTGAAACGAATTAAAGGCGTGTCTCATATAGACGCCTGTCCCAAACATAGGCAGGTTGACTTCAGCGATGGAAGCAAATAAAAGCCCAGGCTATTAAAGGTGGGGTATACGATTCTGGAGAAATCCAATGCAATGACAAGTACCATGATATAGAGTGTACAACGACACAGCGAGTAATGGAACTAACGTTAGCCAGGTTGTGGGTTAGCAAGCTGTCCCTACAGTTGCTGCTGCGAAGAAAACAGCCAGAGAGGATGAGACGGTTTCCCAGAGCCAGCAAACCAGCTCCAGACAGCGAGACTCACAACCCTCCTGCTGCTATAGCTAACACCACACCAGCATAACTTGGCAAACTACAAAATAAGCTGAATGTCGGCAGGCAAGTCATTTAATGTTACCTGACACACAAATCATGGCTGGAATGGTGTTGTGTGGCTCGGTCCGAGCCACCTTGTTTGTTACCCATTTACAGAGCCAGGGCTGAGTACAAACACCGGATTTTTTTTTTCAGCGCGCACACTGAACAGACAGCTAGCAGGAGATATTTGCTGATTTGACAAAAAGAAGTGTGTTGGATTAGAATCGCATACCCCACCTTTAACTGAAGTTTTGCAGGTATAGAAATATTGATCAGCGCAGCTATAAGTCACAATTTGGGTGTTTTAACTCCAAATTACTTTTATTGTATTGGGAAGGAAAGGCAAATCCCCAGCTGAACTGAGGTATTACATCAATCGTTAATTCTGTTAATTAGCCCACCATTGGCGGCCAAATCTGTTTGGTAAGATTATTATGCCTACATTTGGTTTACCCTCCATATTCTGCCAGCTAAGAGTATGATTTGTGGGTAAACTGGTGTGAGACTTCCAATAACTGATCTGTTGTGAGTTCAGAGGCAGTAACTGTGCCCTTTGGGAAACACAATGCATCCAATCACTTACTCAGGTGCAATACACTGAACAAAAAAAGCCTGTGCTCCCACTACTCTCCTCCTGTCCGCTCTGAGTTCACCCTTTCACATCCGCAGCATATTTGAGCGGACAGCACCTGCACATCCCAAACCAAAATGGATCTGGCAGTGCACACGCTGTCAGGATGAGGCATTCCCCAGGAAAATGATCCTTTTGATAAAACCACTTCAAATCCAGCCTGTGCAGCTGTGCGATAATCGCACTAATTAGGCTGGCACGTCAAATCCAGCCCCATTCTGCAGCTATCGCTTCAACATCACCAATGGCAACGCTTCACAACTAGCAGAGAAACTCAATGATGTTTTTTTTTTTCATTTCAAGAATATATTAACTCTTTGCGAAATTATTGTGAAGATTCTTTCCTGTCTTCGAAATCCGTAAATTCTATTCTAAAGGTGATTTGTGGAGTCAAAGTGATCTGAGTAGTCTTCTGAGTATTTCTGTAATGTTCAGTGTTTGTCCAGCCGCTCTGGCTATTGGCTCTGACTGTTCAACTGTCCATGCATATTTTTTTCTCAGCATTTTTTTTCTTTGTGCCAGGAGATTCATTTCCATTGAAAAGACCTTAACAGTAAAAAAGATTAATAAAACATAATTTAGTGTACAATTTATTTGTTAACTTTTTTGTTTTGCTGATATGGCTCTACTTCCTCATTGTTTGGGGCTCCACCACTGCTGTTTCTGTTATAATAATAGTAATGTACTATTTGATTTTCTTTAAATATGTTTTTTTCCTTTTATGTGGCCTCTTTTAAACCCAGTACATAGAAAAGTTCTGAAGACATGTCCCTTTCTTTAGACACAAATTGGGCTTGCACATTTGATGAAGGTAACAAAATAAAGAAATGACCATAAAGAATTGTTATCACGCCAAATAAGGAAGTACTACATGTTTAGCTGTCTTAAAGTCATTCACATACAAAAGAAATGCACAGTATGTTATCCTACATCCTTATAGTTGGGGTCAATTAGTTGGCCCCCAGAGAGATCTAACTTTCTGTTAGACCTCTTATGAAAAGACTGTTCTAAAACGCAAATGTGGGATTTAGAAGGGTACTTTTGCATAAAAAACACTGTCAACACCAATCATAGAGCATATGCATCGTTGTATTAAATCGTCCTTTACCGCTACGGTCTTTTTGCAGATTTAATGTCATCTTAACTACATGTCATCAATTCAAAATCAGGTTAATACACAATCCTTATAAAATTAGGAACAGGCATGTTGTATCAAGGTGATTAAACAATGTTAAGTATGTTTTTGGAGCTGTAACACATTGTATGTAACGTTGGTCATAGTCTTGTCCCTAATGTTGTACCAGTGCAACATTTAATAGAAAATATATTTTGGCACAAAATAAGTGAAAATGTGCAGTAAAGGTTTGTTGGGCCATTACAGTTGCTCCACCTCTGGGTCAAGTGTCACAGTTTATCATAATTATAATTATTAATTTACAGTATTTCCAAATATACTCAAACTTGCCCTGAATTTTTCTAAATTGGGTTTGTGCAGGTCAGTGAATGTGTTGCCAATGGGTGATCCCTATTTTAAGACAACAATAAATGTAATGATGCATGTCCAGCTGACCTCAAAGCATTGGTCAAGGCCACGATCCATGACGACGCCAGTAAAACCAAATTTTAAACCTTACATTTTAGAAGCATGCCTATTGGCAGTATTTAGTGCCTGTCATTCCAAGTGAGTGCATTAATTATCTTCAGCTTTTCAAGGGTGCATGGCAGAAAACGCTTGAGCACCATTATTTTATAGTATTACTATATGATAATTGGGGAAAATGACTCTCCTACGTAAGTTTTCTTGTACCTGTTAGGGCTGCAGGCTTACTTACACTTGTAGTGACCTCACACAATTTCCAAACCTGTCTTCAACCTTGAAGCAGTCAAAATAAGTGAGAATGTGTGTATTGACAGGGCCTTGACCTAACAATCAATAGTTCCATGGCGCATATCCCCGGATGCCTAAAGATGTTAAAAACACAGCTGTTATGTTAGTTTCATATATATTCATTAATAATGCATTTATGCATGTATATGAAAATATTCTTGTCTCAGCACAACTGACCTAAAAAAGGGAGCTCGAAATAGCATGAGTCATGTTCTATACAAATCCACAGCAGTTACCTTGTTCTTCACATCTGCATTAGGAAATGCATGTTTTATACACTCAAAATTCAAAACTAAATATCTACGCTATCTAAACCAAATACAAATTTAGGGTGTAACGAATTAGCAGGATCATAGCTGCACTAATACATGACTCAGCGGACTACTGTCGACTGATTACTGCTCATGCTTTCCCTGAAAAGGCAGAACGCTGACTTGATGCATCCATGGACACTTCCTGACCAAACGATGCCTTGACCCGCTAATAATGTCAATGATGTCACATCCATGTTGAAATGGTGTGCTTTAATGAGTAAGGAGTAGCAAAATCAGCCCCAGTGACTTCTGTTTGCAAAATTAATAAGACTGCTGTCTCCATGCAAGGGCCGGTTGATTCTGTGACAACCACAGAAAGCCAATTCTTTACAGTCGGCATTCACCAGAGGCCACGGCAAATGATTAGCGTGCATGTGTAGCTCAGACACACCGCTGATGTGTTGCCAATTGTTAGGATGTGGAAATGTTACAAGCTCGGGGATAACACACATATGCATTCGCTCATAAAAACCCGTCAGTTGAACATGGGAAAGGGCATTTGCAGTAAACAACATCTATGACTTTAATATTGAACCAATGAGGCTAAAAAAAACACATGAAAAGAAATTTTCAGAGGATAAAGGAAGTTTCTTACCTTTTTATTTTCATGTTTGCCAGTGATTCAAGGGTCCCCACTTCACTACTTCTGTGGTTTGAGGAATTAGGTCCTTTTAAAGCACTTTAGGATGCCAGGACTTCCTGGTGTGACACAATAATGTCTCATTTGCAAGTTGACAGAATGACTACTCCCAGATGTCTTGACCTTTGTGGTAAATTGGACATATTGGTTTAGGGAAGGAGGATGAGCATTTATGTAGTTTTGCAACAGGAGCCGTTTAACTCTTCATTCACTGGAGGAAAGTGAGCGGTGGATTATAGAATACTTTAGCTAAGAGGTTTAATAAGGTCTAAACACTATCTCAATGTCTGCAGGTCATGACCCTATCCACTGGCTATTCGGAGAAACGTGTGAACAGTCCTAAGAAAGGCAGAGAGAGAAAACAGAGCTCGTTGTAGTTGAGCTGCCTTGAGGTGCTAAAACCATCACAGAAAGTGAAAAAAAATAGCTCCTAAATTACCCTGAAAATTGTGATAAATGTGAGGAAACACTACTCACTCTTATTCTCACACTCAAACAAGCTTCAAGCAGTAGTTTGACATTTTGGGAAATACTACTATTTGCTGAGATGAGATGATCCATACCACTCTCGTGTCTGTCCATTAAATATAAGGCAACAGTCAGAATCCGTTAGCTTAGCTTAGCGTGACGAGTGGAAACAGGAGGAAGCAGCTGGCTTGGCTCTGTCTGAAGGTAGCAAGGTCTGCCTACTAGTACCTGTAAAGCTCACTGATTAAGCATTTTTACTCTATGTTTTCTGACAGATAAAACAAACGGGATGTAACGTGTTTACTACTGAGCTTTGGAGGTGCTGGTAGGTGCGTTTATTTACTAGCTGTCTCCAATCATGTTATGTTAAGCGAACCACCTGCTGGCTGTAGCCTTATAGTTAATGGACAGACATGTGTGGTATCAATCTTCTCATCTAACTGTCAGCAAGAAGGCGACTAGTGTGTCTCTTTCAGTCTCTGTGCTAAGCGAACATCAGTGTGAGGAACTCTCACTCTGTCTGGAGTAAATGCACTGAAAATGTAAAGCACAATAAATATAATCAATGGATGTGCTTCTGTGTCTGCTGGGCTTTTACGCACTAGTTTATTTCACAGTGGCGATACGAGCATTGAACCGCAAAACAAACTGTGATATTTATCCTCTGTATTTATCCCACAGTGTTGATTAAATTATTTCTCGTAAGAATGTTGTTTTACTGTACTATACTGTGTTAATGAAACGTTTCTTTACACTTCATCTTAGTGACCTCCTCTTATCAAGGGAATTATGTGTATTTTCTGATTTTTTTTCAAGTACAGCAAAGCAAAGATCCCTGACTCCGCTGCAAGTATACAGTTGGACGAATGCATGTGGAACATATTGATAATATGACTAAGGACTGACTTCAGTTGTTCCCCCTTAAAAGCTTGAAATTTCTGAGATTTAAAATGTAGCACAGCTATTGCAGCCCCCGAAAACAGGAAGCATGGGTTGTGATTCAACCATTTCCATGCTGAAACTTAGCTCTAAAATTGGTGCTTTCTTTTCCAGACAGTTTCATCACCTTCCTCCAGTTGCGTGAGTTGAGAGACTGTTGAATACCTTCGCAAAGAATTTCACAACACAGTCCTAAACCTATTTTTGTCCATCAACATACTCTTTCAACTTTTCAAAAGGTTTTCAGAGGTCTGGGATCCTGCTGAACAACATTAAACTCCGGCACGGGTTAAGAACCGCCTCGATTCACTAACTGGAATGAAAGTGAAATATGTTTTGGGATACTCTTCCTCACATTTAATTACCAGCAGAAATCCCCATTTGGCACATCAAATAACAATAATGCATGGCACAGACTGTGTGTAGAAAGAAATATGGCTTGTCAGATGTGTTTTGCTTCATACAGGACTCACAAGAGACTCCCCCTGTGTCTCTCTGCTCCATAACTGGGCGGCGCACAAAAATTCATTTTGCTGGTTGATGTGCAAGGATGCGACTCATTACAAGGCCAGTTGTCTGCACACAAAAGGACAATTCAAAGCAACATTGTGTGTTCTCTACCCAGGATAATGAGTTATTCACAGGATCTAAAGCAGAATAGTAGAGATAATGCTTCCTTTTACTAATTATCCAACCCATCAATGCGTGGTCTAGAAATTCACAATTTCACCAGCTGAGACCTAAAACTGTATTTGTTGCAACTTATGTATCTGATGATTTTTATCTTTTTCAGCCCCCAAGTGAAGCTGCAGGGCCTTGGCGCTTTCAGGGGTAGACTGTCAGGCAGCTGAAAGGCACGTCTGCAGTGCACAGCTTCCAGCCAGGTGATCCAAGTTGAAGGATGTGTGTGGCTCCTTGGCTGCTCCAGAAGTTACAGAGAAAATGTGGTTTGTGTGAGTGAGTGTGTGCTGTTAAAAAGGACACACTCAATGATAGTTTGGGGATCAACTTTGGGAGGTGGTCGACAATACAGCCCCTGGGACTTTTCTTAGGCGGCGTCTTCAGCTGGCTATTGCAATAGCTGAAAATGTTCAACAGAGGACGCCAAAGACAAATGCGAAGCCAAACCACTATTAGTGTCAACTTCACTTTTAATGTCTTTTTTTTTTCTGTCTTTTGATTTCATTAAAATATGAAATAGCTGTAATTCTGATTTTCACAACTGCTAATGATTTTCAGTAAATATTGTTGTTTAAAGTTAAGCAATGTCTTCTTGCGACCCGTCATCAAAAGCTGCATGTCTATAGGTTTTGAGAAGTTCAATCAAAGAGAGTTTCTTTTCCCTCTCATACTGAGTTCATATTAGTCATACGTCTATTTTTTAGAGGCCTGACAGGGTAAAACTATTTAACAAGAAAGACGAAGTGATTCGAGAAAAGTACAAAAATAAATTGCAGGACGCTGTCTGAGGCTCTCCTCTCTGCAGTTAAAGATTGCACAGCACATCTACTCCACATGGGGGTACTCTAACAGCTCGTAAAGGCAGTTTCACTCACCACTGACAAGTGGCCTCAATACTCTGGCGAGTGAAATAGAGGTTATGTGGAGCATAGAAATATAGTGCCACATGTTACATAAGAAATAGTCAGTTAAATAAATCTAGTGAAATACTACTTAAAGATTATCTGAACAGACTACCAGTAGGAAATGTTTTCAATAAACATAATAAAATACTTAAACTTGAGACAATGAGAACACATAAAGAAAAGCAAATCATTCTACAAATGTGTGAATAAGGCTGAGAATGGTTTGAGTACAGCATCTTATGGAATCAGATCTGTAGTGTCTTCTGGTTGTTTTCACTTTTGACAAGTGATGTGTCCTTACTCGGCTTCCTGATGATGTACAGTTTCTTTCCAGCTGTGTCCGGATAATCCAAAAAACGCTCGAAAGGTTTCAATTCTCTCACAGTGGGATCACATTATGTTTCGGGGCGAGCAGCCAAAGGAAAAGTCAAAGTCATGAGACTTGATTGCCCAGAAACTACACATCACAGTACAGTAGTTCTACACATCCCGTGCAGACTGCCCTTTAGTCCTCACCGCATGATAACGTAATTACACCAAGGCAACGTGAGGGGTCAGGATACACAAAAGGACACGGGGGAAACTCACACAGGCAATGACACACATCAACTTTAATGCATGACCAGTTCTGAAAACACCACGGACAAATCTTGTTACAAATCACATCACATGACTCTTTGTTCTGCCAAACACAGATTAGAATATATAGATCAATTAAGATAATTCAATTCGATGGAACTGTAACATTCAAAACAATGGCCATTTTTCTATCCAAGGCTGACACAAGTCAGGCTCAACACACAGTATTTCAGAGTAGACCAGAGAAACTCTAAGATGTGATTTCATTTTAATGCTTACATGATGCCAATACGCTAACTACGTATTTAGGTAAATACATGCTGATGCTGCTAGTATCAGTTTTAATGATTCAACGTGGTAAAATCTAAACACGACAATAGCTGTGGACATGGACCACTTCACTCTGGGGGTGGTGCACCTTCTGCCCAAAGGGTGCATCTTAAAGTATAAAGGAAAAACTCTTCTTGTGTTTGAATGTAAGTCAGCGATGGTTTGTAGAAAACCACAAGAAGAGGATTCACTGGGCAAAAAAAACTGTTGAACCCCCCCCCCCCCACACACACACACACACACACACACACATAGAAAAAATTAAACAATCTGTAGAACTGTCTGTTGCGCTGCATATTATATGACTTCATCTTATTTTTATGTGACCATTAGTTGACTCTTTATTTTATTTATTGCTCTTCCTAAAACGTTTCATATTTGTCAGTCAGTCATTTTCTGCCGCTTGTTCCCGTTCGGGGTCGCTGGTGACTGGAGCCTATCCCAGTGACTTTGGGCCTCAGGCGGGGTACACCCTGGACAGTGGCCAACTCGTCGCAGGGCTGACACAGAGACAGACAACCATTCACTCTCACATTCATCCACTAGGGGCAATTTTGGAGTCGTTTCATATTTGTGTTGTATGTAAAATGTTTTATTTATTTTAGTTGTACAAGTTGCTCCTGTTCATAAAAATGTTTCACTTTGACGGAGGCAAATCTAGGCAGATTTAAACTCCCCCCTAACAGCAATTATCCAATCATAGCTTAGAAACCGTAACTAGGCACCTGTCAGTGTCACAAGGGCCTCCCCAGTCCTGTTTGGCCGATTTTGCCCCTCTGACCCTCCCTTCCGCCACATTCCCACTTCCCCACGCTCCGGCATTTGCTTTTCAGTCATTCTCCATCCATC
This sequence comes from Coreoperca whiteheadi, assembly GCA_011952105.1. Taxonomy (NCBI): domain Eukaryota; kingdom Metazoa; phylum Chordata; class Actinopteri; order Centrarchiformes; family Sinipercidae; genus Coreoperca; species Coreoperca whiteheadi. Next base: position 7,091,050 of record CM022473.1, on the reverse strand, counting down.
CACCAGATGCCCTAAGACTTTGACACCTGTCCCAGCCACCTAACGCCGCCTCCACCTGCAATCTTGCTTCCTATTCTCCGATCACCCTGTCAGTATTTATAACAGCCGCTTTCCCCCAATTGGTTGCCAGATTATCAATGTTGCTCATGGCCTTTGCATCCAGAATCTGTCCCTGATTTCTTGTTACGTGTTCCTGACCTGCTCACCTGTCGGTGCCTACTTGGATTTGTTTGGCTGTTTGGACTGCCTTCCCATTGCCAACTTGTAAGCCTGTTCTTGACCATTGCCTGCAGTAAATGTTCCTTCATCCCACCTGCTTGCCTTGTGTGTGTGTGCGTGTTTATCTGCATTTGAGTCCTCCTCCCAAGTTACCCTAATTCGCTAATCACTAAAATTAGCGAGGCAGCCACCGTAACTATTGTAAACTGCATGCGAGAACGGAAGGCTTGACAGACGTAGCAACAGAAACCAAGGAGGGGTTGGGCTTAGTGGATGGTCACCTGTTTGGTAGAGGGCCATCAATCAAAAAAAAGCGTGGTCAGTTGGAAAAAAGAAACTTGCAAATGTTTTTTCGATTGTTTTTAACTGGCTGCGACTATAAAGTCCTGGATCGTATTTGCTTTTTATTATATGTTTTTATTTTAAAGCACCATGTAACTGTTGTTTTGAAAGGTGCCATATAAATAAAGTTATTGTATAAAGTATTGTGCAGTGATTACACATTCCCACATACCCACTGATTTAGATTTAACTGTCACTGCACATGGATCGTGGGAGGTCTCACAAATGTTTTACATATCAACATATTTCTGTCCCCAGTTTTTCAAGAAGGCGGTCAGGATTTTTATAGATAAGATATGGGGGAAGGGTAACACACAGTGAAGAACTACTTTGTTCACCATGACCTGGGAAGTACTAAAGACACACTCAAATGACCAAGCTATCAAGAAGAATGAAGACTGGTGGCACGAGGACAACAGCACAACAGCTGACCTGCTTTGACGTCTGATGAGAGGATGAGATGGGATGGAGGGGTCAGTGCTCATTTCTTGTTGATGTAACTTATTGCCATCCATACTTTGTTTATCTCTATAGCTATTCATGAATGCATCAAGTCTGCCTTAAGGGAAGCATGACCGTAGGCAAGAGGTAATGTCTGCCAGAGTACAAAAGAAGATGACATTACCAGTCGATCAAGGTCAAGGCTGATGGAAGGGGGGCAGAGTTAATCTGTCGAGGAGGGGGTGGGGGCAATCTGCAACTAAAGACTCAGAAGACAGGATGCACACTGACAATGGGCCAATGACTGTAGAACAGTGTGTCAGTCAGGGGCCACTCTCAGGAGGGTAGACCTCGCCATGTTAACATCTGTTCCATGAGCACAACATAATCCCTTTGTACTTAAAATTCATAGTTTCCTCCCTCTGCACAAACAAGGGTCCCCTCACTGAGACTGCATTCTCTGGTATTCTCAGTTGTTTAACTTGGGTTGCAAATCTCGTGTTATTTTTCATAAAATAAATCTTAAATAGGTCTTCTGAGAGATCAAAGTACTAGCATTTCCACAGGATATAAATAAAAGTTTTGCTTGTGTGGATCATACCTGGAATCCTGTTTGCGCATATTTGTCTGTACTTAATACTACACATATTTCAGTCTTGGCACTCGCCAAGTAATGCAATGCTGTCTTTGTATTATCATAACGACAGTATAGCTTGTATGAAGTGTCATCAGAACAGTAGCCAGTGGACTAATCTCAGTGGGAGCTGAGGCCAAGCAGAGATGCAATGTGTATGTGGGGTGGGGGGGGCTTTGGGGGTACTTGGTGCACACACATGGCACAGGGGCGAGCCTAATCACAGGCTCGCAGAAATCCTCACAAATGGGGAGGGGGATGGGGCTGTCCATGGGGTGACTCATTTAGACTTCGAGAAAAGCATTTTGCTCCAGTAACACACCCGGCCTTCGCCTAGACATGAAGACTTGTAAAGACTCACCTTTTTTTTTTTGTTCTCTCCTCGGGAAAGCCGAGGAAAAAGTCACCTTGTAGCTGTCCTGACGCTTGGTTCAACTGGTATCTAATGAACTGGACAGTTTCATACCTCCCATTTCCTTGCTGCTGCAGTGTCTGTGGATTACTGGGCTTTTCCATTGTTCAGCCTGCCATGAAGCCACAACAGCGTGGCACTCCTTTCCTTCCTCTTACTGTGCAGTCACTGGAAAATCTAAAATATGTCAAAATAACACATATAATGTCGTAACAAACCTGTGAACCCATTCTTGTAACTCAGAATTACACAGACGTATTTCTTTTATAGTATTCACAGTATTTTGTAAAATCAGATAGATCGATTTAGTTTTAGAAAATTTAAAAAAACTAAAATAAAAACGTAGAACAGAGTCTAAAAGTGGAACCATAACCCGTTAACTCTAATGTGTATTTAATAAACACTGTACAGTGACAGTGTTCAGACACAAACATAGCACGGGAAGATTGTTCTTGGATATTAAAGTAGAATTAAAAGTACACTGACTAATGTACATGCTCACAGATGTCTTTTGGGCTGTGCAATAACCCTGGGTTAAGAGGTCGCATAAAAGAGGCAAAGGACATTCTGATGTTAATAACAATAGTAGGCTACTTGAACCTGCATAATCCGCAGGCAAAATGTTCACATGTTTTGGCCACATGGGGGCAGTGCCAAAAGCTGGAAACACAAAGTTAACATTTTATCACATCTTGAAGTTGATAAAGCAAATGCGTTAGCAAACATCTTACCGGACAGTTGCCCGTTTACACATCCAGCAGACACAGCGCAATATCAGCATTCACTTAGCGTCGTGTTTTCTTTTCAACTGATGAAACTGACGTCATTCTACCACCTCATCAGTCAGTTTAATTAAAATAAGCCCTTTGTCACTTTAATCAGACTGAATAAGCTATTTTTTATGCACTTAAAATCTTTTAATCTGCACTGTTTGTTCACTGGTTTGCACTTTATCTGCCATGTGCCTTGCGCTGCTCTTATTTAAGCTTATTTTTATTTTATTTTATTTTATTTTTTATTATGTCTTTTTTTTTTATATTCCCTTATTGTATAGTTTTAGCTTATATTTTATATTTGATCCAGATTTTAGGCTCTACTGTCAATGTTATCTGTATGCACCGGGGGTCTGAGAGTAATGCAATTTCGATTCTCTGTATGTATGTAATGTACATGTGGAAGAGTTGACAATAAAGCAAACTTGACTTGACTTGAATGATGTGCAACAGTCAAGTCTCCATGTTGTTCAGTTTTGGTCTCCACCAACGCCTGAGAAAA
>CM022473.1:7054602-7086868 GCA_011952105.1 Coreoperca whiteheadi | reverse complement strand
GTGTTTTCCCGTTATTTGTAGCCTTTAAACGATCTAGTATTGCACTCTTTCTGCGGAGAAACGTGCCTTTTGTTCTTATTCCTCACTACATCAACCCGCTCATCTGCTCTAAGTGGATCCAGCCTCCTGTATATACCTTCACTTCGGCTGACTGGATGTCAGCTGGGCGTTGAACTGTTGACACAACAACAGGACTGCTTTGCTGGGCAGAAACTTGTACAGGAAATGTTTATGGTCATTTTGACAGTTGAAGCACAATGACAGGAGACTGTGGACACCACAGTGGTGCCCTGTGATGCACCATAAAACTGAAAGGATGGGAAGAAAAATACAAGCGTGGGTCTACAGCTTACCTCTGCACTGTTTTAAAAGTGTAAAATGAATCCTCTTTTCTTTCCTGGCTCTGTGGCCAGCCGGTTTGCTCTCCTCTGTGCGAATATCCTGTTTCCCGTGACAAAACAAACAATGGGGAGGCGGGCAGGGTAGGCATGATATCCTGTATGGGTCTTGTGTCACCTCAGACCATGAAAAATAGGAGTGTATGGTGCTGGGGTAGGCAAAAAACAGGATGAATACTTTCACACAGAAATACTGCAGCCATATCACACGTAAAAAGTAATGGGGCTCTTTTTCACTGTCATTCATTTGTTGTGACACACGGCAGGCCTGGCATGACGAAACCCAGTGACATGAGGCGTGTGAGTGATACCAAACAAAGGCACAGGACTGGTTTGTATAGGTGACAGTATTGAATTTGTGCCTCATTAGAGCAACATGTGCTCTCTCTCTTTCTGACACACACACACACACACACACACTACACACAGACAAACGGCAAAGGCAGCGCTGCTTTGTGTTGACTTTAGTCTAGGATGTTCAGCTGCTTTTAATGGGGTCAGCGCTTCCGATTCAATAAAGCTATTAACTGACACAGAATATTCCAACGCCACCGCTCGGCTCGCCACAGATAGGAGTTATTCGCCAATCAGGGTCCATTAACAACCTTATCCACGCAAGGCGCTCGCCTCAAAGCCCCGCGTTTTGTGGTAAAAGTTGGTCATCAGCATTTTGGTTTCTCTTTCCCACACATCTTTTTTACATCCTCTCTGCACGGAGCTTTGAATGAGAGCATTTGTCAGTTAGGCTATGTGATACTGTTGTCATGCAGGCTCATACAATTCAGCACTTCTGCTAGAAACCAAGTTCCTGCCAGACTGGTTCTGGCAACAGATTGCCTCCGCTCAGAAAGATCAGACTCTTGATCAAAGTCTGACATGTGACAGTTTTTAATGTGAATGAGAATTGTTGCAAGTTAAATCAAACCACTTTACACCTGCTGTTTTGATGGAGGTAACAGTAGGAGTTAACATAGGCCCACATACTGTATGGAAAAAAGAATCAACCCATATCAAGGTCATGACAGCGTTTAGATCTGGTGTCTGCTAGGCAGGTTGTTTCATGGAGAGTCCATGGCACGCAGTTTGTTCAGAATGGAAAGCAGAAGCTTTGACAGACATTAAAAACGTTAGAGAAACTTAAATGGGTATTTCGGCGATTTAGTATTACATCTTCATAAAGTTGGGGGAATCACAAGGGACAGATCAGAAAGAGGAATCGTTGATGACATCGTCAGGGCAAGACCTCGGAGCGCTCCCTCCATAGCCGACAACCTTTTACACAGGCTGTGAAAGTCAAGACGCCTCATGACGAGGAAACTGAACATGAGCTGTAAAATTAGTGCCCCTTTAAAGCGGGACTTTAACTCGTGCTGAACAGCAGCCCCTGCTAAATGCTAAACTACTGTTAGTTAAGCAGTAGTTTGGCATTTAGCTAAAATGCTAAGCTATTTTAACATTAATACAAGTTGAAAAGAAGCATAAAGGCAGCTAACTGAATCAGTAGTGTGCGTAGGCTGCAGCCAAACCTAAAATAAGCTAACATTAGCGACCACAAGCGACTGGTCATACCAGACCAAATAAGGCTGTAGCAGTAAAATCTCTGTTTTAAATCGAGGAATGGTATGTTTCATTACTTTTGCCTTAAGCATTGTACTTTTCATTTTCAAGAGGAAAAATGTGTTATTTCTTCTCTCAAAAGATACATAGCCTTGCTTTAATTTACAGAAAATCCAAGCAAAAAGATGCCACGTTACTCTTTGATTGACAGGTGCTTGGCTGTTGTCAGAATTGAAAAACATGGGCGTTGTGGATTGGCACTTTAACATATGTGAACAGGCTTGCTGCATGAGGCCTAATTCAGGGTCAGACACTCGAGTGTTTTCTAGTTACTGTGTTTGTGGGTCAACAGTAATCTATAGGCTTAGCGAGGAAATCAATTCAGATTCCCAGTCCAGGGGGGACATCTGAGTGAGGAAGCTGGGGCCTTGCTTGTTGAGAATGTTTAGTAAAATCATTTAGTCCAAAAAGTAGTGCCTTCTGTAACATAATCCCTGCAAACATGGTTCACACCGAAAGTTGTGTCAACAGGAATCTGGTCCTCAATGGCTGTGAACCAACAGAGCAGTGAACAGACGCTACATCTCTCTTCCTTGTTTCATGTCTGTTTTGTCCTGTCAGACAGGACATCCTGAGTAAAACAAAGAGTCTGGCCCTTAGTTTCATATGCAAAACGCAGACATTGTGAAACATTGCCTCATTGTGTGTTTCCAAATTTACGATTCTGCTTACAAGAAATAGGACGTGCAAAGATTTTTATGAGACTAAATAGTGTTGTCTTTGGTTTGATTTTGAGGGATTTGGTCCTTTTATGTGTCCCTGTAGTGAACATTGATGTTAAGGGTTGGTTTGTGTGTTTATTTCCCTTCAGAATACAACAGAACACGCTAGCGTCAGCCCTGAAGAGTGGCTCTCAGCTGGTTGCTAATTCCTCTGGGAGCTGGTTTCCATATCATTTTGATGAAAGAGACTGCATTAAAACAAGCCCGGCTCCGTTTAAGTACAGACACTTGCCAGTTTGCGGACAAATTCCCCTCAAAATGCAGCGCTCAAACCCACCTCCTTATAAATTATTTAAAGAATGGACACAAGGATGGATTTATAGGTTACCCATGTGTATCAGCGTCTATTGACCCGGGCTCTTCAGAGTAAAAGCCCTCTCTCCCGGGGGAATGTTAGTGGGGAATTAATCACAATTCCAACAGTGCATGGTTTATGCCAGTACAACAACATATACAAATTAGGTGAAACAGTAGGTTGGTGTTACATCATCATTTACCCCTGGTGAAGAAAACAGCTTTAATGAAAAATCTGGGCAGAAAGCAAATAGCAAACTTTGTATATTGCTTCACTCTTTAATAGCAATCTTTATTTTTGATTACTAAACAAGATTAATACAGCAGTAATAGTAGCAGTTATTTTCATAGCTACATAATATGATTCTGTGTATTTGATTTAAAATAAATGAATTGACGCAAAAACATTACAGACCAATTAAAGCCAAAACGTCTTTCACTCAAGTATAAAAATTCAGATACAGCTGCTTATATGTTAACAAGAGTAACCCTTAAGTCATTCAAAAGATTTTGGATGATGAATTGTTGGGTTCATATTCCAACAGTAAGTGCTGTAGTAGATACTCATTAATGCTAGAACATGGACAGTAAAATCCAAGAACACGTTTCAACTTTTCCGAAAGACACAGAGCCCAGGAATGGATTGGGTTAATGGATTATTACAACAATTTCAACTGTGTTCACTGTTATGCTAGAAAGGAAGTGGTTTGTACGATGTGTCGTCCGACCACATCTGATGAATTTGTGTAAAGAACGAAAAGAGAGTTAGCCAGAGAAGTTCAAACCCTGGCTCCTGTCCCACCTATTCGCACACATGACCAGTTGCTGCGTAAAGTGGGCATGGATGGCGGATTGTCAGTTTAGGAAAGTTACTGAAACTGCTGGAGGCAATCCCCCCCTCCATTCTGCGGTCAGAAAGGTGTGGGAGGAGCTGTTCGACAATCCGACAAGCACTTCTGATGGAATATTTCATCACAAAGATCCTTAAGGTTTCTCAGTATGCTTCAAAGGAAGTGCCTTTCGGATCGTCGAACAGCATCTGAAATCCCCTAACCCCCGCACCTTTGTGCTGCATTAGGGTCTGCATCCAACTGTTTTCCGACAAGCACGCCCACAATGCGCAGCGATTGACCATGAATGTCGTTAAGGAGAGACTGAAAGAGTGCACCATTTTGTCCCCATTTGTACCAATAATTACCATTACAGCAGGCTTTTTGCGTGGCCATTAGGAGCAGGCATAAACATGTTTGCCCAGAAGACGCAGGCCGACAGGTTGCACGACCTAGGACTGAAAGTTTAAATCTCTTGTTGTGCATTTTCACATGCAAAGTTACACTATATGAGGACATATACAATAAGATTTTCATTCAGAATGGTTGCTGTATCCCTCCTGATTATTGTGCGCATGAATGTTATGGATGTGTATTGATGTACTGTATATTATGTTTTTGAAGTATTGTTATATGATATGCATGTGGACCCCAGGTACAGTAGCTACTGTTATAAGACAGTAGGTAATGGCACTCTGAATGAATAAACTAAACTAAACCATCAAGGTTTTCAACTCCTACTCCCGAATCTCAGTATTCAAAAATCAAAATACTGTGTGCTGCTGCACAGGTGGGCAGGTGAGATGTAGATCTGCTACCAAATCCAAGCAGGGGAGCACCTGCCTCCTGGTGGGTTCATCCACAACCTCGGGCAACCGAGGTAGCCTTGAACCCAATAGATGTAGTTAGCGTTACACTCCAGAGCAGAATATCCCTTTTGTTTCTGTTCTCCCCCTCCTCCTCATGTGTCTCTCAGACTGGGATGTAATTGCTGTGAGGCTGAGAAAATGAAAATAACAACAAAGCAAAGCCCTCTACCACTTTTTCTCTGTCTGGGCTGCTTTTGGCTTGGCCTACGAGGTTTTGGAAAGAGGAGGGGGGGGGGTCTCCCACATAATTATGCTGCTTGTGTTCCCCTCACCATTTATCCATCCATCCCTCTCTTGTGATCGCTCTCCATGTCTTCCTATTTTCCTCTTAAATACGCACTACACGGATCACATGTGCACACACACACACACCAGGAGAGCTGTGAGGTGATGATGTTGAGGGGATGTTTGAAAGCCTGAATGGTAATGACCAGAATGAGACTCCGCGCACAGCGGGTGTGTGTAATGTAAAGGAGGAGGGGGTGGATGGAAAGGGCCTGAGCTGCTATTATTACCCTCTCAGGCACAAATAGAGAGAGGTACATGGTGTGTAGTCAGGAAAAAGTCCACCGTGCTCACACAGCAGACGTACCCCACAGCCTCGGATCCACAGTGATCGATAGTGCTCACTGCTTAAAACCCCATGCGAGTGTTTCACACGTTTAGTGCCAGAAGGGATGGAGGCGTGGTAAGGAGAAACGCTGGAGACTTCTGTGAATATGTGATGCTTTGAGTCTCACAACCCCCCACAAAGTAATTTCCTGTTGAGTCGCTGTGCTAGATTTTCTTTTTTCAAACTTGGCCTCAATGAGTTAATTTTGTTTGGGTTGTATTGTCAGTGGATTTATAGTGTGGGTGTCATATAGGGTGCAGTGTGGTAGACAATAGGGATGGAGGTTGTATAGGTGCTCACCCACTAGAGCTTCGCATTCATCATTAATGGAGTGCTATGTGAGCCTCCTCTTTTACTGGATTAATACTGGAAACCAACACCCCCACCTCGGCCGGTACTAACACACACACACACACACACACATACACCCTACTTCCCAGACACCGCTCACCCTCCAACTCATATCCCCTGCATTTTAAAAAGAAACAAATCATCCAGCTGCAGTCACCTTCACCACTGCAGTTTGAGATGAGGAGGAGAAGGAGGAACAGAAGCAGGGAGGGGAGGGAAGTCATTATCACCTGCCCCGTGGACCGCAACGGAGCACCCCGCTGGTCCAGTCAGACAGGCCACTCTGAGCTCTCTAACAGGGACAGAGGGCTGAGGAGAAAGAGTGCATGTTAGCAGTGACGTGAGGGAAAAATGTAGGTGTGTGGTGATACAATGGTGAGGAGCCTTTCACCCACTGTACCTGTACTGTATTGTAACAGCAGCACACATGCCTCATGCAACGGGATCGGTCAGATAAGGGTGCCCTCTCAAGACGACAACTTAGGTATCCGTCAGATAGATGATGGGCGGAAATGAACGATGTACGGACTGTGTTTGGTGATACTGTGAACTGGACTCTGATAGAAAACTGATATGGAGGTGGTGTGCAGGGCATAGTTGTAACACGTGTCTAGAACACTGGGAGGAAGGATAATGCTGTATCCTCAGGGGAAGGCCCTTGTTGGTTAGACTGGGGAAAATAAATGATGGTGTTAGCACCGCTAAGTTTGATATCATTGTAAATGTAATATTTTACTTATGTAATATATGTAATATATTACTTACTTTACTTATGGACTATTGGTTAGACAAAACAAGACATTTCAAGATATCACCTTGGGCTATGGGAAAGTGTGATGGACAATTGTCCTATTTTCTTTCTTTTCTGACATTATATAGCCTGAGCGACAAGCCGATTAATAATCAAAAGGAATGATCAATAGATTAATGTATTATGAAAATAACCATTAGTCGCAGGCCCACTTGACAGATTGGATTGCTAAATGGGTAAATGTATGGAGAAAAAAACATCCACAGGCTTTAAATAGATTATTACCTTAAGTCAAGTCACAAATTACGATCATGGTTTAGAGAAATTTAGGGTTTTGCTGAAATCTGTTATTTTAGTTGCTATGTAAATTTGATGACACTCAACCTGATATGAAGCCAGCTGAAGGGGTTAGGGCTTTCTCGTTGCACTGTGGTTGACATTATGATTCATGTCCCTTGAATAGAATGGACCCCCTGTAATTTATTTAACGGTCCAGATGACGATGATCTGTGAGAATGGATAACATTTAATCACTGACATCCCCTGGTAATACTAATTCTACCGAGATTCTACATTTTACAGTGGGCAGCAATGCTCTGGGTACCGACTGCCTCAAACTACTGTTAGGCTGCCACTGTTATCAAAGTGCATCAGTATATAGACAACAGAAAACACAGTATTAAATGAAATGTTATTTATTAAATGTTTTGCCATTTGCGCTTAAGAGCCGTAAACACAACATTGACATATCATATCAGTGTATACATTTGAAATGTGACACAAAGCCACGTTTGTATACATTTGGCGCATGTGTTTCTATCCACCGGATGAATTTAAGTCCAATAGTCACTCTCCTTTTAGCTCTGTTTCGGTCTCCACCAACTCCTGATAAAACTGTCAGGCTCTTTTTCCTCTAGGTAGATTGTCCACTCTTTTCAGTCTCAAGTCGCCAGCTTTGTCTTGTCTGCCATTTGGTGCTAGGCAGGTCGCGTACAGTGGGTTTATTGAAGCGTTTTTTGGCTGAAAACAGCTACCTGCTGCGAGTTGAAAGGAAGTTCATGAGAGCCGTGAGAGTGAAACAAAACATTAAAGTCGCAGGCCTTAAATCAAAAACAAGGAGCTCTATCGAGCTGAGGGGAACTCGTGCTAATTCTTTGTGGGTTTGTTTTTTGTCATTGTAAATGTAAAAATATTGATTTAAGCTTTAAGCTTTAAGTTTCAATATGCAGCCTGATCTGGTGATGTTTCTTAGTTGTTGCCTCATGTCTCACCCTTTCCTCTTTTATTGGCTCCTCGCCTATCACTTTACCATAAAAACAGTGTTCTTTGGCTTTGTCATTTGAGGTCAGTCAGTGAGACGTTTTCTGCCTCCACAGCAACTCTTCCTCATTCCTCCATATTTGTAGTGTTAAAAATTTAATTTGTTCACGTGGTGTCTTTTCTTACCAATGAAATATTGAAAAGCAATGAGACATGATTCGCATCTGCCGTGTCGCAGCTGTTTCTGAATATGTGATGGTGTGGTGACAGTAAAAGTATTGAATTAGATATTCTAGCAGCAGTAAAGCAAGGACAGATGCCCTGTTTTGAGGTCCTTTCTCTACTAGCTTTACCTACTTATAAATCCCCATTTGACTCCCAGTGAACTCACCCTCCCTTCAAATCATGGCACCTCTTGAAATCGCTCTGACAGAGCTGGAACCCTTTGAGAGCTTTTCGCCCACTGAGGGCTTTTGAAATCATACAGCAGGACAAAAATAGTGGTTTTCTGCGTTATTGGTGCCTTGATGCGACAGCTTTTACGCTGTTTGTTTCAATGTGATGTCTACTTGTTGCCACACAGGTTCTGCAGTAGAGTGCAGTTTTCAACATACAGTATCTGGATCAGATGGGATTTTTCTGCCCAGATACGGCCATGTGGCCAATCTGATTATCTAGTTAGTAAATTGGATTGAGAGTGACAAGCCGGAGGGTCTCATTACTGTACATAATCTAAATGCAGATATCCAGAATATAATTGCAGACTGCAGCCTCAAAATGAATTGAGATACAGTGTGTCTACACAGTAAATGTATCGGTTTAATTGAAGGGAGGTACATCCTTGCAGGGGGCTTTCATGGGTGGGCACTCCTTTTCACATGGTCATAGATATTGAGTATTATAGTATTGAGTATTCAGCCAAGGCCAAGCCGTTGTATAATCCCATTATAACACACACATATACGCCATACATATCACTTAACCAAGAAACAAAATGATACGTTATCCCGTTTCACCTGATATTTTCCCGACCGAGATCTCAGGTGGAGCAGCATCGATGGGGCTAGCGGAGGAAGCTGCAGTGGAGCCGGTGCTAGCGTTAGCCGGGCTAGCCTGCCGTGTAGCAGGGAGAGAAGAAACATCGTTAATCGCACTTGAAGAAGTTGCCTGATATTTGGAAAGCGATTGCATTTCTGAATTCAGAGGAGTAGATCCTGTAGTAAAGTCTGGTGCAGTCTGGTTTGAGCCTTAACCGAATACCCCCACTCAAAAGAATGGGGGGACTGGCGTTTTCGCCACAGTGCCTGATTTGGTCTGGGAGGTAGGCTAAGCCTGATGCCAGCCTGGCCAGGATTTTATTATATGTATTTGTAACTTGTAAATTTGTTTTACAGTATTCATTTTTTTCAAAGTATTTCTATGACGATGGCGCAAGGGAGGCATTCGGAATTTATGAAACGAATACTATTGAGCCTTATGAATTTATTTTTATTTTTCTGTGACACAAAAATATATAATCATATCTCTTATCAGAGGTAATTTGGGCCCTTAAGGAGAGATGACATGCTAGGTCCCCTGTCACTCACCCTTCCCATTTAGTGGTGTAGAGGGGCAGCTGTAGGGCCGATCGTCCCTCTGTATCGTCCAGTCAGTTGTATATGGGAGTTAGTTTTCTAATGAAGTTAAAATTATAAAATTGTGTCATTCTTGTTACTCTGTGTAATAATAACCATGCCATTTTTTGTGAGTGTAATATAATTGCAATGGTTTTTGATGAATATTCACCTTTTGAAAAACGTTGAAATACCTCGAAAAAATTCAGATAATCAGTCATGTGACCCATATCTATTTAGCACCCCTGTGAGTGCTCATGTAATTTTGCTGAGCGAACCTGAAGAAGCTATTGGCAGAACGCATTGTTCGCTCCTAAAGCCATTTCAGTGTGTGGTGGTTAATTTTGATCTTTGCATAATATTACTTGGCTCTTCAATTTTAGACCTGAAACCCTCCTTCAGACATGATATCAGTTTAATACACGTCAGAAGCCAAACAGTTCTTTTTCTGTGTTTTTCTTTTCTCCTTGCAATAATTTCACCCCCCACCCCCCCCTTTGCCTCAAGGCTCATTATAGCCTCTGGTGGTGTCTCCTTCCCTCCCCCTCCTCTGCTTCATCTCTCTTGCTTTCTCTTTGTTTCATTTGAACGCCTGTGGAGATGCCCACAGTCGCCATTCATATTTTCCATCACTTGGCTCTGATAGTGAAAACGAATGACACATGCTCTTTATGTTCCTTTTAAGAAATGTCTGTGCAAATCTGGGCACCCACAGTCCCTCGGGGGCAACATTTTGCTGCGATAGACTGTGTGGGTCTGCTGAGTGACACCACGGCCTCTGCCCCCCATACGCTTCCCCCGCGCTGACCTCCTCCTCTTCATAGCATCTGGTTTATACACACACCGTTTGTCATGGCCTGTGGCCTCCAGTGAGCCCCTGAGCGCCGTCCCAACCAGCAAGAGGAGCTGGCGCCAAATCCCTAGATGCAACCGACAAGCCAATAGATGGAAGGTGGCAGCCTGAAGCTCCCGGGCCCTCTCCTCTTTTTCACTGCCTGCTTTTCATTTTCTACCCCCTTCCTGGCCACACAAAGCTGGGCTTGACTGTACCGCCTAAACACACACAAAACGCTTTTCTCTCTCGCCATTCATTCACAAAATGGAACTTAATCACATGGTGTTAATTGGCTGTAATTAAGATGTCGTGTGGTTTTTTCAAACAGATGCAGTGACAATTTCTGTCAAGATGAATAAAGGCAACCTCTCACTCACTGGCACGGTTGTCAAATCTGAAGGCCTTAGGGTAGACATATTTTTAAGTTTTTTGTTCCTTTTGTGTTGATTGAATGCTCTCAAAGAATGTGCCTAGGAGAGAATAAACAATAGCCAAAAAAGTCAGAAGGCATGATATTTATTTTCCAGACACTCATACATGAGGCTTGCAGCAGCAAAGCCCATTAAAAGGTGGGACATGCTCGTTCATGTTTAATGAACTTAATCTGTGTGTATGATGTGTGACTGGAAATCGTCCTCCTATTGGGTATCATGATTTCTGACAGCCGTGTCCACCTGCTCCATCTCTAACCACAAGTGAGAGTCAGGAAGTTTGACAAGAGTACAGGCAGGGTCCTACGAGGCAAGGACATTATAACTGGGAGTGAACACTCGTGCGTGTGTGTGTGTGTGTGTGTGTGTGTGTTAAGGAGTGTGTCAGGCATACTGCTCAGAATGTCTTCCATTCAGCGTGTCAGCTGCAGTCTCAGTATGTGGCATAGCGCGTCAGCTGTAGGCCCGTGTGGATGACAGCTGTTTCCCTGCCCTGCTCAGGCTCTGTTAGGTTCGTTCACTCGGAGGCCTTCCCCTTTTAGATAATTAATCTACCACTCACTGTACACAGTAATTGCCATCCCATGTTGAAATTAGCCCAGGGACAGGGAACTGTGATGATCCTGGCAGCGCGGCCGCCCCTGTCATGCCCTGCCTTGTATTCTCAACAGATTCAGGCCTATTAATACTGAACTTCTGGGACGGAACAAAGCAGTGGGCTACATTTTAACAGCCTGCCTGTCTGTATTCTTATTAAACTTTCAATCCAGGCATCATATGTGAAACGAGGCCCTTTTATATTAGGAGAAAGGGCATGACATTGGCTATTATCTTAATAGGAAAACCCTCCAGACAGCATAATGTATCAAACAATTTCCAGCATTAAATGTATTTCCCCTTTTTGTCCCTGGGGGTTCTGAGATACTCGATTTCCCCATCTGCTGGCTTTAAAGGGGCATTGCAGAGCGAACAGTCAGCCTCTGCTGCACTCACACAACTATTGATTGTTCTCTGACTGAGGGGGAAAGTATAACAGCTTGAAAAGAATGAGCCTTTAAGTTTGCACAGTCTTGTGTGCAGCACATGACTTGTGTAGAGAAATGGAGTGACACTAGGGTGACATAAGAGAGAGTGACGGCCTGTGGTGTGAGGTCACGGTGTTCACAGCTTTGGTGCCAGGCTGGAGACACGGAGACAGCAGCCATGTATACTGAGTTACATAGGCAATGGACGCTGCCTGTGAAAAGATATTACTCGGAAGAGCACTTTACCCCCCAAATAGCTGACACATCTCAAACATATAGTCCAAAATGTTACAACGCAGCTTTTTTGGCTTTAGATTGGAGCATTTCAGTGTGAAATTGTGAAGTCATTCAGGAGACAAAGAACCTTACGTGATCACTTTGAGGTTATTATGTTGATTATATAATACACACAACCTAAAGCAAATTTGGCAAAGGAGAGTGAATCTTGGACTTACCTTTTTTAGCTGGCCAGAAACAAGACGCTGGATGTGTAAACTTTACTGTTATGGTTCACTGTCACCACCACTCTCATTAAGCCTGTTTATTCGACAGACAAAAGAAGACCTAATGACCCGGATATGTTCCTTTAGGAGTTGGTGATGCCCAATAGTGAATATTGGACTTACATTTGCCTGGTGGCCAGAAACACCACTCAGAGTGAATGTTGCTGAATGTGTAATTGGGCAACTGTTTGCTAGCATGTTCACCATATCCATATTAAGGTGACAATATGTCAGCTGTTGTGTTGTTCCACTGCTCCCAAGTGGCCAGAAAAAGAGTTGATGAGATTTTAATGAGAAAGCACTCGGAGAGTGCAAACCTCCGTCCAGGCCTGTAGTCCACTCTTCTATGATATGCATTTATTATATATTTCTGAATTGGAAATATTGCAAACCTAACATACATTTGTGAAAACCAGAAAACACTTTATTATCATGTACATATGTACACATATCAAATTCCTGGACTGAAATAACATCTTGAACATGGCAGCTTGTTATCACAAACAGCTGTAATGAAAAGCTGTATGCTCACAAGGAAGACCATTTACTTCAGTCAGGACGGGTTCGTGCACGCGTGACAAATTCTGTTCGTTGTGCCATAAACGCCGGCGTTACAATTGACCTCGCGTTGAAAAATAATGAATGTATCTTCCCCGTGATTCGGAACCACTCCAACATTTAATAGCTTCTTCCTTGGCCCACGCTACACCCATCCAAGTTTCATGGAGATCGGGCCAGCAGGTTTTCTGTAATCCTGCTGACGGACAAGCAAACGGCCCCCGAAAACAGAACCTCCTCGGCGGAGGTAATTATTCAAGATAATGATTCATAGATATATTATTAGGCAAAGATGCTAGAGAGAGAGAGTACTGAGACATGGGTACTTGTAGAGAGACGACTTGAGGATCAGATAGACTGCTAATTGTAGTTAGCACAGACAGTTCATTCCCACTTTCCCCTGGGATGCCCTCTCTGAGCGCATACTCCCACAGATTGATTCTAGCTGAGGTTGTTGCCTCTTCCTACAGCTTCACCCCACCGAAACCCCAGTATAGAGCATGGAAATCAACTGGGATTATCTGCTGCCTGCAGGCGTTTGGCATGTGTGTGCGTGTGTGTGTGTGTGTGTGTGTGCGTGTGTGTGTGTGTGTGTGTTCACAAGAAGTGCAAACGGCTCTGGAGACAATGCCTGCGTTCCCTTGTATTGAAATATAACCACTCTTTGTGTTGTAGACTCACCTCAGACATACTGTGCTGCGAGATGCATCAAAACCCTGTATTTATTACCATTATGTTGACCAGAACACGCTGCTCTCCTTTACACACGTGGCAATCATGTGTGCGTGATCAACAGCGACTTGTGTCCACCATATGTTTGGCTGCCTCGTCCGCAGGCACTCCAGGCAACTGTGGCCTCGCACATCTGTTCGTGTTTATCATGGTTAGCTGGTTACCACGCATCTATACCTGGTCTCTGGTGATGAATCCTGCCCTCCAGAAATAGATCCATCCAGTTCTTGCAGTGGTGGATTACAGCATGAATAGTATTTAATCATGTTAGGGCATTTTTTACACTCCCGGAAGGCTTTAAATGACATTAGAGGAATGAAAGTGTTTCCATAGGATGGCATAGTAACAGTTTACTTGCTGTGTGAGTATTATTTCTGCTTAAACTCTGTACATTACTATTCTTATGTTTATTTGAATTTCTTCCAAACAGCCAATGTTAAGAAGCTTAGGATATCTATTGCATTTGAAATAAAGAGGAGATTCACTGCCAACCATGCACAGCTTGGGATTTATTTTCCATATATTTAAAGAAATCGTTTGAAAATGTGGAAAATGTACTTATTTGCTGTCTTTCCAAGAGTTAGATGAGACGATTGAGACCACTCTCTTGTGCAGTAAGAAAGAAGCTACAGCCAGCAGTGCCTTAGATTATTTTAGAACAATGGCTGGGAACAGGGTGAAACAACTAACCTGGTTCTTACCTCTAAAGTCAGGTAGACACTGTACGGATTAAGCCCGATTTTAGCCCCAAATTGGTTGCGATTTTAGAATCGGGACGAATTTCTACCAGATTTGTTGTCGTTTGATGTGCAGTTTGAGGGGATCGGGACACCTGAAAGCTCAACGATGGCTATGGGGGGTCGGATGGATTTCTGGCATGTCAGAAAGTTTTATCAGCTTTCTTGCAGTTTCAGCAGTTCCACGATCCGAATTCCCACATGCCTGCAGTCAAAACATCCATTATAAACTATAGTGTGCTCGTTTTGATATTACCGTAGTAGTATTTTACATGTTGTGGCTAAAATTGCAGTCTTGAGACTGCTGTGATATGTACGGAGCCCCCTAAAGGACACAGCGAGAATTTTTTTGAGAACTGCTACGTTTTATGTTCTCTCGCGATACTTTTGTTCTTCCATGCCTTCAGAGCCATATGTCTATTTCCTCTAAGCTGCTCCCAGCGCAACACCCCAGTATATCAGCTCTGTGAATTTTACTATAAACTGGGCATTAAGTATGCGGATACTGCTGAATAGGCGTGCATAGTTATGTAATTAGTGTAAGTAAGCATAAAGGAATTCTTAGATCAAGACGTCTCTCCAGAAGGAAGCAGCACAGTAATTTGACTCTACTTCATACATTTTATGTGCGCTGTATTTATGTGTAAAATAAAGCAACAAACAAAAAGGTGAGTGAAATGCTGCAAGCAGAGTCTGTTGTTCTGTCGCAGAAAGAGCAGACAGCATTGAGCCACTTGCAGAGATACATCAGCAATGCAGACCAACGCAAGCTGGAAAGCTTTTAACATTTTTGCAAAGGGTCCTCTGTTCTTTGCACAAAACAAATTAAAGTAACCTTCAATGCAGGAACAGGTTTTGGTAGAAGTTCTGTTGCTATAAGTGTGGAGCCATAATTTATGTTCCTTATACATACAGCTCTGTACATAAGTTCTATCTGATAATGTTTTTGCAATGGACATCATATAAGGTGAGGTGTCCATAAACAATGGTAAATGCATTAACCTGAGAATCTCGACACTACCTTCCATTCCAAATAGACATACGGCTCAGAAGGAAGGGAAGAAGAAAAGGATTGCAAGAGAATGCTCAAGTATTTTGAGAGAAAGCAAAAATTATAGCAAGGGAATGCAAAACATATTGCGAGGGAATGCAAGAGCAGGCCTCAAAAACATTCTGGCCTTGCCTTTAGGGTGCTCCGTACAGATGAAATTACACTTCACTGCAAAACAGACAGAACAATGTCTGCATCTTCCAACATCCATATTTTTCTTGTTTTCTTCTTACTTTCCCTTCATAGTAGAACTGCAACAAGTAATGCTGCCCTCCTCTCTTTTTGTGGACATTGTTGAGGACGCGGCTGTCTTGTTTGAGTACATTTTATTAGAATTTTCAACAAAACCGACAGGTTTGTGCATGAGCACCCATTTCGTGGCCCACCGATTGATCCGGACAGTGCAAAAGGTGTCGTTTCTGGCCGTGCCCAGGAAGGCCAGTTAAAATGTGTCGTGTGAGTTAACGCTGGTTTTACGAGGGATTATGTGCAGGACTATTTCTTAGTCCCGCACGAGAGTGAGAGTGGTATCAATCTTCTAATCTAACTATTTCTTGGCTGACAGCAGTCAATTCCTGGAAGCTCTGCTATGCTTTGTAACCTCACTGTGATGACAAAGCTCCAAGAAGTTGCTGCACAAGGTACTATGGTACCTAGTCAGCTTTAGAGGTGCTGGTAGGTGGAATTTTTACCTTTGGACAGAGCCAGGCTGTTTCCCCCTGTTTCCAGTTTTGCTAAGCTAAGCTAACTGTCCAAAAAGCGTGTTGCTTAAAGTTTTGAACTATTTCTTTGAGATTACAGCACAATACGTAGATCTGTTTGTGACTGGATGAAGAGGTACATTCATATTCGTCTTGAGAGAATTGTTCATAATCCCATTTTTTATAAAAGCCCAGTGTCACAGCTGCCTGCCACTGCTCAGTATAGCCAGTTCACTGCCTGCAGGGGCAATGGACATTTCCAACATGTATGCTTCAGAGCGGATTTACACTTACACGTATTACTGCATGCACTGAAGCAATTAGATGCGTGACTGGTCATGATGGGCGCTAAGATTTTGTTTATTATTTGTTTGTGTAATGTACGGAGAATGAGCATATATGGAAACTGGGAACTGACCGTAACTGTTTGCCACTGTCTGAGCAGCTCCACTGCCACCCTAATAGTAGCTGATGAGGCAGAAAAGATCAGTCGTTTGCTTTCCTTGCCATGTTTTTGGGAATTATTAATAAAGCAATTTCAGTAACAGGTCTGCTTCTGCAACCTTAAGTCTAAACCGATCGTCTGTGTTATTACTGCAGATGTAGGGGCCACAGTTTGCCTGCTCTAAGACAATTACGCTGATCACGTCCAATGAAACAGCACCATGTTGACTGTGGGCACTTGAGCATTCTTGGAAACTGGGGTCACATAAACAAGCAGCAGGATATTGTTTCCACATGAACTACAACACGTGCGACTGAGAGCTGTTCCATCTTCTCTTTTTCTCCTGTGTTGCTTTTCTCAGTATTCTCTGACTTATTTATCTGAGTCAGGTGGAACGCCTTGTGTGCAACATTTGCTTATTAATTGCAGCTGTACAAAGGAAGATGTCTGGTTGTGAGTCACAAGCGTGTTTCCTCTACATTTTTACATCACAGACTTTCTAAATGTTTTTCCCTGCAGTTTCACTTTTAGTTTTGCCCTGTCCATAGGTGTCATTTACACTGGGGGACATGTCCCCACCACTTTTTGAAATGGCTGATTTTGTCCCCATCACTTTTTAAAAGCATAATTTGTTAAAAGAATCCACAAAAAATGCAATGAATGATTTGAGTTTGTTTTTAAATTAATATGGATAAATAAATAAAAATAAATAGTGCTTTCTACAGTCGATGTGATTTTGGCATTATGCGATTGACATGGTGCAACTGTGGATGTGATGGATGACTGTTGATCATTTAAAAACCTTTTTTTTTCCTTATGTCCCCACCACTTTTTAACACAAAGTTCAGTTCTACCGTCCCTTCTGATCCAAACCGGACCACTTATTTTTAGCGTTCCTGCGGAATATAATGGGTGGAGATGCCTGGTCTCCTCAGGAAATTGCTCCCACATCCCAGACAAAGTGACAGACCATTCCCACACCCATTTACAGACAATGAAATTGAAATAAATGCTGAAATTAAACAACAACCAAAAGAAAAAAAAAGATGACGTCATTTGCCTTAGCTTAGCGAAATTGAAAAGAAGCATGTTTTGGTGCGACTTCTTTTTGTGATCTTTCTTTTACAGACGAGAAAAAAACACAGATTAGACCAGCAAAACCAAACATTTTCACCATCATGTTACTGTGAGTCACTGAGGAAAGTATTTAATGACTTTAGAGGTTGAGTGGCCAGATCGACCTCGGAGTTTGTTTCCGTGTACGTTGTGTTTGTATACAAGTGTGCTTATGTGGAGGGGAGACAGAGCTTCTGCAGCAGGGGCCTCGTGGTTCTGTGCTGCCCTCCCCTGCACTCTATGAGGCAGTGTTTTGGACCGGGGCCCAGGACCAAGCCTGAGGCACGCTGCTCCGCTCCAGCCTCTCCAGAGCGCCGACTCTCACTGACATTACATCAGCTGGGGAGACATAGTAAACTATGTGTGTGTGTGAGTGTGTGAGTGTGTGTGCTGGAGTGTAGATGCTCTATTCAGCTTGTTGCTCTGAAGCAAAACAAAGAGGTCTGCAGATCATCTTTTCTCCTGGTCCTGAAACTGTGAGGTGTCATCAGTAGAGGCAGAAACTGCCTGTCGGGGAGAAAAGGCAGCTAACCATGGCTGTTCGCATCATGCGTGGAATGGAAGACCTGGTGGCATCGGGCAGCCAGCTCGCCTGGAGCCTGGCACATCAGACCCTGAGGAGGTGGTACAATCGTGGGCTTATGCCATGCAGACGCTTCCTAGAAGCCTGGTTCAGGATTGGAAAATGCTACCAGGTTTGACAGCTCCTCGAGCAATGGCAGCATAAATAATTTCTGTAAAAAGAGTTGAAATATAGTGGGTTTTATTGATTGCTTTTTTGACAGCGTATGTGATTAACTACTAAGTGCCAGATGGATTTCCTTGATCATTTGTTTGGCTTTGATTACATTCAACTTTCCTCCAAGTGAAGTGAGTCGGTACCTTCTCTCGTTCGGCTCATTAGTGTATGCATGTGTTTATTTGCGTGAATGTGAGGAGGCACAGGCTGCCCCTTGGTGAGTCACAAAGCCTGTCTTTTCACAAGGGTCTCTGTCTCCCCGCACACATGGCAGTCATTAGAAAGCAGCATGGCTAGCCGTTTGATCTCGCTGTCTGGCTGCAGAGGAGAACTTTCAAAGTTGTCTTTGAAATGCATTGTTGCTGGAACACCTGAACTGTCTGTGTGATTAACACATCCTACTTGCATGCGCTATGTGTAAACTTGAAAGCGTTCAGAGTTCCCCTTTTTTGCTTTTCCCCTGAACGCGGCCATGTGGAAATATCTTTTGTATTAGATGGCACTTGGGACTTAAGTTTAAAACAGTTTTTCCATTACAGTTACTAGTTGCATCATCAATTCTGCAATCAGTTGCATAATATATTCTGTTACATGCAGATTACAAAGCTTTTGTGCAGGTACAAAAAGCTAGAAAAATTGACATGGTGACACAAGAAAAATTACAATGTACATATGATTTCTCTCGTGTATGCTATAGCTTTTAAAAGCACATAGAACACCGGACAGCGCTCTGAGTTTCTTGCTGTCTCTTTAAAAGAGTAGTACTCACAACCGTTTCTTAAATGAAAGTAGCAATACCACTCCATAAAATGACTCTATTGCAATGAAAAGTCTTGCATTTCTAATTTCACTCAAGTTAAAGTACAGAGGTGTTGGCAACAAAATGTTTTTTAAGTATCAAAAAGTAAAAGTACTATGTATTATGCAGATTGCCCCCGGTCTGTGTTATATTATTATATTACTGGATCATAGTTATAGATACATTAACATGTAAGTGCCACATTTATGTTGTAGTTGGTCAAGGTGGAGCTAATTGTAACTGCTTTATATTCTTTTAATCGATAACAATGCATTATGTTTCATAAACCCATCATGTGTTTTGTTTGTAAAATCTTAATCTAAAAAGTAACTCATAATTTAAGTTGTTACATAAACGTAGTGGAATAAAAAGTACAGAAATATCCGTCCGAAATGTAGCAGACTAGTAGTACAATGTAGCATAAAATGGAAACACTCAAGTAAAGTACAAGTACTTCAGTACAGAAAATGAGTGAGTGTTACTTTCCACCACTGTGGATACAAGTATTCTATTTCCAGTGCACTCAGCCTGTGGTTACAGCCACGGTTAACGGGTGAAGTGGTGGGTTGGAGACGTGGTTAGAGCTGCAGGGTGGGCCCAGTTCAGCCTGCTCAGGTCAGTGTGGCTGGGGGTCATGAGACGAGAGTACCATCTGGGTTTTAGGGGGATGACCTCCCGCTCACAGTCGTGACCTTTCTTTTTGTCATCGAGGACCTTGCTCTGAAGCTCAGGCCCTCTCCTCTGCGGACTGAGGGCAGTGATCTCTGTCAGCATTTGAAAAAAGAAAACGATAAAGTTGTCGGGCAACTTTGCCAGTATTATTGTCAGTCAGTCAGTCACTTTCTACCGCTTGTTCCCGTTAGGGGCCGCGGGTCACTGGAGCCTATCCCAGTGACTTTGGGCCTTAGGCGGGGTACACCCTGGACAGTGCAGTATTATTGTGTTAATGTTAATGTTAATGTGTTAATGTGAGATACTGAACCACAAAAGGCTCCCGAAGCTGCGCCTTCGGTTTGTGAATGTTCTCATATGTAAGTCGCTTTGGATAAAAGCGCCTGCTAAATGACTAAATGTAAATGTAAATGCAAATGTTAATGCAATTGTGAATATTGTACAGTAGATCCATATCAATGTATATACTGCATCTTAATAGGGATCATTTTAAGAATTGATTTAATGTTTTATGAATTCCTTAAAATAGTGGTTGAACACTAAGATATGGAGAAAAGACTTTGTCTTGGACATGCACAGAATTTGAAGGTGAATATAAGATTCAATTGTTGGCTGTGAGCTTAAAATCAGGCCATTGTCCATTCCTCCATGTTTTTATGTCATTGCCCTGCAACAATGCAGCATTGATAGATGGGCTCTTGAAAGGATTGTGCCCTGGACAGCCACAACAATTCACGGAAGGGTTACTATAGTGATTAATCCCAGATTAAACTATGAAACGCGTGTAATTAACAGCCACAATTATTTTCCCGATCAAGACAAATTAAATAAAAATGTGATTTTCATTGAGGTTAGCTTCAGTAGTTCTTTACTTTTCCTGTTTTTATCAATGACAAAGATTCTTGCCTCTTCTGGACCACTGAGATGTGGAGCTTGAAACTGTTCTTCCTGTGCAGCTCACATCGGTAGAAGGAATGGTTACGGTGTTGACATCTGAAGTTAGCACAACAGCAAGTTCACGTGACAGCAAATGAAACCCTTTGTTGAGAAGTACAGCTTAACCCAACCAAAACCGTAAATCTCTCTGAGGTTTAGGGCGTTGAAAAACAACAGAGTGGAAAAGCAGCTTGTACAATATAAAAGTGAAATGACAGCTCTGTTGTGGTGCAGAGAACAATATGTCCTGGTAGACTGAAGTTTAACACCAGGCCAGAAGGCGGTCTTCCCGCCCTGCGGCAACGCTGGACATCAACATGAGCCTCACTTTCCACCACAGAGGCCAAGCAGTTGGATGCCACATGTTTTTCACTGAAGTCACCGAAATAAAAGGCGTCTTGGGCACATTCCTGGGCAGCAAACAGCATCCAGTCAACAGGAACACACAGTGTTGGCTCTGAGGTTCTGCCCAGTGTCACTGAGATCAAACAGTAGTAAAATACTGGTGGTGCTGGTCAAGTGAAAAGAATATAGAAGGTTCACAGAATGGTGGAATAGGACAGCATATTTTCTCTAGCATGAGCAAGATCCTTTTTCTGACTCTGGACTAATCTACTAATTTCCCAACCACTAAAAAAGCAAAACTCCAAAACGCTGATCATATGTTATTTGTATTGTATTTATGTATGTATTTAGAATTTGCACAAAGGAATTAAAAAATATTTTTAAGTATATGTAGTAGAATATGAGCCTGGCAGGAGCTTAACACACTGAAATATGACTCGACTAATGTTTGTCACCGTACAATATTTCTACCTCGTCCTGCATTGAAAGGCGGTTCCGCTGACTGCAACGCAGTGAATCTTAAAACCAGTCATCGTGAACGATACAGTGGGAATTCAATTAAACTATGCACCGGGACGTCATTGTCTTTTGGTTTTGTTTCTTAACCGCAGAGGAAAATGTGGCATGTTGACATTTCAGGGCTTTTCATTAGACCGGGGTTGTTGCAGAGGAAGGATATGTGGGGGAAACAGACAATAGCATGTGTGGAGCCTTGAAGGCAAAAGGAACTCAAGAGTCTTTTGTTTGTGATTCACGGTGCACTTATGATGAGCTCATTTATGGCTGAAATATCGCTGCAGAACTTTTTTCTTTGTTGTTTCTTTTTTTGCTTTTCTTTTTTTATACTTTAAACAAATAAGGATGATGATCTTGCAGTGACTTTTAAGCTTTGGAGCGCTGGGCCCATATGGACAGCGGCCCGGTGGCTCCTCTTACCTATTCATTTAGCACAAACAAGACAAACGTGACAACGAGGTGAGTCACTGTTCAACTTGAGAAAGAGAAGCAGCCATTTTGTCCCTGGGCTTAAACAGTGGAAGCACAGCGTTGAGTTGTGAGGCACAGGTGGAGGTGGAGGCGGCGCCTTTGCAGTGACAGCGTTGTCTTGCCGGAGTTGTCATGTTTCACGTTATCTGTCTCCCTCCAGATGACCGAGGGCCGTCTGTGCCAGGTTCACCTCCTTGATGGCAGGAAGCTGGAGCTGCTGGTTCAGGTAGTGGACTCTTTCTGCCTTCTGCACCAATTTTTCTGCACACCTTCACATAAAGCACTCTTATTTCCCATGGCTCCTATTTTGCTTTTTTCTTTTCTTCTGTCATTTTTATTGTGTTTGACAGTTTCTAGCATGTGACTTTTGAGTCAGCATACAAATGATCTAAACTGAACTCCTGCGTTTAAATCTACACTTTCCAGCCCAAGCTGTTGTCCCGTGAGCTGTTGGATTTGGTGGCCTCACATTTTAACCTGAAGGAGAAAGAATACTTTGGCTTGTGCTTCATAGCTGACACGTAAGTACATTTCCTGATATAATAGATATTTTAAAGTGCAATGTGTGTCTTACTTTAGAACATTTTGTTTTAATTAAAGGGATCGGTTGCTTTAGAGCCAACCCTTGTTTACAGAAGCCTTAAGAGAGGGAATAAAATAAAGAATAGAGAAAAAGTATGATAGCAGTATTCCAACAAATGATTTATTCTTTTATCCCTGCTCAGTGGCCAGAATAACTGGCTCCAGCTGGATCGTAAAGTCCTTGATCATGACTTCTCCAAGACTTCGGGGCCTCTAGAACTCAAGTTCCTTGTGAGGTGAGTGCTCTCGCTGCAAAAGCCTGCCAAATGTGGATTACTGTTGTGCCTTATCAGAAACATTAGCCTATACTCAGAGTTGAAAATGTCAATGTTTTACAAGTTAGACTGAGTTGTAATGAATAATTGAGGCCTATCTTCAAGCAAGTTGGTGTACTGAGAGCTCCATGGCGTCCAAGACTTTTCCTGACCAGCAGGTGGCAGTGATGGAACACAGTTTAAGTCATCTACTTCAAGTGAACCTTGCTGACCCAAAAAAACTCTACACAGGTTTTATATTGAGAAGATCACCTTCTTGAAAGAGAACCCCACAGTGGAGCTGTTCTTCCTGAACGCTAAATCTTTAGTGTTTAATGTAAGTGTTTTTAAGCATTCACTTTCTAAAAACGTGTCTCATATGTTTTTGTATCTCTTTTAGTTTCAAATCATTGCACACAATAGTTGATTGCCTTATGAGAAGGTGCCTCGATGATCCTTATGTTGCACATAATATTCTTGCTCTTCTTATATGTCTATATAAGGCCAACACAAGGCTTGCTACAGCAACATTTTAAATGTCCATTGTTTTAGCAAATAGCATAAGAATATTTCCTAAAACCTACAGTTTCATATATTTTGTTTGACTTCATATAGCCGTCTGTAATCCCTCTGCACCCAGAACATTGACAGTTTTGAAAGTCTTCAAGATCGCACACGGTTAGGCTACATGTTATTGAGATCTCAAGCTGTTATTCAAAATGCTGCCTTCAAGTGCTGTTGGAAATATTTACACTTTAGGCAACGTTAATGACTCACTGTCATGTAATTTGTCATATATGTTTTTGTTTAATGCAATTGTTTGTGTGTGGCTTTTACAGTCATAATGGCGTTAAAAAGTTTAGCTAAGTTCAATCACTACATGAGAGTTGTAGAAGGACCAGTTATTCCAAGTGTTTCTTGTGAACAGGATTACAGGATATGATAACATAGGTCAAACTGAAATTGTGCTATTCGTGTACGTCTATTGACATATTATTACATCTCGATGATCAGAAATTACTTATTACTATCAGGTGTGGGTAAAGTTTGGTGAAAAATAAAAAATACACGGACAAGCGTAAAGCAGGTAGGATGTGGGAGTTTTCGAACCGTACGAGGAGCACGTGAATGCGGCATGTGATCAAACGTTGCAGTGCAGTTTTTTTCGCGGGGAGAGCAGACTGGTCACCATGGGAGACGGAGACTGTTGAACCTGCTTTCGGACCATACCACTTTACTGAGGGGTGCTGTAGCTTCAGGCAGGACCTTCAATTAGGCTTTTTTCTGCACCAGTGCGTGTGTCTCGTCGCCTTTACAAAATGTCACGATAACTCAGGTGCCGAAAAACAGTATTAAATACACTTC
Source organism: Coreoperca whiteheadi (assembly GCA_011952105.1). Taxonomy (NCBI): domain Eukaryota; kingdom Metazoa; phylum Chordata; class Actinopteri; order Centrarchiformes; family Sinipercidae; genus Coreoperca; species Coreoperca whiteheadi. Next base: position 7,062,737 of record CM022473.1, on the reverse strand, counting down.
TTCTCGGACAGTTTCAAACACCGTATTCTCTGGGCGGCAGTGGTTCAGTCGGTAACGGTGGGACCGAGGTACGGGACGGGAAGGGAAGATTTTCTCTGAAGCCAAGTGTGTCGCGCAGGCTGCACTTTGCGTGTGTGTTTTTTTTAAACCCCTCTTTAATTTTACCCTTTTTTTCCCGTCTTTTTTTTTAAAATTTATTTTACAACAGGAGACCATCGAAGTGGAAAGTGAAAATGTTTTCAAATTAGCCGCATTCGCACTGCAGGTAAGAAACGGTTTGTCGCATGCTTTCTAGACTGAAATGTTATCACTCTCCCCAATGTGAATGAAAACGGTCGGGGGTCACGCAACATTTGAAAACAGTTGTCTCTCGAGGATGCTTTGGTCCGAGCTAATGTTAAAGAAACTGACCCTTTTATATTAGTACTACCTGCTACATTAAGCTTGTGCTTCGAGGCAGTGTGTATCTTGAGTTGCTGGAGCAAGTAAAATGTGTTCAAATTGATGTTTAGCGTTAATCGCGTAGCGTTACCTTTGTGCAGATTAACGTTACGCAGGTGAGTGCTGCATTTTTCTGGTCATGCTTTTACTAACTACATTGTTTTCCCTTTTTAAGGAGGCCAAAGGAGATTACATCAGGTAAGAAGTTATCAAAATCAAACGCCAAAAGCCCTTAACGAGATAAATGTTAATGTGCCATTTAAAACATGTCTTGGGTGAGCAATACAGTATCAACTAACGTTAGCTGGGGAGAAAAAGTAGTGTCGTTAAATAGTTCATTTAGGCATAAAAAGTTTTTAACTTTGACTGAAGTTACATGATGAATTGGTATACACAGACGTGCAAAACCCTTTCATGAACCAGTGTCTGGAGTTGAATCCAAACTCCGCACAGTTCATTAAGTGTTTGCTTCTGTGCTTTGACAAGGAAGCAGGGTTCGGCTTGTCAAGTTGTTTGGTCAGTGCTAAGTGCATAGATGATGGCTGTGTGGAGCCAGTTAATGTTCAACTTAACTTGCACAGATTTTATTTTATGCTGGACTTCCCTCAGTTAATAATTCCCTTGACTTGGTTCTTGTGACATTGAACTGAACCCCTGCTGGCTTGCTGCCTTCCACATGGTCCAACCGTTGCCTTTTATAATCTGAACACTTTTGGGTTTTTTTTTGTCATCATGTTTACAACGTCAACAAAACTTTACAAAGGCAGTTCTTTTCGGACATGTTGTGTTTGCGTCACCCCCTGATATATGTCACATATCCTGACAAACGCGGCCTATGTGACGCTTACATGTACAATAACGTGGACAGTGTGTACACAATTTGGTCGATGAAGCTGGTGGGAGACTTTGTACAAACCCCCAAATAATCTGTACACTAGTGGAGATAATGTTTTCATAGTGGGCCTTTCTCTCAGAGGTCTGACCTGCTGATTAAGGTATGGTGTATTTCTGACAGCCATCGCAGCGAAGGGCATTGGCTGCGATTAGTACACACTGCCCTGTCCGAGGGATTGACTGAGCAGGTTGAAGCGGCACAACCTGCGTGTTGTCCTGGTGCTTTGCCTCTAAAGGCCTCTCCGTCCATTATGTGACCACAAAGATTTGTGCTCTGTAAGGAATTGTGCGTGTGGGGTTTGAATGGCGATACATGCAATGCTGAAAATGCAGTTTGACCCCTTGTCAAACCGCTGCCTTTGTTCTCTTTGCAAAAAAGAAAAAACAAACAAACAAAGTACTTGGCTGCATCTGCTTGTGCTCATTAACTGCACCCATTATTTACAGGCACGATTGACCTGATAAATGTTAATTATTATTCGTTGCAGCTTTAGTGCTGATTTATGCCTCAGTGTTTTGATTTAAAACTACTTTACCCTGAAGTGAAGTGTGCAGTCTGAACTCTCTGCTCATGTGGGGGTGGGGGTGGGCTGTACTTTGTCCTGACCTTGAAAGCACAAGAAAAGACAACCTGCCAGCAGATCTGGTCTGGTGCAGTCTGCGAGGATGGGACTGTGTCCGACTCGAACGGTCTTTTTCTTTATTTGCACAAACACTACTTTCCCCCTGCCCATTCTAATTATGGTTTATAGATATTAAGTTGTAAGAGACTTAGAACTTTTGTTTTGTGTCATTTGACAACAACTATGGGAATATAATCTGTTTCCTTCTTTGGAGAAATGTGTAGAAAACCTCAAAATGTAGTTGTCTTCCTCAGACTTCTCTTACTGGAACATAGCACCGGCCCCTATACCGAACACTGTTATTGTATTGTTGCCTTCCCTGCTGTCCTGTGGCAGTATTTCTCATTCCTGTCTGCATTGTCCTTTTATTTCTACGTCTTTGAGAGAACAGGCCCGGTAAATCCCCTCATAAAGCATTTAATATAAACGTGTCTCCTCCACACTGTATCAGCAAAGGGCCCTGGAGCAGTGAGATTAGCTGTGGAGGAGTTAGGGAGACCTCCTCCTACAGCCAGCTGCCTTAAGAGGGATGAGCCAGACCCACTGTCCAATGGTAGACAAGTAGGCGTCAAGAGGACTCATGCCATGTTATTGTGGTGGTGTGGGCCAACCCCCTGCTGTGCATTGAATTCATTTGCACCATCAGGTTTCATATTTCAATTGTACTGTATCAAAATCCCCATTGCTATGTCAGTGTTGCATTGCATCTTGTTCTTACCGTACTGAGGTCTTATCCATAGCTGAATGCCACAAGTTAAAACTCTCTGGGCGTTGATGAAAGGGACTGTGGACAATGTAGGAAATCCGTGACTTGATTGGCGTCTTTAATTATGCCTAACAGAGTAACCGAGCTGGGATTTTTTTGTTTTGTGTAGGCCTAATTGTAATGAACTTCAAAAGTGTGCCACAGACATTGTTTATGCCACTATACATATTAACTGCTAGTAATTTTAAATCAGCTTTGATTGACACAATGCCAGTTGTGTTCTATTTTTATCTACAGGAACCAATATTACACCCATACAGTTTTAGTCCTCCGTTCTATTTGCAGGTGTAGCCTGTAGTTAGTGGTTCATTCACAGCAACAGGCTCTCTCATTGTGCTCCCTCCACAGTCACCACGTCTCAGCCCTGTGGAATAGCTGACACATGAGTATTATCTCTCCCACACTGGGAAGGCTGCACTGGGCTGGGCTGTACAGGGTGTAGGAATTGCCCCCACGCTGCAGGCTGCGGGGAGATAACCGACGTAGTAATGAATTCCAGATTGCTGACAGGGCAGTGCGGCTGCAGAGTAGATCACCCCGACAACGCCGGGCCCCAGCTCCCTATAAAATGTATGCCATCAAACATGCAGCGAAGTGCCGTGGCAGCAAAACCCAGTCAACCTAGGAGAGGTAGCTACAGGGAAGAGTGATTCAAGTGCCTCTGCCTTTGCAGCGGCTCACCTTTGTTTTTTGTTTAGTAAGCTGGTTCACATAACTGGTTCATTATGGTTCTGTCCTACCATGTCAGCGGCTGTTAAATTCCATTATTCTTAAAAGCAAAAGACTTAGGCTTAAGATCAAAGGGCCATTAGCCTGAAATCATTCAATACTTATTTTGTTATGTTAAGGTTATTGCTATAGCTGGTACAATACTTGAGGCTGTTCTAATAGTTTATATTAAGTATGATCTGGCTTACACATTTGAGTTTTTCTCAGATGCCACTGACTGTTTTGTAACAGCGCTGGGGCTCGTACAATACTTTTCAACACAAGGAGAGGCTGCCAAGTGTTTGTGAATGGCTTTTGTTCGGGTCTCCAGTGGACTGGCTCGCCGAGCCAGAGCCCTTTTTGTCCAGCAGAAACTGTAGACCGAGTATTCGCTCCTACATAATGTTGGATTGGCTCATAGTTCGCTATCATGGATCTTGGCAGTGACAAACACCACAGTTTGTCTGTACAGATAACACGGTCCGTTTCTGTGTTTACAACAACTCTTGAAGTGTCTGCTTAACATTTTTAGCAGAGTTTGAGTTTGTCAGTGAGACCAACTGTACCTGCTGCAACTGTCATGGTGTGATCACTGGTTAATCTGTTAAGGTGAATCAATATAAAGTAGTTTACCTACCATACATATAATAATTGTGGAGTGCATTTCAGTTGAGAAACTGCATGAAGTGGCTTTTATGTTTTTGGAAAGATTTCTCACCAAGCCCCATAAAAGGCTCCCTATGAAGGCCCTGCATGTGCTTTTAGACTTATGTCTTTCCAGACTTTTAAATTAAGTCTGGCAAGACATGAGTGAAGCTCAAGTTTAGTCTTGGCAAGGAGTACTACTCTTTATACTGTAGATAAGAAAGATGAAAACAATATCCTGACACCGCACCTTTTCTAAAGGTTTGCAAACATGAATTATTGCTGTCATGCCTTAAGATAGAAATTCAAACCACACTGTGAAAGCACAAACGTGGAGAAATGTTCTCTACGCTTTTTTATTTTTTTAAACTTTGACTTGAGAATCTTGTGTAAACCTCTACCTTTACATTCTTTACGGTCCACATGCTGGTCTGGAGCACTCACTTAAAGTCATAACCGGATACTATAGATGTCTAAATGTAGAGATTCTCATGTATTGGGGAGTTACTTGGACAATGAGAATATGTCTCTCATCAATCAACAGCTGGTGCTTTGTTTCTCTCCCAGCTCTAAAGCATAGATGAGTAAATAGAAAGGACTCTTGTCATTGGGAATGAATAAGTGTGTGTTTCTTAAAGTTTGTTTATGATTTATTGTTTTCAGTGCTGAGACTGCCAGCTCAGACCTGAAGCAGCTCCCAGTCCTGCCCACCAGAGTATTAAGGGAGCACCCATCTCTCAATTACTGGTAAGTTATCTGAGCTGTTGAGGTTTCTGAAAACCTCAACAGCTCAGGGGGGTTTCTGTTTGGGGAGCACATACAGCCCTATAGATATTCTTATGGTTCAACTGATACCACAGCCCTTCCTTTATAATATACACCTTTTAATTCAGCTGTCAAAATGCCTCGGTGGTTAGGAACACCTGACTATACAAAGCAGTCATTTCCCCAGAAGGGCAGTTTTGAGTGGTAAGGGGCCTAAAGACCTGCCTGCTACTTGGCAGATGGTTTTGCCTCTGATGGGGTGACTAATTAATGCCTGGGTTGTGTTAATTTTGTTTGCCCATTAGCCCTGAGAGAGCACAGGGAGGTGCTGACGGCCACTGGCTGTCTAAAGATTTGCTGTCAGTCTCTTTAGTCCACACTGCTGTTTATGCTCCTCTGCTTGCCCCTCCTCTTCTGGCTAAATGGTCATCTGGGGCTCCTGTGGCCTCTGAAGCCGATACATCAGTTTAACATCCAAATTAAAACATGCATGGACGAGCACATGAACACGTCCGTCTCTCTCTGTCTCTTCTGTCTGTGAAGCCACAGTGAGTTTGCAGTCTCTATGCTATTAAAAGGGATAATTACAGTGGGAAGTTAAATGGGATGCATTTGCAGGAGAGGTAAATGAGAGCCATCAGCAGGCCAGTAGGCCAGACTGCATTTTCTGCATGAGCACACAGCATCTTTGTCAAAGAAAGGGCCCTCTCACAATCCCTCTGTGGCTGGAATGTGTAACACTTGATGGATTATTCATTAAATGTTTTATCTATCCATTTGCAGTGAGGACAAAGTGATTGAACATTACAGGAAACTGAAGGGACTGACCAGAGGACAAGCCATTGTGCAGTAAGTTCAGCATTACTATAATATGTTTATGGTTTTAAATGAGTTTGGCAAATGAACTTGTGTGTCCCTTATGCACTAATACCTCTGATGCCACAGTTCTCCAGCACCTAGATCAGACTTTTCTCCTAAACCTCATGTGTCTGCACTGTGGTGACTGTTGTTATAAGAGGTGGCTGTCACATGCCAGAATGTGTCATTAATTAGAGGAGGTGCTCTTTGAATAGGCAGCCAGCCAGCCAGCCTTGGGACAATGTCAGCCCTCCGCTGTGTTTTCCTGGGACTGTAACTCAAAGCAACCCCGGGTCATTTAGGCGCAGATGATTTGTGCCCTTGAACTGATCAATGGACTCTCCCTCACTGCCATGAAACAAATCGATCAGCTTGCCACTGCAAATGACTGTGGCTTCTCAGTGACTGTAGCTTTAATCCCACTCTGTCTGTTGTACAGCAGTCACCGGTTGACAGTGATGAAGTGTAAGTGGTGGAATTCCTGTTAATCTGTTCCTCTTTCTCTGAAGGTATCTGAACCTGGTGGAGTCCCTGGCGACATATGGAGTCCATTATTACCCAGTGAAGGTAACAGCGGAGCCCTGACTCATACAGAAGCTTAGCCTTTGAACAAGCTTCTGTCAGCATGCTGTCTACATTTCTTTTTCTGCGTAATCTAACACATCAATCTAACCTTTATGCACTCATTTTATAACATTTGACTTGATGCTTGAATCATTAGGCCTTTTCCTGTTTAAAATCTGCAGCTAAAGCAGCGACACGTGTACTGTATGTTACCGTAGGAACACACAGGTCTATACTCTGCCTTCTTGAGTGGCATAAGAGCATACAAACTGGCTTAGTACAGAATGGCACCTTAAATAACTCAAAAGAATTAAGGCAAGAATCCAGTAAACCATTGCACGTTTAGCATGTTTTAAGTGATTCTTCCAACTTTCCTTGCTTTTATGCGCATCCACTAACTTTTTCTACCAAACCTTATTAAATCAAGGTGTCTGAGGAGATCAAACAGTGGTATTAAAATGACTCAGTCAGGCTTGCAGAGATTTTAAGGCCTTTAATGTATTTGATCTCTTCTTGTGTTACTATTGCTGTAAGCCTAATGGGGTAATTGCTTTGGTAACTTTTTTTCTTCAAACTCCCACCAATAAAGCTACCTCTAATGAGTTGTGGTGCGGGGTGTGTGTGTGTGCTTTCATGCAGGACAAGCAAGAAATACCCTGGTGGCTGGGAGTTAGCTACAAAGGCATTGGCCAGTACGATTTGCAGGATAAGCTGAAACCAAGAAAGGTAGGTTGACCTCTTTGCCTTAACTGTATTAGTTTTCAAGGTATTTTGTCAAAGCAAAACTCCACCACTTGAGACACAATTTCTTCTTGTTTATTTCTGTGTGGAGTTCTAAACTTCTAAGGATTGGGGATTTCATACAATTTGTTGTATAAATTGTACATCCCTCTGGGACTAACTTGGGGTGTGGGCTTAAACTCGACTTGACTTGGTTTTCCTACAGAGTAACATTTAATACTCAAACAACTAAAACACATTATTTTTAAAAGTATTAGCTTTAACTTCTTGCGGAAGGACGTACTATTGGGCACTACTGAAATACTTAAATTGCTAGTTGAAAACACAGCTTTCATCACCATGCCTCTTGTTTGCTGGTTAATGATCCATCCACACTGTAAATAGGCGTGATTAGGACTCTGGTTCCCATGCCAGTCAGGAGAAAGAGGAAGACAGATGGGGAAAATATTGTGGAGTATCAGTATGTGTCGTGTGCAGTCAAGGCTGTAGATGTAAGAGCAAATACCGTACAGTAGTAGCAACATTTAGGGCTGGGTATCGTTTTAAGAAAATACAATGCACATTATAAATGTTAAAAATGTATGGCTGAAAACACGTTACAAAGACTGTGAACTATGCAGTACTGAATTGTGCTGTTAAACAGTTTTTCACCACATTTGTGTTTTTGAGTGGGCCTAAAATCATGGCTCGTGACACACTGGAGCCACTGAGCATGGCCCCTCCCCTAACACTATAACAACTAGAGCGCATTAGCATCAGTGGTTCGCCCGCTTATTTGTGAGTCGCTGTCATTGCCGTCAGTTACTACAGTTTGCTAGCTAGCTTTCAAAATTTTGATAACTTGTTTTATTTACTTGCCGTTTTTTTTTTTTTTTTTTTTTTTAATCATTCAAATTCGGCTGGGTGGTTAATAACACATTTTTCTGTCGTGTGAGAAACTCAACACATATTTATTATTGCTTTCCATGGACTTTAACGTGATACTGATACCAATAGAGTACTTCATTACAGCAGATACATAGAAATAGACTTTTTTTTTTTTTTTTTTTTTTTTTTTTTTTTTTTTTATCTGTTTGAAAAAAGGTTATTTTATCGTTTGCTTGGAAACTTTTCTATACTACTTGGCACTG
>CM022473.1:7021760-7048392 GCA_011952105.1 Coreoperca whiteheadi | reverse complement strand
GTGAGGGGTGTGTGTGTGTGTGTGTGTGTGTGTGTGTGTGTGTGTGTGTGTGTGTGTGTGTGTGTGTGTGTGTGTGTGTGTGTGTGTGTGTGTGTGTGTGTGTGTGTGTGTGTGTGTGTGTGTGGTCACCCTATTAGAACTTAACTTAATTGTGGGTGATAACATCTATTATCATTTAAATGACTTCAGTATAGTGTTGACCTGTTTTCACCAGGCTGTAAACCTTAGAACCTTTAGACAGATTAAAACACACTGAACCTGTCTCATTCTTTCAGTTTGAATATGGACTGGAGTTCTGTTTAAAAGGTTATTGTGCAAGTGCCACAGCCTGTTGTAACAGTGACTGTTCATCATGTGATGTACTGCCTGATCCGTGTCCCATGCCTTGTGTAATTACCTTTGCAAAGGGATATCCCAGGCCTCCAGGTTTAAAGTAAATAGGTCCCAAGCTGTTAAACCTTATGTTTGGAAATAGTTGTGTCCTCTGTTTAAAAGGAATGGAATTGCTGTTATGTATTGTACCTGAGAAATTGAAAGTGCACAAGCGCTTGTAATTCTCTGTAATGCTCTGAGTGAATGATTTGTATCACTCTGCCGATGTAGTAGGCAGAATTATATAGTTGTTGTAGTAGTGCCTATTATTATGCCTACATTTGGCTTGTCTGTGGCTTAAGAGGAAACCTATTCAACTCAAAGTAAACTACAATTTGCCATATAAAATGTGAAGTGGATCTTATGATGTTCAAGGCAGAGGTCCTTGTACGAGTCATAAAAGTTACCTGAATGCCCTGAAGATACACTTGGGGTCCATGCGCTTTTGTTTATGATGCATATTAGCTGAGCATCAGCTACGCTGCTCCCTCTCTGGCTCTCTGGCTCAAAACACACCTTGAAGCGACTGGCCCTGTTGGCATGCCCATGAAGATGCATATCTCTGGCGCGTTGGGCTGATATACTTCATTAAAATGAAATAGTCAGAATCCCTCCTTCACTACTGTTTTCCCTCCTCCCCTGTCCTGGTTCCTCCTCCTTACTGTCTCTTCCCTTCCCTACAGGCAAAGATGACCACAACCAGGAGTTCAGGAGACATCGCCATGGACCTCACAGAGATCTGCGCCCCGCGGATCAGTAAACTTTCCAGCATTGAGAGCAAAGACCAGCTTATCATGGCCAGCAACGGAAGCCTCATCTCAGCCGGTAAGCAGAGAGTTAATCAGCTAATGGCTTCTGTTCCACATCTGAGTGATGATTTATTGCTATAATTTGTAGCTAATCAGATGTGTGCTTATTCTAGGTTCTGCTGACTCTGAATTCAGCGAGGAACAGAAGAAAGAGAAGGTTGCTCAGTTGAAAAAGAAAGAAAAGGGCCTTCAAGACACACTGACAAAGAAGCTTGAGGAACTGAAGACGATCTGCATGAGAGAAGCGGTGAGTGTCTCTCATCCGGTTATTTTCCATTGACATTTAAACCGTCCACACACTCAGCTGACTGTTGGTGGTTATTCTCATTTGCAGGAGCTTACGGGCAGATTGCCTAAAGAGTATCCCTTGGCCACAGGGGAGAAGGTTCCTCAAGTACGACGCCGTGTTGGGACAGCCTTCAAGCTGGATGACCTTTTCCCCTATGATGAGGTCAGGTTTTGTTGTGATATATTTCTGTGTTATGTTATTTAGCATGTCACACTTTGTCGAAACACAGTTCTTACACCTCATTGTTTGTTTACCTAGAGATCACTTAAGCCCATATGACAATTTGAAATGAGGATTAAGAGTTCAACGTGTTTTGAGGCTTACATTGCATAATGCTTTGAGTGCAGCATTGTTGTGAGTTGTAGCTGGTTTCCGTCTACAAGTCAATTGGGAAAAAGAATACGAATGTGAATATGTCAGCGCACTGAAAACGAATGTTTGTTTTTAGATAAAATTCCATGTTGTGTCTTTTATCTTGGAGATGTTTGAAGTCTGTTTCTTTGTCCTGCCGTTGACAGGATCTGTCTTTTACTTTTCGCAAAGTTCCCCGTTCACTGTTGCGTGTTCTCCTGTAGGACCCACATCTGAGGAATCTGGAGAGCAGGTGCGCCTTGCAGCAGAAGATCGTGGAAGCGGCCCTCAAGTTAGCCAGCGAGGGTGACCTCTGCAAGACGGTGAAGAAAAAGAGGAGAAACAACTGTCTGGATGCAATGAGGAAGCTGGAGGAGATCGAGAAGGAGATCAACGCCTACAGGATCAAGAAAGGAAAGAAACCCACCCAGAGAGCCTCACTGATCTTAGCAGGTAGATATCATTAACAGCTGCAGCGAAGAACTCTATACAGGCTATGCTTTGCTTGCATATCGAAGCTTGAAATTAATTTTTAAGGACAATGAATTTTTTTGGTTTGACTATGACTGAAAAGTGGAATATCAGAGGCGCCTCTGACCAGGTTTTCTTTCTTCTGTTATCAGATGATGTCAACCCTTCAGACCTGAGCTCTCTATCTGACAGCCTCACTCTGGATGATGGTAGGTGCCCAGGTATAGCCATGCTCAGTGTGCATGTGTTTACGCCATCCTTTCCCATTGACTGCATTTTAGATCAGTTTTAACCAAGCACTCACGTTTATCTCCTAGATGATGATCTCGCTTCCCAGAGGCAGCGGTCCAGATCAGTTCAGTACTCCCCAAGACCACACCATGCAGAAACTCTGAACAGCCACTACAGCAAAGACAGACGGGCCTCTGCCAACGACCAGAATGCAGACAGCAGGTATACAGCACTGACACCCATATGAAAGACATTAATATTTTTATTTCCAGTGTTTGTTTTTCTAGAGGTCCAAAGCATGGAGCTAGTACAAACCTGTAGAGTAGATCCAGAGCTACATTCCTGTCAGTCACCTCAACCCTCCTTCTTCTGCCTCTCCAACAATCTCCCTCTTATCAGTCCAATGCAACGGCTTTAAAAATAGATGGAAAAGAACATGTCGCGGCCTGTGAAGGAGCAGACAACAATTCCAAGCTGAGAGGAAAAGGGAAACAGGAACGTGGCTCTGGGAACTTGGTTTAAACGGCAGCTGCTTCATGACCGTTTACAAAATGATATGGGTGATATGTTGCCCTCCGCTTCAGAGATTTAAACTCATTTAAAACAGTAATGGTTGCTGTTGCATGCAAAGAAAGACCAATGGACTATGTAATGGAAGTCATTCAGGTGTAAGTGATGACTAAAGTGCTGCATTTAAGCAAACCCAAGGTGTTTTTTTTGTTTGTTTGTTTTTCTCCTTCAGTTTTGAGAGCAAGTGAAGAGAAGGGTAGAGGTGTTTATCTCCATAAAAAGCTCTTCCCTAAAGCGTCAAATGCCCTGAAAACATTGTTCTTATCTGTGTTCCAGTTTAAATTACGACCCAGTCCAAGAATCACTCCACTACAGTCACAGCGATGCCTTATCAAGCCACAGAAGCCCGTTTAAACCGGCTTCCAGACAGCCACGTGATGCCCGCAGCATGCCCCCTACCCCCCTCCTCACCCGCAATGCCTACAGCAGCACCCAGCTCAGGTATTTATTAACATTTTTCTTTTGAGTTCTTGAATATCTGCATACCAGCTCTTGTGTGTTTTGGTGTATATGTGACTCCAAACACAGCTATTCAATTGTCAAGCGTCTTCCAATTGTAGATCAGAGGACGCTCCACAACATTTCCGCCAGCGTAGCGGTAGTCTGGAGTCCCAGTCTCAGTTGCAGACGGAGACCGAACCCCCTGTGCCAACGTTGACCTTCTCCCCAGGCCGACGCAGCAACAGCACTGAGGTCCTCGATGATGGCTCCTCCTATACGAGCCAGTCCAGCGTAGAGTACAGTGTCCCCGGTAACCACGCCCACAGACGCAGAGCTCGTGGCCGCCACAGAAAAGACGTGTACGCCACCACGGGCAGCATGCCCAACCTGGCTCAGCCAGACACCCGCTGCTACGTCTACCAGTCCCGGGCCAGACCCACCACGACGGCCTACTATGTGACAGGTTATCCGAGCTACGCAGAACCAGAGCCTTACTCCAATGGATTCTACATGTACGAGAATGAGATGGAAGGACATTATAACGTCAATCCTTCCTACCACCCAACCCCAACAGCTTATCACAGGCGCGATATGCAAAGTGACTACGGCAACGACGAGATAGACGGCATGTCACAGAACCCGTACGCCACGCTGCGGCCACCCAGGAACCGCACGGTGCCCCCGAGCAACGAGCAGGTCAGCAAGAGCATCCAGAAGGCTTTGGTGTCTGAACACTTGAGAGGCTGGTACCATCGCAACGCCGCACACAAACAGGCAGCATACAACTACGACTACGACAGAGGCTCCCAGCAGAGCCTTGGCTATCAGACCATACCTGCGCCCTACTGCCACAACAACAGAAACACCTCCTACTCCTCAGGTTCGATCACTGCAGCGTATATTAAAGTGCATTTCTCTACTGCGTTATGTTGTTAACCCTCGTTTCACATGTAGGTGGGTCATTTGCTGACTTGTACCAATTTTTCTTCAGTGTCCTCCGCTGCAAACTGGCACAGCCACGTGAGTGGTGGTGGTATGTCGGAATATGACATGCCCATGCATGCACCGCAGTCCTACTCGTACAGCACAGCCCCCTACAGCCACTCCGCCCACAACAGGTGAGGAAAAAAAAAAAACTTTGCCTCAACTCAGCTCCTTATCCAATAAGCCACTCCCTGATCCTCCTTATCTCCAGAGCTGAGTGCTAGTGTTTAATTACCTAGAATGGATGGCTACAGAAAAAATAAGCTGCTATTTGGTTTTGTTATCCTTTACACACAACAATACTGCGCACTGATGGGTAGCCAACGTTAACTTTTCTTCCACATCACCCATAAGTTAGAAAATCAGAAAATATCCATCTACTTAAGATGACTGCTTGGTTCAGTGGTAGGATTATAGGATCTGTGCAGCCAGCATTCAGTTCTTCCTCAGAGCTTAAGACTGGTTCTACTCTCCTCCTTAACTGTCCACTGGGCCCTGCTTTCTTATAGATATGGCGCCTCCCAGCTTTTTAAGGGCTCCTGGCACAGCCCTGATGGCCAGAGGCGCTGTGCCGTCTTCCCTGCTAGTTCTTCCTCCTCTACCTCCTCCCTGCCCTCCTCCTCCTTTCCCTTCTCCTCCCACTCCCCTGGCTGTCTGCTCAGGCAGGTGGCCCCCAGCCCTGCACAGCCACAATCCTCCGGAGGGCACAAGCTCAGTAAGGTGTCCTTTGTGAAAGGTAGTTCATAGTAAGTAAACAGCAACAGCCGGAGCCTGTGCGTTTGCTTCTTTCAGTTTGTCCGCAACGTGACTCCATAGTCTGCTTGTTGATGTTTTGAAGTGAACTTTGCATTTTTGAGCAGTTTGACTGATCCTTCATTGTCATGTATGATAAGGTAACTGCATGGCTTTAAAAAAAAAAAAAAAAAAAACATGCCTGCCTGCCCTACTTTCTTGTCCAGCTGGCCTATTGTCATCCAGTCGTCACATTTTTCTGCAGTGTTTTTATTGCTCAGATTATTTTTGTGTCTTTTCCTCTGCCGTTTGCCTTCCACTTGGCCCATGCAGAAGCTCCCTGCCCATGTGCTTCCATTCACCCTTGACCTTTGCCCCCTCTCATGCACAGATGTCCCCCAGAGTTTGAGTGGCGGAGCTGTGATAGGATGGCGCGCCCTGCGGGGCCTTTAGAGATGTGTGGTGCTGTTGCCTATACTACTGACCAGGAAAATTACCCCCCTCCCCCCAATAATTAAAGTCACAGCACAGAACAAAGGGTGAGAGACAAGAATGTAAAACTTCCCCACATGGTTATCATGGTGATGGTGATGTCTTTTTTTTTTATTTATTTTTTATTTTTTTATTTATTTATTTATATGTGGCAGGGACTGACAGAAAGCTCCAAATCATTTCACATTACTCTTGCTGATTTTTGCTTTATTTCTCTGGGTGTCTTGTGGTGGTGGGAGAGCACTTGTGTGGCAGAGGAAAAACTGTGACCCCTGAATATTGTCGCATTTGAAGGCAATGCGTGGGCTATGCGTGTGTATAACGTCTGTGTGCATCTGCTGTTTTGTTGGGTGAGAATGTTTGACCCTGGGTTTACCCTTGTCTGAAACTGAGATTAACGTTAACACGCCTGAAACACATGAGGCACACGGATGTTTCTTATATTTCTTCTTTTAGTTTAGGTCCTGATCTTGGCAGTACAAAGCTGAAATATGACAGGATGGGTTTTGACAGCCCAGGGTTAATTCATTCTAAATCCCTAGTTAACCAGTAACAAGCTACACTCAGTTTGCCACATGTCTAATGTGTTTCAATCTTGTGTTTTTATGACAGATCCTACATGGATGTCAGCCAAATGGACCCACACATCAGTAACCTAATGCACACGAACCTGGAGCCACAAGACCAGATTTACTGGCACGAAGACTCAAAGCCGGGAACAATAGTGTAGTTTGCCTGTCTGTCATCGTGCTGCACTCATTTTTCACCTTGACAAGATGTCATCGTGCCTTAGACTGCACTTACCTGTTTTTCTGTACAAGGGAATCCAAAGAATGAAGGAACTTAACTTCTGTGGAATTCAGCGTGTAACGAAAATGAATGAAATTGCCAAACTGACCCACATCCTTGTGTTTAAATCATAACGAAACCCCACGGGAGCGTGCGCGTGTCTGGATTTTGCAGTGTTTGTGGTGATGGCACTTGTGCACTGAAACTATACCAGGACCTGCTGTGGACTGTGTGGCGTAGCCAAAGGGAATGTGGACTTAACTTCCCCAGTGTTTCTGTGTCGAGATACCGGCTTCACACACCAAGGACTAGGACCGTCTCCGAAAGAGGAAACTGAGCAGCAATGAACGACGACGATGCCTTATCCTGATCTGCCACTTGCATGAGCACAGTAACCATGAAGGATTGGACAAGGATTGATAAGGACATTATCAAAATGAAGGATTGAACTCATTAAACATTAGTCAAAAAGATGGCTACTTCCTGGAAGAATTTGCAGTCACCAGATCCAGTTTTCTCATAGCATTGCTTGTAGCTACCACTGTGCTTCCTGTAGAGCCTTGTTTGTCATTTACAAAGTATTCAATCTATCTCACTGTCAGTACTTACAATAAAATGGAGCCAAATGCTTCTATCACACCGTGTGGGTATTAAAAAAAAGAAAAAAGTCAAAGTCACCAACTTTGGTATCACTGCCACATCTGATCAGTCGCTAGAGGAACACAACAAATCCAGCTTTGTTCATTTTATTTTATTTTTTTATTTTTTTTAAATGGGTATTTTATCCATGCTGGAAGTCATGGACTGGTGCTCCTAATTTCTCTTAAGAGAATGAAGCTGTATGTAAATGTTGGTATTGTAAATACACTGGTTCGGTCTTTTTTTTTTTTAGAGCGTTTTTATCTATTTGAAAAGCATGTAATATATATAGTAAACAATTGTTGTTAAGCTGGTTCTTAGTAATTTGTATAATTGCATTTGTTTGAATAAAAAAAAAATCAGCATTTGAATCAGCTGTGTGGTTTGTAGGGTGTATATATTAAAGACCAGTGCACAGACGTTGAAACTTCTCAGGGAAATTTAATCAAAAGGAAAAACTCTCATCCCTCTGAGTGCAGGAAAACACAGGATTTAAATCCAAATCCATTAAATTAGGTAATTGAACGTCTGCTCAGTTAATGAAATGGGATTAAAAGAAAGTACAAGGATTGTCACCACTTACAGGAAAATAGCTAAATAACCTAAAGTCTCATTTAGATTTTATTGCTCTGAACAGGCTTTGTCTCAGGAACACACAGATGCATTCTCCACATATAAATGGTTTGCTAACTGCTTATCTGCATTCAAGGAGGCAGGTTCTACTACTGGCTACATCCCATTTATATTTATATATATATATATATACATTTTTTTTTTTTAGCTTGTAAGGACGAATGCAGAGCCGCAATCAGTCATGATGATGAGAGCTAATTATGAATAAATTATATTTTAGAAACGCTCTGTCGCTCTGCTGTAAGTTCCCAGCGCCTTGCTGTGTTGCCAGGTTGGTTTTCTGTGTCCTTAAGCCATAAACCGACCAAACCAGTCCTTAAAACCTGTTCCACCCATTGTGGGCTGTACCCGTTCTTCTGTCCGCCCTGTGAATGACAAGCGTGTGTTTATAGCACCAAACCTTCCCTGTTGGTATCCATGTAACAGAAGTCTGCTGTACACATGTATTGCCCCCCCTCCCGTCGATTACGCTATAACCCTTGACTTCCATTCCCCCCCTCCCTTCCCCAGTCGGGGCACATATTTCTACCACTACGAGTGTATCCTGCCGCTGGTAGCCCCTTTAGGACGGCTGCAGTTGAGCAGCTTTACTTGCTCGCCGTACCCTTCAGTGTTGTGCTCTTTGAGGGAGCTCAGAGGAGGTCTCAGACACTTCCAGCTCCTCTGCTTTTAACCGAGGCCGCGGGAGAGGGGGAGCGCTTTCGATCCAGCTGTCTCCCCCTTTCTCCGTGCCTCTGCTGCTTCACGCCAGCTGCAGCCAGACATCAGGCGAGGCTGCTCCAGCGGACACCCGACTACATGAACAATGGGCTCTTATGTACTTTCCCTTCATCTAACACATTACAGAAAGACCTCTAATATGGAGAGCAGATTAGGGCTGGGTATGAAACGTTAATACTTTTTTGGCATCATCGAAATGTGTCCATAACACCGTACCGAAAGTTGTCATAAAACGTCCGGTCACCTTTGTAGTCTTGTTTAATCATCCCATCATCCCAATTTAAAGCTGCCCTAATCAATATGCTCACACTAACAACGGATTCAAGTACTGTGTGTAATGCGAAAGGTTAAACCCACAGACAATTATCGTGGTCCCTCAGTTCCCCGGGGCGTTTTAGCGTCTTTCTGCTCATTGTTTTTGGTTTTTACGGCCCACAACTTTACTGCTGGGGTTCTGTCATCAATCCCCTTTTTAGCTGCAGCAGGCAGCTGTTTTTGGCGAAAAGGCTCTAATAGACCGACTGTTAGCTGCCTGCCCAGCACCGCATCAGGGGGACAAGAATACGAATCCAAACGAACGCTAACTCTAAATAACGCTGTGTCTGCTGGATGTGTAAATAGGCAGCTGTCTTATCAACTTAATAAGATGATATAATGTCAATGTGTTTACATCTTGTTCCACTACCCCCAAGTAGCACAACATTTCCTAATGCTGCTTTAAATTTATGCCGGTTTTAAGTATGGTTTTTGGTACTAGTACTGAGGCATCACATCGACACTAGTATGGAACATTTTTAAACAATACCCATAGAGCAGACAGGTGTCGCACATGAACAGCTAAAGCCCGCCAAAGGGCTCAGCCAAACCCAGATTAAAGCGACCATAAATCAGGATGAGCACATTTGCCTTGATCCAGGGAGCAGTGGCTCTGACATGTTCTGAAGGGTGAATAGTTGGATTAGCTGACCAGCCGCATGCACTCAAGTCCCGTTCGTGGGCCAACACGGACGACCTTCTTCCAAGGAGGCGGCGGCAGCAGCAGCAGCGTGGGTGTGTGGGAAGGTTGAGGAGCTCACGTAAGGACACAGCAGACTGCAAAGGTCACAGCCGGCCATCGTTAACGTGTCACGTGATCAGCTGTAGTGCAGCCGGACCTGCCGAATGACAGGCTGTTTGAGTTATGAGCCTAGCTAACCAGCTTAGCCAGCCAAAAGCCGCAAAGTCCAAGTGTGCCTGGCCGAACACTATTAAGTATTGTATTATACTAGATGAGTCCCTGTCCCACGCCTTCGTATTGTGGAAACTAAACAGGAGGCAGATGTTGCAAGTCAAAAGCCTGCAACAGGGAGCACAGTGTCGTTACTTAGCAGCTGTTGCAAAAACAGTACACAGGTTTGTTCTTGTGCCACGTCCACGGACTTCTGCTGCCTTACTGACGCCCGCCGTTGGAAGCGATTACGGTTGATTCAAAATTACAGGGGCTGTCGAATCATGCAAACACGCCAAGAACGGCGTTTGTTGCAAAAAAGGGTTGTTTCGTGCCGCGTCAGCGCTTCCTCTCCCGGATTGCACGTCTGTTGAGAAAAACGCCGAAGACAGAAATACACCTGCTGGGTGTGCAGCAGCACACACGTGTTGCTGCTCGGACTCGTACAGCAGCTGCAGCAGCAGCAAGAACAAGGGCCTCCACTGTGCTCTCGGAGACATGACTTTACTTGAGTTTATTGCCACCGGGTCTTGTGTTCACTCCTCCAAATTGCACAATATGGATGGAGATGGGGCACCGCAGCAAAGGGCATAAATCACTACTGTCGCACAGAGGGGGAAGGCCCTGCAGCTCAAGTCAAAGTAGCGGCGAGCCCGCGGAACACTATTACAGCGGAGTGTGCCGAGGTCATCAGAAGGGTTCGTTTCAAAAAAATACCATGCACTCCTTTAATGAGACATGATGCTGCCGGAAGTGGGTTTGCCATTTTGGAAGCAAAGGGTTAACATGGACGTTTCGTTTGAAAGGTTCTCTGAAGTGATTACTCTTTTTAGTGCCCATCATTCTTATCGTCACGCTTCCCCCCAGTCCATACACGCTGCCACTTAAATAACAGCGCGTTATGTTCCAGATGGATTCTCGTTATCTGCAGTCAATTTCAAATGGAATCCAAAAAAAATAAAAAAATAAACCCCAGCTGAAGTGGCTGACACAGCAACTAACTCGGGTTTGGAGGCGAATGACTGCAGATGAATCCAGTCTGTCAGTGTGCAGCGCTCAGCTCTCCACACTTTAATCTACTGCAGCCCTTTGATTAGCATTGGGGTAAGCGGAGAGGAAAGCAAAGTTAGCCAATCCATTACCCAGGGGGCACTGTCAAGATTAAACAGCCAGAGGTGCAGGAGGGATACTGATGGGCATGGGTTAAGACCTCACACTCCTTTGAAGTCCTCATTTGAAGGACTGACACCGTGGTCTGACCTGTGTTCGGAGTGACGTGGGTTTCTCAAGACAAAGCAGCGCTTTCCCTTTTCTCTGGCTCTTTTTATTTGCATGAACACGAGGTTGATGGCTTTCCATTCAAATGCACACTCTCAAAAACGGCTACATTTTCTGTGCGGCGACATTATTCACATTAAACACTTTGCTTTGCTTTCACAGGTTTAGGTGGGCGCAAACTGGCAGACAGATTAAACAGTGTGCTGCACAGGAACACTGACGCGAGGCGGCACCGACATGCCCTCAGCACTGTTACAGAAAAGTGCCCTGACAAGTTCTGGGTGGAGGGACAGATACCCTGAGGTAAAGATAAAGCTCTCTTCTCAGAACACACGGGTGAACATGCT
The DNA here is from genome assembly GCA_011952105.1 of Coreoperca whiteheadi. Taxonomy (NCBI): domain Eukaryota; kingdom Metazoa; phylum Chordata; class Actinopteri; order Centrarchiformes; family Sinipercidae; genus Coreoperca; species Coreoperca whiteheadi. The sequence goes on along the minus strand of CM022473.1, from coordinate 7,037,037 downwards.
GTATAAGAAACGTACTTTAAGAGGTTTAAACAGACATTCAGAAAAAAAAAAAAAAAAAAAAAAAAAAAAAGAGTCACGGTGTTTGGCCAGAAAAAGGGAACACCGTCCAATCATTCCTTCAGCTTTCCCTCCAGAAAGCTCTGGATCTTTTGAAAGTTCTCCTCCTGCTGACCCAGAGCTTCCAGCAAAATGCCCATGGGGGACCTCTTCAGTCCGGCTCCTTCGATCTTGTTCTCCAGCTTATTCTTCATGTTGCGGAGGCGAAACGAAGCATGTGCAAATATCACTGAAAGGCAGATGGGGAAAGTGACTGCGACGGTTTTACATGTTTGGCAAAAACAAACCCATAAACTTTTGTTGGAGGCAAACTGTAATAACAATCGGTCTTTGAGAAGCTGAGAGGGTTCATTCCAAACCGTGTCTCATTGATTTTGAAATAACTGTGTTGCCTGAGGCTCATTTCACAATACTTCAAAATGCACTGATCATTAAACTCTAAACATAGATTTATTATGTAATGAAAGGTAAAAGTCATTATTTGGTTACATTATTCGGTTTACTTTTCTGCCAAACACTATATCGCCGTGACAGGTATGTATTAAATGTGTGTGATTCTAATTCTCTTCCCAGTGCCATAAATGCCAAGTGCCCTACATTGTCATCTTGAACTTACAAGCCAGCGGTAAAGTGATTGCTGTCATAAACACCATGACGCTCCCCAGCATAGAGATCACGATGTAGCTGGCGACCATGACGGCGATCACAAACGCTGTGGGATTCTGCCTCTTAAAGCTGCTGATCACAGCTCTGTTCTCTCCGGCCCACACCGAACCCAGGAAGACGCCCGACACTACGGCCATGGCCGTGAACATCCCCAGGGGGTTCAGGAACCTGCAGGGCAGCGACACAACACACGGCCGCTTAAAAACTGCTCCGAGAACAACGGGAGCACAGGCAGGGTCTGGTGTGTGGTCACTGGCTCCACCAAGTGGCCCCGGGGCTGCTTGTACAACAGAATGACCCCTATTAGTATCACAGTAGGATGGACACAGGACCGCAGATGACTAGAATTTTGTGTCAAAGTATTCATTTCTCTCCATTATTCGGATGCATTTTTTTTTTTTTTAAGAGGAAGAGTAGGACTAGTTTTGAGACCGGTGACACAAACAACAAATAATGTTTGAGTTTGCACACAATTGTGTCGTGTTCATCAATGTCACATGTAAAAGACTAAAATAAGCTCCAAGTCATTTAATCCATAAGTCAATCAAACATCAATCTGCATATATTACGGTAACCACTGAATCCCTTTCAGTTGTTTTTCCAGGCAAAAACGTCAAACAATCTCTGGTTCCAGCTCCTCCGACGTGCCGAGTCGTTGCTTTTGTTTGTCTCATGTGATGGGGAACTGAATATCTTTGGACTGAAGGGCGGAGAGAACGAGGAATTGAAAAGATGCCACCTTAGGCTGTGGGAAATTGCAATGGACGTTATAAACCAAATGATTCATCGATCAATTGAGAAAATAAACGGAAGTAGCTGCCCTAAAGCACCAACAAGCCCCCCCGCCCCCACCCCAAAACCTTCTTTTTCGAAACAGTACATCAAAGTTCACACCTGCAATAGTTTAGCTGTGACACAAAGAGAGCTATTGCGGTCAGCGTGTTTAGAGCTCCAACGGCTCTCTACGTCAGGACATAGCTTTCCATCCACATCACACCTTTTCTCCCTGGCCAGACACCTTGGATGGAAAAGCTTTGTGTGACCAATCCGGCCTTGGCGGGACTACAGCGATGTGGTCGGGCCAAGTGCATGACCTCAGTGAGCGTGACCAAGGGCCTGTCTCGCAGCGCAAGTTCAGCCTACTCAGGCTCTCTTCGAGTAGGCTTCTCGATGAAGGTGTCTGTGATCAAAATGTAGCAAGAACAAAGCAATTGAAGTGTGCAGATGTTTTTCCCTTTTCAAGTAAAAGGCTGACCACTGCCTGCCACTAGGACACAATGCACCTTTTGTGTGTTTGGCATCATAATTATTGAGTTTAGAAAAACCATTTTCTATTCAAAAGCTGCCTCATAACAGAACCTGATAGATACTGGGTTTTCGAGGGTTGATATTAGAGAGAGCTTCAAAAATGCGATAACAATATTTTGAGCAATAGAACTTTTTTTTATTACATGAACACATAACATACATAACATAACATTTTTGATAAGGATCACTTAACGTAAATTTTTTAAGGACGGTGAGCAAGATAATGCACTGAGTGGCACACCGGAAAGTTGAAAAATGAACTTGCTAATGTCCTCTGGTGGACAAACTTGTCAATGGCAACACTGTTTCTTAATGACCTCGAAAATATCGCCTGCGTTTCTGTGCTGCACGTTCTTGTTCCTCATCGCCTGACATATTTGCAGATATCAATATATCTGCGGTAAGCTAATATCAGCCAATATGTCTGCCCAGCCAATTCATTAGTCGGGTTCTATCTCATATTATTCAATTGTAAATTCTACTTCTAACTGACACTACATAAACTATCTACCAGATATGAAAGCCATGTTTTCTGCCCAGAGTGGCACATGGAATGAATAGATTCCCTTTCAATGTGCAGTCTTTCTACTGATTTGTAAGGACGTCACCAGAACAAAACCTGCTCCCCGTGGGTTTGGCCTGTAGCATTTGTTACCATGGCAACTGAGACCTCCAGCTATCTTTGCAAAAAAAAAAAAAAAAAAAAAAAGGTGGTTAGTTGCCTAACCCACCTGTCCTACTTGGAGATACAGGCCCCTTGTATCCACGCTGTACCCACTTGTGCTGGGATATGATGAACATGGTCACCATTTCACAGCACAAGTGAGGTCACCCCCCCCTCCCAAGGAAGACAGATATTATTGGATGTGCTTGAGGCCTTAACTGAACCGCTGCATTGCAGATGTCACTGTGACAAAGTTGTGCGACTGTCGCTTCTTGACAGAACTTCTCCCCATACCAACCCGACCGCTACACTATCTCAATGCCCTCCGGTGAGAGCTGCACTCGGTGCCCGCAGCGGTGTTGAATGGTACGAAGCCACTGTACTGTATGAAGAAGAACTGTATGACGAGACCCAGAATCACTAGAGCTCCAGTGAATGCGGAGGACACTGTGATCACTGCGTCGCCACGGTCAGCAACAACGCAGAACAACTGCAACACCTGTATGAAAACTAGGTTGAAAGGGTCATACAGTCTCTGGTCATAACCCAAGACTGACTCATTGAGAAATGGTCCAATACTGGATTATCTCCCCCAATCAGGGGTGCGGGGGCAGCTGGTTGAGCTGCGGTTTTCTCACAACTGTGCTATCTGCAGCGCAACAGCTGACTAGACAGCTTAGGAGGCCTTCCCGACCATAGCAGCAATATGTCATCACACAGCTCAGTGGTCAGACCGAGCCAGGGCATCTATTTTTAGCAAGCTGGGCTTTAGTCAGAACAAAGTGCCCCCGAAAGCCAAGATATTTCCTAGATGACAGATTTAAACCTCCTGTCCCCTGATCTGATTGAATCTACCCTGTATGGGCCTATCACACAATACACTAGCTCTGCAAGCAGTTTGCAATAGTCTAGGCCTCTTGCTTGAACTTCGGGGCAATGGAAATCTTGATTTTGGTTCCTGTACTGTACAATCAGGGCCCCCCTGTCGCAGGCTCCTCTTTTCTCTCTTCAAGTCAGTCAGGTTGGGGGCCTCATGCGACCATCTTTGCATTTGAACACGTACAAATAACCAGTTAACAAGTCTCAAATTATATTCCTGCGTGAAGGGGCACAAACTAGATGAAAGTTCTCGACATGAGAGCCCCCACAATGTCTTGCCATTCGTTGTTATGGGACTCCTTCCCAACTCGTCGCCACAGCAGAGTACAACGTTACAGCCGGTCTGTAATGTTACCCTCATTTTAAGGCTACGTCCCAGTTTACGCACGGCAACAATAACGGAACACAACACACCACAACTTGAAGAGAGAATATAACGTACCGTTTAGCTGCGAACTACCAAAGAAGCACTAAACAGCTAACGTTACTGTACTGGTGTCATATGTTAACGTTACCTTGTGTCACTTACCCGACAATGAGGAAAACAACGATGGCCAAAGCCAAATAATTTGTCTGATAATAAAGCAGATTGCTGACAACTCTGTTGTTCCATTTCGCCAAGTCTTTCACATCTGGTTTAGCGAACCGTTCCGAGCCGGGGAAGAAGTCGCCCCACGGCCTGAGCGGCGTCAGCTCAACTTTAGCCATTTGCTTCCTGCTTAATCTGACAGTCAGCGCCGCAAACGCCAGCCAGAAAATCGGCCGAAAGCTACAAACCGCAGCCTCGCGAGAAGCCGTTGGCAGCGCGCGCCCTTAAATCCCGCCTCGTGAGCCTGACGAAGTCTCCCACTATTGGTCGGCGACCGCACGTTTGCCGAAACACTTCCCGCAACGCTTCATGGCGGAGAGGGATGTCGTGAAGCGACGGCCACGTTGGGTGTTTCATAAAGTCCCCCGTTGAGGTTGCAGGTCAGTTGCGTGCCTGTTACATTTCGTGTGTTTACTGTGACGCGTCGGTGTCGCTCACGTGCTGGCAACGTGTGAGCGGCGTAACGAGTGCACGCGGGCCCCCTAAAGCTCGCAAGCGTGACTTCAGTGACGTGCAATGTTAGCTAGCTGTAGAAAGGCCGACGGACAACCAAACAGAAGCACATGACGACGTTTTTTTTGTTGTTGTTGTTTGCACAGATGTGGAGCCGAATATTGAGTCCTCGAGTGATTGGTAGAACGGGTTTCTATTGGAGGGGTCTCTTCACGATGCAGCTGAAGAGCAGCGAGTTCCAGTCTCTGTTCAATGATGGACTGAACGGACTAGCAGGTGAGCTGCAGCAGCGAGCAGACCGCTGCAAGCTGTGGTCGCCTACAGCTCTGCTCGTCATGCCTTGGTTTCCTGCAGACCTGTCAGGACAGGGGGTTAGCGGGGACAGGGCTTTTAGAAACGAGAGAGCCTTTCAGAGAAGACCTCTGAGAGGAAGCAGGAAAGGTCACATTTGCGCAACCTGATTTGATTTTCCACAACGTGCTTTGATCATTTAAAAATAAAATATGTTGCGCATATGATTTTTTTACATTTTTTTTTTTTTGAAACGCTGTTTCTATTACATAGTTTGACCACCAGAGAGCACGGACATGTTTAGTTTTCAACTGTAAATGTGTCCACTCTACAAATATTATACAAAAAGCTATTTTTAAAAGGAACTGATGTAAGGGAATCTTATCAAGAAAGTTTGTATCTTATGTATTGATTTCAACAAAATGAATCTGCTGATATATCGTTATCTGATCTTTGGAACTAGTACATATCAGGATCTGCCTCAAAAATCCAGTATTGGTCAGGCTCAATGAAATCCACGTCTCCAGTCTCCAAATCTAAAGGCATCTCGGCCAGGCTGTTTGAAAAGAGAATTCCCTTTTCTAAAGATATTGTTCTCTACTGTTTTGTGCTCTAAAAGACTCTTAAACTCTGGCTTTCTAGGATTGCACTTCCATAAAGTTGGGGTACTGGGCCAGAGGCTGATTTTTAAAAATGAACAGTCAATCGATGTAGCAGAGGCCAAAATATTCTGACTTTTAGTCCCCTACAGCTCCCATAGTCCAGCCAAGAAAACCATTTTGTAAGACCCTGGATTAGCCCACCTTGTCATAAACACTAGAAGCAGGGGGTAGCCGCTCGTCTGGCTCTGCCCAAAGTTTAATAGAACAGCACAAATGCAAACTGACACGTTTACATTTCAGTTTGTGTGTGTGGAACAGTACGTCACTTAGTGAACTTTAGAGGAGCCGGCAGGTGGATTTCTTTTTAGCCTTGGACCGAGCCAGGCTAGCTGTTTTCCCCCAGGTAAAGCTAACCCACCTGCCGGATCGAGCTTGATACTTAACAGACCGACACAAGAGTGCTGTCAGTCTGCTCCTCTAACTCCCAAAGTGTCGAACTATTCCTTTACATGTTAACATGTTTTGCGCATTTGAAGCAATAACCTTGACAAAGGCCACTGGTGCTCAAATCATTGAAGAGAAGACATTGGAGCTGAGTGAGGGCTTGTGGTGGTATTCCCCTTTTGAAAGGATTTAATCAATTCTGAATTAGCTAAACTAAAATCTTAGAGGCCTTTCTGTGTATCTGTCTGTCCAGGCTCGATGGCAGGGCAAGGGCGTACACCTTCATGTGTACACACACACTTAACCCCCCCCCCCTCTGCTGACCTCCTCTTCATCTCCCTCGAGGCCTTGGGGTGAGGCAGCCGGGCACCAGACAGTTATTCGAACCCTCAGGCAGCTTCACAACAGGTCAGAGACAGAAACAGAGAGGTAGTGAGAGATGTATTCACCGCTCATTTTTTCCTGATTAACTGGTGTCTTAACTTCAGACGGGGGATGTGAAATATTAACGAAAAATGCTGCATATATAGGAAGCAACATGAATTAAATCACGTGACAAAGTTTTGCCCATGTAGCCCAGTTTGGTAAAATTATGCCCACTTGTTAGATCACCTTTGTCATGGCTAAGACTTTTAGGCCCCTACATTTCCCATAATGCAGCCAAGAAAACCATTTTGTAAGCCCCTCCGTGTCTAGTACATATGCATGTCTTTTACACTACACTCCTTCAGTTTGAAACCCACGCTTTATAACGTTAAGCCCAAGCCAAGACAATCACGATAACGTCGTCGATGCTCATTTCTCAGACTTGACAAAGCTCCTCCGGTGCCACCGGCTGAGTAGTCGTCATGACTAGTGACCGTGTCTTCATGTGTTAAATTCGTGAAATGCCCGTATAATGTTCCCACACATGCCGTGAGCATTGACGATATTGTGGTTGCTATTGTAACTACCACTTCATTATTATTATTAGCCTAAAAGACCTTTCCAAAGCTGCTCTGGGGCCAGCAATAATCTCATTGTTTCAGTAAAACTAAAACAGGCGGAGTCAAAAATGCTTGTTAGCTAATCGGAAAAGTGAGAATTTAAATGGGGGGGAAAAAAACAAATAATTGAAATGTTTTTGTATTGATGAATGACAGTGGAATTCATTACCGTGGAAAGTTTCTCCTCCGGCTCGGCCCCTCCCGGCTTAACTCAACCTGTGAGATTGCTTGTGCCTCCAGACACCTCTAAAAAGTCAACCAGCTCCCGTAAGTGTGCGTTCTGTTCTTTCCAGAGTTGTTTGGGAAGCACCAGCACGAGCTGAGGATAGCTGGAGGTGCTGTACGAGACCTGCTGTCTGGGAAGCAGCCCGAAGATGTGGACTTTGCTACTACAGCCACCCCAGAGGAGATGAAGCACATGTTCCGAAGTGCCGGGATCAGGATGATCAACAATAAAGGGGAGACGCATGGGACCATTACAGCACGAGTAAGAGGCTGGCAGGATGTAGCTGTACCCTGCTTTCACTAATCATTGTCTGGAACGCTGCATCGAACGCTACTTAAACTGTCTGCTAGGTATTTTACTTTTGCAGAAGAACAGCCATAAAAATGGGATTGTACAGCAAGATAGCAAAAGTGATACAAAGATCAATGGTGTTTGTTGTTGAGCCAGCCAGTTGCATCATGGGAGGCTATAATAAGCGGGGCTTAAAGGCGGGGTATGCAATTCTAATCCAGTACACGTCTTTTTGTCAAATTCAGCAAATATCTCCCCACCGTCCGTTTGCTCGCCGTTCTGTGTGCTCTGAAACAACCGTCCATTGTTTGTACACAGCCGTGGCTCTGTAAACGGGAAACAAACAAAGTGGCTCAGACTGAGCTACGCAACCTCTGTGTGTCAGGTAACGTTCAATGACTTGCTCGCAGACATTCAGCTCACTTTTTAGTTTGCCAGGATATGCTGCTGGTGTGGTGTTAGCTATAGCAGCAGGAGGGTTGTGAGTCTCGCTGTCTGGAGCTGCTTTACTGGCTCTGGGGAACGTCTCGTCCTCTCTGGCTGGTAGCTTCGCAGCAGCAACTGTAGGGACAGCTTGCTAACCCACAACCTGGCTACCGTTAGTGACATTACTCGCTGTGTCGTTGTTTGCGGTTTATCATGGTATTGGAATTCTCCAGAATCGCACACCCCACCTTTTTTAAGTCTCTATTTAAAGATGTGTATGGATGGATTAGCCATCCTGATGGATTGTAGGAGAATATTCCAGATCAGCAGCCCAGTAGCAGGAAGCTCTGCTTCAGAGTGATTAGTTTATTCCTGGAATATGTAAATAAGTTGCACCTAATGAGCAGCAGTTGTGGGCTCCAACATAGTGGCTCCATAAGGTTGGATGAATATAGAAATGCTGCCATGTACTAATGGCATAATGTAGCGTTACCAGGTACAGCTTGTGATACAACTATATATTTCTGAGTGCCCTCTGAAACACTGCACTACCCTCAAGTGAGAGTGAGCGGAGAGGGACATTGATTTAAGAATCAGGGACAGTGTACAGTCTTTGCTGTGCCTCTAGTCATCCGTGTTTTGTTCACTGGTCGTCTTTCATAGCTGCACAATGAGAACTTTGAGGTGACCACGTTGCGAGTGGATGTTCAGACAGATGGACGTCACGCAGAGGTGGAATTCACCACTGACTGGCAGAAGGACGCGGAGCGGAGAGACCTCACCATCAATTCCATGTTTTTAGGTATTAGTGCGTTTGTCCTCCCACTGAGTGAAATGGAATCCTAATGCCTCATCTCTGTGCTTGCTTGTATTGCGGAGATGCCCAGCATGTGGTACGAGTTCCGGTACATTCAGGGCACATTGTCACTTTATTTTATTAGGTTTCTTACACTCGTGTCAAAATTATTATTTACCGTGTTTTGTTGAATTTTCCCCGTCACAGGCCTTGATGGCACGTTATATGACTATTTCAAAGGATACGAAGACCTGCAGAACCGTAAAGTTCGGTTTGTTGGCAGTGCTGAAAAAAGAATCCAAGAGGACTACCTGAGAATACTGCGCTATTTCAGGTGGGCTGCCTCATTTCACTTTCAACTTAGCAAGCGAAAGGAGAAACTCATTGTTTGTTTGGGGTGAACACGCTTTGACCTCAACCGTCTCGTGTCTCTCCAGGTTCTACGGCCGGGTGGCAATGGAGCCTGACGACCACGAGCCTGAGACGTTGGATGCGATTAGGGAAAACGGTCGTGGACTTGCAGTTATATCAGGAGAACGGATTTGGGTGGAACTAAAGAAGATGGTTGTTGGTAACCATGCTGCTCATCTACTGGAGCTGATGTACAGTCTGGGACTGGCCCAGTACATAGGTGAGAGGGGAGGGGAGGGGAGGAAAGGGACAGGCAATGAAAAGATTTCACTAGGGATTTCAGTAGTAGCAGCAAGCACACACAAAAAGAGGAGCTGGTTATGGTAGAAACCTCAACAACAAAAAAAACATATCTGCACACTCAGCTCGAATTACTTTATACTAAAATGTGATCAACAGTGGCCTCTGACTAGTATTCTTTTTCCTGGCATCTGAGGGGACGGAGAGGAAGCATAACATGCAACAAAGGTCACTGGCCAGATTCGAACCAGGGACATTGTGATTACATGGTCAGCCGCTCACAAACCAGGATGCCCCAGAAGAAGAGACTTTTAAAAGGAGACGATTAGCCCTCCTTATCATAAACACTAGAAGCAGGGGGTAGCCGCTGGCCATCAATCGCTGTAGCAGAGGGCAAAATACTCTGACTTTTAGTCCCCTACAGCTCCCATAATCCAGCCAAGAAAACCATTTTGGAAGACCCTCCGATTAGCCCACCTTGTCATAAACACTAGAAGCAGGGGGTAGCCGCTGGCCTGGCTCTGCCCAAAGGTTAACAGAACAGCACAACTGCAAACTGACACGTTTGCTCATGTGAAGCAATAACCTTGACAAAGGCCACTGGTGCTCAAATCATTGAAAAGAAGACATTGGAACTGAGTGAGGGCTTGAGGTGGTATTTCCCTTTTGAAAGGATTTAATCAATTCTGATCGTAGTTCTGCTTAGTGCTTTCTGTGTAGATAACTTTTAAATAAACTGGCAGGTGGGTGGGAAAGCTCTGTTTAGCAAAACTAAAGTCTTTTGTAACTAAAAGGAAATGTGAAAAAATGCTGCATATATAGGAAGCAACATGACAAGAAAGAAGATGGGCAGTAGCTACTGCTCTGGAACTAGTTGCAGCATGACCCTGACTATTAACATCTAAAATTATAAAATGGGAATATTTATCACGTGCTTACTATGCATTTTTGGTTAGTTATTCCAGTTTTTAAGGTGAGAATACGCCATGTGATAATGAACGCACTCAGTGATGAGGCTCTCTCCCCTGTTAAAAAGAAGTGTTTTTGCAGATACGGGGTTTTGCCCATGTAGCCCAGTTTGGTAAAATTGTCGCCACTTGTTAGAACATCCTTGTCATGGGTAAGATCCCTCTTGAAAATGGTGAGAGAACATGTACGCTGCTATAATTTCATTGTTTGCAAGGGGGGTGAATGGTGTCGAACTCAACAATTCTCAAGAAAATGACGATTTAGAGTTTCTAAATGGCGAAAGATTCCATTTCCATCCCTGAGATGGTGTGGATTAAATAGCTCTTGACTTCTGTGGTCCCGTTCCTGCTGCTGCTCCTCAGGTTTACCTCCAGGTGGCAATGTTGAGGAGATGAAGCGAGTGTGGCAGAACGCCAAAGACCACTCTCCCAAACCCATGACTATCCTGGCTGCTCTCTTCCAATGCCCAGAGGAGGTGGAGAAGATGGACATCCGACTGAAGGTGTCCAGGGAGGAGAAGACCCTGGCTCTGTTCCTAGTCAGATACAGACAGGAGCTCCGCAAGAGCGACGACGAGCCGGACAGCCTCAAACCCTTCACTGACTTTATCATTGACGTAAGCTTCAGCCTCCCCCAGTTACTCCGTAGAAACCGATGTCAATTGTTTGTATGTCTTTTAATAATCTTATTTATAGTCAATCAGCAGAAGATTAATCGGCAATTATTTCAATTTTACCAATTAATCGTTTGTCATTTTTAAGTAAAAATGCCAAAGCTTCACTGGTTCCGGCTCAAATGTGAATATTTGCTCGTTTTCTTTGTCTATGATAGTAAACTGAATACAGTATGTTTGGGTTTTGGAGCTGTAGGTCAGACAAAACAAGCAATTTTGCAGATGTCACTTTGGGGCTCTGGGTAAATGTGATCAACATTTCCCAAAGAACAAACAGTCATTCGGTTTTAATCAAGTAAAATATCACATTAAACCTCAGATTAACCAACTATGGAAGTAATTGTAGTTACAGCCCTACTTTGAATAAAGGATTCGCACCCTTTACTCACTTCTGTGACCTTGGTGGACAGTGGTCCATCTGCATACATAGCCCGTATCTGAATGCAGCATGGTGCTACCTTTACTAATAAGGCTTTGTGAAAAGTATATAAAGACATGTTTGTAATCCCTAATGAGGATTGGGTTCTGATAGCCAAACCAAATGTATCTGGTAGGTAAGATACTTGATTTGTTCAAGTATAATTATCTCTGCTTTCTTATTATTAGCAACAAGCAATTACCAGAACATCCTGGTAGTAATATCTCTAAATAACAAGTATGCAATTTGTTTGGCAAAACTTTGCTTTAACGTGACTTTTAGTTCTTTGACTGGCAAACGTTTAAGTTTCAGTTCTTGGTTTAGTACTTTAACTTTTCTCAAAAACAGTTGACATCTTAACGTAAATATCTTAAACTAAATAGATGTAAAAAAGGGATTCGAAAGGATTTTTCAGTGGGATACTTTCAAAATCTAGCGGTCTGTTGCTAGTTTAGCCAACGTTAACTACCCTAGCTTCTCACTCGGCTTGTTATAGGTGATGGCCTCTACTGTTCCATAACAAATATGATTGATTTCTTTTTTTCTCCTGTGCTCTTCTTAATGGTTTGAAGTGGGCCGGGGTCAGTTAGAAAACTGTGATGTCACGTATTTCTGAAACCAATCAGGATTCAGGAATATTTGAATCCAAATGTGATGACAGCAATGGGGTTGTTTGCTTATTTTGTCAAATCTGATCAAACCACAGAGTCCTGATGAAGCAGGTTAGCTGAGTGTTGCTAAATGTAGCTGAATGTTAAACTCTAAATAGATAATACCTGAAGAGGTTGTTTTCTAACTTCACCTTTTTTTTTTTTTTTTTTTTTTTTTTTTTTGAATTGTCACTTTAGTCACAAATATTTCACGTTATAGAAAATAGCTCGCACTGTCTTTTCAGAGTCGGGAGCTGGATTCCCAGAGTAAAGTGTGCGAGCTACTGAAGTATCAAGGTGAGGAGAAGCTGCTGACTCACATGTCGTCGTCTCCCCACCTCTCTCTCTCTCTCTCTCTCTCTCCTGCCTTTCCCGTCTCTCTCCAGCTATCACTTTCACACAATAAAGCAGAAATGCCACACACAAAACACATTTAAAAAAAAAACAAACAACAACTTTGTTTCTCTGTCACTGGCGTGATGAAGGAAGATGACACCTGAAGGCAGGAATCGGTGAAGAATAGGGGGGAAAAAAGTGTCAGGCTAGTAACTATAGAAAAGTTATTTTCATTGTTGAAACAATATTGGAAAGCAGAAGTTTGTTTTTGATTGTTGTAGCTTCCTCTTCAGTTTGACTGCAGTAATGTATTAGTTCTTTGCTATGTTTTCTGTAAAGAAAATGTTCTATAAAAAGGTTAGACTTTTTATTGAAGAGACTGGCATGGTGATTCTTAAGTTCTTGCACTGCAGAATACATGGATATCAATTGAAACTCACTCACTTTGATTCAAGTCGCACAACACATTAAGTCAGCTCTAGAAAGGTTACTGCTAGAAATGAAAATCAGGATAAACGGAGTTTAATTGACACTCCTAAATTGGAATATAACAATAACTAGAAGTTGCTCCTCTCTAGTAAAGCCGATTAAAATAAAAGAATTAAAGGAACAGTTGAGTATTTTTCTCAGCTGCAGCCTTCGCCGTGTTGATGCTGCTGGCCAGTTTGAACAGCAGGTAGATGCAGGGGTTCGCGCCGCGAAATGTCCCTTTTGGATTTAAAGTTGAAATATTTATTCGCACTCTTGAAAAGGGCTCAACCACACAGACTGCGGTTTGTCTTGTTTTTGCAAAGTTGATACTAGGAGGGTAGCAACATGCTGAGGCTAAAGTTGACATCATGTTGTTAAAAATAAATGTTATGTACGTACCGTTACTCTCGCTTGTAATCGCCATCTGTACAAACCACGGCGAACATCATAAGCAACGCAACGTCCGCGTTTGTTGACTGTGTTTGTGTTTGGCGCGTTGCTGGGAGAGATGCGACGTATACAGTCACGTAAGACCTGGCTCTGTGCCGCTGTGTAGCCGGTGGAAAGGCAAACCGCTTCATAGAAGGCTCCTCGGCCGAACCAACTCCCAACTGGCACCAGCACCCGGTTCATTCTGGTGGGAAAGGGGCATGTGCAAATGTCAGTCCTCCCATGTTGTTTTGTTTGGTCATGTTGTCAGACCTGCTACGTTTCAGGAGCAGTATTGTGACCAATGAAAATCTTTACTCGTACTGGTATTGATTCACTGTGTAAGCTCTACCTTGTATGTTTTTGTCACTGAAGGGGGGGGGGGGAGCGAAAATGTCACTGCAGAACTGGACAACTGACAAATGTTTCAAAGTGACAAACTAATGATGTGTTACGCCTAGCCTAGGGGAACCAGATGACTCCCCTCTTTCCCCGCTGCCAAGAATGACCAGGGCCACAGCAGAATGCAGTCCAAGGGACGTTGATTTAATCATAGATCAGGGTACAATAAGCGTCAGCGTGAGCATGGCCTAAACAACTGCCAAAATCTATTTTGTTCAACTAACTTACTTACCTCACTAAATCATAAACAGGAGAAAAGAGATTATAAGGAGAAGTAGTCTAGTCACATCTGTTCCTATCCTATCATTTAATAGTATAGCATATCATAGCAAAGCATATCTACCTTATTTTAAAGTGGTTGTCTTATGCTTTTTTGCTTAATCCCTTTCCTTTCTTGTGTTAAGTATCTTTTTTGTAATAGGTTTGCAAAGTTAAAAAGCCCAAAGTCCACCCCAAAGGGAGCTACCCTCTCCTGCTGTTGAACTGACTGAAAACGGCTCGTTTGTAGTCCAGCCTTTGCTTCCGGAATTTATAGTTTTATGCAAAGGTTTGGACACCCCTGATAATTATCATAATTTCAGTTTATAATCTGCTAGGATTTCGAAGGCACAACTTCATTTGAATTTAATTAATTTCTGAAATAACATTTATTGAATCAACAGAAACAATCCAATTTGAGTCATAACAAAAACAGACAGGCGCAAAAATGTGGACATCCCAATGGAATTATCACATTAATATTTAGTAGAACCCCCTTTTGCTGAAACAACAGCTTGTAGTCGCCACTGATAAATCCCTGAATTCTGGTTGCAGGTATTTTGGACCCTTCTTCCTTGCAAAATGTCTCCAGTTCAGTCAGGTTTGATGGTTTCCGAGTGTGGACAGCCCGCTTCAAATCATTCCATAGATTTTTAATGATATTCAAGTCTGGGGACTGGGATGGCCATCTAGAACATTGTATCTGTGCATGAATTCCTTGGTAGATTTGGAGCAATGCTTTGGACCATTGTCCTGCTGAAAGAACCGACCCCGGCGTAACTTCGACCTCTTGACTGATTCTTGAACACTGTTCTTAAGAATCTGATAGTGGATGGAATCCATGCGACCCTCAACTTCGACAAAGTTTCCAGTACCTGTGCTGGCCACACAGCCCCATAGCATGATGGACCCCCCACCAAATTTTACAGTAGTGAGCAAGTTCGTCTCCAGGCAAGCTGTGTTCTTTTTCCGCCATACAAAGCGCCTCTGGTTTTGACCAAATAGCTCTATCTTAGTTTCATCTGTCCACAGCACATTATTCCATAATGATTCTGGCTTGTCCAGATGAGCCTTTGCATACCTCAAACGACTCTGCTTGTTGGCAGTACGCAGAAAAGGCTTTTTCCGCATCACCCTTCCATTGAGCTGTTCCTTGTGCAAAGTACACTGGCCTGTGGAACAATGACACCGTCAGCAGCAAGATGCTCTTGGAGCACTTTGGAGGCGGTCTGTGGTTTGTCTGTGACCATTCTAACCATTCTTCGCCTTTGCCTTTCAGATATCTTTCTTGGCCTGGCACATCTTTCCTTCACAAGGACTGTTCTTGTGGCCCTCCATTTTC
>CM022473.1:7006673-7021735 GCA_011952105.1 Coreoperca whiteheadi | reverse complement strand
TTTTTTTTTTTTTTTTTTTATTTTTACTTTAGTCACAAATATTTCACGTTATAGAAAATAGCTCGCACTGTCTTTTCAGAGTCGGGAGCTGGATTCCCAGAGTAAAGTGTGCGAGCTACTGAAGTATCAAGGTGAGGAGAAGCTGCTGACTGAGCTCTGCAGATGGTCCATCCCTCGCTTCCCCGTCAGCGGACACGATCTGAGGAGGATGGGCGTCACGTCAGGCAAGGAGATCGGTGCCACCTTACAGAAGCTCCGCGACATCTGGAAGAAAAGCTGTTATCAGATGGACAAAGATGAACTCCTCAGTTACATAAAGCCTTGAAGGGGCAAAAAAAACGCAGAGGGATTTTTTTTGTGTGTGTCAGACAATAATAGTCTGGACACTTGACACTGTAATTGTGCTGCTCACAGGTCTTAATTTAGCAGACTGATGCATGTTGTTGACAAAGGACACGACAAGAACAGAGACATGCATGAATGCAATTTCATTCTAAATTACACCCAGGGCCACTTTTGTTCACCTGCATCTCCATGTAAATTTGAAGAGATCACACACAATCAATGGCAGGTGATATAACCACAGGTGTTATTACAGAGCTCTGCTGTTTTTATTCAAATTCTTTGGATAAACGGCTGATGTTATACTGATGCTCAGCTAATTGAAACTCTTTCTCTCTGGGGCGCCCCGGAAGCTCAGCCTTGATACGCTCAGCCAATCAACCGTGTCCTCACCGCAGCGGCCCTGGTTCGATTCCAGTCCGTGGTCACATGTCGTCGTCTCCCCACCTCTCTCTCTCTCTCTCTCTCTCTCCTGCCTTTCCCGTCTCTCTCCAGCTATCACTTTCACACAATAAAGCAGAAATGCCACACACAAAACACATTTAAAAAAAAACAAACAACAACTTTGTTTCTCTGTCACTGGCGTGATGAAGGAAGATGACACCTGAAGGCAGGAATCGGTGAAGAATAGGGGGGAAAAAAGTGTCAGGCTAGTAACTATAGAAAAGTTATTTTCATTGTTGAAACAATATTGGAAAGCAGAAGTTTGTTTTTGATTGTTGTAGCTTCCTCTTCAGTTTGACTGCAGTAATGTATTAGTTCTTTGCTATGTTTTCTGTAAAGAAAATGTTCTATAAAAAGGTTAGACTTTTTATTGAAGAGACTGGCATGGTGATTCTTAAGTTCTTGCACTGCAGAATACATGGATATCAATTGAAACTCACTCACTTTGATTCAAGTCGCACAACACATTAAGTCAGCTCTAGAAAGGTTACTGCTAGAAATGAAAATCAGGATAAACGGAGTTTAATTGACACTCCTAAATTGGAATATAACAATAACTAGAAGTTGCTCCTCTCTAGTAAAACCGATTAAAATAAAAGAATTAAAGGAACAGTTGAGTATTTTTCTCAGCTGCAGCCTTCGCCGTGTTGATGCTGCTGGCCAGTTTGAACAGCAGGTAGATGCAGGGGTTCGCGCCGCGAAATGTCCCTTTTGGATTTAAAGTTGAAATATTTATTCGCACTCTTGAAAAGGGCTCAACCACACAGACTGCGGTTTGTCTTGTTTTTGCAAAGTTGATACTAGGAGGGTAGCAACATGCTGAGGCTAAAGTTGACATCATGTTGTTAAAAATAAATGTTATGTACGTACCGTTACTCTCGCTTGTAATCGCCATCTGTACAAACCACGGCGAACATCATAAGCAACGCAACGTCCGCGTTTGTTGACTGTGTTTGTGTTTGGCGCGTTGCTGGGAGAGATGCGACGTATACAGTCACGTAAGACCTGGCTCTGTGCCGCTGTGTAGCCGGTGGAAAGGCAAACCGCTTCATAGAAGGCTCCTCGGCCGAACCAACTCCCAACTGGCACCAGCACCCGGTTCATTCTGGTGGGAAAGGGGCATGTGCAAATGTCAGTCCTCCCATGTTGTTTTGTTTGGTCATGTTGTCAGACCTGCTACGTTTCAGGAGCAGTATTGTGACCAATGAAAATCTTTACTCGTACTGGTATTGATTCACTGTGTAAGCTCTACCTTGTATGTTTTTGTCACTGAAGGGGGGGGGGGGAGCGAAAATGTCACTGCAGAACTGGACAACTGACAAATGTTTCAAAGTGACAAACTAATGATGTGTTACGCCTAGCCTAGGGGAACCAGATGACTCCCCTCTTTCCCCGCTGCCAAGAATGACCAGGGCCACAGCAGAATGCAGTCCAAGGGACGTTGATTTAATCATAGATCAGGGTACAATAAGCGTCAGCGTGAGCATGGCCTAAACAACTGCCAAAATCTATTTTGTTCAACTAACTTACTTACCTCACTAAATCATAAACAGGAGAAAAGAGATTATAAGGAGAAGTAGTCTAGTCACATCTGTTCCTATCCTATCATTTAATAGTATAGCATATCATAGCAAAGCATATCTACCTTATTTTAAAGTGGTTGTCTTATGCTTTTTTGCTTAATCCCTTTCCTTTCTTGTGTTAAGTATCTTTTTTGTAATAGGTTTGCAAAGTTAAAAAGCCCAAAGTCCACCCCAAAGGGAGCTACCCTCTCCTGCTGTTGAACTGACTGAAAACGGCTCGTTTGTAGTCCAGCCTTTGCTTCCGGAATTTATAGTTTTATGCAAAGGTTTGGACACCCCTGATAATTATCATAATTTCAGTTTATAATCTGCTAGGATTTCGAAGGCACAACTTCATTTGAATTTAATTAATTTCTGAAATAACATTTATTGAATCAACAGAAACAATCCAATTTGAGTCATAACAAAAACAGACAGGCGCAAAAATGTGGACATCCCAATGGAATTATCACATTAATATTTAGTAGAACCCCCTTTTGCTGAAACAACAGCTTGTAGTCGCCACTGATAAATCCCTGAATTCTGGTTGCAGGTATTTTGGACCCTTCTTCCTTGCAAAATGTCTCCAGTTCAGTCAGGTTTGATGGTTTCCGAGTGTGGACAGCCCGCTTCAAATCATTCCATAGATTTTTAATGATATTCAAGTCTGGGGACTGGGATGGCCATCTAGAACATTGTATCTGTGCATGAATTCCTTGGTAGATTTGGAGCAATGCTTTGGACCATTGTCCTGCTGAAAGAACCGACCCCGGCGTAACTTCGACCTCTTGACTGATTCTTGAACACTGTTCTTAAGAATCTGATAGTGGATGGAATCCATGCGACCCTCAACTTCGACAAAGTTTCCAGTACCTGTGCTGGCCACACAGCCCCATAGCATGATGGACCCCCCACCAAATTTTACAGTAGTGAGCAAGTTCGTCTCCAGGCAAGCTGTGTTCTTTTTCCGCCATACAAAGCGCCTCTGGTTTTGACCAAATAGCTCTATCTTAGTTTCATCTGTCCACAGCACATTATTCCATAATGATTCTGGCTTGTCCAGATGAGCCTTTGCATACCTCAAACGACTCTGCTTGTTGGCAGTACGCAGAAAAGGCTTTTTCCGCATCACCCTTCCATTGAGCTGTTCCTTGTGCAAAGTACACTGGCCTGTGGAACAATGACACCGTCAGCAGCAAGATGCTCTTGGAGCACTTTGGAGGCGGTCTGTGGTTTGTCTGTGACCATTCTGACCATTCTAACCATTCTTCGCCTTTGCCTTTCAGATATCTTTCTTGGCCTGGCACATCTTTCCTTCACAAGGACTGTTCCTGTGGCCCTCCATTTTCTAACTATATTTCGGACTGTGGAGACAGGGACCTTAAACCTTTGCGATAACTTTTTATATCCTTTCCTAATTCATATTGATGGTTTAATCCTAGTTTTTAAGTCATTAGGGAGTTCTTTTGAGGTTCTCATGTTGTTACTTTCTAAGAGAAGCACAACTAGCAATTAGCTGACTTGAATAGCCCTTTTCATGATTGTTTGCACCTGTGTTTTCAGTCTCATGTTCATTGAGCCAATTTATCAGTTTTGTGTTGCAATCAATCTGCATTAGGTGACTGCAGGTATTCAAATCAACACAATTGAAAGGGTGGCCAAATCCTCTGCACCACCTATTTGTCACATTTGATTTTATTTCATACAACTCAAGAGAGTTCAGTTTGTGGTATTGCCATGTCTAGGAGAAGTTGGATTCATCAGGGCAAGGGGAAAGGGTATTGTCTTCCAAAGAACGATGAATTGAAGAGTCAGTGGTTAAAATTAATTTTAACGCTATTCCTCAGAACTCCCATCTTTTTTGTGTGCTCACTTCGTGTTTGCCGAGGACTGCTTCCTGAACTGAAGCAGTATGTTTATGAAAACATACTAAGTAACCTTTAGGTTGCTCATGCTTGACCATGCTTAACAACATCCCTTATTGACAACAGCCTGTGCTAATCCTACAAGGGGAGAATGCCTGTCTCCTTCAATAAGGATAATATCTGGAAGGGTCATATTTAGGGACAAACAAAGTCATTAGATTGAATGAGCTTTTACACCATCAGATTGTCTTAAAGCTGTTTGCCATTCCCAATGTTTCACTTCTACAACTGTAAGTAACCTAGTATGAATAATTCAAGTGAAATATATGCATAGCCACAGATTAATTTCAAAGGAGTCAGCTTGACTAATGAAGTTGTCATCAACTTCTGTGTCTGCCTGGTTGAGATAGACCGTGGAAGCAGGAAAACACGTCACACTCAGCTGGGGAAATCAATGGACAGCTTTTCAAGCCAGCAATTCTGTGCCGGCGAGTAGTCTTGGAGTACACCCTCTGAAAGTCGATAAAAGACACAATTAAGCCAGGCGGTAGGGGTAGAACAAAAAACATTATATCCCATTGATCGTTAAACCCTGCAGATGATAACATTGAAACAGCCTGTGTCACATTCAGCAAGGCAGAATGTGTGGGTCTTCTTAGTGTACGGTTTGAATTTTTTTTAAATTGTTGAATTTTGAAAACCTGAAGAAAGAAAAAAATATATCTGTATCACCTGAAGACACTGACGTCAAGGTCGTGAAAATTCTGCACTAGACTGAATTGCCCTTGGTTATTTCTAACACTCTTTCTGATAGCTCTGGGTGAACGGTGAGCCATGTTAAATATTAGTATCTGCAGGCATCCTGCTCCAAACCCACACGAAAGAGCGTGCATGTGCCTACATTGAAAAAGGGACCCTTTTTCATTTCAAAAGGTCTTTCTGTTAGGCTTCAGATAGAATAAAATGTTGAGAATCTCTTACCTCTTGTTATGCAAGACACTTCTTCATGCTTCTGTGGTCCTCAGCTGTTCTTGATCAGGCTCCACTGTGCGCTACTGCATGTGGCACCGATTCTTGCCATTTCCTCATATTGCAAAGGGAATATACGCTTTCTTGAGCACAATTTCCCAGTTGAATTGCTTTGTAAAATTAGACCAGAAAATAGGGAATTTGTGATGAGTTATTTTTCTTTTAAACTACATATGTGCTATTTACATGTCATAAGAATCTAATTATAGTTACAGACATTAATAATGTTGAATGTATGACACAATAACATACAGTGATGTAATAACAGGACATCAGCCCTCACTGGCTTCCCACCATGAATACAGCCAGTTGTCTTGGGTCAAGTCTGTCCACTAAAAGTCATGCTTTATAATAATAATTTGCAACAGCAAATTATGTTTTGAAAGAATTGTGATGCTGATCAGAGTAAATATTTTTATTTTTTTTGCAGGACAGGATGTATTTTGGTACTTTCTTAATATTTAACCAAAACCACAATCTTTTCCCAACCCAAAGTGTTTTTTTAGCCTAAAATTAACCACAGATAAGAGACAGCAAACTCCAGTCTCCAGTGTCAAAGTCCTGCACTTACCATCCATCCTGACCACCTCCCCATGACGTCTGTACTGAATTTCGTACTGAAAGACGTTCATCGTTCTGGGAGGATGAATTCTAATGACGTCGATGGTCCACTGACTGTTACTGTATCACCATCAGCAGGTAAAAGGTTTCACTCATCCTGTGAAATATCTCAACATCTACTGGATGGATTGGCACAAAATGTTGTGCCCAGAGGGTGAATCCCACTGACTTAATAATCCCCTGATGTTATTGCTAGTGTTTTTTGGGAAATGTCTTCACAGCTGTTGGATGGATTGCCAATCAATTTGGTACAGACATCCATGTTGCCCAGAGAATAAATCCTAATGACTTTGGTGATCGCCTGACGTTTCCTCTCGCACCACCATGGCATTCTAACTATTGGATGGATTTGCCATGAAATTTGGCCCTTTAAAATCTTGGGTTCAGACCTGAATCATTGCCAGAATGACCAATGCCACCATTCAGGTCCTCTCCACACACAGCCAACGGAGTCAGAAGACATGTAGAGATAATCGGCTGGTCTCTGGCGTCAACCACCGGTTCGTGGGGTTCCAGTTTGTTCTGCGATGGGACTAATGATCCAAAGCTTTGCTGTGACGTGTACCCTGCCTCTGACATGTGTGATACCGTACGATAATGTTTAAAGCACCATAGAAACTTAAATGGCCGAGAAGCTGTGTGGTCTCCTGGGTAGAATAGAGGTGGAGAGTTTTTAACTAGCCTCCAATGGTTCAGTGGTTGTGAGACTGCATGAGGTGTACACTGAGGATGTTATTTCTCCTCCCATCCACCATCACCGCCACCGCCACCACACAGATTGCATCCTTCTTTGTCCTGTCCACCATTTCATGAACACAAACGTCCCTGCAAAATTACACATGTGCAATGGAACACTTAAAGCAGAAAGTAAAATACTAAATTATTTTCTTGTCCCAAGCAATTATGAACCAATTCTGATAACATGCACGTAAACTGAAGAGATCACAACGAGGACAGTTCCTTTCCTTTCATTATTGGAGTCTGACATGAAGGGATGTTCTTGACAGAAAAGGGTGCACCGGTGCTACATTCAGTTCGAGATTCATATAGAAAAACAAAAATACTTCAGTCTCTCCTTTCAATATTTCCTTATCTTATAAATTTGCTTTATTGAAAATGGAAACAGCAAAAACGAGTCACTCACTAAACAAAGTTGTTATATTGATCACTGAAGCATTTAACATATTGTATTTAAATGCTTATTTGTTTGCATAACTCATTTAGCACACTCTATTGTGAAAAATGAGTGAATTCAGGCAAACCTCTTCTCATCTGAAAAGTAACTGTTGACTACTGTCTGTCTTTTATGTTGTATGTTGAACCAAGGGAAATATGAAAAACTAAATCATTTCTAGAGTATATAGAGCAATTGACATATTTTGGTCAATGCAAGAAAAAGTCTCCGCGAAAGTCTGGGCAACAGTGGCTCAGCTGCTTAGACCAAGTAAGTTATGGTATAAACTTTACAAAAGTTGTCACATAAACTCAATATTTTGAGTTAAAAATACCGTATGCTCTTATGCTTAGTTGATTACAAAGTATGAAGAAAAGATGAGAACACAACTTATCCTGTGTGCGACACAAGATGGGTTTCCCATGAAGCCAATATTATCAGGAAGTAATATGTGAAAAAAATAAAACAGTACGCAATATTACCCTACTAGAGACCTGGTGTTGTAGTAAGTCAAATGGGAACCTCCCCCCAAAATATCCTAACAAAACTAATGAAATGAATTGACATGTATATTGACAGTATAAAAATGTATAGGATTTGTAGTCAAAACACGCAAAAACACTGGTACGGTCCTTTAGGGACAGAATGCTACTCCAATGTATAACGTTTGTTTACGATTAGGCTCAGCAGTACTCCTCAACAACAGCATCTTTGTGCCCCGTGATCAGGTATTGTCAGCTGTTTGTTGAAGAGACTAAACCCATACAGTATAATATACTCCTCTGTAAAAGAACAGATAAGAGTGCCCTCCAGGGGAAGTTGCTTGTCAACACCTCTAAATTGTATTTAAACATTGATTATTTTCTTGAAGATGGAGCTTTATTAACACCCTGCAAATGTGACATGGCCATGGACTTAAATCATTTAAATGAATAGTACATGAAAACACATGAATATAAATAAAATTAAGATTAATTGTAAAGTCGTTCAATTCAAGAGGGACCTACTTGACGGTCTTACTTACAATTTGAAACTATTAAACAGGTTCTTCTCAGATCTGTATATGTTCACTCCTGCAGGTTTGCTCTTCGTCCAGGAGGTGTCAGTGCTGTCATTTAGAACAAGGAAACACGAGCAACGTACAGTTAAGGATTAGACGGGGATGAGGAGTGATGCTAATTCGAATAGGAGCCGTTGGATAATTGTCTGGAAAATGGATCAGTAAGTATGATTATCCCTCTTCCCGAGCTTTTGTCATGATTTTGAAAACAACAAAGGATACAGGAACAACTAAACTATTCAGATTAATATCTCTCTTCCACCTCTGTTAGGCTTTGTAAAGACACTGTAGATTGTAACCATACTTTTAATGTTTATTTTTTTTAAATTAAGATAATCTCACTGATCATCTTTGCAATAAGGGCCTGAGTTTTCAAGTGCTATCAGTGCATTCTAGTAATATAGCAACAAGCAACAGCAAAAAAAAAATGCGGTGGAACAGGACAAGATAATGTGGGGTAAGACTTCCTCTTGACTGTGTCAGTTTAGTGGGTTTCGGTCTCAGTGGGGATCAGTGAGGGCTCGGTGAGTCCTGGCCTGATCGATCACTCTATCTTTGTTGTGCTTGGCATCTATCTGCCATCAATCAGGCAGCAGTAGACACCTCCCAAGGTCAGAGCCCAGGTTGTCAATACTAGACATGATTCAGCACTTTGTCAACGGGGAGCACCACCAGTGTGTCTCTACCAGATGCATATTTATCAAACAGCCATGATATACTCTAGCTGACAGCTAAAGAAGCGTAAATACTTCAAACGGAAAACTAACTGATCGAGTGAAATGTAATGGAATTATCGCAGCCAGCACGTTGGACCGTGGACCAGGATGCGCAGGCTCAGAATAATCAGCTCCTAGGGTGGATGCGGAGATGGCTCTGCTGCAGCTGGCAGGTCGAGGGTGCCACTTAGTGTACATTATTTATCCAGATTATTCACAGGGCTGCATTCAGCCAGCCACAGACAGGAGTAAGGAAACTTGTGCTGATCCTTTGCTGACCGAGCCCAATTCACAATACATAATGTCGCAAATATGCCACAGATTGTGGTTTAATTTGTCTTTTTTTTTGTTTGTCTTTTTTTTTTTTTTAAACATCACTGCAAAATCTAACGACCGATAAATTCATGAAGAAATCTCGGTTTGAATTGTATCTTTGTGGAAGACGTAAGATTTATACAGACATCAGTGGTCACAGATTTGGCACAAGTAGAAGCACTGCAGGATGTGCTGATTCTTGGGTGTAGTAGAGTTTCACAGCTGTTGTCCTTACCTCTGGCGTCCTCCCAGCCATCCTGCAGCACAGCAACAAAGAGCCTAATGCTGCTTGTACTGTCACTATAGTCAGGCAACGACTGTAAAATATAGATGTGATGTGTGTGCAAGTGTGTTTGGATGTATACAGCGGTTGATCACTTCCTGGTCTTTATGTTTCTATCCATTGTCTGCATCCTGCAGCACTTGTTCTGCATTTCCGTCCTCATGGAGGTGCATATCCTACCTCTGTTGTCATCTCTGTGACATCAGCTGCCAATCACTGTCAAGCTACCACTGTCCTAGATGGTGATCAAATCCCTAATCTTAAAAACAATGTTAATCTCTCACCACCAACATGCAGGTATAACACAATGACAACAGAGATAAGTGTGTTAAGGCAGATAATGCAGAGTTTACATCCCATTTTCACAGCAAAACTCGATTTCTGGTCAGTATGCTGATAAACTCCCATAAAACCAAGCATGGGTCCAGAAGTATTAAGTTCTTATCAAGTTAAATCGCCTAATATCAACATATTAGACTTGGAATACTATTCCCCAGCCACAGAAAGCTTGTACAGCCTGGAAGGCAAATGAGAGCAGGAGGAGAGCACTGCTGCAATGCTTGAGCAGCATGGTATTATAGAGACTGTGGGGCCAAAAACAGTTTGAGGGAACAGAATTTCTTTTTTTTTATTGTTTTGAGCACTTATGGGAAATAAACAGCACACATTTTGTCGCAAAGCTTTGTCTAATAGTAACAACATACTGTTAGAGGTGCTTGTGAAATGAAAGGTTCTGTGAATGGGCAGTATGGGAAAATGTAATCCTATTTAAATCTAAAAGCAAAACAGTTCGATCTTTTAATGGTTAATGTGGTTTTTCTAGATTCAAAAGAATAGTTGAGATTTTGGGAAATACGCTTATTTGCTTCTCTTGCCAAGAGCTAGACAAGAGGATGGATACCACTAAATATTACTTTACATGCCAGCAGCTGACTAGCTTAGCTTAGCGCAAGGACTGGTAACTCGGGAACAGCTAGTCGGTTTTACAGGGGGGTTATGTAGATAATGAAAAATAACAGCACGCCCTGTTCGGGTGCTCGGTCGTAGCAAAGATCAAAAACAATGAACAGGGGGTTATGTGCCAGAATATTTGTTCACATTCATACACTGATGGCAGGAGCTAACTGCCCATCAGTACAAAGTAATCTAATTGTTCTCACACACCGAAGGCACAGTAGGAATTTGGGGTTCAGTATCTTGCTCAAGGACACTTTGACATGTGGGCTGGCAGCAATCTGCTATTCCTGAGCTGATGCAGAGTCATGTTCCTGTGGAGATGCAGCAGTTTCCAGTTCCTGCTGGACCGCAACAGTCTCCTGTTTCCCTTGATCCACCGGCTCTCAGCTCTGCACTCCATTTGCCGGCCTCCAGTTCTTCACTGCAGACACCGGTCTCCGGATCTGAAAACCTGTCACCAGCAGACCTTCAGAATGGTTTCGCCTTCGTTGCCAACCTCCTGAGTTGCTCTGAATGTCTACTCATCCCCCGGAACTGCTCAGTCCTTTAACCCTGCCTCCTGGTCGCCCCCCCTGACCTGCTCTGCTCTTCTGTCCTGCCCTTGGGCCATCTGCCTGGGGTTTTCTGCCATGCCTGTCCGCCTTATGAAATGGGATCCGTCCGCGCGAGAGAGACCTCAAGACTGTCTGATCATGTCCTCCCTCAGCTTCCTGCGGTGGGACGAAGGAAAACTACCCTGTCGATAGTTCGTCTTTCCACAGATGGATGGACGAATACTGCTCGCCTCACCCTCCCTCTCCAAATGTGTTGGAGAAACTAAAATGGCTGCGAAACTCACAAAAAACACGCTGACAACCCCATCTAGAGCCAGTGTTTGGTTTGTGCTTTCTAGTCCCTCTCTTTTCTCTTACTGTCACTCTAAGCAGGTATCTCTGCCTCCGGAGGTGCATAGTCTAGATCTGTGGTTGCGGGTCACCTGCTGGAACCGTGCTTCTGTCTGTATGGTGGATGGGAGGTGGTTTGGCCCGGGTCCTGCTCTGTGTGGCATCACCTGGAGCTACTCAGTTGCCCTTCTGCATCCATCCTCTCCCCTAGTAGTTTTTCCTTATTTGACTAGAGGGTCTAAGGACAGAGGTTGTCGTATGTTATACAGACTGTAAAGCCCTTTGCGGCAAATTGTGATTTGTGATATTGGGCTATATAAATAAAATTGAATTGAATTGAATTAAAAGTGAAAGACCTGAGTACTTCTTCCAGCACTGCTTATTTTATTACCTCTGTACAGAGCGAGGCTGGCTGTTTTCCTGTTCCCAGTCTTTATGCTAAGCTAAGCTAACCAGCTGCAGCTTCATATTTACAGACTCAAGAGTGGTATCCATCTTGTTATCTAACTCGCTGCAAGAAAGCAAGTATTTCCTAAAATGTCAAACTATTGCTTTAAGAGCCAGTGTCACAATATAAATAAGATCTATTCAGACAGAAACCATCAATCAGCTTAGTCAACCAAAATATTCTTCCTAAAGTCATTCAAATTAGCTGACAACAATAGACAAGACAAGCAGTGCAGGAATCACATACGTTTAATGGGAATTTCAAAAGTGTTTAAAGATCAGCACGCAAATCCAGCATTAAAGTGGACGACCGGAGCAGGCTGGCGTGGATTGAGTTGTGAACGGAGGAGAAGAGCCAGTAGCGGAGCAAATGAAAATGACAGCTTCATGCCCCCGTCACCCTGGCAGAGGGATGACTTATGAGCCGCTTTTTACCAGCAACCTCTGTCTCCATCCGTCATCTCCTTTTACACTGATTTGCTGGAGAGAACATGTCTCTGTGATCAGTTACAGGGGATTTTACCACAACAAAGCTGATCAGATAAAAAATATTGCAGAAGTTTGCTCTCCTCCAGAAGCCGCATGAATAAACTAATTTCCAGGATTTTCAAAGTCGTTGTGTAACAATCTGCCGCAGAGCTCAGATTAGACCTGTTTATTCATAAACTATGATTTCCTTCGCTCCTTTACAGTAATACAGAGGCAGACATTTGTGCCAACAATAGCTACATGTAATAGATCAACGCCAGCAGTGCTATCATTCTTGATTATTGATGTGCAAATATTACAGCCAATTACCTAATGAGCTGATAATCTGATTTAATGTCTGACTCAGAATACAATTGTATTGCATTAACATGGTCATTTTTATTCTACAAGGCGATGGCTGATGTGACATGCAAATTTGTGTAGCAGAGTTTATTTTTGGTTTAAGAACGGTGCGGATTATTTATTAATAACATTTTCATGTCAAAACAGCAACTTATGTTGTCAGTTTTAATTGTAAATGAGTTTGTCCATAATTTAGAGTCTCTAAATTGATCTTTGGGAAACGTGTTTAATAGCATTGTCGTCAGTGTGATGAAGCTGCCTGGGCCAAGTTCCCAATGTAAGCTTTATAGTGGAACTAACCTCAATAAATACAGTTAATATTAAAAGCTGCTCTAATCAGTAGTTTTATTAATGGATGGATTAAATGACTAAAGATATCTATGTTATATATATGCATAGTGACAAACTTACAGATAATATCACCCAATTCTGCAGTTCCCCCCAGCTCTACAGAGCATTTTAGCCTATTTGAGTTTATTGTGTGGATTTTACATCCTGCAACTTAACTGTTTTAGTATACTCTCACCACTCTCATCAACCCTGTTTCTGGCAGCAGCAGGCTCTGATTGACATGGTTTTGTTCATATTTAGTTATTTCCTGTTTTATTTTGAAACAGTCTCCTCTCCTCGTGTGTCTTGTAGTTTTGCTTCCTGCCCTTTGATTGCTTTGAGTGTTTTCACCTGTGTTGATTTAATGTCCCCTCTTCCTGAGTGGATAAAGTATTTTTGTCAGCTTGTCGTTTCACCTTTGTGCCATGTGTTCAGTGCTTTTCCCCCACCAGTTTTGCATGCTATCCTCAGTCTTTTTTCCTGTACCTCTGAGTTTGTCTGTGGATTTACCTTCTTTTGGACTTGTTTTTTTCTGTATTGGACTTTTTCATGGATCTCTCTTTGTTGGATTTACCTGGATTTCTCAGCCGCCCTAAGTTGTTGCCTCAGTAAGTAATAAACTCATCTTTTGTTTCTTCTTCTACCTGCCTGCCTGAGAGTCCTGCATTTGGGTTCTTTCCCTTGTATTGAACATTACACTGATAAACCCACTGTACATCACCTGCAACAAAAGACAAAGTTTGTGGCTATATTGTGAACATTGTGGAGCACTTAACAGCTAAATAAGACCAAGAGTTTTTTTGGGTGTTTTTTTTTCAGCAGCATAGGCAACTATTAACACGTTTGCCATAACTTAACAAGGTGGTAAGATGTCAGTGTTGTTTACAGCTTGTTCCGCTGCCCCCAAGCCAAAAATAATGCATGCAGCTTTAAACTGTGTACAGAAACCACAACATTCTGTGGCAATAGAACTGACAAACTATACATGTTATACAGTGAATACTTCTATCACAATACTACATGCATATGTCTGCTGGAGAAGAGATATGGAAATGTAACAACTTTTAGACCCACACGTGCCCTCATCGAAACTGACGTCCCATTTGGACGGAGCACAACATGTGAGCACCTTTGCATAATCAGCTCTGTACTGTACCTTACGACTTTGTAAAGACGAGTTTCCTCTGCTCACAGCAAAACCTGATTGACATAAGCACTCTTTATTTTTAAAATAACTCTACAAAAAAACACAAGGTATGATTATATGTGAAGGTTTCACAACCACAAATCCACATCTTTTCAAAAACTGAATATAAGAGACATCTTTGAGAAATAGGCATTAATGGACAACAAGTCTTTACTCTATTAATCCAACATGGTGAAAATAGGCTCTCTAACTACTGCACTTTCACCAATATTCTCTACTCAATTGCCCCTTAGAATGTAAGAGAGAAGAACATAAATAGGGGGTAAGTGTCTTACCAGCATCTGAGATACTGCCTGGCTAAATACTAACAATGTGTGAAAGCCGAGAGCGAAATATTATTTTGATGTGCTCTATAACCATGCCCATAGAACCAAAGTTTTAATACAATACTTAACCCTGCAGTCACAAATTGTCATGAAGCAACACCAGCTACATGCGAATATTTTCCTAAGATTCTTTATTAACAAAATGGACAAAATCAATCTCAGATTCCATCGTCTTCCTACGATCCGTCAGAGTTCAGCTCATGCCCCTCAGTTTTTACCAACTTTGAACCAATTTCTCTCTCTTCTTTAAAACACATTATTTCAAATATGAGTCCTAGTACATGTCCCTTAGACATTATTCCCCGATGCCTACTTAAGTGCGC
Source organism: Coreoperca whiteheadi (assembly GCA_011952105.1). NCBI lineage: Eukaryota > Metazoa > Chordata > Actinopteri > Centrarchiformes > Sinipercidae > Coreoperca > Coreoperca whiteheadi. Next base: position 7,007,019 of record CM022473.1, on the reverse strand, counting down.
GACACTGTTGGGCCTAGTATTTTATCAGTAATTAATAGCTCTCTGGTCAATGGCTATGTCCCAGCATTCACCCTCTAAAAACATCTGTGCATTCCTAACAATTACAGACCAGTGTGAAAGCTTTCATTTTATCCAAAATTCTTGAAAAATTTATTTTCTATCAACGCAACGCCTTGGATGATATCACCATACTGGACAATTTTCTTCAACAGTCAGTCAATCCATCCTCCTGGGCTGCCTTAAGCATGTTGTTGGCAGGGACCAATCAGCATCTACAAGGCTCCATATTAGGCCCTATTTTATTTTCCGTATCCTTCCTTTTGGGGTCTATTTTCTAAAAATATAT
>CM022473.1:6987312-7006204 GCA_011952105.1 Coreoperca whiteheadi | reverse complement strand
TGATCAAGCTTTTTCACTTGTGAATAGTTTTAATCTAATAATTGTATCTTCCCTCTCCTTTTTTTTTTTTTTTTTAAAAACCGTCTAAAGACCAGTCTCTTTTCTTTAGCCTCTTAAAGGTCCAATGTGGCATCTAGCGGTGAAATTGCAGTTTTCAACCATTTGAATACCGCTCACATCACCCTCCCCTCCCCTTCCAAGCATCTAGGAGAAACTACGGTGGCCGTGGAACTCACGCAAAATGCCAACAGCCCTATCTAGAGCCAGTGATTGGTTTGTCTGTTCTGAGCTACTGTAGAAACGTGGCGGTTCAACAAGTCAACCTCCGTCTGTCAAAACAGCTTATTCTAAGGTAATGAAAATATGATTCTTATTTTCGGACATACTTATAAATATTATATTCCATTTCGGCTAATAGCTCCTCCTAAATGTTACACACTGGACCTTTAATTATCATCATGAAGACATACCTGTCAATGCTGTTTGCATCATGATTTATCAAGAGATTCTGTGCTTTTAATTGTTTTTGTTTGATTATTGTATTGTTTTAACATTCCTGTGTTTTATTTAATCTATTTGTAAAGCACTAGTCAACATTTTTTTTTTTTTTATGTGCTCTAGAAATAAACTTGACGTGTGTGTGTGTAAACATATACATTTTTGCACACGTGTCCGTAAGATTCACCTCTGACAGTAGCCATAACACAAACGCCAAGATTACACCTTCAGTACAAGTAATGTAGTGTTTGAGGTAAGCAGCACTGTCAGGGTTTCAGTTTCATAGCAGCCCCCCTGACTTTCAATGAAAGAGGAGTAAGATTGGCTCTGACAAATTGAGGTTGGAAGGACAACACTCTGTCAGGCTCTAGGGATTAGATTTGTAACTTTTGCAGATGGCTCCTAAATTACTTTACTGTGTTACCAGTAGAGCTGTTGATTGCTAATAGTTTGGCCTGATTTACCTAAATAAAATTCCAGTGTAAGTTATTGACCGTTTAGACACCTTTGTTCATGTTCTGCAGGCAAATGGATGGAGGGGTTGCTTCATTGAGCTGATCAGACTTGTCTGGGTTCTGAATTAAACTCAAACGATCATGATCAAAGTGTAAATACAGTGGCGAAGGAGGATGCGGCAGTAAACAACGTTAACATGAGCGGCGTGTTGTACAACTCCATTAATATGACTGGATGTTAGAAGCCAGCTGATAGCCACAGAGTTGCTGCATAAGCCAGTGACTGTTAAGTATGAATGAAACAGCTTCCTGCTCAAATCACCACAGAGGGTACCCTTTGGATGACTAAAACAGAACACTTTCTGTCTTTTGGTGGAGCCATTGGGGATACAAGCTAAATTACATGTGGGCCAGAGTGAGATCACAGTGAATTATTTATGTGCTTCCTGCCCTGTGCCCTGCTCATCTCGGTATGGCATGGCAGGGGTAGCGGCGTCAGGCCAAGACATGCCTTCAAGCTATTATTACAATCTAGTGCTCCTCAGGCATCGTAACAATCAATACACTCATGGTTTTACTGGTCTATGAAAGCAATAGGGGGAGGACGAGTTGAGTAAAAAAAGATGCTTGTAAAACACTGAGGTGGTGGCTTTACAAAGCTGTATCTTCATTTTTTGTTCGGAGCAGGTGATAAATTAATGGTTTCACTAGTTTACCGCCATCAGTCAGATTAGCCCTTTATAGTGTGCAATCCCGTTATTTCCTCCAAGCATTCATTGCATTTCAAAGATCATTGGACAACAGTTTCCCCTGTCTCTGACATTGACACGGCTACATTGTGGAAGTGATTGGATTGTTGGACGTGGGTAAATTGGTTTGGCTATGGGTGTTGTGGCCTCAGAGCAGAGCTGGAGGACATGTCCTGTGGGAAGGAGATAAAGAACCTAATGGCACCTGAAGAAGATGATGGCTAAAGGGGAAGTCTTGGGAAAGAGCACAACATGTTATGTTTGTCTTCTCACGACCACAATTAATCTGATTATGGTCTCCATGCACTGTGGGATGTCATTGGAGTTGGGTGAAATAACCGACCCCAGCTGTATATGGCTTAGGCTTAGGGCTCTGTTTGGATGCCTGTGATTTGCTTGAGGGGCTTTTGGCTAATCTATTTTTCTCCAAGGTAGGACAAGACCCACAATGTTATTTCTTCCTTGAAGGAAAATTCTCAAAATGGATGTTTTGGGGTTTACCCTGTTTGAAGGGGCACCAATTTAGATTTGGCTATAAAGATTATAATAATTAAAGCTTGGGGCACCACCCTTCGATAGTGAAGGGAAATGAGAGTCAATTCATTGGCTGAGTCTCATAAAATACACTAAACTATAAATGTGGAACTGAGATAAATTAAACCCTAACTATAACCTCAAATTACCATTTAATAGCTGGTAGGTGAAAGATTTGGAATTCAACATAGACGTGGGTGGAAGATTATTCCCTCTTGTGAGACATTAGAGACCAGCATAATTATATACATGCATTTATTTGAAAAAGCAAAAACACACTAGGAAGACTAACTCTAAATACATTAAACTACAGACAAAAGGTGTCTGTCCAAGATGGCTGCTTGGATGTAAAATGGGCAGCAGTAGCTGCATGGCTAGACAAAAGGAAATGTAAAGATGGCAGTAAGGCCATGTAAGTCACAAGTGTGGCTCTGCTGAAGGCCAAACTAGAGGTGTGATCTGCAAGCTAAGAGTGCCAAGTTAAAAGCAGTTGGTTAGCAGGCAAAGACCCTGTGTGTTGCATAACAACTAACAGTGGCTACCAGATTAACCTAACAGATTGAAAACGCATCACAACAATAAATCGGAGCTGCGACCCACGATGATCCAGTGTGGGATGAGAGGACGTTAACTAGCTGTGATTGTAAGTGGTAAGAGCACACGCTATGTACTCGCCAAACTTAATTCATAAAGCCTCCAATTTCGTTTACTGGTGATGTACAAAAGCACTCACCGTAGTGACCTCGCTTATTTTATATTTTATCAATGAAGAGGGTCTTAAGGTAAATTCGGCATGGATGATTGACAACAAACAAACGCTTAACATCGCCAAAAAGGCAATTTATTGTAAAGGCACATACAGACAGGAGAGAGACCGCCGCAAACAGCTGTTTCTACACACCTCGCCCTGCTTCTCTGTTTGGGTAGAGGAACAACAAAGCAGAAGGGTTTCCTTTATCTCCTACAAATCCACCTGTCTTCTTGGTCCAACCTGTAATATTTATCTCCAATAAAGCACGTCCCTTATCAGTTTAGTACGGAACACGTCTCTTAGGTTCCAATTACAGGACGATTTGGTATTTTATGGGACGGCTAGCAACCCTAGTTGCGGCCTAACCATTATCCTTTCATCGGGGGTCTGCTCCGGCAGATTTACCAAGCAAGCAGATGTCTGCTGCTGGCTGGGGCGAAGCCAGGAGGAAGAGAGCAGAGGGAAGACAGACATTCAAAGGTCGTTGACCTGTTTTGGTGACTTCCGGCTCACACGTCAGACAGATGGCAATGGCTGCGTTCACTGTCTCAGGATTATGGGACAAAAAAGAATGCAGTCCTTAAAATCAAAGTTCAGGTAAAATCACCCATATGACTGAACTCATCCATTGAGTCCCAACAGATGAACAGGTCTTAAGAAAGCTGGAGCAGATAAAGTTTTCACTGCACAGAGAATAGAAAATACAGTTTGAGCTTGTAAGACCAGCTCCAATTTAGTTCAGCAGGCAATAAACCATGTGCATGTACATCCAGGTAAAATGTTGCTTTAGGGCACTGTTCCTAAGGGCGCACGACGTCCCTCCTCAGATCTCTTATGTCACAGGTTTCAAATTTGTACAGTATATAACACTAATGCCAGACAGAACGTTGATATTGGATGATTCTGCAAACCCCCAGATTAAGTTGTTTTCAGCTGTTGAAGACTGACTATAGATTGATTCGACTTTCATCTAATTACGACTGGTCCCGTTATTCATGCTCTGATATGAATTTGAATAAGGGAGTCACAGAAAATTACGGGGTGAAGAGCATCTGCTAAAACCCTTAATGAAATTTTACATTCAAAATGTAAATCTCTCTAAATCTCCATTAGGTGTTAATTACCTCAATGGACACTGAAAAAAATGCGAAATGAAATGGCTGTTTTGTTGTTCTACGGTGGCCCTGAGGGTCAAAACGCAATGACATACACTCATCAGTGTCCATGCACAAATCTTAAATTGAGTTTGAAACGATGGAGACTGGAATCATGAGAATATTTTAGCAAATGGCATGATGTAGCCCAATTCTTGATATGCTTTAAACATATAAGATTAAAATGTCCTGTGTTTTTAAAGCAGCAACATGGCCTCTGTATTAAAAGGGAGACAGTAATACAAATGCTTCATGAACTGAACCCACGCAGAACTCTGAGGACACGTTGTAGGCATGTAGACAGGTAAATAACAAATTAAAACCATTTGCACGGGTTCTCCTACAGACTCATGTAGCTCTAATGTGGCCCAACAAATAACTTTATCATACATTAGCAGTTACCTAGTGTATCTGTAGTTGTGACAAAATGTTAAAAACATATACAATATTAGCAGTTTGAATCAAACGAAAGTTCCCTGCGCTCTCCGGAGAAAATATTATGCCAAACTCCCTTTTAAGAAATATGACGCTAACAATTCCTTATGTTTCCGCAAAAACAGAACTCTAGAAACACAAGATTAAAGGTGCCTTATATCGACAGTTGTCTTGTCAGTTTGGCATCAATAAAATCCATAAAGAAACTGCACAAAGATTTTGTCGCCTCACTACGCTACCATCCTCTATTGTCTAGCTGTGGAGGATTTATTGTCCAAATTGTTCACAAGCAGCAAAACAGGATACAGTCAGGTGATGAACAGGTAGCAGACAGGCCAAAAATCCAAGACTGACAGGCATACAGAAGCAACATTGAAACTGTAGTACATACTGACACGGAGACAGGGAAACACACAGACTAAATGCACTCAAGAAAGGGGCGCCAACCCGACACAGGTGGAAACTAACACACAGCTAACACTGACACATGAGGGAACAGACCAATTCCAAATTAAAATGGGAACTAACAAACTAAAGTCCGAACCCTCATAGGAACAGACGTATTCAAAATAAGACTAGTCCACCTAGGGGAAATGCTGTGTTGCTGTCATCTTCTTGCACTCTAAGATGCTGTTTAATGTTGCATTAATATTACCTCATAACCTTTTCCTTATTTGAATTGAAGGCCTAAGCATAGAGTATGTCATATGTACAGATTGTAAAGCCCTTTGGCAAATTGTGATTTGTGATATTGAACTACATAAATAAAACTGAATTGATTACTATTTTTTATTTCATGGCTTGGGATTTTTGGGGGTAATGCACTTATTATTATTAATTATTACAAATTAGTAATAAAAACAACAAAGCATTCAAAAACTGATTTGGACTTTGATTACCATGGCAATGGTAGAAGCTTTGAAGCATTGTCGTGAGATATATATCGTTATCTGGATATAAAATGACCTATATCGGTATGAGATTTTGATTTTGTTTTTATAAAAGGAATTCAATCTGACCAGAATGAACCCATTACAGTAGCACACTGGGGAAAAAAAAAATAAGGTAAGCTGATATATATCTTTTTTAAATGAAATTGTCTTGTTTGAATAGGACAACAATTAAAATGCAGCCCACTGGTAGGCCTATTTCTAACATAATTGAACCATCTAAAAATGAAAAATAAAGCCATTATATATTAATTACTCGGCCTCATTGATCACCATGATCTTAAGATTGAAATTATTCTGTTCCTCAGCTAAAAATCAAAAGATTATCATGGCACACCTGGCACATTACTGTCTTTTGAAGGCAGTTTTTAAGCTACCCAGTGGTATCATATGAATTTGGAGATTGCAATGAATCCATTGATATGTCTAGCTTAGTGGGAAAGGGGCAAAATATTGTTTCAAATTTGAACTGTCTTTACCGCAGGCCGTTTCTGAAACTGAAGGCCATGTGTTTCAAGATATTAAGCTTTGCTAGGTAACATTGACTGATTAATTTAGGTTATACGATGCAAATATGCTCCAAGCTAGATTCCTGGCTGACTGCCTTCAATCTAAACAACTGCTGATATTAGCTTAAACCATTCTTAAACTGTGCTCACCTTTCTTTTGAAAGAAATTAGTCAAAAGCGATTTTCCATTAGTTTGCTTTCTTTCTCTTTCCTGGCTTTCTTTTCTTTTTTGGTACCCTGATTTCACTTTCTTGGCGAAAACGATGACTTACAGTGCACTTTGGTGCTCAGCATCAGCAGCCACTGGGCTTGATGAGGTGAGTTTAAAGAGGAATCCTAGTGCAGGGGCGGACTAAACCATTTTGCACCTTTTTGTAAGGGGAGCGCTTCCACTACTTATTTTGGATACAAAGTTCAGTTTCCCAACCAATTTTTATTCAGCTAATTTAAATTTTGTTATGACACTAATAACTTAGAAATAAAAAAACCCCACTAACAATAACAAACTCTTCGTTCCGGGCTTTTCAAGGGACCCCCCCCATTGGGGCCATGGGTAGTCAGTCCCACTTTCCCCCCCAGTTGGATGCCCCTGGTACTAACCCACGCCTTTGCTCAAGTGCACATTCAGTACGTACACAAAAGCATAGTATGTGTGTAAGCACTCATACACACATGTGACACACACACACACACCAGCAGGTACAGTACGACCCAGCTCTTTCGTGAAGCCCCCGCTGACAGCTTATCCAATTACGGCTGTAGAAACACTGGTTACAAGGGAGTCAACTCTGAAATTACCTTGTGTGCTTCAATGTGGTCCACATGATATGTGTAAAATTGACGGTGTGATTTCTGATTGGGCTCCCAGCAGAGATTACCTCTCACAGGATGATGCTGTGTGCAATACGAGGAAGGTGAATATTGTATTGCAGGCTGCTTGCTTCAAAAGCAAAAATCTCCAGAGAAAGCCTCTTGAAAGCAAAGTGAGTGATATTTATGAAAGTCATTATGCTAGAGATTAAGTGCAATGTTTGTGCATTCAGTCTTAAATGTAGTTGTAATGTTTAATTGTGATTGATATAGTTTGGACTCTTTTTAAATGGTTATTTTTCTGAACACTTCATTTAAGATGTTTTAGGGAAACTAAGAGCATCCTGCAGCAATGACCATTTGGTCAAACAGAAATAACGTAATCTACAATTTCTATATCACAATGTGCCTGTAATAATCTATAGTGCTTTGTAATGTTCATGCATGTGTTCTTCTTAGTCAACTTGCCAGGTAAAAACAGCCCTTATCTGCCAGAGGGAACACCTCAAATTGACCGTTGGCTAAGCCTAGCCGCCCTCAGGGGTGTGGATTGCCAGGTAACAGATGAGTTGAAATTGTACGTGTTTCATGGACGATCTGCCAATTTGGTTGCCGTCAGACAAACATCCAAAACTTGGAGCCGTGTAATGTATCCATAATAAAGTTTGAGGGCCATGCAAGTTATGGTTGTTTCCTGGGAGAAACAACAAAATGGAAGGGCGCAGGGAGATGGCCTTGAAATATAGGAGAAAAACGGGAGTGTTGGCAGGTATGCGCTCTAACTACAGCTGCATAATGCACTGTTTCAGAATGTGGACAAATCCAACGCTTGACAGGCGTGTTGTTCATAGATATGGTTGCCAAACTATGATTGGACAATCAGTATTCAGAGGAGGGGTTACCAAATGGTCGATTCTCTCCATCTTTTTGCTCTGCATCACTGCCTTTGAAATTATAATGAAGTAGGGAGAAAGTTTAAAAGAACAGACAAATGAGAAGTTCGACTGTTATGAAATGGCAGTCTTAACCTGGCATATGATAATTCAGCAGCACGTCTTCTGAAAGCTTCTCTAAAATGTATGAGTTGCTGTTCCAGCAGGCCAAAACTCCTGTCTTCTTTGGTAATAAATAGAGAATGTGCTTTGCTGTGAAGTTGATGTGCAGTGGGCACAATTTAAAGGCACTTTTCTTTTTTTTTTCTTTTTTGTCTCTGTCAAAGTCGCAGTTGCCATGCAGAATATTCATCAGTTTGCCTCAAATCTGATGCCCTATGTGATATGCCTGAAGCTCACACTGATTTGCTGTTAAGACATTCTTCTCATTAGAAATTCTTTTAACTCTCAGCCTCAAATCGCATTAGCTGAGCATGGAAAAATCCCTGGTGATACAACCCCACACAGTTAGTGTATGAGTACACCTACTGTGCGCAGTGTAAGAGCGATTTATCACTACACCCCCTTAGGAAACAAATGAGGAAGTGTGCTCAGGAAGTTGTTTTGCTCTCGTCTCATCTGTTTACCCTCTCAAGGTCAGGTGAGTCAGACATGCATATTGATGATGGAGATGATAGGGCGTCCCATGCGTTGGTTTTGCCCCAGAGCAAGTGGTAAGCAATGTGTGGAGAAAAACAAATTAGCTTTTTTCAAAATGTGTGGCAATCAAAGCATGAACACACACTCATTCACATACAAACACTCTATCAAGCACTTGACCACTCTAAAACTATCTCAGCAAGCGTTAGGGTCATTGAAACAAATACAAGTGCAATAGCTAGGTTTTTCTAGTTTTCATTGGACAAACATGGAAAACAAAGTCCCAATAAATGTTCCAGCTTGCCGAGTCAATAATGCATGGAGCTGGGTAAATAATTGATCACACACGTTATATACTTTCAGTTCTTCTCTGTGTTGAATAATTGAGGGGGGGATTGTTATCTTCTGGGGTACCTTTTTGGTTCCTGCATCCTGCTGAAGATGTTTTACATTTCCATGTGCCACTTACAACAAGGAACCCCATGTTTGGGATTACAGGGCACCACCAAGCTGGGCACTGCTGCAGCCCCAACAGACATGATCTGTGAATGAGAACGGGTCAAATTAGGTAATAGGGTGTCAGATGTTGAAATCATATGGGACATCATTTACCCACTGATAATAGCATTTATCATATTCACAGCTACTTGACAAGTTGCTCAATTGTATAGTTGTGACATGGGTGCAATGTAAATGTCACATTAAATCATTGAATATGAAATAGGTTCACTCCCAAAAAGACAAACGCACAATTAAGGTCCTCAAAAACGACATAACCTCCAGATTATGAATCTCACTATATGTCCCCAGCTACAACCTGTCTGTCAGACAGTTGTCTTCCCACCCTAATTTCTGTTGTGGCTTTTACTCACTGATACTGGGAAGGTGTATCTTTTCCATGTAGCTCCCGGCTGTGAAGTATGTAAAGAGGGCTTGCAAAATTGACTGAATTGCTGTATTTAAGTTTAATTCTGAAATGGTGAATGTTGTTAACCTTGGCGGTACACACTGAAAATGCCCAAATCTGTCTCCTTGAATTTATATTTATATGCTACTAATTCGTAAAGCAAACCCCTTTAACGAGAAACATGTCACTTAGATCTTTTTCTTTTTTAAATCAACATAATGAGGAAACCTATCTTCCATCGTAAAATGTTTATACTAATCATATCCATAAAATAGAAATAAAACAACATATTGTATTTGTTTTCTCAACTGTTTCCTCTCTTCTAACCACTCGTAGCAACTAAAGCATTACTAGTTTTTTTTATGGTTATGTTTGAGTTCTCAAAGCTCTCTTGGATAAGGTTAGGAAAAGGTTATATTAAAAAAAAACAACTCAACAGTGACTTGAAGCGTGAGATAGCCTGTGTACACTTTATTAACATTCAAGCAAGATCACAATCTTTTCTTAACCACAAACAGGACCACACCCACAGTCTCCAGTATCAAAGTCCTGCTCTTTGTTTCTTCGACTGGAAAACACATTGCCACTGAACGTAATCCAGTCAGCATTTACTTTTCCAGGAAATCATATTCAAGTTAGGATTTAAATTTCACATGTTGAAGAGAAATCTTGCAATATCTTATGAAGATTTATGTAGTATTCAAGACTTTGTAGTATTTTCTATTTAATCAGACAATGTCTAGCATTACTTGAGCTTATTGTGTGTCCATAAGTCATAAGGTTTTATGACATTTGAAGGTGGAGAATCTTCTTTTATCCAGGTACATGTTTCTCGTGGTCTCATGGTGATACCTGTCCTGCCTCCTCCTGCTTCAGAACCTCTGTCATCCCCAGGCCTTTGTGTTTTCATGGACTTTTCCATGCCTTGCCATTCTCCAACTGTCCACCAGATTTTCTTTCAAGTTTCCCACCCCTTCTCCTCCCTGCACTGCAGTAGTCGGCAAGCTTAGATCAGAATAGTCAGTGATGGCTGTTTACGTTTCCCGTTGGTGGTAGACACATTCTTAGTTGTAGTTAATTTATTGCTCCCTGATGAGTGCTTTCACTCGTTAAAACGTGTACCTCCTTAGTTTTGATGACGGAGCGATTGCTTTCTTGATTTCTTTGTGCCAATAATTCTGTGGTTTTTGCAGTCTTTGCTGGAAAATAAGCTCTCTGCTTCTACCCTGTGAAGCTATGTGGCTGCTATTTCGGCCAGATATATTAGAGTGGATAACCAGACTGTGGGGTCTAACACTCTGGTGACCCGGTTTCTTAATGGTGCCTAATGTCAAAACCCTGCAGGCTGTCAAGTTTCTCTCATGGGCCCGCTTTAATCAGGTAATTGAGCTGGCAGCATATGACCCCTCATGCCTACAGGATTGGGAAGCTTGAAGCATTATATACAGGCAACTGCTGGCTTTTGCCACTCTGATATCCTGTTTGTCTGCATTGGGGACTCTGTCCAGACTTTCCAGGTGGATTGTTGAGGAAATTTAGGATGCATACAGGTCAAGAGGACTGCCTTTGCCTCTTAATATCAGGGGCCCCTCCACCAAGAGTGTCTCCACTTCCTTGGCAGCACAACAGGGGGTGCCTCTAAGTGAGATTTGTGCTGTGGAATTTACACCATGCCGTTTTTACAGGGTCACTGTCGCTGCTTCCCATGCGGTTGCCCTGGTGGATTTGTTCACTCGTTCAGATTGGCTTTAAGTTTAGGAATATAAATGTGTTAGGGTTTAAAAAAAATAAAAATAAAAAATGCAGTCAACGCACAAATCTTTAAGTCTGTTTCAATTTCTCACTGGTTTTGTCTGGAAACTCGGAAAAAAACAAAATTCCAGTTTTGCGGATCTCAGGCAGACCGTCCAATGGCTGGACAGGTGCGAGGCAGAAGACCTCAGGCGGATAGCCCGAGGGCTGGACAAATGTGGAGCAGAGAACCACAGGAGGGCAACCAAAAGGCAGAACCGAAGGGCTGAGCAGGTCTGGGGGCTGACTAGACGTGCGTAGCAACTTAGGAGGTCGGCAACGAAGACGAAACGCCTCTTGAGTTTGGACAGGATGCCAGTGTCAATTACAGAAACCATCTGGAGGCTGGTGGCTAAGACAGAAGCCTCCTGGTGGCCGGCGGCAGAGGCGGAACTCCTCTGGAGGCTGGCAACATGGCTGCAGATAAGGACTGGTGTCAAAGCACTGGGAATCTGAGCCAGTGACAGGAAAGCAGGGCTGGGAGCCAGCGACAGAGAGACTGGCAGGGGAGCCCATGATGCTGCAGCTCAAGACAGGCAGAGTGCAGGCAGAGGTAACCTACCTGTATATTTAAAAAAAAAAAAAAAAACCATATCGAGTTTTCAATACAGCTTGGAAAATCATTGGACAGAAGGAACACACATCTCTATATTTGAACTGGCCAATAGGATCATCAATGATCCTACTCACACACTACACACTGAATATGACCTATTGCCCTCTGGTAGGAGGTTTTGTCACCCCTGCTGCTGACTGACCCGGTTCAAAAACTCCTTTGTTCAATTGTCAGTTAAGTTTTTGAATAGTAGCCTGTAGCACTTCAATATAAGTACTGTAGTCGATGTTTTTATTATCTGATTCTTATAATGTACGACTTTTATTAATGACGTGTGATTGGATGTAACTGTGGAGGCTGTATCATGGGTGGAAAGCCCAAGACAATTTTCCCATGCGTGGGACAAGGTTGACCTTACCTAACCTTAGGTGAAGGCTGGCTGCTTGCAGGCCGGAGTGAAGTCTTGGGGCTAGCGGGCTTGATGCTAGCAGGCTGAGGGGAAGGAGACCAAGGTACAGGCAGAAGATTCGCAGACTGAGGTAAAGGCTTGCTAAGAAATCTCATTACCCACTCTGACAATGAGTTCCAAAACCAAGCTCACACCTCCCTGTATACTGTGGTCAACATGCCTGCCTGGAAACTTCATAGGTGGCATTCCTCCAATCATCAAGTCTGAGAGTTCCTCTGAATAGCTGGGTTCACACTAGCCAGTCTGTACTGTCAGACTTATCAAGTAGGGCAATCAGGAAAGTAGTGGCAGGACCCAATATGCAGACAAAGAGGCAAAGCAGATGTAGTTCAGTGATTTAATACTGATCAAAGGGCTTATAGAGATGGTCAGACAGGCAATTGTCAAAACCAGAAAGGTAGTCCAGTGCATGCAAACATATCCAATGGGGAGCAGGCAGAAAATCCAAATATCCAAAACAGGCAAGTTTCAAGACACGAAGCAAAAATGGTTTTTGTGCATGTGCTGTACAAGCTTTCCTGCGTAAATGAACGAATAAAGTATTATGTGCTTTTTAGTGTGTGTTTCTGTGTCAGTGGGAGGGTGCCAGTATGTTGTAGCTTTGCATTTTGAGATTAACAGGAGCTTGAGGGGAAAAAGTGCCAGGCAGCTGATAGATTCTCACACACATTTTCAGTCCATTTCTGCGCTTTCTAAAGTCATTAATTAAATGACGCTACCTGTGAATTTTGACTGAATATGACTGCTATCTTACAGCGCCATCAACCCATTTTGTACACGCTCTTACTATTCTTTTCTCTGTCACTCAGTCACTACAACAGCTGTGGCACTGCACTAAAGTGCTTTATAGAGCCATATTTGTCTATAATGTCGTGCATTCAGGGCTGCCTGGCTCTAATCCAAATGTGATACTAAAACCTCTTGAGTCTGAGTCACATTCCTATTTAAACAGAGACTGTGTGTTTGTGAACTATTATCCTGATGACTCAGCAAGTGACACTGTATGTATAATTTGTTGGCTCACCAATCCAATAGTAACACCTTAAGATTCACAAAATGCAACATCTACTAAATCACACTGGAGACTTGCCAAACATGGAGAGTGATTTGATCTGTTCTATAGTTTACGATACAATAAAATACTTCTAAAGGGGTGGAATCTATTTTCATGGCTGCAATTATCAGACAGTTTATAATCACCTGCTGCGTGCCAGTCTGTGGAGTAGATGCAGTAAATCTGAATGCATTTTTAAAATACAAAACATGTCCTGTGTTGGGCGTGGGTAGCTCACCCAGTAGCGCGCCCCGCCCCATGTCCTCACCACAGTGGGCCCGGCTTCGACTCTGATCTGCGGCCTTTTGCTCCATGTCATCCCCCCCTCTCTCGGTCTCCCATTTCCAATATCTTCAGCTGTCTCTGTCTATTAAAGGCAAAAAACCCCCCAAAAATATATTTACTTTAAAGCATATCCTTGGTTTAAGATTTTAACGTCAAGTCAATTTTATTTACAGCCCAATATCACAAATTATTCTCAAGGGGCTTAACAATCTGTACAACATACAACACCCTCTATCTGTCAAGGTTTGGGTGTTGGTGTATAGTTATTTCTTGTTTTATTTTCGAGTATTCTCTTCTCCTTACGTGTTTTGTAGCTTTATTTTCTGTCTTTGTTTGCTATTCCCTCCAGATTTGATTGTTTGCCCTGCCCTGATTGGTTTCACCTGTGTCTAATTATCCTTCTCTCACTTGTGTATTTAGTCGGTGTGATTCCTTTGTTCCTTTGTCAGTTCGATGGACAGCCATGCAGTAGATGGCGCATGTACAGAATAGACCAACATAGTAAAATTACAGTATGGACAATCAGGGTGGCAAAATTCTAAACATGAATTTAGTGATACCCGATATGTCTTCTTTTACTGATTTTATAGCTGTTTCTTCTTCTGCAAATAGAATCACTGTTACAGTTAAGTTCTTGCAGTGAGATAACGTCTGTTATGAATTGGCGCTGTATTTATATAAAAAAAAAACAAAAAAAAACGAATTCTCTACAATGAAACTCAATGAAGGAGGAGGCATATTGTATAAACTGTATCAATGAGCAAGTATCCATGCAGAGCTAAAATCAAAGACAAACAAACAAATGGCAATCTTTGTGTACTTTGTGATGGGTGGTGGAGGCTGTCCGTATCTCTAGAAAAGTGCATTTGGATTGCAGAGTGTTTAAAGCCACTGGATTTTTTCCCTTTCTCTCCCAGTTTTAAAAAGTATTCAGTATGTGTTGATTGTTCAGTGGGGCTGTATTCTTAGTCATGAATTGTGCTTGGCCTAATTGTTAGTCATTTCGAATCCATAAAGCCACAGAGTTTTCTTCCTTTTGATGTTAATGGATTCTAAAATTGCCTGAGTGTATTCTAAAAGGGATATTCAAGCTTTTCCAGGAATGCAGCCGTGTGATCTTCTTGACAAACTATGCATCATTACCAGCCACCATGGGGGAGCTTTTAAGACACATGCTGCCTCTGTCCCTCTGTGCTCATCAATATATCCACTTACAGCAACGAGCAGACAGGGTGTACATGACAGTTTCTCCCTGCTTGTCTTTACCCATTAACAGTAGATGTCTCAATGAGCAGATGAGTGTCTGAATGATACATTTTTAACAGAAGCCCTGTTATGGCTCCGCTGACTCCTGATGCTAGCTGTTCACTGACTTCCACTTGCTTTGGATTGGTATGTTTATGTTCAAGCTCACTGACTGCCTTTTCTTGCTTCTGCTATGCATATATTAGTAGGTGACCACAAAGACTTTATAATATTGAACAATTATATAAGGACTTGAAACTGACATACAGCTTTTAAACCAAGCTGCAAAGGCTTTATATATACCTCTGTGAACTAATTAATTAAACTATGTACAGTAATTAGTGCTGGGCAGTGAAATAATTTACTTGTGGACAGGAACAGCTGCAAATTTTAGTTAGGAAAGCATCCTGTATTAGATACTGCCTTCATACAGCATGTGTCTTACTTAAAAATTAAATACAGATGATTCAAGTCCATTAGGATTTTATACTGTGCGCACTCCATGATGTCAGAGGTGGGAGTTCAGCTTTGCAGATTAGTTTTCAAATCTGTCAGAGTAGCTTTGCCAAAGATGATCTGAGTTGTCACCCAGTTTAATGTACTAGACAGAACATAAAGAATACAAAACAAACATTTAAAACACCCTAGAGCCACACATAACCAATTAATTAATACTTAAGCACATACAGCTTCATACGGGATTCGAACCCACGATCTCCTTATTGGGAGGCAGGAGCTCTAACCACTCTTTGATTTTTTTTTTTAACTCTGACTTTGCCTCTGAACATTTAATTTTAACCACAACCCCCCATGCACATCAGATCGTTGGTGGACAACACGTTTTCACCACAATCAATGAACAATAAGGAATATCCATGGCTTGGATTCCCTAATTCTATACCTGGGATATAGAGGCGACGGGGTCCTGACCAGGGCTGGAGCCTGCAAACTGAGCCAGTCTTATTTTAATTGTTCAGAACTCTGTGTTGGTAGCCTATTGCTAAGTTTTTTTGCCACACCACTATTTGTGGTTTTGACTAAAACGTCTCAAATATTGGATTTGCTGCCATGAAATTTGGTATATACATTTATGTTCCCCTCAGAATGAATTGTTCTAACCTTGATGCTCCCTTAACTTTTCATCTACCCAAACCATCAGGCCAACTGTTTTTGTACAATAGTTTTGTACCAAATGCCTGCAAAACTAATCAGCCTTAGCTGTACTTTTTGCTGCTAATTAGCGAATATTAGCATTAGTTAACTAAACTAAGATAGCTCACTGTAAACATAGGTGTACATAAAAGCAGCATGTTAACTTTGTATTTGTGAGCATGCTAGCATGCTGAAATTAGCATTTAGCTCATAGTACAGCCTCACACAGTGTTGCCAACGTGACAACTTTCTCACTCGATTTAGTGACTTTTCAGACCCTCTTAACGACTGTATTTCTTAAAAGCGACTAGCGACAAAATTGGCGTCTTATTCAGACCATCAGGGAAAAAGCGAGGAATATATTCAAGTATATTATATTGCAATTAATTCCTATGCATGCTGCACAGCTCTTCTGTAAACAGCGCCGGGGTCTCTCTATCTAAATCGTTTGTTTGATCTTCTCCCTCCCTTTGTAGATTTGTTCAAGTTTCTTCAAATATGTCCCAGTAGTGAGTTTGTGATTATTTGGCACACGGTTTCTCTGTCTACCCTTTTATACGGTGATCTCTCCCTCGCTGCAACCGACGCAACCATTACATGTTATGCAAATTAATGCATGATGATGTCATTGGGCGACGTTTAGCGACTTTTTAGGCTAGTGCTAGTGCCTCCGCTAGCATGCCTGATGACTCTTTGCATCTTCTGGTGCACAAGCAGTGCAATAAACTAACAATTCAATATTGACATATTATTTAAATGTTTACAGTGAGTGCGTTTCAAGGACATTGCCTAATGGACATACTATTGGGGGCCTTGGTATGTAATGATATGAGGGGAAAAGCTACATTTTGAAATATTCATTTTTCATTTCATTGTGACAGTTACACTTTCAGTCCTTTCTCTTAATGACTGTAAAATAAGCAGGTGATAGAAAAAGCCGTATGTTTAAAAATGACAGCACCAGTACAAAAATAGCCATGTTCCTATACATATCAGAATCTTAGACACACTTTTCTCAAGTAGCTTTTTGATTATCTATTTGCATCTTTTTGGTTTGGCGCTGTCATCTATTTTTGGGATGAAGTTGATTTTGCCTTACTGTTCTCCTTCAGCTTGTGTCGGTCCCGTCTCTGTTGCTCTGCTTTTATGAGAACTTTCAAAGCCGTCACTGGGACACAAAGTGGAAGACATCATCTGAATTTCAAAGGCCTGACAGAACACATTGCCTCTATCAGCTGAGTAAAGGTCCTCTTGACAAGAAAGTGCCTTCAGAATGAATCATCCCCGCTGAGAGTCCTCTTGGATAATGCTTCCTCTAGTGGCTGGAGAGGGCAGGAAGCTGTAGCCAGACTCGATAAAAGAGCCGAAACCCTCCCGCCCTGCTAGCTGCCTTATGAACAAAAACTAAACATGTTTTAATGAGACAAACAGCATGAGGTCATCTTGTTCTCATTTGTGCTCTTCACTCAGCGTATCTTAAACTGTGTCATTTTCAGTGCACCCTGGGAAACATAAAATGACCCATTAAAACACAAAGCTGGAGCTTCTCGCCTCCAGATGTCCTGTTCAGGAGACATACGGCACCGGTGAGCAGTAGACAGCTTCCAGCCGTCATTGCTATGAGCTTATTAGCCATCACTAATGTGAATGAACTTCCATTTTTACTCACTTTGCCTGGGGCCGTCCCGGGATGCATGTCCATGGAGACAATGCCGTCTTTATGGACTGTTGTGGGCTCCGCACACCGAATGATCCCATAAAGGAGCATTTATGGCAGCTTTTAGAGGAGTGCACTGTATGTTGTAAATACTTCTGACTGCAATAAACGCTTAAAGGTTCGACATGTCATCTGACCATGTTTGAAGGCAAATGTGTTTACACCATTTTTGAATGGCCACACTCGAAAGAAGTTTGATTGCAAAAAAGGATGCATTCAGTTCCAAGCATTCTTCTTTCCTGTCAAAACCTGGTGCCTACATTACCCACGCTGCACAATGAAAGCTCAGGTGGCCATTTGGGTGCATTTTGCTAGTAGCGGCTAATTTAGCCTTGTGCCGCCAGCCTCAAGCAGAGATGAGGAGCAGACTGCGGAGGTCTTGTAACATCTCTTCTTTCTAATGCCAGTATCTGGTTACCTAGCAACACAAAATCCTGCCTACTTTTTCAGCACTTGCACATTCACTTCATAATGTGCTACTTTGGTTTTGGGAAAGTTACAAATACCGCCAGACACAGCCCCCCCCAATTCCAACGTCTGAATGGTGTCAGGCGAGGGGCTTCACTTACGCAATACGACAAGCACTTCATCTAAAGCACATTTAGGTCCTTAGTCATCCTCAGCTTAACGTTAAACCATTTGCTGATGTGTTCAAAACATGATAATATGACCAATAGTATTTAGTGTATAGCAGTTGGAAACAGTGAGGTGAATTGAAATTATAAACACACATTGTTTAGTTGTATTATTAATGGTGTTTAATTTGCTATTAATTTCCATTATGTTGTTTCTCAGAGTTTAATCTGATGAAATTCTGATGACTTTGTTAATTGTTCCCATTGCAGCTGTGATGTTTGTTACATTTTAAAATCCCATGGAACAAAAGCAGCTTTGAGCCTAATTACCAGCACACAGAGGGAGCTATTTAGAGTTAATTTCTATGTTGTGTACTTTTATAACCAGTGTGTAACGGCCTCAAAATGAATTCGTAGCATTGTCATGAAGCACACTTATTCCCATCTTCAGCAGTCATTGCCTTTCAAGTATGTTACACAGAATGAAGCCCTGCGTGCACTGGTGTTTTCTAAATGTCAAATGTTGCACTTCAGAGACTCTTAAGGTACTCATCCCAACAAGTGGATAACATGCCGACTTAATGAACCACAGTCTATTAATATCTGAGTTTGTTAATTTTGTGTGAGTTGAAACCAAAGTTGCTTGAGTCACTGACTTTGTATCCCTCTCATCTTTCTCTCTTTTTACTTTGGGGGGGGGGGGGGGGGGGGGGCTGTTAGGGGGAACAAACTACAGCCCCCGGGGGGGGGGGGGAAAAAACAAC
>CM022473.1:6963337-6984904 GCA_011952105.1 Coreoperca whiteheadi | reverse complement strand
TTTATTTTGTTTTTTTTTTTTGTTTTTGTTGTTTTTGTGGTTCGTTTTTTTGCTGCTTTTTCTTTTTTTTTTCCTTGTGTTTGTTGGGGTGTGGGGTGGGGGGGGGGGGGGGGGGGGGGGCTGCTGTCAGGGGAATCAATCTACAGCACCAGGGGAGGGGAGGAATGACACAGCACCCATTGCTCACCCACATAGCCCTGCTCTGCCCCTGACAGTAAGCCATGCGATGATGGGAGGAGTGCGTGACAAGACGGGGAAGAGGAGAGATGGGGTCTCTCCATCACAGCCAAGGCCCTGTCAACCACTTTTTCTTCAACTTTGTAACCCCCCCTTGAAAGACTACGTGTAGTCAACCAGGAGTTCCTGCAGACGTCTATCCCTGTAAGTTAATGAGAGAGTTTATTGGGGTGATCATTCACCACTGATAAAACCAGACTGCCTGGTGAGATATCTTAGTAGGGGTTAGAGAGGAATGAACAGCTGCTGATGATTCAGGCAACCTGGTATTTAGCATTGAATTCTTCCTCAGCACAGCCCTCATCATCTAATTTACTGTTTAATTTCAATGAGCTATTCATTCTCTCAAGGCAACTCAACTAACTTGCACAGCGTCCTGTACCCATCTCTGGGAGAGCAGATAATCACTTTAGGAGCACCATCATTTCATCTCTCAACATCTCCACCTTACTGGCTTTGGAAGCAGTATTTCAAGAATCACAAAACTGCAGATGTGAGGGGACGTCGACAGCTGCATCATTTTTGAAATTGAGAGCCAGCGTGGATTAAAAAAATAGGATGAATATTCTGTTTCATGTGACGCAACCTGCCGTTGGTACTGTGCAAGTAATCTGAGTGCTTCTCTGTTTATGGGCAGCAGTCCACGAGCCCCAGCTGAATACTAAATGCTTATCAGAGATGGTGGGAGGCCAGAGGCCAGAACGCAGCACAAGTAGCAGCTGTGTTGTGCTCTATCAAGCCACAAGGATCCACAGAGCCACTAACTGCGATCCCAAATCCAGCACTGTCACTAGAGCACTGTGTTCCCCCTCGTACTGCCATTTCTCTTCATTATAGTCACCAACAGACAGCAGAGAGTGGAACCACAATCTGCTGCTGATTGGCCACGGTCAGTTATTGGCCCGGACAAAGAGGCACCTCTGCAGGAATCAAAGACCCATCAAAAGAGCCACCCAGAGTATGCCAAGCCTAAAAATAGAGTTGAAACACAAATTAAACACGCTTGAATATCGCTTCCTAAACTCATAAAAATTATCCAGAAGGTATTCATTTCATCAACAAAAACTATGCTGGAAGATCTTTGTTGACAACCTTTTTTCCATGTTGATAACAGGACAAAAAGTAAATGAAAAGCACTTGAAAAAGGAAAAAAAAAACTAGCACAAAATGTAACAATTTTCATAAAAACAACCTGCATATATCTGAATATTTTACACACTGATTCACTGAATGTTTCTGATTAATTGAACCATAATAATAATAATATCCTCCGCTGCCCAAACCTGTAGAGTATCTTCCAAGGTTGACTTAGTCACTTCCCGTAGCACTAATACCATCTTCACTAATGTATAGTATGTCTCTGCTAGTAATGTTAGATAACATTATGTTTCTTGTAAAGAAAAAAGTGATTTATGAACAAATCCTCTTCAATCCCACAATCCTTACAAAGGGGCAAGCTTTAACTCTGGGCCTGACTGAGAGCGAAAGAGTCACAGTTAGCCGTTATTTCACACTGAGGCGTGAAATTGAGTTAAAATCTTGCATTTTGGGCCCTGTTCCTTCGTTAGATTGACCTCCTGCTTGACTACCCGCATGGGCCCGTCTCCTCCTGCACTGTGGGACCAGTTTGCGTCAGTGTGTGCTGTGTATGTCCATCCCTGTCTCCTAGAAATTACATTTGCATAATACTAAATAGTGTTCCTAATTATGTTTGGTAACAACGTAGTCGCTGCCAGAATTTTGTTCAGAGACAACATTTCTTTTTTGTGAATGAAACAGTACAATTATTTAATGCGCAGGAATCAAAATGAGGTGGTTAGGGTGGATGGCGGTTGTACAAAGTGCAGGAATGTCTGTCACCCAAGAATCCAGGGTTCGTGTCCAGACATTTGTGGTTAAGTTTAGGCAACAAAAGCCCTTTGGTTAAGGTTAGGGAAAGATCAAGATTTCAGTTAAATATCAATAACATAACCATAAAACAGAATAATGCTGTAGTCACAACGAGTGCATAGTGTATTGCAAGATTGCCTTTTTTGGTGGTGAACAAATGAAATATGTTGTCAGTGCACATTTTACTGATACATTCAGTAAACAAATTTTTGCGACTTGCCAGGTAGGTTAATTAACAACATTTCCTCATCATGTTAATATAAAACGTTATTCCGTCAGTATTATTACGTTTCCCCTTAAAACGTATTTGCTGTTGCAAATGAGCATATGAGTATTGTATCTAAACATAATGTCTAGCAAACAGGGCTGGTATGTCGCACATGATGTAGCGATGAGGCGATGCCTCATACAGAAACAACTACAGGGGCAGGTTTATTGCTAACCTCACAAAAAACACCTTAAACCTTAACTTAGCCCGAGAATGCTGAAAAGACTAAATATTAAACCATAAAACTAGACTTAAAACCAACAATAATCACAACTAAAATGTGACCCAATGTAATAGATTTTTGTTAAAAGACAAATAAAATAAAAATCAGGTACCAAAATAAACATTGTATTCAGACAAAGAGACACTCACATAAAAACGTTGGCAAATTAGTACGACAGTTAGTGTCAGCCACAAGATCAAACGTAAACCTATTTTATCTTTTCCCTTAAGATGAATGGCAATGTCTTCATACTGTTAATACAGTCACAAAGCAGCTTGTGATTAATTTGGAGGGAGGTGGGCTTTATTCATCTTGTATTTCCTATCAGTAGTAGAAACACCATCACTTCATATGCAAATAGCCACCCTTTTTGATATTAAAATTTAAAAGGGCCGATGTAGTCTTTCATATAGTATGCAGATTTATTAATTTATGCTTTTTGGGTTGCGACTAGTTATACAGTGGTGTCCTTTTAAAGTAGATAACGCAACATCAGCATTTCATTGATTGCGATGAGAAAAGCATGTGAATGGTGGAAGCAAAGAGAAGATTCCCTGGTTGCGAAGTAGATTTAGGTCTCCAGGGATATATAAGGCCTTAGGTCAAAAGCTGACGAAACTAGGCCTTAACAGCGATAGTCTTGTTTTGGGTAGGCACAGTGCGTGTTCACCTATTTCAGGACCGATAAAAGGAAGTGTTAGAACCATCGCTGAAATGAAAAATTGTGGAAAATGATGGCCATAGTTGGATCAGTTACCAGATGATGCTCTCTATGCTGTCTTCAGCAGAATAAAGATTTTACAGACCCATACACTCTCACTGTCAGTGGTGTGTTTCCCATCCAAATAGAGCCGTACTAAAGAAAGTGTGAGTGTGGTAGGACACCAAGTTGTGAGAATAGTCAATGATCATTTGGAGAGATGTGGATTCACTCTGAAAAGCTTTGTCACTTAAAAGAGAAAATATGAAGGACGACTGCTCAGAGCTGCACTAGGCTAATTAGAGGGTATTTTTGCTCTCATCATTTGTTTCCTTTGGACACACTGGATTTCTCCAAGGCCACCTCTACTGATGGATGCTATTTTTATTTCTTACGCCCATTATTTGTGTGATTGTGGCGGCACGTGAGCTGGAGATATTCGCCACCGGTGACTGTCCTAACAGTGTGAGAAAAGGAGGTGGGGATGCAGGAAGTGCAGGGGCTCGTCAGTCAGTAGCCTGCTTCTTGCTGAGAATGAAAATTAAGTGAATTAATAACCTAAAGGAGGAAGGACTGTTGTCACAAACCACGTTAATTATCAACTGTTCTAATCCTCACTTGAGTTCATTGGGGATTTCACAGTTTGCTCATCCAGTCTCTTAACAACAACAAAACAACAGTTTTTCCTGTGGGGGGAAAACATTGACTTTGGTTCTGGAAAGTAGGACAGTCGACAGATGAGCAGCAGTTACAGTGTGTCCTTCCCCCAGGTAAGGAGGAGCTGACTGCGTTTATCATTGAGCTTACCTAGCTAATGCAGCTTTCCAGATAGTTTAATTTCATTTGGTCAAGTTTTGAAAACCTCCACCCCAATATGACCATGGAGTTTGTGGTGCTTATGGCATTAAAAAAATACATTTATGCAATTCAACAGCGGGGTGCACGGTGGCAGAGCGGCTAGCGCCCCTGCCTCCCAATAAGGAGATCGTGGGTTCGAATCCCGGACCAGACCACGACCTCCCTGGGTGGAGTCTGCATGTCCTCCCCGTGTTATCGTGGGTTTTCTCCGGGTTCTCCGGTTTCCTCCCACCGTCCAAAGACATGCATTAGGTTAATTGGTGACTCTAAAATTGTCCCTAGTGGATGAATGTGTGCGTGAATGGTTGTCTGTCTATGTGTCAGCCCTGCGACGAGTTGGCCACTGTCCAGGGTGTACCCCGCCTAAGGCCCGAAGCCACTGGGATAGGCTCCAGTCACCCGCGACCCCCAACGGGAACAAGCGGTAGAAAATGACTGACTGACTGACTGACAATTCAACAGCAACGTGTCTTTGTAGAAACCATGTTCCAGTTACTCTGCTCTATGTTAGCAGCTGTATTACCATCTTAAGAATACTGTCATAATAGTTTAATTTGATTGGTCTTTTAATTTCATTTTTGACAGGCAGCACATTTAAATGATTCAGTGCCAGTAAGTGAAAAATGTAATTTTGATTTTCTTATTTGCACTATAATTCTTTCATTACGGAGAGGCACCTGAGACAGTGGTGAGAGATGAGCTACATGAGCCAGACCCCTATGGGGTGTGGTGATGACAGGAGCATGATGAGACTGAGACACCCCTGACTGTGCTGAGAGAGACGTGCGCACACACACACACACACACACACACACCCCTACCGCAGCACACAGACAGTGAAAATCCTATTTGTCACAGATTTGTGTGGGGGCTTTAATTAATAAGGCTTGTGCTGGTAGAAAATTGAATTAGATGATTACAGTAAACAATGTATTTGGTATCCCAGTATATCATTAATTAACATTAATCATGGGAAAATGCATCACCTGTTTTGATATACCACAAGACAACCTGTACAGACTCTATGTTGTAAGTTGAGTGAGCTGTTATGTGCCAAGTAGAAGCATTTTCTGAATGCATGCTCTCTCTGCACGATTGATCCCATCAGGTCTTTAAACGACAGTACTACCCTTTCTTTGCGCTCATGCATACGCGTGCCCGCGCACCATGCTCTGTGTCATCTCCCGGCTTGTGTTTGCTGTCTCTTTGTTCTGCTTGCCTCAGCAGCCCGATTTTTCAAGGAGACACACTCCAGCTCTCTCCATAGAGAACTTTCCCCCCCGCTCTTCTGGCTGTGAGGCAAACTTCTTGTTTTGCTGTGCATCACAATGGCACCATGCCCTCGTTTTTCCAGCCACCTATCCTCCGCAGAAGGATGCACATACGCGCACAGTCTGAGCAGAAATACTCCCTCCTTCCACATGAGAATCCCTCGGTTACAGTGACTAATGTGTTGTCTGTGTCTGGGCTGGGAATATTGACAGTATGGTATGTATGGTGCAGTCAAAAAAGTGATATACAGCAGCAGTTAAATACAGTTAACTGTATGAATCGGAAGCAGAGCTTATATCCCCTATGATTCTATTTAAGGTAAGTTATAGGTCTTCATTAGTCACTGTAGATCTCTGGAGTACTACATAAGGAATATGTACAATAATTCTCATAGATGTGCAGCTTATTGTGGGTTTATTTCACTTTAGCTGAGAGCTACAGCTCTGGATAGGTCTGAACTAGTTAGAAGTCTAGTAAGAGATTGCTGGTTGCAACAGCCCTTGGTAAGTTCAAACTTTAATAATTCCGTACATAAGTATTTAGTATGTGGAAATTTACACATCACAAGTTAAAATGGGTTGCACCATTCAAGCTTGTTCTTACGTAGCTATTAGATCTTACTAAATATTTTATACCCAGTAACCGCCGGATGTAAATACTGTGTAGCTAACCGACAAAACTAACGTTAGCTTGCCAATGTGACCCATTTAGATTGAAGAGTAAAAGTGAAAATGTGAAATATGGTTGACACATCTGACCCGACACTTGATAAAATGCTGTTTAATAATTGTGTAAACTGGGAGATTTTAAATTACATTTCACAAAAATAACAACCTATAACTCAAATTTGCCAAATGACCGACTAGTAAAAATTTAAATTGTTTGAATACTACTAACTGTGAAACACATATTTCTCCATAAATGCACATAAATAAAACAATATATCGTTTGCCCCCCCACAATTAGACCTTTTGGAAGTTATGCTATAGCTTATGATGCTACAGTGACTTCCTGTTTAGTTGATTGCTTTTAGCTGAAGCATTTTCGGTTGCACTTTATTTTACAGTACACTAATACGACATAATAAGCCGTACTTTATATTAAATTAGACCAAAACTAGAAATAATATGGTCTTTATTAGACAGTAAATAAACACAGTTATACCCTAATCAGATCTCATACACTTAAATGTTGCTGTAATTAGAAACTGCATATAATGGCATATTAGACCCAAAATATACTGTACTTAGACACTATTATACCAAATGATCCTTGAATTAGAAACCAAAAAGGATATCCTAATGCAAAATTAGACACCATTTTACAAGATCACAGTCTAACTAGATATCAAATACAATGCCATATCAGATCCAAAATATGCTACAGATAGACACTATTCTACCCTCACTACCAAATTATGCTGTAATTAGACACCACATTTAATGCTACCAACATGGGCCTATGATAGCTTATACAGCACAGGCTGTAGGCCTAATGAGATGAATTTAATACCATATTATATTGGGCATAGCCTTTGGTCAGACAAAACACTGTTAGCTCAGAGGACAATACATTTATTTGGCCTTTATTTAAAATAGTTTTATTTTCTTACAGTGTCATATGTTGCTCATTAGAACAAAACTGTACTGTAAACTGAAGTGTAGGTTACCCGTTCTCCAAAGTCCTGTGTAGTTTGTAGGTAGTAATACATAGTAATACATGCTTCCTCGACACTCTACTCCCATACAAGTTAAGACATCGGACCATTTAATACCGTGTCACTGTCTAACCCCAGTAACGTTATGGAAGCTACCAGGACATTGCATCTTTATTTCCCACTGTTAAACACTTATTAGACTTTCTTAGAGGTTAATTTGTGACACATTACAAAAGAACTGTACCATAAACTACAGTGAAATCACATATCGAACCCTAACTCAAAACACATATAATCGGCAGATCCGTGCAGGTCATTAAATCAGACTTCACGTTTAAACAGTATAGCTCATTTGGTTTTTATTTTGTTGATGAAAGATTGAATACATTTCATCATAGTTGTAGTTTTCAATGGTTACTTTTTATTTAGTTTTGTTTTAAAAAATGTTCATTGACAAAATGAACACTTGCAGCACTGAATGAACGTTGCTATTGTTTCATCATCGGCTGGCATGTTTTTAGATATTCATTCCTCTGCTGTGTCATTACAAAATGGCATGTCACGGTACCTCCATCTTTTTTATGCAAATGTCACCTCCATTGGCATTCTGAGGCAGAAGACTGTAAATGAAATTCCTATCACCGTGAGAGAAATCTGTTTCCACAGAAGGGACCAAACAAGGCTGAGACAGCCCTGTGAAAAGTTCATTTAAATAATGGATTGCAGTCATTTCTGTTCCATTTTTCACTTTGATTGTTTTCAGTTTCCCTGGAACAGTGTAAAGGTTAATTGTATAATTAAGTGGCCATTACTGCCTTTGCTTTTTTCAGCATGTCATGAGGGAACCCAAATTATGGGACCACCATTGTTTCATTTCCTGTACATTTAGGCAAAGACTGTACATACGTACATATAGTTTTTTTAGATATGTGAAAGTATCTGTTGTTACAGTGGGATTAACTTTGTTATGTTTAACAATTATTATCCCTTCTCAACCCATCTTTTACCCTCCACCCCTCTCTGTCAGCTTTGCTCCTTTCCATGGCATCTGCCTCAGATACAGAAGTGTCTTTGTGACATTTTCTCATGTCACCTCCCCTCCATCCATCATTTAGTAACACGAATTGCATGTAGCCAGGCAGGTGTTGGAGAGCAGAGCAGCGTGCCTGCACAGTCTCAATCACCGCCTGGAATACTGGAGTCACGAGGCCCAGCCACTTTTCCCAGCCCCAGGATAAAGCCTTAAACACCACAGCTCAGACTGGTCCCATCCTGTTCCATTGAGTCCAAGTTCACAGTCCCATAGCAAGGGTCAAGGTGATAGGCTGGCAGCCGCCTTCCTCATGCATATGGATGACAGATGCTCCATCTGTTCCGCTGCAGAATGCAAATACACAAGCCTCTTTCTCTGCTCTCTTTTTCTCCCTCAAAGGGCGACCCTGACAGACCTTACATGGCATCAGTTCCACTTGTTGGTCGCAGGGTGACGATTTATGCAAAACCATAATAGAAATGCAAGTCATTGCCGCACAAAGTCCTCAACCCAACCCCCAGCTCCACCCTCATCCTTTCCTGCCTGATAACATTTATTGTCATCTCAGAAAAATTGCAAAAGAGCAAGACTCCATCATTTGTATGCTGTTGTATGCCATTGCTACATTTATTCTGGATAAAGACTGCATCGTTTAGTAATGGATTGCTATCTCATATATGGTGGGCAGTCAAATTATGACTGTTATGGCAGAAAAAGTGTTTTTCTATACCGTGACATATTCCAAATCTGATAAACCTTAAGTAAAGCGCTTGACCCCCATCAAGCTAGATGCCTACTTGATTTTTTTTTTTTTTTTATCATTTAAGCAGTCAGTTTCCAGGAACACTCTGCTCCACACGTTCACACTTGGGAGCTGCCCAGTACAACCACAATCGGATTTGTTTGCCACTCAGCAACTACAATGGAGTAGCTGGAGATGATGTGCCTTGCCCGAGCGCATTGAGGCCCCTCTGTACCTAGTAGAAGTGGAAGTAATGAATTACAAGTACTCACATTACTATAATTGAGTAGCTTTTTCGTGTACTTGTACCTTTTTGAATATTTTCATTAAGTCAGTAATTGCATTGGGTTGAAATTGCAGTTTGCAACTATTTAAATATCAAATACTTGAACTATGTTTAAATGAAGTAAAGCAGTTCGCTACGGTTGTACATCCATCCGTTACTGAGTACTTTTTTGTTTTTTGCTTTAAAATGATCAACGGGAAATTAAACCAACTTAGATCAGACACCAATAATAATGCATAGCATCAGAAACCCACAAACCCGATCAAAATGTCATGCACCGTGCCAAAACAGCCGTGCTAGTTGATTTTCAAGGAGTCCTAGCCAAAGAAGGAGCGCTCCAGTTACTAGCTTGACGCTTAGTGAACCATGAATGGGACAGAAGACAGTCTGGAGGAAACACCGCCAGAGACACAGACTTACATTGAGGATGCAAATCCCTAGCCGTATCATTCAGACTGATTTGCATATAAACACAGAAAAAGCGACAGCATCCTAATGCAATGTATGCAAGAATTCTGCATTGAATTTAGGGAAACATGCAAAGGTTGGAGGACTTTTATTAGCAGCAGGTATCGTTAGCCAACAATTAATAGGCCTATGCCTATGGGCATTAATACTGTAATGAGTATGTACAGTAGTTTTCTGATTTGTCATACAGTAAATTATCATCGTATGGACAGCAAACATATGCATAGACCAAAGACAGAGCAAGAAAGGGCGACGGTTTCTTTCTGAGAGTAATACGACTATTGTTAATCAGGAGCAGTTTAATTGCGTTTTGGGTGAGAGAGCCAAGCTCTGCAGCCATGGTGAGATCTCATGCTGTTAGCCAGCCTGCTACTTGGCCCGTGGACCTTATGTTTGATCCCCATGAGGTCGCTCTTTAAGCTCCTTCTGTCTGAAGTGCCAGTCACTGGAGGGGGTTGAACATGTACACAATCCTCTTTTGCAAATGTGTTAAAAACAGCTTCATTGTGCTCTACCCACTGAGGGCCAGCAGGTGTAATCAGCACTTTTGTGTAGCATTTACAGCCAGCTTAATGGTACCAGGCGTTCGCTATTTATCTAATACAAAATGCAACCTCAGACTTCTTTCAACAGCTCCCTGGTACCACACATGGCTGAGCGTGCTTATTTGTTTTCATATTAGATCCAGTGAACAGATGACTTTGTTTTGTTTCCTTGGTTTGCTGGGTGGTGGTAGGGAGGCTCAAAGAAACTCAGTCATAGGCATGGATTCTTTAGGGGTATTTTGGCCTACACTATTCTGTCTTGTCATGTACAAAAACACTTTAATCAAAGCAGCAATTCTGTAATGGCCATGTCTAAATACGAAATGTTCGATAAGAGGTAACGTGTTGACTGTCCAGCACTGAATGAAAGTCGTTTGCAGTCAGAAACTCTGAATGTCACTTTGACCTGCTGTGACTGCTGCGTTCAGTTCAGGAGGTGGATCAGAGAGCAGACAAGACGCAGGGTAACCAAAGCGGTATCCAATGAAAAAATCCACAAGGAATCCAAGGTACAAAAAGGAGGGCAGAAACACGAGGAACAAACACCTGACTGAAGGTCGAACGCAGAACTGGAGGAAAGAGCTGAGGGGGACTGCAGGGTCAGGTGATAATTCTCTGTGGGTTCGTCACTACAAGTGACCCCATTTTACATTCAAGTAGTCATGATCCATTGTTAATAAAATATTGATTATAGCTATGTTAATGACTTTCCAATAGCTCCCTCCCAGAGCAGCTGATATAATGTTCACTATACATGACTGATCTCAAATGTCAGAAATTAAGAGGTTTATGGAATAAAGTGCACAATATGGCACATCAAAATCTGACTTTTCAAAATCTTGATTTAGTTTGCTTGAGTAGATTCTGTATGATTCAAATTGCAAATACTGTAGCTGCCGATTAATTAATTTAAGCAGATGAAAATCAGCATCCAAAATGTATTTTTCTTTCTTTGCCTGAAGCCTCTTCTCATATGCAATGTTTACAGCTGGAGTCTCAGCAAACATAATATCACACCAGTCAGATTATATGGATTTAGGACGTGTTTGCACGACTTTTGGCCGCAAAAGAGGATTTCTGCTCGGTAAGTACGAATTTCAATAACTGCACAGACCTTTTTTGTTATCAGTTTTTTGGGCGTTTTTTTTGGGGGGGGGGTTTGTTTGTTTTTTTACAAATGCGATTATGCAAACATATATGAACATACAGATTTAACTGTGACTTTGCCTTCAGGAAAAATCCCCAAGCTTTCTGAGGAGTAGCTCCAGAATGTGCTACACAGATCCATTTTTATATCTAGCATAAAGAATACAGACAAAAACAAAGATATTTTGAGTGATAACACTCTAGATAGGAAGAGTTCCTTGTGGAAAACTCCCATCTTTAAAGCAGCAGTTCTATCTGAGGTGCTAAAATCACCTCCACGCTCTCAGGCTCCTGGAACGCGATTATGAATCTTAGAAGTGATTCCCACCAGAGTGTCCCAGGAAATGGACCATCCATTCACACATCCGTTTCACTCCAAACTTTACCCTGCAGGTGTTCAGTAATCACAGGAGGATATCCACTAAGAGATGGGGGCCGAGGCAGAGAAGGCAAGAGCAGTTAGCTTTTGATATGTCTGGGAGGCTTTGCGGAACATATGGATGTCACTGGTGGTGGTTTTTCTCCACCTCTGGAGTCCCGCTCCATTAATCCATCCATCTGAGTGAACAGCTGACCTCCCGCTCAAGCCTGACATGCCTTCGCTGCTCAGTGGGCAACAGCTGTCGAGCGTCCCATTGAGAGCTCATGTTTGGTTACTAGGCAGATGCTATTAATATTTAAAGACAGTGTTCTTGTGCCTGTTGCGGTGTAAATTCACTTATTCAGTAGTGCAAAGGCTGCACACTCCCTTGGGATACGATGGGAGACTCCTTCGGATGCAGGATTGTTCCTCTGCCATTGTCACACGCAGTTGACAGAGTACAGAGAAACCCTCTTACTATGTTTGCTTATTTATATTCCAAAGCCCACAACCCTCAAGCATATACAGTAAGACACACTTTTTGGGGCATGTTTGGCAGTGTTTTTCATTTGTATGCTGTATAGAAATCTAAATGAGTATTTACATGTAGGTTTGGATGAGTGTATATGGATGCCTT
Organism: Coreoperca whiteheadi; assembly: GCA_011952105.1. NCBI lineage: Eukaryota > Metazoa > Chordata > Actinopteri > Centrarchiformes > Sinipercidae > Coreoperca > Coreoperca whiteheadi. The sequence continues at coordinate 6,972,581 of CM022473.1, read as the reverse complement.
ATTGCTGTGATGCATGACTGAAGGAAGCATGAGGGAAGTGACTGAGTAATGAAACACCTCTTAAATCTGTTACACGAGGAGAAGGCTGCTACACGGGAGGGGAAGGATGTGAAGGGAAAACAGGACAAAAAAAGAACAAGTGAGAAAGTGATCAGGCTGTCAAACCAATGTGAAGCTGGCAAATCTGCCCAGCAACTACAGTTAGTTTAGCGACCACCACCTGACTAACTCTGACCTCGGTTGCTCCCTTTGACCTTCTCACCCTCAACCTGTAATGTCACCGTTCGTGTTGCTGGTAAAAGCCGAGTTGCTGGATCAGCTCCGGGAGCTTAACGTAGACAGACTGTACTGCGTATCCACGTTTAAGTCATATCACTTGCGCACATTTATAGAAAGGGGGAGACAAGAGAATAGTGTGGGTGTACATTTCCTGAACATGCCCATGCGTGCACGTCCTGAGTGTTGATTATTCACTGCAAAGATATGCAACATAAGCAAATAAATAGATCACTAAATGACCTCCAGTATTTCAGGGAAGCAAACACTTCACACACACACACACACACACACACACACTTGATTTAAGTGGATTCAATAAAGAAACGGCTGGATGTGGACTGTTATTATTGAGTGATTACTTGCACCATATTATCAGGGGATATTTATAATCTTACCAAATGCCTACTAGTACTGCTCCTGCTGCTATATCTGAAAGTCTTTTCAACTGTTTAGTACACATTTTAAGGTGTGATATCTGGCCCCAAAAGAATCCCCAGGGTGCACTGCAGTTTTCAGAACCTGACCTTTTCAAGTGGCCCCCTTACAGGAAGTTAGCAGCAGAAAAAAAGCTCTCTGCATGACATGTGGACTGACAATGGCTGAGTTTTCAAAAATAATCATACATTTTTGTTTTGATGCGTTTCCGCGGGCATAGGTAACAGAATGATGTAAATGAATCTTTGTTTAAAAAAAAAAAGGTGATGACTTTTTAATAGTTTTAAAAGCGTGCTCAACCAAATGGTTAAGATTCCCATTGTTGATAAAGATAGCGTAGTATACTTTTTCCTTCACTAAAACTGGAGATAGCCATAGTATACTGATGATACACTGTTTTTGTTATGTTATTCCTTTGTATGTGTTTGGGTTATTATGTCAGTATGATTTTTTTGAATTTTTCTTTGTTTTCTAATACAGTCACTAACTGGGCAAATCCAGGGAGATACTGCTAATCCAGGCAATAATGAGTCCACAGCGCATATATGCACAATAACAGTTGTGGAATACTTCACTGTGGTCAATGATGGTGGTGCAATGTTGTCCATTCATTAATATGTCCAAGCATTTTTCATGTTCTCCTGTGAAATGTTGTATTTCCCCATTTTTACGCATTGCTCTTGTCTATAAAAGGAGATGTGTAATTCAAAATGTCTTTTATTTATTTCACTTTTGCTCATCCACTGTCCACCCGCACAGGTGTTTTCACTTAGGTTGCCCCTATTGGACCTCTTCTCCAGACTGTGCGGGTGTGTGTAAACTGCGCTTGATTGACATCTCATGCACCCTTCTGTTGGTTTTGTTGTGCATGTTAGGGCGGGACAACTCACCCTGTTATAATAGTAAGACAGAGTTTGGTGACATCACAGGATTACCAGCATGGCTCCACCTCAACTTGTACCTGACTAGGTTTAATCAGGGAGAGTAATTGAAACACCTGTGTGGGTGTGCAGAGCCTTTAGTGGAGAAAAATGTACACAGATTGTTTAAAGTGTATTTTTACTGTAAATGGACATCTCAACCATTTTGTAGAGGCTCACAAACAAAACTAACTGTGAGGGCAGTTGAAAATTAAGTTTTTTTGTGTTAAATAAATAAAAAAGATTTTTTTCTGTTCCTTTTTATGGATGGGGCCTTTACATGGTTAGTCGACTTCTGTCATAGCACGTGGTGGATTATTAGCAGGAGATGAAGCAGCACATCCGTGATTTGCACCGGCACAGCCTCAGGTAACAGATTAAAGGACAAATTGGTCCGCACATCCTTTAGTTGCTCTGCATTCTGTGCTCTGTTTCACTTAACTCGTCTGTCCTCTGAAAATTAAATCACATTTCACCCGTCAGTGAGGTGCATTTCAACCGCTGCGTTGTTGGTGCATCATGAAGGAGAAATCCATGCTAAGCAGAAAAGCAGAGCCTTGAATAAGCCCTGGGAGGATAGTTTGCCTTGCTGGAGGAAATAGCCGCGTGAGCTCTGCTGGAGATAAACAGAACAGAGTGAGGGAGAGGGAGAGGGAGGCAGAGCCGGGCAGCAGATGAAGAGATCATCATTTTGAGGCAGACGTTTTACAAAAGAATTCAGCCTCAGAAACATTTGGCAACATTTTTGGTACTCCCAGCCTAATGCCGTGCAAATGCAACCACTGAAAAGTGGGCTAAAAAATGCAAAATATTTCTCACCATTTTCACTTTCTCAACCGGGTTCAAATTTGGCTGACGTGTGTCTTTTCTTCTCCCAGTCCTGCCTCACAATGAGTCACACTAAACATGAGCTGGTTGTGTGGTTCACTGAGGCTCCAGCCGGCCAGACAGCTATCGTCTCCAGCTGCTCCTGCCTCCTCCCGGCTGCATCACTTGGCTCCTGCTCAGCTGATTGTCAGTTGTCCCGACAGCCTGACCTCCCGGAGGCTCGCCAGCCAAATGCCACGTCACATCGGGCTCGGCCTCGCCCGGGTCTGGGCCTCAATCATTTTCACACCCACATCCACCTCTAACACCACCACCCCGCCTCCCCCTTCCACTTGACTCTACCTGAAAAGGAGAACCATTTGTTTGTTTCTCTCTATTTATAGCTCTGTCTGCTTCTAGAATGTAGGCGAGGGAGACTGTCTTGGTGCTGTAGTGTCCTCAAATATAAATGCTGACATTAAACAATATAGTGCCATTATGTTACACATTGCCTCCACTGGGAGATAATCCATATTTAGTTTTAACTGCCTTTAAAGAAGAACTTCTACAGCTGCATATAAGCATTCCTATCACACAGTTTAATGTCATTGATGTTTCTCCTCACTTGTCTCCAAGTTGCCATAAAACAAAACTATCATTTGATTGCACCTGGCAGATAAAGGTTTGCTGGAAACTGAGCACATGGAGCACACAATGTGTCTGTTGCTGGCACTCAGAGCCTCTTTTAAAGCTGGTTATGTTATCTGAAGCTTACCATGAACAATATCTCATCCAGTGAGGAGATGACAAGGCCTGATAAACCAGTGTTTAATGCACAAGTTAACAGAGGCAATCAATAGCAGCACTCGATATCCTGAAAATGGAATGCAAGAGTGTATCATCACCTGGGGTGATGGGGAGGATGGGAGGTCTTCATAAAAAATGTGCTATAATAAAATGACCAAAAACGAAGGCTTTTCAAAATAAAAATGAATTAATCTGATTATAATCTGAATATTTCCTAGATCCGAGGCAACCTCCTAAATGTAGATTCAGAACACAAAAAGATGGCGACTGAAAGGGAGGAGATATGATGTGGTGGATGAGGACACAGACATTCTTAGACCACCCATGCACCTCACACCAACAGGCCTGATACTGGCCAGTGATAAAAAGAGAGATGGTGCTGAGTTATACTGTAACCAGCAGGCAGCAACAGTAAACTGGCATTTAACAAACAAACCAGACCAGTTACATTGTCTTACAAAAGCCAACGTAAACCATCGCTAAATGGTAAAAATACATACAGTAGGATATGCGTGCACAGCTGAATCAAAGTTGTTGATTTATTCTCCCAAAGGGCTTTTTTTTTTGGTGTTGTTTCATGTCTAACTTCAAAAAGGGACTAAGCAACATAAAAAGAGCACAGCATACTGCCAGGCTGAGAAGACTAGTATATTTTCGAGATCATGAATAAATCCAGCGAAATAATTTTCATGAGCAAAGACAAACTATGTGTTACAAAGCTTCTGAGCGACAACAGATAATGAAATTAATCAAACTGTTCTTCAAAGAACCAGCGAAAAAAAGGTTCCTATATAAATGGTGCGGAAAAGAACTTTAGCAAAAAAAAAAAGGTTCTTTAAGGACCTTGAACCCTTTTTTAATAAAGGCCTTTTTGGAAGAAACTAAATTTATTGCTTTTCAAGAACGTTAGGTACCTGAACATGTGCATACAAATTCATATGTGCAAAGCTTGAAACACGAAAGAACAAACTATCAAGGAAAGAGACAAAAAGGTAACATGTACAACCTGAAAACTGTCAGAAATTTTGATATGTCCAAATTTACATTTGCATTTGCCACCCTCTGCACAGCTATTGGTAGTTGGAGTAGCACGCTCCAAGATTTAAACCCCAAAAAAGAGAATGTTTTCTTTAGCTGACGTGGGTAGGCAACATTGTAAATCTGATAGATAGCCAATACCACACTCACAGCCAAGGCAGTGTCCGTCTCCCTGTTATTATTTTGTACCCATCCATCCGTTCAGGGTGATTGTTGGTGTTGGGCTCAGTGGATCCTGAAACAACACATTCAAGGCTTAGCTGTTCTCTACAAGATTTTGATATTTACTTTCAAAGCATCTTTCATTCATTAAGATACCCCAGAGGAAGACTACGGCTACAATTAACAATTAAATCTGCCAATACTTTTCTCAATTAATTAATAATCTGGTTTAATAAAGATCAGGTGAACAATGTCTTTCAGTACATGTTTTTTTGGCTCAAGGTGATGCTAAAACTTTATAATAATGTAAGAATGGGAAACAACCCAATTCCACCATTAGAGAATAGTAAATTCAAACAAGAGCAACTTTTTGGAACTTGATAGGGGCAAGCATGTGATGGAGCAAGGAACAATGTGTGGCCATGTGTCACGGCCTCTTAGAAAGCACTCTTGAGATGTTATGCAGGCTCTCGTGCTCCCAGATATAAAGCTCTCAAGAGTAGCAGATCAAACATCTATAAGTACTGAGTGAGAAAAGACTAAGTGACACTAGGTAGATCTCCGGGATGTAGAGACTTTGTTCTACTCTGCCTGCAAAACCTTGTGTGATTGCCTTGCCTGTTCAACATGTAGATGTTGAACAGGCAAGACCCCAGAATGGAGCCTTAGGGAACTCCACGTGTAATTTGTGTCCACTCGGATGTCAGATTACCTATAGACAAAAAGTAGTCCATGTTTATTAAGTAGGATTCAAACCAGTTTAATACTGTGCCAGAAGGTCGACCTTGTTGAAATGCAGCACTGAGATCTAATAATACTAAGAGTGAAACTTTTCCACTGTCTGTGTTTAAGTGGATGTCATTGAAGACTCAAACTGGAAGACATCAAAACAGCTGTTTAATGTCAAGAAGTTGTTCAGCTGTTGAAAAAGAGCTTTTTAAATGACTTTACTTAAAAATGGGAGGTTTGAAATGGGCCTGTAATTGTTCATGAGTGACGCGTCGAGATTGGTCTTTTTTAAGAGTGGCTTGATGACTGCAGTTTTCAGGGAATGTGGGAAGACACCTGAGAGAAGAGAAATGTTGAGCCAATCTCAGGTGGTATGTCCCGAGCATTTCCAAATCTAAACAATGGAAGAAATATTGGTGTTTTACATATGCAAGACAAGGCTTTAGACAGAGACATTGTGGTTATCAGATTTGCCATGAAGAAAAAGGAGAAGGAAACTTTCCTTGTTTACCAAAATGCCTTTCTTAAGTTTTGTTATAATGCTGTTTGGAGCTGGAAAATGCACAGAATGTAAAGCTTGCTGTAAAAGACAACCTGGACATTTCCCTCTACCTTTATTGAAAGAGTCAGAGTGTGTTTTGGTCCAGCTGCACACCGCCTGTATCAGCAGCCTCGTTGCTCTGACGGGACCAGAGCAGGCCATCTGTCTTCATCTCTCTCTATGGGTGAGAACCAGAGAAGAAGTGTACAGATGAGAGATTTTCTCCCCATCTGCCTCCTACCCACATACAGTACCTGTCTCTTCACCTCACCGATGGTGACTGTGAAGGTAGTCAGTCTCACTCCTAGTGGACAGCGTTAACTGTTTATTCCAAACAAAGCGCGTGTGCAGCTCTGTGCGCTATGTTGTTAGATGTTGTGTACCTGAATGGCATGGTAATTAGCATGTGGCTAATGTGTCATACAAGCAAAATAAAACAATGTTAGAAACCATGAGCATAGGCGACCATCGATGTTTCTAGTTATTTTCCAATGTCTCGAATCTACAATATGTGTGAAATTAGTACCTGAAGTAAGTGTTTGCAGTTGTTTTCTTTGCCTCCTGCTGCTTATATACAGCTCTATCATGTGAAGGAGTGCATTAAGACGGTGGTGCTTCAAAGTGAAGGACAGTCATGGAACAAATTGATTCTATAGGACAGTGCACGCAGCTTTCCAACACGGCTGCATCGAGAAAAATCAGGCACTCCCTGAGCAAGGTGTTTTTCACCATCAAAAGACACCACAAATGTTCATCATAAATGTCAACACAGTTAAGATGATGTTCAGGCTACATGCTTTTCAAAATGGGAGGTTCAACGGTGAATTTGACGGCAAGATTAGGTTTTCTGGCTGTGGACTGAAGAGCAATTATCCATTCAGGGGCTCTACTTCAACCCCTTCACATCTCGTTTTTGCTTTGCTGCAGTTGCCATGCACTTTGGGAAGTGGCAACAGGCCTGAGCAGGAGCAGGAGTGGCACTTTCAGCTCCTGCTTGTATGGCAACACTGGGCTCTTGATCTCCTTGTCTCACCGCAACCACGAGCAAATGGATTCTTCAGATCGCTCTAATGCTTTACAGATGTCATCATACATGGTCGCACAAATGCTAAAGGAGCCAGGATGCGCTTCAGCCTGAGCTCCAGGTTTAATGTGATCCTGTAGTCAGCTGAATTTATATTTAAAGGTCACTGCATGATATTACTTACTCTGATGGCCTGTGCACATTTTCCGTGTGTTCTTGTGTGTGATTACGCTGCCATCTCATTATTTCATTTGTAAAATAAATGACTAGTTTGAATATGGCAGTAATTCGGCATGTTACCTGTAGCTTTTAACTAGGAAATAGTGGCGAATGTAGTGATATTTGATGATATTTCCATTGATATTTACCATTTGAACTGCTAAATGGAAGACAAAGGTGCATTACCTAATATAATATTAAATTATTCATGAGCTACAGAAAGGTGTGTGAGTGTGCTATGTTAAAGAATGAATTATCAATCATCTCCCAATAAAGTAAATGGCAAATTTCAGCTCACTCGATAAAACCGCGCGCCCCATGTTTGAGGCTGCAGTCCTCTCTGCAGGAGATCTGGGTTTGGCTAAGGCCCGTGGTAAATTGCTGCATGTCATTCCCCCCTCTCTAACCCCTGAATTTCCCGTCTCTTCAATAAAGGTGAGAAAAGCCCAACAAATATACATAAAATATATATACATTATTAAAATCTAAACATTTTAGAGTAAAATCTTGTGCAGGTCCAGACTTCACTTTGTGATATTAAATTTTAAGTGAAATAAATTTTGTTATACATCAAGAGGTAAAATTACCCACCTACCATTTGTCCATAAAACAATAATTGTTGCCTCATAAAACTTTCTAGTTAAGCCTTGAGTGGCATGTTTGAGTTGGTCCAGTTTGAGATGTGCTTACCTCCTCCAACCAAGATATGTTCTTTACAGTAGGTCCTGCTGCGCCACCGTCAAAGACTAAGGATCACTAACTGTGCCACGTACATTTTCAGATGGTACTAAAAATGTCTGTCTGAAAATTCTCCCAAAACGGCCAAAATACAGCATATGGCTTATGGTGCCTACATCATGTCTGCATCAATTGGAAAATCATAATGTACGAAGTTTCAAGCAATGGATCGCTGAAAAATCAAACTTAGGCAGGATCCAGTATTCTAGTGTGCACTGGTATAATTAATCTTTTGGTGTACTGTGTTTTGTTCTGCACCAGCTGGCACCAGAGAAGCACTGCCGTGCATGCACTGGGTGTCCTCAGCTTTCTGTCAGGCAGGTTTAAATTTACTTTTGGAAATTGGTCACTCAGTAGCATTCCATTAACGATGCAGGCATATAGAGCTCTAAAGAAAAGCAAGTGGCAACCTTTTGATCATAGAAAAGACTAACAAAGGAACAACTAGCAAAATATTGTCAGAGTTTTAATATCCAATTTTCCCCTTTATTTCCTCTTAAGTAGCTATAAGATTGGAAAAATCTTCTTATTCCACACTGACAATGTCACACATAGCCTATGTATTATGTATTAGCTTGTTCCAACTCTTCAAGTTGAAGCTTTATCATCACAGAGGTAAATGTTCAAACCCAAGACCCTTTTTTATGGATTAATTCCATCAAAAGAAAATCTAGGTGTTCCATAAGTTTATACCCTTTCCCATAATTCAGCCTGACATGTTTATTATCTTTTGAAACTTCATTAGAGTTTAAGATGAACCCTGCGTGTTAAGGAGTTGTGGGTTTGTGATTGTCAAACCAATAAACATGAATGTTGGTGGGTTTGGACATGCAAGTAAAGTAAACCTCATATGAGTGAAAAGGACAGTTGAAGCTCTTTTGAAACTGTATGACAGAGTTTGCTGCAACTATTTTCAAAAGGGGGCAGCAAATGTGAATTCTACTGCTGTTGAGAACAACCTCCCACCAAGATTCTGTTTTGCTCAAGACCTCGATTTTGACCAGTCCTGTTTGCAAACCTTAGGAATTTGAGTAAGCAAGGGCAAGTTTTCAGCAATAACAAGCGACTACTTCAAAAATATAATATTATTAAACTGAAAAAAAATAGGAATAATATTCAGAGATCACAGAAGTCTGGTGTGTGATTTTTTTTAGTAACACAAAGTAACGCGTTGGTATATCATCCTCAAGGTTTCTCTGAGGAGGAGCCTCAGAGGGGAGATTTTCTTTTTTTCAGCAGTGATGCCATGTACCCCCCACCCCCCCCCCCGCCCGTAGTCATAAACAGAAGTCTTTAGGGGAGGGCGCACCACTTTCCAAAACAGCTGCATCGAGAAAAATCAGGCACTCCCTGAGCAAGGTGTTTTTCACCATCAAAAGACACCACAAATGTTCATCATAAATGTCAACACAGTTAAGATGATGTTCAGGCTACATGCTTTTCAAAATGGGAGGTTCAACCCGTGAATTTGACGGCAAGATTAGGTTTTCTGGCTGTGGACTGAAGAGCAATTATCCATTCAGGGGCTCTACTTCAACCCCTTCA
>CM022473.1:6938480-6963312 GCA_011952105.1 Coreoperca whiteheadi | reverse complement strand
CCCCCCCCCTCGCCTCGTGCCCCGCCGCCCTCTCCTGTCTTTGTTCTCATCACAACAAGCCCGGAGCAGATGGTACTCTGCTTTGCTCGGGCCGACAGTGACAGACAGGCGCTCTCAGCCAATAGCCTGCTAAGGACTCAGCTGACTGGTCTGGACCGTGCCAGGTGTTTTGATCATTTTTCATCTCCATTCGTAGGAGGAGCAGGCGGCGGCGGCAGCCGCAGAGCGGAGGAATATCGGGGCGACAAACCGGTCGGTGGTGGGTTGCAGCAGGTTGGAGATCTCTCTGCAGACCGCACCATGCCTCTCTCCGAGGCGCCCTGGGACTGACACACAGGCGACAAGTCGCTGTTAACAACGGCCAGCCGCTCACCCCCTAGGATACCCCCCATGGCACAATAACATTGATCGAATTTATTGTTGCTGAGCGTGTAGCTGGATAAAGGACCTGTGCTCTTGGGGAAATCGGACTGGAATGCCAACAAGGTGAGACCCCTCAGGAAAGGAAATGCTGGGTTTCCACTGCTGTAGCCAGTTAGTTTCTTTTTAAACTGCATTTTGGTTGGGGGGGGTGAAACAAATGTTTTTAGTGATGCGACTGGCAGCCACACCATCTAAACCCTCAATCAAACGTTTTGGTAGTAGACTATTATTGTAGCCTATTGATGTGCAAACCGTGCATACTTTGTGGATATGTTTCCATTCACCAAAGATTTCCTCACAAGGGCGATGCGATGTGTTGGGATATATTTGGGCTGCAGACACACTCAAGGGCATGATCAGTTTTTATTTATTTATTTATTTATTTTTAATAAATTCTGTTTGAGCCGATCGCTTCGGGCTTGAAATCCGTTTTGAATCCCTATTAGAACATTTCACCTTACAGCATAATTCAGATCAAATGCATCAAGCCGTTATACTGCGTCGAATGGCAGTCCGCGGAAAACAAACTTTGATCTCGTTACGGTAGTTGCCGGGAGGAGCTGCGTGCGGCGCGCGCAAGGTTGCGTAGCCGAAAGTGTGATTTGCATGTTAATGTTAAAGTATGTCCGCAGATGTCTCGATTCACCCGTGCTACGCAGAAAGTCGCTGAGCCTTCTTCGGGGGGAAAGACAAGGCCCCCTGCGAAAGATGCCGCGGTGAGAATGGGGTTGCATTGGCAGGGGGTCCATTGTGGTTCAGGAACGCTGCTTCTGTCCCTGCAGCTGTTGCGCTTTTGTGACGGAGACTGCTGACTTGCATCACTCAACTTTAAGCAGAGGGACATGCTGTCCAAAGGCTACGATGATAGAAGGATTTATTTGGAATGTTTTGCTTGTCCCGTCCAGTGTCTGCCCACAGGACTCTCTCTCTATATATGACCTATTTGAGCGACGAAGTGCTGAGAGTCCTCTTTTCTGTGGACCTCTGGGTCAAATAAAAGTGAGTGTTGGCTCAGAGACTTTACAGTGCAATGATACTAATGGGTAAAGTAAAGCCGATTCAGTTAAACACGAAACAGCTCAGTCTCATTGTGGTTTTGCATTTGCTTCTTATAATAAAATAATATAAACTATTGTCCTCATTGGTGGAGGACATATAAACGTTGTCCTCATTGGTGCTGTGATGCTGTTGTCTCAGGGCGGATTTCAAAGCGAGCAGAAGGGCTAAATCATTCTTCAAAACTGAATGAATAGGAGAGGTCAGGATCACCTGATTGATTTCTTTTTTTTTTGTCTTCCCCCAAGGGGGCATACTGCTTCACATGGACACACACCTACTGCATACTGAGGCGCACACACACACAGACACTCAAGATGTCTCTTTTCCTTTTTAACTTGAACATGAGGACATATGTGACAATAGGGCAAGTGTGTTGCAGGCAGATGTGTGTGTGTGTGTGTGTGTGTGTGTGGGGGGGGGGGTTCGGTGGGTGGGTGTTAGGAGACAGCTGGGCTTGTGGGAGGGGGTGAAGGGCTTCACCCCTCCCCCGCCCCCAAATTTAGGTCCCAAGGGTATAAGGCAGGGTGAAGAGGGAGGAGCTGGGTGATTGAGCCCAAGCCTCTATTATTCCTATAAGAACGGCTGAGGCATGAACCATTTGTCCTCTGTGGGCTACAGGTCTCCGAGACTACAGACACAGTAACAGTTCAGCTCACCCTGCCCTCTATTATCTCCTGAGCCATCAATGTGTTCGCTGCAGCCAGTACAGGAGTTATGACATTTTTTCCTGGCACGGACGTATTGCATGTGTTGATGTGTCAGAGGCAGCCATTCGGAAACACACCTGCGCTCCCCCTTGACTCTGGGGAACAGGGGTAGAGAAGCCCCCGGTGAGCGGGGCCCTCCGTGGTCCTTTACACCCAGTCACCTAATATGTCTTGCCTCGTTCGTCATACATGTGAAGGGAAAAGTGAAATCTGGTCAGATTGCACCGTAAGAGGAGCTGGCCGTGGATCAGGTGGTAGAGGCGTTTGGCCATTAATTGTAGCTGCTTGTGGGTAATTGTTGGTAGTTCACAAATCCTCCACCTGTCCACAAATTGAAGTGTCCTTGAGCAAGACGCTGGACGCTGAAGGGCCCCTTAAATATATAGTGAATGCACATAGCTTTATTTATAATAATAGCTGCCCTACCCTTTCCCTTTTTAATCTGGTTCCGTTCGAGATTTTGTTTGGGTAGAAAAACCCATTTTGTGGCTCTCTCATTATCATTCACCTTTTGGATTACTGGTATATTCACGTACGAACGTTTGATGAAGAGCAGCCTTTTTGTGTGTTTTTCAGCTGATCATAGTTGAAGATGAACTTCTGTTTTGCTCATGTTTACAACCATAACTAATGCAAACCAAACATTTAACAGCATCAGAACATTTTTATAACGTTTGTCGTCGTGCTTGAAAATAGTGTCAATAGTGATAACAGGTTCCACTCCTGCACTGTAAATTCTCATGGCAGTGCGAAACTGTTGTTTACGTTGACACTGCAGTTTGCTCTTCTTACCATGATACCTTATTAGCAGTTGTTCCATCAAGACCGTCAGTCTACCGCAAATCAAATCAGTAAGTGTCCATTGAGATGTTACGCTTTCAGGGTTCAAGGTGAACTAGTTTGAGAGGTGCAGCAATCAAGCTGCGGTGAAATCAATACCACGAGTGTTGCTGCTGATGAAGTTGTCTCCAACTGGGGGAAGACCTAATGTGAATCGCATAATGTCAAACCAGCCAGCATGTACACTGGCACACTCACACTTACACAAATACAAGCCAAGCCAGCAGCGTGTGTGCGTGTGCAACTCAGTGTACCTCTTCAAATGGTTGTCATAATGTGTCTTACTACATAATTGCCCTACATATTTTTCATCCTTATGTCAGGGGACGCTATCCATGCAGATAGGCTGTAAACACAAATGTGACATTGTGTCCTTTCTGTTGTGCACTAGATGGGCGACCACAGTTCTGCAGGAACAATTATGCATTGTTTAAAAGGTATGGGCTCGTTTTTCAACTTCTGCTTATTTGAGATGAATGAATGAATGAAATCTTTCTTTAGAACATGTAAAAATAATACAATATAAGGTAATAGAGTAAAAACAAAACCACAAAATGAAAAACAAACAAAAAAAACCCAGTATTAACTTAACATGTCCGAAAGGAATAGGAAGAAGCATAACCTTATTTAACCCTAACCCGTCTCAATAATCATCAGATTGGCTTCATATTTAATTCATATCTCATGTCTCATGTTTTCAAGTTACTGTTTTTACTGTTTAAAATTACCATTTCACTTTACGTGTAGGCTATTTACACCATATATATATATAGAGAGAGATAGCTTATAGCAGCTTTTTGAACTGGGTCCCGCTTGTGCACTTTAGCGCTGCACTCAATCCATTTCACAGCTTCATGCCACATATAGAAATACAAAAACTTTTTAATGTTGTAAGGACACAAAGGTGTTTTAATTTGAACTCCCCCCTCAAATTATATCTCCCATCGCTATTAAAAAACAATTTATAAGTATTTGTTATTTTTTGCTTTATACATTATTTGGGCTGTTTGAAATTGAACCAGATCAGTTAATTTCAATGTTTTTGATTCTAAGAATTGTGAATTTGTGTGATCGCTATAACCGGTATTATGAATTATCCTTAAGGCTCTTTTTTGCAATATCGATAGTGATGATAGTGTACATTTAGAAGTATAGCCCCATACCTGCGCACAGTAATTTAAATTTGGTAATACCAGTGAACAGTACAGAATGTGGAGTGATTTGTGGTTTAGAACGTGTTTTCCTTACACAACACTGAAATGCTTCTTGAAAGCTTATTTTGTCATCTATTATCACACTAAGAAACTTATTTTCAATAACTCTTTCAGTGTCCACACCATCTACCTGTATCTGTACTTGAGTACTCTTTTTATAATTACCAAATAACATGAATTTAGTTTTACTTAAGTTTAATGATAATTTGTTTCTGTCAAACCACCTTTCTACCACCTACATTTTTAAGTAATAGTCTCCAGTAGCTCCTAAAAAATCCCCCCAGAACAAAAAATATTTGTGTCAGCCGCGAATAGTATAGATTTTAATATTTTTGATACCTTGCAAATATCGATTATATAAAGAAGAAACAGCTTTGGGCCCAATACTAACCCCTGGGGGGTGCCACAAGCAATGTCCAAGCACGATGATGAACAGTCCCCCATCTTCACGAATTGTTTCCTGTCTCTTAAGTAACATTTCACCCAGTGAAATACCACCCCCCTGATGCCATACGTTCCAGTTTCAAGAGAGGAAGTGCAGTGTGTTTATATTAAAACCTCGGAGGGAGGGGATGGAGAGGGCAGGTGTAAGCACGACCGAAGGGATCACGACAGCCCATGTTGGGCACATTGAAGGAAAAATCTTGGCTCATTCATCATCCTAGGAAAAAGATATAGTTTACATTACCATAGTCTCCAAGGGAGGTGTAACTGTTTGTGTCTGCTGGAGTCTGATTGGATATGTGGTTCCCAAGAGGCTGTAATATGTTTTTTTCTTTATTTATTCTGGTGTTAAGATGGAGACAGTGCAGGAGTGGATAAGGAAAGAGACTGTTGAGTTTTCACTTTACATATTATGTATTCTTCTCTTCATTTAGCTTCCTTGTAGCAGTACCAGCCTGTTCTGTACATAACATATCCCCCCTTGCTGAGTTTCCTTGTCACTCATGTTCTGCGATCTAATGCAGGAGTGTTTTTGTCACCTCAATTTCATTCACTTTGTGACAAGATGTCTTCATGGCTCCCTGGGGTTGTTTATCTCACCTGCTCCACCTGTATTTTTTTCCCCCTCATTTATGCTGTATCTTTTTTTATTTTAATGTTTGTGCAGATGAATAAACTAAAGCTCAAAGGCAAACCTACGCCAGCGGGGTTATATGTGCGACTCATAAGAGAGCCCTAACCAGTTTAAATCACATTTTCATTTGCTAATGCCACTCTCAATTCTTATCGTATTCAGTGAAGGATTTCCTTGATGTGAGCCTGAGTGTCCTCAGAATGACTTGGACAGGAATTTGAAAACTGAGCCTTGGATTTACAAGTCACTCAAAGTGGTTCAGAGGAAGGCTTTATCTTGTGCTTGGAGATACATTCATTTGGAACAGAGCTTTCACATCTTTCATCACTCACATATTAACCACGGTTATTTAGTGGGCTGACAGGATTGGGAAAATAAACTTTGATACATAGTAAAAATATTTATTTCTTCTAATCGGTACTCATCACTGACATGTTTTCTAAAGTTCAGGAGAAAACTATGTTCAATCCCTCTCCTGGTAAAACAAAATCCTACTGAGCACTTCGGTGACCTGGACTGTCATTAACATACATGGGTACAATTTCCCTTCATCACAACTTTATAGGTAGAATGGTTGTTACTGAGTAGTCAAAGGTAATTCTTAAAAACTTATAGCTTGTGGGAGAATAGTATCCATCAACAGCGTACTCAGAAATTGTCCGTATTTAGGATGCATGCTGTCTGCTTTGAGTATAATTCATTTTGTCACTTTTCCAGTGTGAACACATTACATACTAAAAACGTGCTTAGATATTAGTAAGTAGTATGGATTTTGGACAGGCCAATAGACTATCAATACCACAACCTATGTTGTGAACCTCCCACAAACTGTGATAGGGTAATTCACAGTATGTAGAAATTCCCTGTAGTAGGTTGTCACAGCTAGACTGGGTTTGGGTTTTGTGTATTTGTGTCCCCAACGACTTCATTCAGTGTGATACTTCACCTCATGGTCTGTTTAGCTGACCTAACGGTCATATTAGCAACTTGTTTTACTATAAATATGGTTATTAGAAGTTTGTTCAGTGAAAGCACATCCATTGAATTATGTGGCTGGCATTGCATCAAGGCTGTGATGCAGCAGGTGCAGAAGCCCCTTCCAAAGGATAAATTAATTCATCAATGGATGCCTCATTTCTTAAGTATGAAATGATTATGTATATGAATATGTATCAATATTAAAGGGACCATCGGTAGAAAGAAAAATGCAGACATCTCTACGGCCGATATCTCCCAAAACTCAGCAACCCGCACCAAAATAGCAATACCTGTAAGAGGAAAAGGATGTCTTTCTGCCCCTTTGCGTCAGGGTAGGTGCAGGTGTAGGTTGGGGTGAGGGAATAAAAACGGGATCAACTCAAAGACTAGGTGAATGAAAAGTTGGAATACGCATAGAAAATAAACGTCAGCTTTTCTGAAAGATGACACATTTACATATTCATATTCCTGTTCCATTTCTGTGAGTTTAGTGTTAAACACCTGTGAGTTCTGTGTCTTTGATTAGTAAAAGCTGCACTACAGTCACACCTACTGAACACACCATATAACAAAGTATATCCAAGTGTTCCCGCATCATCTCGCAGCAGGTTTTGTTAAATGGTGCGTTTGACCACAGAGTTTATGTCTCAAGCTGTTGGTATTTATTTTAAGTATTCCATTCAAAGGTTCAAAAGTGGTCGCGGTTAAAACCTCTGGGTTTTTCCCTTTCCTGCCTTCCTGCCTTTGGTGTTTGAGTGTTTTTCCACTTGCTGTGTGTTTCAAAATTTCCTGTGGCTCTGTGTCAGGATGTCCCAGACAGCTTTTAGTTGTTGTTGAAAAATCAACCAACAGGATGTTGACACAGATTTTTTTTTTGTCTTTTAAGTGCTCATTGTTACATCAGAACAGCATTATTATCATATTAAATTTCAGCTAACCCACTTTTTACTTTGACAAGTATGTCATATTTTGTGTGTCCACTATTAAGAGGGAAAGAAGCTTCTTAATCTGACATTGCATAAAGGGGAGCACAGACAAAGCTGTCAGCATTTCCCGATGGGGAGAATCTAAGATTAACCCCGTTTTTGGTAAAGAGATGAGGAAGAATGTGAGCAGATAATTTTGTATTACATTTGGCTTCCAATCTCGATGCATAGTATACATTTTTAAAGCCATTTTGTGGCAATAGGTAGTATAAATGCTAAAAGAGAAAAAAGTCAGCTACAAAAAGCGAAATTATCATCAATGAAAATGCATTCACTTTATCAGTCCAACCCGAGAAAAGACAACAAAAGCACCATTCTTTAAAATAAAGATGTAAAATATGCATGTTGTCTTAAAAAAATGTCCCCGTTTTTCTGTTTGTTTGTTTTTTTGTTAGTTTGGCGGGGGGTTAAAAGAATAATGCCAGAAACTTTCTATGGAGGTCATTTTAGTGGGATGATTGTGGTTCAGGATCATGGACAGAACAAGCTAAAAAAGTGTTGAAATATATCATCTTCTGTATTCTACACAACATTTTTGTCAATACTGTAACAAAATGAAAAAAGATTTATATATATATATATATATATATATATTGTAATGGGACAGAATATTTAGTCACTGACAAAATTACAAACAAACACTTAAGGAATTATTTTCGTAATGAGATTACCAATGAATTAACACTCCTCCTCTATGCTGTATGTGTCTTTTAATTCCACTGATAAATTGCTTTTAAATAAAGTGCTAAGTGACCTGTTTCTCTCCTCTGGGGTTGAAGCCAGTACACGGCCTCTAGCTGATCTCCGCTTCAGTATCTCCATTCACTAATCCTGACTGGCGCAGCAATCGTCACAGTATACAGTGCTTTAGCTTAAAGACAAGATACTATACTATCCCTGGTTCACCCATGCTACGCTCGGTCCCATAGGGAATCCTCAGTATATATGTCCCTGTCTCCCTGGTGCTGTTGCCAGGCAGTTTACATTCAGACGAATTAGTCAGCTCGCTTGTTTGAAAGCCTCTTAAGCGCTATCTTCTTAAAGCTGGTGTTGACCATAAAGCGGTGTGGTGGAGAAGGCCGTGGTACTGTGGTGCTGCCGTATGGCTCTGCACCATTGACTGTATATAAAGATGGACGACATGACAGCTCCCCAGAAGTGAAGCCAAAACATCTCAATCATCCCCTGGTGACTGGTCGCAGTATAGGAAATAAACCATGCGTCCTCCATGTTAGCAGATGGGACATGAGCCAAACTAAAATCTCAAAGTACATGTGAAATACATTTTTCCCAAAGATGAAAGATGTTTGTTTTTCCCTACAAATTTGGGTTTAATTAGTTATTGGATGCTATAACCAGGGGGGTTACACATCATGATTGACAGCTGAGGCTGTCTCGCAATTGAGTCGGCAAGGTGTATGGGCGGGTCAAGGTTGTAACCGACATTGCCTACCTACCATCATTATGCATGTTTAAAAATAGTTATGACTTACTGAAAACAATTCTTTGTATCTTATCACGTGCATTATATTTGACATAGAGGAGTTAAGTCTCCACCTGTATACAGAGACAGAAAGGCGCAGTGCTCTTTTTTTTTTGTTTTGCTCATTTAGCTGTTCTAGACTCAGTAGACTAGACTTTTTTTATATTTCATTTACTCTGTTCTTGATTGACTAGTTTTGTGTGAGGTAGAGCGGAGGGTTTTTTTCTTTACCAGTTAATACAGCATTATAAGAAGCCTTTTGCTTTTTTTTGCACAGAAGATTTTGATAATCCCTGTCAGATTTGTACAAGCTTTAAACAAAAACAAGAATGTACACTCTACAATCGAAATACAGTTCCTGGTTTAGGACTCTTCTCTGAACACCGACTGCAACAGCATCACATCTGAAAGGTAGGATACTTCTTGGGATAGGCAAACCACTTTAGTAATTATTTGATGCTAAATTGTCAAATTGGTGTTGAACAGTTAAATGCTAAAATTGAACCCTCTCAGTTCCACCTGATGCATGACTGAACAATTATAATTCAGTTCCATTATTTTGTTGCTAAAAGTAGTGAATAGTATTTGATTTGTTCCTGAAAGTATTGAGTTGTATTTGATTCCTTGCTAAAGATATTGAATTTTAGTTGACTTGTTGCTAGTTATAGTTGAGTGTTCATACACAGTGAGGTTTAAAATGTAGCACTGGCACTGAGTAAAAGCTTTTTATTCTAATTGATGCTTTATCTTCCAAGTCACTGGAATAAGTGTTACTGCCATATGGGCATGCAGATGCCCATTGTACTTCTCAGGAGCTCGCATTCGCTGAACCAAGCACCTGGGCTAGATCACAGTCTCTAGTCTTCTCACAACCATCACCTGGATTCCCTATTTGTAGTCATAAGTCTCCTTAGAGTTAAAGAATGATGCTCAGAGTTTTCCTTCTCTACCCAATCATCCTGGAATAAATCCTAGGTCTGTTGAAAACTTTTTCTTTATGCCCCAATTCCAGAATGCTGAAGACGTTGCATTAAAAATGAAGACGTGCATCTTTTTCTTTGCTTTCTTTGAGGCATGGCACATACTAATGTCTCATAGTGTTTAATGATGTTCGGAGAAGCTAATGATCGAGTCCTTATGGGCCTGTTGGATAGATGAAAGCCCTCAATGGAATTTGATCTGTTTCCAAGTAGTTCAGAGCAGTGTTTTCTGCATGCATTGTAATGAGCTGAACTTGCATTTTCTCAAAACTGTTGATGCTGCACATAACTCGCAGTCTCACAAGGATAGTGGAGAAGCAGTTGTTGTTCCTAGTCAATCGGTTGTAATTGCTACATTTACAAGAAACATGAAAGAGAATGTGATAATAATTCAGTAATTGTTACAACAAGACTAAGAGTCTACAGTCAAGTTGTTCTCACCACATGTAATAGCAAAATGTGAAAATGGCTGTAACATAGACACATAAACCAAGACAAACCGATAATGAGGGAGTGAATCCACACAGACTAAATACTCAGGTGAGGGGAGATAACAAGACACAGGTGGAACTAATTTAGGCAGGGTAAACAATTAAAACTGGAAGTGAATCTACTGACACCAGACGAGAGGAGAAATAAAAAATAAAACAGAAAAACAAACCAGGGAGCAGAGCAGAGGCTTATACTACGAAGCAGGATTTGGGGTTATCAAGGTAAGTTCAGGTTTAACACTGGGTTTTCAATCCTACAACGGTGGTTAATTTCGCCATGGTAATTTAGGCTGAACACCTAACCTGCCCCGGAGCAGGTTATGTTGGATGTAACCAATTGACGGGTTAAAAGCGTCACCTTTATAGGCTACTGAACAATCAATTCTCTTGGAAAATGGCATTACCATTCATAGCAGATCCTGTGGAGCTCAGCACACGGAATTAAAAAGAATAAAAAAGCTACCTGCAAAAAGAGGGTCGTGAGAGGGTCTCTTCGGTGTACAGAGACCGGCAAAACCTTTGTGCTTTAGTATACCATTATCATCCTGCAACAGAGACTGATTGAAGGACTAAAGCCTTGTACTTGATGTACGTATAAGATATGAAAGTAAGCCTACTGATTGCTTTGAATTATGTTTTTATATTTATCTTTTATTTGCTCCCAAGTCGGTTTCAAACCGTTCAAACCATACATGAGAATAGCTCTAAGCAACACCTTAATTTAATCTGATACACAAATCATCCTACCCTCCTATATTTTTTATTATAATTTTTAGGTTTATTTAAATTTTTCACTATTGAGTTAACTCATACTTTATTCTTTATGCTCGACTTAAGTCTTGCACTGCTCTATTTTAATTAACCAATTGTCTTTATGTTTTATCCTTGGTGTTTTGTTTATGGTTTTTAATCATCAATTGTGTTTATGTTTTATTCCCTATGCATCCCTAGGGCCTGGTTATTCATACATTACTGTGTATTTTATTGTTGTGTTTTATGTGTAAAGCACTTTGCAATGCTGGTTTGGATAAGAACTATACAAATGCTATAAAAATACAATTTATTTATGTAATTATAGTCAGATCTTGTGCACTAATGATGGGGCGGTGATATTATAAGCCTATTAATTAATTTACGTATTCACACAGTCTTTTTTTTGCCAGCTGGCCTTCCTGCATTTGGCAGCTGCAACTGTTGCAACTGTCATGCTTTTGGGGTTGTGTTTTGTGATTTCCTGTCTTATTTTGAATATGTCTGTTCCTATCAGGGTTTTGGGTTTAGTTTATTAGTTCCTGTTTTATTTTATAATTGGTCTGTTCCCTCATTTTGTCTTGTTAGTTTTGCTTACTGTCTGTGATTTTCCTGATTTGTTTCCACCTGTGTCATTTAGTTTACCTGTGTTTCGTTGGCGCACCTTCCTTGAGTGTATTTAGTCTGTGTGTTTCTCTGTTTGCCTGTCAGTTTGTACTACTT
Source organism: Coreoperca whiteheadi (assembly GCA_011952105.1). NCBI lineage: Eukaryota > Metazoa > Chordata > Actinopteri > Centrarchiformes > Sinipercidae > Coreoperca > Coreoperca whiteheadi. The sequence continues at coordinate 6,951,600 of CM022473.1, read as the reverse complement.
AGTTTCAATGTTAGTTCTGTCTACCAGTCTTGGACTTTTGCCTGTCTGCTACCTGTTTGTCACTTGCCTGTCAGTTTTTACCTGTCTGTATCCTGTTTTGCCGATTGTCTACCGTTTGGACAATAAACCACAACTCATCATTCTACCACCTCTGTCTGCATTTGGGTCTTTTTCCTTGTTGCCTGTTTTCTAGCATACCTGATAACTGTGTTGCTCACCCTGAATTATGTATTTGTCTAATATTATTGTTTGCTCTAAATTTGTAAAAATATGCCGCTCTGCTGTAGACTTGTCCATGTTTGGATTGGTCATATGCTGCAAACACCGCCCCTTTTATATGAACGCATTCATGGCTGGATTAGGAAAACCTGGATTGACTTATTGAGTTGATAGCCAGTGTCGTGTGACCGCTTTTCCTGACTGCTTCCTGTTGTCAGGGTTAGTGAAGCCAGATAACAAAAAGAGATCCGGGGTATGTTGAACTTGCTTCATAGTATAGGCCCCCCGGTCAAGACAGCATGTTTACCATGTTCATCATAGTGAATTAAATTTGCAGGTGTTTGGTCATAAACCAAAGCATTAGAGATATTAACATTTTTACCTAATGGTGGTGCTTAATTTAATGGAAATTGATGAGATATTTCACTCACTCACTAGAGGACAGGTCAAGAAATCACCAAAGTGCTTAGTATTTATCTTCTCAGCAACATGGATATCTGTACCAGATTTCACAGCAACCCATCTAATAGTTGTTGAGATATATTACTAAAATCTAAAACCGTCAACCTCATTTGGCCATGGAGAGGAAGCGTTAGGGGATCACCAAAGTCAGGAGGATTCATCCTCTGGGGAACACGACTGTCTGTACAGAATTTCATGGCAATCCACCCAATAGTCCAATAGACCAAGTGGTGGACTGACTGACTGACATCAACTGGATCAACATTGCTATCTCTAGAGCCATTCTGATAGCATGGCTAAAAACCTAATTATGTATTATATACTCTCTTCATTATAAACATGGGATAGACAATATTTTCTTTATAATGATATATTTGTCTTCTCTTTCTTTCCAGATTATTCTGCAGCTCCAATATCTTGATCTGAAATTCTTCAACTCCTGACAATTTCACTGAACTGAAAGCCCTAATCAGAGGAAAGTCTGGTTGATGACTGCAACGCACTCTCTCCCAAAGTTATCTGCCCCTCCTCCTGTCCCTCGCCAGTATGGCTAGACGGAGGTTAGACTGCTTTCTTCTAGGCCAGGTGTTTGCTGGCCTAATCCTGGTATCGATAGGAATGTGCTTTGTCCAGAGCAATGAGTGCCCCCAGCTGTGTGTATGCGAGATCCGGCCCTGGTTTACCCCCCAGTCCACCTACAGAGAAGCCATCACAGTGGACTGCAATGATCTTCGCTTAACACGCATCCCAGGGAACCTCTCCAGTGACACTCAAGTTCTCCTCCTACAGAGCAACTACATTGCCAGGACCAGTGAGGAGCTGGAGCAGCTCTTCAACCTGACTGAGCTGGACTTGTCCCAGAACAACTTCAGTAGCATTCGAGATGTTGGCCTTACCAATATGTCCCAGCTCACCACCCTTCATCTGGAGGAGAACCAGATCACAGAAATGCCTGATTATTGTCTGCAAGACCTCAACAATCTGCAGGAGCTTTACATTAACCACAATCAGATCCACACAATCTTTGCCAATGCCTTCTCTGGGCTCAACAATCTGCTCAGGCTTCACCTAAACTCCAACAAGCTTAAGAGCATCAACAGCCAGTGGTTTGAATCTACACCCAATCTAGAGATCCTCATGATTGGGGACAACCCTGTTGTTGGAATAATGGACTTTAATTTCAAGCCACTGGGCAACCTTAGAAGTCTGGTTTTGGCTGGGATGGATTTGACAGACATCCCGGGAAATGCCTTTGTGGGACTTGACAATCTGGAGAGCCTCTCCTTCTATGACAATAAGCTGGTCCAAGTTCCTCAGAGAGCCCTTCAGAAACTACCTAACCTCAAATTCTTGGATTTGAACAAAAACCCAGTGCACAAGATTCAGGAAGGTGATTTCAAGAACATGCTGAGACTGAAGGAGCTGGGAATAAACAACATGGGAGAGCTGGTTTCTATTGACCGGAATGCTCTGGACAACCTTCCTGAGCTCACAAAGCTGGAGGCTACAAACAACCCCAAATTCTCCTACATCAACCGTCAGGCCTTTCGTGATGTCCCAGCCTTGGAGAGTCTAATGCTAAACAACAATGCCCTGAATGCCCTCTACCAGTCCACAGTGGACGCTCTCCCCAATTTGCGTGAGATCAGCATCCACAGCAATCCTCTGCGCTGTGACTGCGTCATTCAGTGGATGAGCTCTAACAAAACCACAGTCCGTTTTATGGAACCTCTGTCCATGTTTTGTGCCCTGCCAACAGAAGTAAGGGGCATGCATGTGCGGGAGGTTCTGCAGAAGAATTTAACAAACCAGTGCCTGCCCATGATTTCCCATGATATTTTCTCAAGCCACCTCAACCTCGACATTGGCATGACCGTGGACTTGGACTGCAGAGCGATGTCCCAGCCTGAGCCTGAAATCTACTGGGTGACACCAATGGGAAACAAAGTAATGATGGACACCCTATCTGACAAGTACAGCCTGAACAGTGAAGGGACATTGAGAATTTTTCGTATCCAAGTAGAAGACTCTGGCAGATACACCTGTGTGGCTCAAAATCCAGAGGGAGCTGACACAAGAGTGACAGCTGTGCGAGTGAATGGCACTCTGTTAGACAGCACTCAGCTTATGAAGATCTATGTCAAACAAACAGAACCTCACTCTATTCTGGTCTCCTGGAAAATAAACTCCAATGTAATGACCTCTAACCTCAAGTGGTCGTCTGCCACCATGAAAATAGACAACCCACATATTACTTACACTGCCAGGGTACCTGTGGATGTCCACGAGTACAACCTTACGCATTTACAACCAGCAACTGAGTATGAGGTGTGCCTCACCGTCTCCAACATCCACCAACAAACACAAAAGTCGTGCGTGAATGTGACGACGAAGCAAGCAACCTTCTCTGTGGAAATATCGGACCAAGGGACCAACACTGCTCTTGCAGCAGTCATGGGAACGATGTTTGCAATCATCAGTCTGGCCTCTCTGGGTCTGTACATTGCCAAGAGGTGGAAGAGGAAAAATTACCACCATTCTCTGAAAAAGTATATGCAGAAAACCTCGTCAATACCATTAAACGAGTTGTACCCTCCTCTTATCAACTTGTGGGAGGCAGACAGTGAGAAGGAGAAAGAGGGCTCATCCGAGACCAAACCCAGTCAGGTGGACACCACACGCAGCTATTACATGTGGTGAGAGTTACTATCCAGTGGGAAATACAGAGACATGTTTCTTTCAGGAGCACAAATATACATACTTGCTTCTTTGTGTAAAAGTGAACTAAGTCATATTTTCTTTCATGTTTCCCATTTTCTTTCTTTGGTTCACTCAGACTTGCTCTTTAAAGCGAATGACGAACCTAGATTTTCAGATATTTAGTTTAGCATATTGCCTTTTTACCTCGCGCCCATTTTGACACAATATATGGCAGCTTTGTTTAGCTTCCTGGACTTAGTAATCACTGTGCTTTATTTTTAGTACTTGTTTCGATGAACACAGCATGAGCATTGTTACAGATTCAGCAAACGCGAGCAAAGGAAAAGCTGAAATCCAACCCATTTTTGAAATGTTTCTCTGGCAGAACAGTTAGAGACTGTCATCTTTCTTTCACTTGTAAAGCAGTTTCACGGTTGACTGTTGTGCACTGAAATATATATACTAATTTGTCTATGAACTCAAATATAAGCTGACAAAGTATGTTTAGACTTGATATACTGTCTATTGAATAATGTTAGCAATTCCTCTGTAATGTTGTATCAGCTATGATTTAATTAACTTTTTGTACATTAAATAACAGTATGTTTGATTTAGACTTTAAGTTTGCAGAGCAGCTAATGTAAACCAGCAATAGAAATATGAATGTTATGAACTAGTTAAATAGATGTAAGGCATTTTAAATTTCTTAAATATTTCTTTTGTTATTTTGCTAGAATATGTCTACAATCACTGGTTTTGTTGTGGTTTACACACACACACAAACATGTTGTTTATTGAGGAGCAAATTAAATAAATCTTCTTTCCTCATATTTTTTAAACCATGATTTCAACATCAAGTGTCATTTTTGTAAAGAAAACATAATGTTAATTATGCATACTGTATGTTTAATAAATATGCTTTGAAACATTTACAGGTTGAAGGAAAAGATTTAGAGACTTAGATTGTTGTTGCAAGGCAAAATCATCTCATATTATTGTCTTACGTTAGGATTTGTATTAATTTCAGTGTGATGAGCGAAGCGTAGGTGTTCGGTTACAACCTCAGTGTTGAAGATGCAGACTGCAGTGTGTTTGCCTCTGCAAATGAATTATCAGAGAATAATTTAAATTCTAGTCCCGGTACAATATAATTGCTCCACCCCTCGGAGTACATCCCGTAACGTCAAAAACAAAGAAATTAGTCACTCAAAACCAAGTCAGGGGATATAGTGCCTGCATTTTTTGTTCACTTTCTGTTTTATTATACCAGACATACATCTGTATCTCCAAAGCTTTAGAAAAGAAACAACATAGGGAGTAGAATGCAGCTGACACAAGATTGAAGGTGATGGTGATTATGGATAATGGACAACAAGTACAGACCACAGAATTATTTGGCAGCAAGCAACCCTACCATAGACTGCAAATTATTCATCATTGTGCCATGTTGGACTTTCATATGATACAACATTATAGGTAGCTTTCTTTTCATGTCTTTCAGTAAGACTACATGAAACAACCATCTGCTTTCTCTGCAAAACGTTAGACGGTAATATGTTGAGTTACTTGAAACCCATCAATGTCTCTCTTCAAGGACCATAACTCCACCACAATGCAAATCTCAGTCTCAGTGGCTCACTGTCTAGAAAAGTGGATCTCCAGTGGGAGCCAAGAAGTTCTGTTTGTTTCTGAGGTTGACTGACAGCTCTATGCTTTGTGGTGCAATCAAACGGTCTCTGTTTAGTCTCCCCTGACAACATGCTCCTTCTTGCGCAGGCTCTCGACTGTTAAGTATCCGTCACTGGTGTAGCAACAGTGACAGATACTGCACAGTTAATTAAAAAGAATTAATTTTATTTTTAGATTTTAAGCACTCATTATTTTAAATACGTCTTCACGCTCATGATAACTGAACAAACTCCAACCGCCAGGAGATGCAGCTAATAGCTGTGTAAGAAATCAAGAACGTTTTTTGTCACATAATCAAGAGCTTTAAACCTGAACAGTGTATAAATGTTGACAAATTGTAGTTACACATTATAGTGTGTTATAAGCAATGTCTTAATTGTTTAGAAATGCTTATAAATTGCCTATAAATGCAAATAAAATAAAGTTTTACTAATACACATTATATATCCCAGATAAAGTCCCTTGACTCTAATGTCACACTACTGTCATTAACAGATTTGACTTTGTGGGCATGGTGCGTCAAGAAATTCCAATGATGAAATGGGTTAAACACTTTCTCATACTATTGTTTTTCTTTGTGCATAGAGATGTCAGGAGATGCTGCAAGGAAAATGTCAGTGAATGTCATGGACCCTTTAGGGAGACCTGTGTCCTATGCTGAGAAGGACGGACAGAGGAGGACAAAGCAGCAGTACTCTGGCGTTTGTTAAATCTGCACATTGAAACTGCTACTTCGAAAAAAAAAATCCACTGCTGTCCTTTTATCTGCACAGAACGGACGAGCCTTTGTACTTTCTCAGTGGGTAGCCTAGTAACAGACCGGAAATCAGCTCATTGGGACAGCTATCAATGAAAGCTTTTCAAAGCGTGTGCTGGAGACTGCACCATGTCCTATCCCAGTGGCCTGTTTCCATGACAACCCCTCCCTATATCCACCTGCGGGTGCTGGCAGCCAAGTGAAAGAAGTCCCCAGAGCCTGAAATACCACTGACAAGGTCAACACCCCGCAGGTGGGAAACCACTAAAACATGATGTACGCTTTCAAAGGTGTGGAGCAAGAAAAGCTCCATCTTTGCACTGTAGGTAAAGTAGAGTGGCACGGAGCGCTCCTCAGCTGAGCTTCATGCCTCTCTTTCTTCTGTCATGCTTGAGGTTGAACTATGCAAAACTGCAGCTGAAGACAGGATGAACACTGTACGAGAAAAAAAAATGTCATTGTGCAAATATTTGCACAGTTATTGGTTCAAGCAGAGCCACTGGTTCATCTGCATTTCAAGGCTTAACTATAGTCTATATTTTTTCAGAATTATCTCAATTGACAGAAATGGGACAATCGTAAAAATGATGCAAACAGAGGTTAGCTTTCAAGCGTACGAACACAAACAAAAACGCACATCAAGCTTCATTGTAGTAGGTTTCTGAGCTCAGTGGGTGTGCTAGTCGTAAACAGGGCTTTTTATTTTTACCTCACATGTAAACTAAATAACCTATAGTAATGGTTACAGCTTATTTTACAGCAGACAAACACACTGCTTCATCCATTCCGTACACTTTTGCGATGCATAAGTGCATATGCATATTCATCTATGGGTGCATGGGGGATCATTGGCTCTGGTGTTCTTCTGTACGTTAACACCGTGCTATGTGAAGGTTTTCAGCTTCAAAGAAAAAGTTTTATGTATTGTGTCTAGTATACAACCTACATATTCAGATCAGCTGTGGATATGGATATGTTTCCATCTCTAAGCAGGTATGTTGACAAACAGGACAATCTACCAAATAGCTTGTGTTTTAGGCCTCAAGCTGGGCGTGTGCCATGTGATGTAAAGGAGCATGAAAGAAAAATATGAATGGGCATTGCTAAAAAAGGAGTACACTAACAACACATCTAATTTCGAGTGCTAAGCTCAGCTAAAGAAAATCTTGAAAGTCAGTGAAATGCAACACAGTGACATGGAAAATACTGTTGGACTGACCAATTAGTGTGTTTCTTAAGCTGACAGCAGCCAATCAATGAACAAGACCGACATTGGTCCAATAGTAGTAAATATTACAGGGGCAACAACTTGGTAACTTCTGCCAGCTGGGGCTGTAATTGAAATTGTCTGGAAGGCAAGAAAAAAGCCAATACTATACTAATTCCAAAATATGCGATCTATACAAACACTTTGAAAACAATGTTATTAGACTCACAGACATAGGCATTTATATATATATATTTTTATAAAAAGACGGTTAAGTTATAAGCCTGTCACCTTTAATATCATTCCTTGAAACCAAGTAGCTTCTCACAAAGCTGAAACAAGTTTCACTCCACACATGGTCACTTTTGACAGCAAAACTGGTGACATTTTCCTCTTCCTAATTGACAGGTGCTTTTTCTCTCAGATCACCCTCGGGTGGGAGTGGGGAGAAGGGTGTAGGTGAAGTGATGATGTGACAACACTCTTTGTTTTTGGCTTTGGGGAGATTTCACATATAGGTTGATGACTTGGACAAATTTGCCCATTTGCTCTTTTTACAAACAAAATGATCCTGTTCTCACAATTTGTCAGTTTTGCTTAAGGCAAAATATTTTAACCATTTTTTCCTGCTGAGATTCTCTGTTACAGGGAATTTCACTGTGCAACTTTGTTGTATATGTATTTCTTCAGCACGGTGCACCCTTGCATGAGGAGTTCCAGTTTAACCTTTGAAGTTGAAACTGTAATTTCATTTTTAAAGAGCGTCTTCCAAAGATGAGGGCAGTCATAGGCAGCTAAGTACATGAAACAGAAGTGAGAAAAGCAGAAAGCATTTCACTGTCTTTGGTAATCCACACAGCAGGGCACGACACCTCTCATAAGGAAACAGTATCTCTTTACTCCTGTATGAATTACTTCTGTGGTTTGTGCTTACAAAAGGCTGGAAGACGGGAACAAAAGTCAGTTTGGACAAATTCACTGTACTGTAACTTATTTTATAGTACTTTTCCTTGAAGGAAATTTTAAAAAAAAATTTTTTTGTATTTTGTAGCTTTGAACAAATAGCACTTCAATGTTTTTACATACAGTTAAATGGAACTTTGATGGCTCAGAGTGCCCTGGCTCCTCGCTACCTGTATTTGGGCAATGTGATGAGCGGCACTCTTTGAGAAGAGATGATCATCAACAGGGTTCAACAGAAGGTCATCTCACATAGATTGTTTAGCCAAGAGCAGGAGGAATGAGGAGGCATGCAAACCAAAGTTATCATGACTTGTGTTAGGTGCAGTGTTCACGCTGGCCCAGCCCCAGTTATTTTCATTGTTCTGGGGAAGAGTGTGTGTGCGTGACTTCACACCTCTTCCTGAGAGCAACTGGCAGCCCTGCAGAGACAGCACTTGTGAGCCTGTTCTCTTATTATTCCCAAACTCTCACACATACAAAGATAAATTTAACTACCCGCAAAGTGCTTGTTACCCAGCAAGCCTTTGATGAAAGACGCTCTGCAGAAGGTGGTGAAGTTGAAGCTCTTTGGTTTTCATGACCTTCACCAACTTTTTATGGAAGGGAAATGTAATTTGTATGGGGGAAAACATCAGCTTTGGAAAAAGTTGTATAATTATCAGAAAAATGTAGTTTCTTATTTAGCAAGCCTAGATGTCTTTATGACTTCGTATGGAATCGCTGCTTTCAGTTGCGGCCACGCTAACGATGGCTCTAGAGTAGGCAATGTCGATCACGTGGCCAGTCCACCACTTTGCTTCAGACTGGAATATCTCAACAGCTATTGGATGTATTGCCGTGAAAATCACGAGACATGCATGGTTCCCAGAAAATGAATCCTAAAGACTTTGGGGATCCCCTGACTTTCTGTCTAAACAGATCAAACTTTTCACTTATCCAGTAAAATATCTCAAAATGTGTCAGATAACTTGGCACAAAATGATGCACAGATATTAACAGCCCCCAGACAATGTATCCTAATGATCCCCTGACTTTTCCTCTTGCACAATAATGAAATTTCCATTTGTGATTTTGAATTTGAAATGTCTCGAAAACTATTGGATGGATTGCCATGAAACTTGGTACCGACATTCATGTCCCCATAAGGATTAATTGTAATCACTTTGGTGATCCCTGAGCTTTTCATTTAGCGACATCATCTGGTCAACATTTTCATTTGTCCAATACTTGCAAGGTAAATATCAATCTATACAAAGCAATGTGCGTAGTGCCTTCATCATCGTACATTAGTTTTTCAATCAGAATGCAAATGGCTTATTCCCGGATCGGTCACTGTACAGTGAACATGAGTATGAAAATCATGGTAAAACGAATGTGTCCGTTGGAGCGTAGGGGCAATGAGGCAATGAGTTCCACTGGTGTCACCAAAACACTCTCACTCTCACTGAAGAGTGGTGGGACATCTCTCCACTGCCTGGATGACCTGATGCAGACCTGAAGCTGGTTGGACATGTGACATTGTTGTTTCCTTTAGCCTTTACTAACACAGATATTCAGTATGGGTAATGTGGAATAGCATACAATCACCAAGAGAGGAGGAGGTTAGTTTAACTGTTAGTTGTTGTGTGTCTCTTTTATTCGTAGGACTGATGAGATCATTGCTTCTATACTATCTGAATAATGGAGGCATACTGTGGGAAAAATCACAATAGAAGTGTAGAAACATAATGCATTTCGGTGATGTTAATCATCTGTTAAATGCGTAATGAATTGTTGGACGGATTGTTCTGGGATATTCTCCCAGGACCCAATTAAAGAGCTTTGCTTTTTGCCTGCAGCACACTACGTGTGAACGTGTGTTAAGTCTCACTGCTGACACAGAGGCTCGACGCTCATTACCATGTTCATAGCTCCTACTGTTATGTTTATGTCTTTATTCATATATAGCGCTCTGCAGTAATGAAAGTTAAAATCCATGTGATAAAAATGGCTACATTCACAAGACATGAGTATGAAATGGAATACACATTCCTGTTTCAATTGGTGAGGTGAAACAAAAATGGGAAAATACAATCAAAGGTGGCCTAACTCCATTACTCTACAGTAATTGGCCACACACATGCATGTGCTATGTTTGTGTGAGCATTAGAATTGCAGTACAATAAATGTAAGCCATTCGTTTTCAGCCTTGCATAACAACATTTTCAACATATTTTGGTCTGACCTTATGTTGCTTCTGTTTTCTTTTCCTCCCGCACAATGGTGACATTATAAAGCAGGTCAGAAAAGGTCAGGCATCTGTTGACTTACACAATCCAAATGGGTCTTGCCTTTATGAAGCCCCTCATTTGCATTAGAACATGAGAGACAGTGAGTGTGGAAGTGTTCTCACTGCTTTTTTATTTTATGAGGAAGATAGTGTCGGTTATGGCAATGTCGGCCTGAAGGTTGGTTGTACCATTACTTTGGTTTGAACCGGTTGGATGGGTTGAAATTAGATATTGATCAAACATTCATGGTGCCCAGATGATGGATCCTCATGACTTGTTCCTGTAGTGCCACCATGAGGTTGACATTTGTGGCTTTGAGTGAGACGTCTTACCAACTATTGAAAGGATTACTATGACATTTGGTACAGACGTTCATATTTCCCTCAGGATGACTTGTAATAACCTTGGTAATCCCCCTGACCTTTCAACTAGCGCCATCGTCAGGTCAAAAGTTTGATTTGTCCAATACTTTGGTTTATGACCAAACACCTGCAAAACCCATCAACCTCTCCTTAAGTTGCTAATTAGCAAATGTTAGCATGCTAACATGCTAAACTAATACGTGAACATGGTAAATATTATATCTGGTAAACATCTGCATGTTAGCATTGTCATTGTAAGCATGTTAGCAGCTAACTGTTGCTTGCCCCTGCCAATAGCAAATATTTGCTCAAGGGATCACATTCACTTGGTTATTTATGATACGAAATAAATTTGCCTTCTGTTGTTCAAAAGCTTTTTCCATTTGCCATGATGATGCGTGCCATTTCTGTGTGTTGTAATCATTCTGCATTCTGACTGGTCTTCTCATAGGCAGCCCATTTCATGCCCATGTGCGTGCTGAAGGAGGAACATGGAGCCAGTTCAATTGCATGATCATTACTGAAGAGGGGCTGAAAACGGGCAGTGAATATTGTATACCACTGCTGACAGTTACAGAGACTCTACAAGGCAGAGACTGATATAATGGGAAATGATGATGTGAGACTTGTGCCTTTGTACCGCTGTTATCCAGGGCATCTAGTATTGCTCATAACCCATGCCTGTGTGCTACTACTGGAACTGGACCTGAACTGACCAGCAAGATTGAAATGGAAATACTGTTTAACACTGATTTAATGTAGGTACCAGCTTGAGTTTGACAAGGCACAGTCAACATGTCTTTTAAAAAAAAAAGCTAAATGCAAACAGATTGTTTGAGGTAAGAGACTCTTCTGTCTCCACACAACACAAGTGGTCCTGCTGAGAAAGTGTCCACTGGTTATTACACACCATTTAAAACACAGACACTGACTCAAAGCCAGCTAAGTGGAAACAGACAAAGGGTATTGATTGGACTGGAAGAATTGAGCATAATGAGAGATTCAACATCTTTACAAGAAACACGCCTGGCTGACTTGCTTTGGTAAGGCTATGCATTGATTGCTGGAGACCCCCTTTACTCTCTCAAACATTGTTACTGCATGTTATTATTGTGAGAGTCACTAAATATGATGTATTACAATTTGTTTGGCATTTTATGATAGTCATTTGATTTGATCATGCTGTATATTCTAAGTCTTACTTAATCCAAATAACTTCATCATTTTAAGAGAGCCATATTGCTTTCTTTGGATGCTTACGTTAACATGAGAACTAACTGGATACATTTGTATGATTTGATTTACAGATTTCTCACAGAAAAGGATCAAGCAGATCACCACTGTCACCGCAGTTAGGGGTGAGTGTCCCCCGAAATTAGGGGTGGGTGTCATTTTTCCACAATTCTGTATGGTTCTGTATATTTATTTTAAATAACAATTTTCTACGGAAGCTCTGAGAGGCAAGTGAGAAAATTCAATTCTGGTGATCATGTTCTGAGTCTGACATAAGTAGTTTTCTCTCCTGTGTTTATGATCTGAGAACAGGTGAAAAAAAAGCATCCATGTTTTGTTCCAGTTGAGTTTTAATTTCTCCATGCACTCTTAACACAAGATAGGCTACATACTGCACGTTAGCAAGTTATGTAACGTACTCTCATGTCTTTCTTTTGGCTAGAAATTCTAAGCGGCACTAATCTGAAGTGGTGCACTTCAGCCTCTTGTGGCCGAAATGAGTATTTTATATCTATTAGGGAGTATATACAATACTTTGTGTCAAAAAATGATGGATGGTGACCTTTGACCCTGCCAAAGACAATGATGGTGCCCTTCTATAACAACAGCAACAACAATGATAATAATAAACTTTATTTATAGACCATTTATCAATATAAAGTACAAAGGGCTTTACGGAGAGAGAAATCAAATTCCACGGTGAATGATAAAATAAACAACACCGCCATCATTGAGTCCGTCCTCACCTCCTCCATCTCCGTGTGGTACGCTGCTGCCACTGCCAAGGACAAGGGAAGACTGCAGCGTATCGTTCGCTCTGCTGAGAAGGTGACTGGCTGCAATCACCCTTCCCTCCAGGGCCTGTACGCCTCCAGGACCCTGAGGCGAGCAGGAAAGATTGTGGCTGACCCCTCCCACCCCGGACACAAACAGTTTCAGACACTCCCTTCCAGGCAGGAGGTTTGCGGTCCATCAGGACCAACACCACACGCCGCAGAAACAGTTTATTTCCATCTGTTTATTTCACAAAACACCCCCCCCCCCCCACACCAAAACATTCTACCCCCACAACCCACCGTAAACATGTTTCACCTTACCCCCACCATAATTTAAAAAACAAAATGTCAAATTATACCTATATTATTTAATTCCTCCTTCAACTCCTCCTTCCTTTCAACATTACATTGAGTATTACATGCTCAACTGTTTCATTAACTTCACCTACCTCACATAAACCTGTTGGATCCTAACTTATCAA
>CM022473.1:6919820-6937898 GCA_011952105.1 Coreoperca whiteheadi | reverse complement strand
CCCCCCGACACCGAATCATTCTACCCCCACAACCAGTTGTAAATATGTTTCACATTGCCCACACTGTAATTTAAATAACATGTCGTCATATTGCACATATTCTATTCTATGATTAGTATTTGCTTGTATTTTTGTATAATATTTTTCTTTAATATTCTTTAATATCTTATTGTTCATTTTTATAGTTACACTTCTTGAGCTGTGTGTCTTCACACTTTATATTTCTACTATGTTTATTGTTTTGCACCAAAAATACCAAAGAAAATTCCTTGTATGTGTAAACCTACTTGGAAACAAAGCTGTTTCTGATTTCTGATTCTGATGTTGGCAGCATTCAATGAGGTGTCTAATATAGCATAATTTGGTAGTACGGGTAGAATAGCGTCTAACTGTAGCATTTTGGATCAAACATGGTATTGTATTTGATTTAATTAGACTATGATCTTGTATGGTGTATTATTGTGTATTAGGATCTCCTAATTGGTTTGTAATTAGAGTATAATTTGGTATAATAATGTTTAAGTATAGTATATTTTGGCTAAAATGGTATTATACGCGGTTTCTAATTACAACATAATTTAGGTGTATGGTGTCTAAATAGGATTTAACTGTGTTTATTAATTGTCTAATAAAGAACATATTATTTCTAGTTTCGTTGTAATTTGATAGAAAGTATGGCTTATTACGTCTTATTAGTGTACTGAAAAATACAGTGCGACCAAGTTTTGTTCTTTGCTATTGGCAGAAAAGTACTGTCAATATATGAGGCAGTTTTTGCAAATAGAGCAAGTCTGGAGTGTCAATTAGGGCGAGCAGAAAAGCTTGCTTGTGTTGTCGCTCCGGTTTTTCACTGGTATGCTAATGACAGCTAGTTGAAAAGCAAAACGTTTTAAAACAGAAATGTAGATTTTGTTTAGCTGTGTACAGTCTTGATTAATTTGTCTCTTAGTTTCCATCAAATTTCCATCAAAGGTAATTCATTCTTAACACCCAGAGTGAAGAGCTAAATATGTTGCTTGCCTCGGGAGGCTAATGAACCCCCTTGACTCCTCGCTTAATTGCTTTGCAAAATCTTGTCATGTGAGTGAATCACACTGTCACTGCAGTTGCCTGGCAGCAGAGGAAGGCACCCAGTAGTCTCATGGGATGACTGCTGCAGGGTGCGCAAATGGGCGCTGAAGTCATCCCTCTGTGAATTGTGTTTTCACCCAAAAGTTTGAATGCAGTGAAATTTGGTTTGTTTGTGTGTTAATGCTTGTATCTTGCGTACTTTCTTTCTTTCTTTCTTTCTTTCTTATGTTTTTCACTTTGATTTTCTGGTCTTCTCTGTGACTAATCTGGGCATCTCGGCACCCTTGTTTCGTTTCACCGCCTTTGATGGCCTTTGATGAACTCAGCGGAGCAGTCAGAAAAAGCCTCTGTGGAACCTCTGGGGTCAACTCATCATAATCATGCCTACTCAAACATACAAAGGCGGATGAGGGAAACCTTTGAAATTTCCTTTGTTCTCCACTGTCAGACCAGACAAGAGTGCATCCACCCGGCCACAGAACAGCTTCCCTCACAAGCTGGGAGAAGCATCGCAGCCAATTTGAGGCCAAGTCAATCAGCACAGTAGCAGGGGGAATGTTGTTGATCATCTCCCCAGAGAATATGCTCTACCATGCCTTTGGTTCATTAACTCTCCAACCAATTCTAGTCCAGCATCAAAGTCCAGCTCCTTTGGTATGGTGTGTGTGCGTGTTCTCATTAAAGCCAAAGGAGCCCTGTCAATGGCACCCACGTAAGATCCCCAACAACCTGCCTCATCTGGAGCCAGGGAAGCTATTGTCTGAAGACACAATGAGAACCACAATGCTAAGTCAAAGGCCCTTCAAAAGGCTACAAGAAAACAAATCATTATGTTAAATTATTCAATTGAGGGATACAGCCAAAATTAACCTGAAATCTGTGAAATGTAAAACAAAATCATAAATGTTTAAATTAAGCAATGGAAAGCATATTATTGTTCAAAAATGAGGCCGTCATCAGAATTAGTAATCTGGCCTTAATTAGGGCCACAAAACTTGAATGAACACAAGGATATGTGGGAGGAATGGTTTCATGCCCCAAATGTCATGGTTTTGAGTTTTTGGTGTTGTGGAGTTCTTGCTTTGCTTTGAAAATGTCTGTTTGGTTCTGTTAGTAACCAGTTTTATTTTGTAAGTGGTCTGTTCCCTCACGTGTCTGTCAGTTTTGCTTCCGGCCCTTGAGTTCCCTGATTGCTTCCAGTTCGTAATCATCATCTTCATAGATGTGTTGGTTTTGTCTGTCCGATTGTGGCTTTATGCCAACCTACATTTGTTTACCTGCCTGCCTGCTTACCTGCCTGCCGGTAGCCTTTGAATAAACCTTCCACTGTTCATCATCAGAGCTGTCTGCGTTTGGGTCCTTTTCCCTGTTTCCCTGTTGCCAATATAAACCGTGACATCAAGCCACTTTTGGGATATTATTTCATAATGATAGAAAATGAGAAATTGTCAGTCAGTCAGTCAGTCATTTTCTACCGCTTGTTCCCGTTCGGGGTCGCGGGTGACTGGAGCCTATCCCAGTGACTTTGGGCCTTAGGCGGGGTACACCCTGGACAGTGGCCCCTCGTCGCAGTGAGAAATTGTCATTTTATTCTAATTTCAACTATGTTGTTTACATATTAATATTTAGTTAGCTTTCACATAAAAAAGGTTGTACATTGATTGAATGATTAAATCATTAATACTTCATTTCTCAACATTTATCAAGTTCCCAAGTATGAGTTTGTGGATATATGGCCTAGAGTCTGATACCTTTTAATTTCCATCTTGACAGGCACTTTCTTGAAACTGGTGTAAATTTTAGCCATGATAGCAGCATGACTCTAGGGACTCCAATGTCGGTTTGTCTGTCGTTCAGTCCACCACTTTGGTTGACAACCATTGGTTGGCTTGCCATGAAGTTTTCCTCTAGCACCACCAGCTAAGTCAAAGTTTTCACTTACCCTGTGAAATATCTCAGCTTCTACATGACGGACTGGCAAATAAGTTTGTAGGTGGTTACCAGAGGATGAATCCGAATGACTTTGGTCATTCTCCAACCTTTCCTCTATAGCACCAACATGAGGGTGACATTTGTGGGTTTGAGTGAAATATCTTGACAAGTATTAGATGGTTTATTATGAAATCTGCACTCAGGAGACCATTCAATCATGTGCAAAACATACATTTTTCACCTGTCTGGAATCAGCAGCTGTTGTGTGACAGTAGACACCAGAGTTGAACAAACACAGCTGAAATGTGGGGCTTCTTTGCGAGAAAGGCCTTGAATCATGACTCTGGCCTTCTCACGGGCATACTCACACGGCCATGTTGTCAACTTGAGGTGGTCATGCAGGAAGTCGGGATATGCTCTTCGGCAGTTAATTTGCTTAATCTTGAGGAGGATAAGGAGTGTATTGTTTAGCCTTTCAAGCCCCTTACATATATTCACCATTTTAAATGCAATTCCAAGTGTTTGGCATACATTTTGATTGATTCCTTCTAGTGTTCAAACATATATTTCTCTTCATTTCTCTTGCTTAATGTTTAAAAGTTCAGTTGCGGATTCAAAAGAGGAACACCAACTTTGCCTAACTAGTCCTGCCATCTGCAGGCAACATGACATCACTACAGCTGACTGAATGCACTACCACTATACTATATACTATTTACTATAATGCAAAACTACTTGTGCTTAGGGATGGCAATGATGAATAACTGCAGAGGTTGAGGGCAAATATTGAGCAAAGAAAGAAAAACACTGCTGATCAAATGGGATAGGCCCAGCCTATAAATAAACTGAATAAATAGGCGTGACACTGTGGGACTACTCTTATCGTTTCTAAGAAGTCGTGCTCTCACAGTTTCACCCTCACAGTAGTTTAGATTAAACACTGGTTACAACACGGTTTGTAATTCCAGCTAGTGATATAATAACACAAATGTGATTAAGATTGGGGCATACAAGATTGAATAGTGCAATGCACTTGATAAGTTAGGATCCAACAGGTTTATGTGAGGTAGGTGAAGTTAATGAAACAGTTGAGCATGTAATACTCAATGTAATGTTGAAAGGAAGGAGGAGTTGAAGGAGGAATTAAATAATATAGGAGAGAAGTTTACAATTCGAAATGTATTCAAATCAAATATGAATATAATATCATCATCATCATCAACTTTTATTTCAGACCCATAGTCCATTCAGAAGACACAGACATAACACGTCATCAAACATTCAAAAGAGCAAAAACATATACAAATAGATAAAAAAAGAACTACAATCCAGCATTTCTATAAAAGACACTTGTACCAGTAATAAATAATAATAAAATAAAACATAAAAAATAATAAATGTAAGCCCTGCGACGAGTTGGCCACTGTCCAGGGTGCACCCCGCCTAAGGCCCGAAGATACTGGGATAGGCTCCGGTCACCCCTAAATGGGAACAAGCGGTAGAAAATGACTGACTGACTGACTAATAAATGTAATGGTAGAATATTCGGGAAATACTGGGTTAAATAAGCGTTTTAAAATGCTTTTTTTTTTCTCTTCCAGTCACGGGGGCTGAGTGTGGACGGAGGCGCTGAACACGCAGCGCCGGGTTGAAACGGCTTACATGTCGGTTGGTAACGTTAGGTTAAATAAGGAGTACAGGTAGAGTGTCAATGCGTCATTTTAGAAATAGATGGCGGTAATGCGATCCGCCGTAAAGCAAGAAGAAGCAGGAGAAGAAGAAGGACGGAAGTTGCAGCTCCTACAGGCGTGGGGTTTTGTGCTTCCCGGCTGAGGTGCCGCCGTCTCTTTGGAGATTTCGGATATGAATAATGGCAGACACTGTGTGGATTTGAGCAACGGCCTCGAGAATGTTCCTGTTTTAATTGAGGGGGGGTCTGCCGTACTGACATTTCCTGAATTCCAGGTAGACGCGTCCCGTAGCGTGTCTCCGTCTGTAGCTGAGCACGTTGAGATAACCTCACAGCCGTCCGGTAACGTTCAATGTCGGGCGGATATTTCAGCAACGTAAACGTCCCTGACGTCCACCGCATTTTAGTAGCTAACTTACTCCGTTATTTTTGCTAGAGGATTGTTATAGTGACGTTGTCTAAGTTATTTTAGCTACATCTATTCATATAGTGGCACCAATGCCTCAATGAGATACGTAAAAACCTGTGAATGTGTTTGAAGTTACAAATTACAAACCACAACAAGACAGTTTAACTGTTCTTTTCTCCAAATAGGCCTTTGTGCACAGCAGACTTGTAGGGGGGGGGGCTGTGCTACCAATAACATTAACGATGGCTCTGTTATATTCATGTGCCCCAGTAAACGGTGACACTGCCAGCATGCACTATGCCAGGACCCTGAAACTGTAGCAGCTATACGGAATCCAGCCGTAATTCATCTTGTTATTCACATACGTTCGTCACATGTGTGCAGCCTCATCCCATCTGTATCGGCTATAAAAACCTGCATATCAGCTGTACATAACGACAATCCAAACTGACATACAGTGAGAATAGGCTTTGAATCAGGCCTCTCTCTCTTCGTGTGATCTGGGAACAGATGGGCATACAGGCGCCGCATCCAAAGAGCTGTGTTTTGATGCTGCTGCTGTAGGTCACCAGTGTCACTCCCCTTTATATCCCTCTGCTCTGACATGTTAAAGGGACAGTTCACCCCCCAAAGTCAAAAACACATATTTGCCCCTCTTACCTGTAGTGCCATTTATCCACCTAGATTGCTTTGGTGTGAGTTGCCGAGCTTTGGAGATATCGTCCGTGGACTTGTCGGCCTTTCTTGAATATAATGGAAGCGTGTGGCACTCGGCCTTGATGTGAGCGGTTTCATGTAGGAACTATCGGTGGGAAGAAAATGGTTCCTACGTGAAACGGCTCACAACAGATCTGGGGATGCAAGATGCCTTTTACTGTATACAATAGCTTTAGGGATGCCAGAAATAGGCTACACTGCAATACAAGTTGAAATGTGTGAGGAAAACAGGAGATAATGGGGGGGGGTCCTAATAATTATAAAGCATTTTGTTTATGGAGCAGATTTTGCATGAATAATCAAAGTCCTACTTTATCCAGAAAACCTCTGGCTGTGGCAAGAACTCATCAAAGCCTGGTGGTTACCGACTCCATTCAATGAAATACATTGTTTTACCAGCAGAGGGCGGCAAATCCTTACAGACTGCAGCCACATCATCTGACTACAGTTCAGGGAATCAAAAAATAACTGCCTCTCTACAGCCAAAGGAGTTGTCCTAGTTAACACTCCTTGCTCTTGATGCTCTAGACCTTTCTGACTGCATTATAGTGGAACCAGTTTTTAAAATATTCCTAAAGCCACATCATTGCTATATGTGGTGAAGCTGTAGTTGTACGTGGTAATGTGGTTGTTAACTAGGTTGATGGGTCTCAGGTCGGCAGTTACAAAGCATTCAAGACCTGTGCTCTAAAACACATTTCCCATAAGCTTAAATAAATTGGCGTTAGGCCTGCAACTAACAATTCTTTTAATTACCGATGTGTCTGCAGATTATCCCCTTGAATGATCATCTAGAAAAAGGCCTGTCGCAGTTTCTTAAAGCTCAAGGTGGCGTCTTTGGGTGTCTTGTTTTGTCTGATCAACAGTCCAAAACCCAAATGTAGTTACTTTACTATCACATAAGACAAAGAAAAGCAGCACAACCTCATAGCTGAGAAGCTGGAAGCAGTGAATCTTTGGGATCTGTGCTGGAGAAATTGACTGAAATGATGCCGTCGCTGGCAAATTTTCTGTCGATCGACTAAACGATTAATCAAATAATCATTTCAGCTGTAAAGAGAAGATTTCCAGGAATTATGGGAGTTTGGTCCTAATTTGCTTTTAAAATTTCTCTTCAGCTGTTTTTGTCGGTCTTGTTTTGTCTTGGTTACTTACACTTTTGCTAAACCTAGACTGCTTTTTGTTGTCGTTTTTCAGTATTCCCCGGATAACATTCAGGGACCAGGATGCACTATTGACCCCCGTGAAGTCACCCTTCCCGGATGTTCCTGCCTGTCCCACTCCTGCTTCACTGAGAGCTGCTCCTGCCTGCAGATGCATGGGCAGGCATACGGCAGCACCGGCACACTGCTGAACCTTAGCACGACCGAGCCTGGTTTCTGCTCACCCGTCTTTGAGTGCAACGCACTCTGCGCCTGCGGGGATGCCTGCTGTAACCGGGTGGTGCAGAGAGGGCTACGCCTCAGGTTGGAGGTTTACAGCACCGAGAACAGGGGCTGGGGAGTACGGGCACTTGAGGCAATCCCGCATGGGACGTTTGTGTGCGAGTATGCAGGAGAGGTGATCGGCTTGGAGGAGGCCAGATGCAGACAGCTTGCCCAGAGGTCTGAGGAAAACAACTACATCATTGCCGTAAGGGAGCATGCAGGCACGGGCCCCATCGCTGAGACATTTGTGGACCCTGCTGCGGTGGGAAACGTAGGCCGCTTTCTCAACCACTCCTGCCAGCCCAACCTGTTCATGCAGCCAGTGCGCGTGCACTCTGTGCTTCCTAGGCTGGCGCTGTTTGCTGGACGGAACATTGATGCACAAGAAGAGCTGACGTTTGACTACTCAGGAGGATACAGCAACCAACCTCCTGTAGAGCTGCTGTCCACCCAAAGTGACGCTGCCATACAGGCCAGTAGGACAGATGGACTCCAGAGGAAAGAGTGCCACTGTGGCGCCAGCAGCTGTGTCCAGTTCCTTCCGCTGGATTTATCAATTCTCAAGTGAAATACTCTAAATAAAATTTCCTATCACGTTTGTTTTCATGCGGTGATTTGTTTCTGAACGATGGAGACAAGATTTGTGTCGAGCCTGCTGCCTTTTCTTCTGATTTTCTTTTAAAACTATGTCTATTTAGTTATGTCTTGGTCTATTTTCAGTTTCCCTGAAACCTTGGTTTAATTCAGCCTCTCATTAGAACAAGACAATGCAACGTGTTGATAAACACAATCCGCTGGATGTGTGTCGTTGCCCCCCCCCCCTTCTCACACAACACGCGAGTCTGGAAGGAGCGGAAACATCATTTTGCACTGACAGAGATTGAAGGAATGATGTTTAATATGTTTCTTTTAATATCCACGTAGGTTTACAGACTTGATCTGTACACCCTTACAGTTGCCAAAGCTTTTTGCAATAAGGTGTAATGTCAGTCAGAAACGAAGCATTACAGTTCTCAGTTAAAGTAATAGCTGTCATATGTATCCTTCAACTTAAAATTTCTTATCTGGCTTCATGCAATGCAGCCTCGCCAGTGTAGATATTCTCAGCGTCTCATCGCACTCAAACCCCAAGAGACGTGGGACCAATTAAAAAGGGCCAGGGGGTATTTTTTTTATATAGAAACAGACTTTATTCCCCTGTCACAGGAGGGGCGAAGGTGTCCCACTTTGGTGTGACCATTCTGAAATCAGGATCTTCTCTGTCCAATCTGCCCCGTTTCTAGTCTAGACCTGTTTTCGTCTTATTAATATCCACATCTAGGTTAATTAGGATGGAGACCATGTTTCATCCAGAAATGGGACCAGTGTTCCAGCCACACTGGGGCTGCGGGAGACTAAATGGTGCGGGGGGGTGGAAGCCCTCTGCCGATCGGAGACCACTGTCAAGTTGATTGGTTTTTCTGTCACCCAGTGGAGAGGCGACTGGGGCAGGGTGTTGTTGACCTATATTTTCTCCTCTGTGAGGGTTACCTGAGAGTCCCCCCCCCCCCGTTCAAAATGGGCTGCTCTTTTGCGTTCTACCTGATCTGATCTAGTTGGACATTTCGGGACGTATTCACGTTCTTGCCGAGAGTTAGATGAGAGGGCCGATGCCGCGCTCACGTTTGTGCAATAAACATGAGGCTACGAGCAGCAGCCAGTTAGCCTAGCTCAGTGCTAAGACTGAAAATGGGGAAACAACAAGTCTGGCTCTGTCCTACAAAACTAAATCCACCTACCAGTGCCTCTAAAACTCACAAATTAACATGTTAAAAGCTTGTTTATTTAATCTGTACAAAAGCCTAAGCGTCAAAATTAGGCACAGGAACATTGACGAACATTCTGGCTCATAACCCCTAATAAAACCGCAACGTGTCATTTTTTCACTTTGGTTTTGTATGTATTAAATAACAGAGACATAATATAATTTGTGAGATTTAGAAGTGCTCGTAGGTGGATTTTGTTACCCTTTGTTTTCCCTCTGTTTCTAACGTTCATGCTAAGCTAAGATAGCCCACTGC
Source organism: Coreoperca whiteheadi (assembly GCA_011952105.1). Taxonomy (NCBI): domain Eukaryota; kingdom Metazoa; phylum Chordata; class Actinopteri; order Centrarchiformes; family Sinipercidae; genus Coreoperca; species Coreoperca whiteheadi. Next base: position 6,928,592 of record CM022473.1, on the reverse strand, counting down.
CAGCGGTGGCTTCACCTTTGACATACAGACAACAAAGTGGTATCAGTCTTTTCATCTGATGGACAATACGGCAAATGAGGGCGACAGAAAACGCACCAAATCCAAGTTTATTGACATCTGCAGGGTGTAAGATACACCCTCTGTTCGAAAGAAAGGGCAGCCAGAGAAAATATAGTTTGTACAATAGATGCTGACATACAGTATATTATCAGAAACAGTGCACTGCCATGCTGGGGAATGTGGCCATGAAGAAAACTAGGACAGAGATTATGCAGAGAGGGGAAAAAAACCCAGGCATTCCTCAAATTAAAGGATAGAAATGTATAGAAAGTTCTGGGTCAGGGTTTCTCTTTCCAGCATCAGCTAAATCAGCTGGGCAGTGCTCTGGTACTTTACCTTTTCTACCAATAGATTCAACGTTTAATTTGAAGACAAGAAGCAGCTCTTAATCCTTCCCCTTTCCATTTGTGGCCATCTTTGCTGTGCCTTTGTGATGAACCAGACCCCGCTGTCCTCCGAACAAATCTACCACGAGCGTGAGAAAAAAAACAGTCTCCCCTCAAACACATGACATGGAATCCCTATGGCAACCGGCTAGGTGTCCAGGAGGGGATTTGGACAGCAGCGGTTGGTTCAGAGGTGCACGAAGGCTGCTATCAAATCCTGACGGATGGAGAGCTGGGCTGCGAATGAATGGCTTCTTTCCAGGATGGTCACCTAGCAACCGCCAGTTAATCACATGAGGTGAACCTCCCCACCGAACCCCCTCCACACCCCCTTCACAGTGAAACAAACATGTCAAGGATGGCTTACAACGCAGCAGCCTCTTTTGTCATATTTGTGACGGTATTTTGAGAGAGACAGACCGTGTCTTGCATCTCAGAAAACAGTTCGCTGAAGGAAAATAAATGTTTTTAGAAGACTATTGTCCTCGTTGTTTGAATGGTATTGGAGGTATATACTCGGCGACTTGGCATAGTGGTGGCCTCACCTTGTAAACACCGCAAAATGTTTGAAAAATTGGAACACCCAAACGTGTTGTAACGTGAGGTTTGTGACCAGAGAGGCAAAAGATTGACACCTCTCTCAAGTCTGTCCATCAAATTTAAGGCCGCGGCCAGCTGTTGTTCGGCTTAACTTAACATAAAGACTGGAAGCAGCTAGCCAGGCTCTGTCCAAAGGTGACAAAATCTGCCTATCAGCACCTGTGAAGCTCACCAATTGAGTCCTGTTGTTGAATCTTTTAAAGCTTTAGCTACATATCTGCCGTACAGTAGAGAGAGTGCTATTGATCTTCTTATCAAAATGTCGAACTATTCCAGCAATAGAGCCGAGACAATCCTAAGAAACGAAGGGGAAAACAATGTGCTATCAACCCGTAATTGCCACTTGTGGCTTCAGTAAAAGTTACATAGCCTTGCCTTAAAAACAGATTGAGATTCTTGTAAATAGGGTGTGTTCCGAATAAGGGACCCCTTCGTCCCAGCCCCACTTTGATTTAGGCTAATAAGATCTCTAAAGATACCTAAATGTCTTGTGTAAATGTGTGTTTTGCTAGGACAAACGATACACCGACCGTATACTTATGAGAGCCATGCATCACATTGCTAAAGGAGCGAGACACTATTTCAGGGTCTACGACCAGTGGAGGAATTACATCTGGCAGTCCATTTGTTCAAAAATGGAGCACCTCTCCGATGAGGGAGCAGATGTCCTTGCCTTGAATCCTGCAGCCAAATCAAGATTAAAAAAAACAAAACAGCAGCTATCTGCTGGGTCTCAGCTGGCAAAGGCGTTTCAAAGTCCAATTCCAAACATTTATTTCGACTCTGGACTTTGTTGTGATGTTGGCTGATAGGAGAAGAAATAGTGTTACAAGTGGTACTATTTAGACTAGTTGGAGGTAATTGCAACATATTTTTAAAAGCGTTTTATATGAGACAACCCTGACAACAGTCAGTGTCCGTATACTACTAGAGAAAACAAGAACTGTAGCGGAACCCATCAATTAACCTCATGAATGAGTGAAATCAATGGGAATGTATGAAATCAATTGTTTCTCTGAACCACATGGTGCTGTACATCTTCAATTATTTGTTCCTGCTTATTTTGTTTCGACTAGATATCAACAGAATCAGTCTTTGTACCGAGGTCATTAAGTTGCTCAATAGCCAGGGAATATTCAAATTGCTTCACCATCAAACTAAACTGTCAAAACAAGTGAGCTGGTTGTTCTTCAACATTGAATTTCAAGCAGCTCTTTAGAAATTTGCGTGACTCTCCACTCACCAACACACTCGATCAGACTGTTTACTATACGCTGTCCTGTTCCGACAGGATGTGACACTTCAGCGTTAGAGGAAGGGGATGTCAATGGGATTTTTCAAATTGGCTCCTCCCATTCCCAGATGTTAGGTTAAATTTGGCCCAGGACACCTGCAGCGGGCTCGGCAGGAAGTTCTGCAGCCCAAGACGCACCCACCGCCGCAGCTGCTCTCCCCGCTGATCAGACCTACACATACGTACATATCATAACTACGTTTACATAGCACTTATTCTTACCTAAGCCCTTTTTGGAGCGTACAACTGCAGTCTTCAGTAGCCTATGCTTGAAGGTGGTTGAGCGGAATTTAGAAGCAATATTTCGAAGTTGTAAATAAAAGGGAAACAGGCTAAGAATGAGGTATATAAGGTATTATTTTCTTAAGAACATGGTAATGATGGGTTTCATCATAACATAACATATCACCAAGATTTGCCTTGATTTAATCACTTTCATTATGGCCCACTGCAATCAACATTTTGTATAATGACCCACTCTTGCTCGGCGGGGCACGTTAATGCAATTGTGGAAGACACTTACTGTGCACGTCAGGCTGAGACTAGTCATGTGTGCCCTAATACACTTCAGGATTTTTAAACCTTGTGCCACAGCTCACTGACAAATAGTCAATCTCGGGTGTCCCAACACCAGTCCTGTCTCACCTTTTCAGCATCCAGCACAGGCTTTGTGTTTCACATATCATTATATTTGATGTGTTTAATCATTAGGGGTGCCAAAAAACAAATCACCTGTAATATCATTCTAATGTGTGGCTCTAAGTCAGAACAATTTTCATGCATCTATGCATTTTGTACGTGTATATTATTTAACAGTTTAATACTTACGTCAGATCCTGATGGATTACCTGCAATTAAAGCAGCTCACAGAACATGTTGTGCGGGTTAAATAGGTGAGTTCAGACTACTGTCTCCTTGGCTATTGTTGAGCGGGATTAGCTCAAACAGGAAAATGTTTAAGTAGCAACAGTGTGCAAAAACTCTACTACGATGTGTCTCCACAAATCAAACGCCTGGCAGATAATTTCCCCTGGCATATGTGTATGGTCTGGCGTATTGATTATGCCGTAACCAAGGGGATGCGGTGAAGTGATCCTCCCCTCTGCACGGTGTTTCATGAAGAGGAGTCTGAGAGGATCTGAATGTAGCTGGGCACTTGATGAATTCTGTTTTCTATACACAGCCTGTTTTTATATCTGAAAACATACGCTCAACATGTTATCATTAATGTTATTGAATTATTAATTCAATTGTTAATTATTATTGTTATCAGCAATACACATTTTCATGCATACGAGGTCCAGTTGAATCCAAGATGCAGCACAGAATGTGAAACTTATTTTTCCCACATTGGTAACGTGTTGTGGCACAAAATCACAGGGCCTAATTAGAATATCTCTGCAGCTGGTCTAATCAGTTTATTTCCTTTGGGAATATGCAGGCCATTATACCAGCATAATTGTCTTTTATTTTTAGTGAGGTCTCTACCTTATACTAGGGTGCCTTACCAATACTTGTCTTGCTGGCAAGACAGGAGGTGGGACCTCTCTTTTATAAGGGAGCATCAGCAGCAATATCAACAAAAAGGCTGCACGTTTAGAAAGTTTAGATGTTACTGTTGTTGTTTTGCTTGGTATTGCCACACTTTCGTCAACTCAATGTATGTCTACATCTGTGTATGTACATAGAGGGCAACGCAAAACCGGAATCAAAGTCCTTGTATGTGCACACGTACCTGGCCAATAAACCTGATTCTGATTCTGATTCAGAAAAAAATGAGGAACACAAAACGTCTTCACTGTATCCTTGTGTCATGCCTGGTGGTCCAGCTGTTCACCCACTTCTTGCTCAGTGGTTGACTGTGGTCTGAAAAGAAGAAGAGGAAGCTTCTTTGAGAAACCCGGTTTCATGCAGGGTTTCTTGGGAGGGGCCTTTAACTATGTGGCAATCCCCTTGTCCATGTCTGAATCCTGTGTGTGATCGTTGTAACCTGATGTATGGTGAACCTCCTAATAAGCTTGGAACGGGCAACTGACTCGACTCTACAGGGACGTGATGTCACTAACGGAGTGCACAGCCGCATAATGACATCGCATCCCCGTCACAGATACAAAGAGGCTGGCAGACAGAGAGAGGAGAATAGACTGTTGTTTTGCATGACCTTCTTTTCATACTAGTACATACAAAGTGTGTTGATGTTGGGTTTTCTTTGCCAGCCCCATAAAGTTCTGTCCTCCAGTTGCGCATGTTGCACTCTGGTCCTGAGACAGCCTTGACTCATTGCTCCAGTTGTGGGAGCTCCAAAAATAGAGTTTAAAATGTCAAATGGAACAAATCTGTACAGAATATACAACTGTGGACGTGAGATTGTTGAAGTTCAAAGAAGTTCTATCACTATTCTACATTTAGATTGAAATCGCTAATAAGACATTATCTGTGGTTCTTGCTCCCTGCGGCATCATGTCTTTGGTGGTTCACTGTCCCAGATCCAGAACAGCAGTTAGAGGCCACTCAATTGTTTATAAAGTTATAGAGTTACAGAGCCCTCCATCTCTCCTTTTAACAAGAACTTAATCTCGGATATAAAATCAAGATTAAATATTATTTCCAATAGGAACAATAAAAATACAAGAGACTCTTTGTTCCTAATATATTTAGCTGTATTCCGACATTTCTGATGAATGCGAGGATTAGTTTGCAGGCATGGCCCACACAGAGAACTATCGGAGCCTCCGACAAGAAAACTACCAACCATTGTGCCCACACATCGCTGCTTAGGGAAGGCCTGGATCTGCACATGAGAATACTCACCCTATACGCGTGCACCATGATGAATCTCACAATCTGTGCACCCACACAGATGGTCGCTACACTTTTGTCATCGCTCTGTCTGCGATGCATACGTGCAGCGTGCAGATGCTATATTCATTCATTTGTTCATGTCATTTGTTAATTCTGTCCGAAAAAAACGGCCCATGGCGCAAAGTCAGCTACTAGTCAGACTGCTAATCGGGATGAATCAGCTCTCCCTCCCGCCCAAACTTGTGCTCTTGTTCATGACCCTAACAGTATGTGGGAAAGCAACCTGTCTCCACACCCATCCCATCTGCTGTCTATCTATATCAGTGGTTGTTGCCTGTTGCGGTCATGCATTGTGTGGGGAAAAAGCCTTCTGACAGCAGACAAGCTCTTCAGGTTCAGGCAGTATACTAAAATAAAACACAGACAAAAACGCCCAGAGAATAAAGAAAGCATTATCTTTACCAAGCTTTACAAATCGATCCATGTCGGACATCAGAACTTGCTGCAATTCATAAACCCAGCAGCGGTTGTGTCCAGTTTTAGATATATACAACCCATGTTTTGCTCTGTGGTAGAATGGTAGCCAGTCGTCTGTACAATGTATCCATGACAACGGAGTACTCGGTGATCTGAATTCACCTTCACTTAATGTCAAATTTAACCAAAGCATGGAAATACTTTTTGTGGAATGAAGGTTAGTCCCTTCGGTATTGCGACGTCATGAATTTGACATCATTGCATTCAGACACACGTGCTCGTATCAGACAATGTTGCTCTGAGACGAAAGCACTTGTCCTTCATCCTTCCTTTCACATAGATTATGATTGAACAAATGCACTAGCATAGTCTGTTTTTACATAAGTGGTTTTGAATGTACTTTTGATATAATTTGTGATATAATTTGATAATGATGACCTATTGCATAACCAGTACGAGGAGGGAGTGTCTGCCAGTACAGAAAGGGACATCACATGCATAATGTGTTTTTGTTCCACTGCATCATACCAGAGCTGGATTGTATGTAAACACTAGGAATACAGAGCAATAAAACATGAATCACAGTGTAAAGGGGGTTTTTTTTTGGCCTCAGAGTACTCTACAACATAGCAATCTGCAGCCATTTACATCTTAAAGACCACAATGCTACCGGTGAAAAGCAGATGTGGAATGTAGAAAAAAAAAAGGGAAGCACTTTTATGCTAATAGACTCTTGTGTACCCCCACTTACTCCACTCTTATTATCCCTCTAGATCCTGTAGCTAAGAAACCAAATTACCAGCTCATCAATGGGTTTGGTTAGCACCACTGAGCCCATTTTAGGGATGAAAGTGCTCTTTCTCTTCCCTCATTCATATTGGAAGTAAGAATGATTATGAATAATCAAGCTTGTACACATTTTCAAATGTAACCGTCATACTGTATGCAGTGAGCCTGTTTTGGAAGAATTACTAGGATCACCGTGAGGACGGTCTGTCTACACTTTATGTTATTCACATGGCAATTTTGTGTGAGTTCAGCGTCGAAGTATCCTTGAGCAAGTTACTGAACCCCAAAAATGCTCCCGAAGCTGCGCCTTCGGTTTGTGAATGTTCTCATATGTAAGTCGCTTTGGATAAAAGCGTCTGCTAAATGACTAAATGTAAATGTAAATGTATCGTACAGTGCTTCTGAACATTTCAGTACAAGAGTCCGTTCCAGTTATCAGAAAACGTCACAGGGTGATTTTAATGGGTCAACTGCAAATGGACCAGATCGCTCAAAGTTGTGAGCCTGAGGTTTCCAAAGCTCACATTACAAACTTGGAAACCCGGTGATTCCATGGGCGAAACCACAACATGCTATCTATCTGTAAGAGTAATGGCAATTCTGAAATTCCCTGCGATATTAAACAATAGCCTCTTTGTAAAAAGAAAGAAAGGAAGAAAAAATGAAGAAGAAAAAAAACATACAAACATGGACTCAGCTAAAAAGACTCCAGAGGTGTGTCCTCATCACAAACCTAGAAATCTGACTGCCCGTGGCTGAATCGGTGTTCCTGACAGGAGACTGCACACACAACTGATGTCTTTATCTTGTGTCCTTTCATACTTCGACATGCACAGCATGAGCCCCTCTTTGCAAGGCGGTGCGTGTGTGCTTCTGTTTTTGACATTATATACATGAAATAATGTAGACATTGACAAAAAAAACCTCCAGTCACATGGATTTGATCATTCAGGGACATGTTCACTCCAGTCCGCAACATGTGTCACCTCTGAAGGAGTTATTTGTAGAATGACAATGTGACCATGTTTAGCGGGTGTAATGTTTACCATGGTCACCATCTTGGTTTGTGTGTTCATCACACCATCGTAGTGTCAGCATGCTAACCTTTGCTAATTGATTTGAGTTGTTGGATTATCTTGCTACGCTAATGGCTGCGCGTGTAGATGCAGCAGCTGGTATCTCCTTCAAACTTACTACATTTTCGTTGTAAATTGTAATTTTTTTTTCGGGCTTTATTGCCGAAACATCGTTGAAAGATGTCTAATTGGATTTGATTTTAAGGGCTAAGCCAAAATCATTCAAACCGACTGGATCAGGAGATTTTTACTATGGCAAGGGCTGCGCATGTAGGTGCTGCGGCCTGTAGGCTAGCTCCTTCAAACTCCGCTACATTTGAGTTTTTATCTGTTGTCTTATTTTTTCTGGCTTCATTGCTAACACACGTGTTACCTCTTCATCGGAAAAGGAAGCCGGGGTTTGGATTAAAGAGCAGCAGACTGTTTACATCGATGGTGCTTGATGCTCAAGTGCAGTCAAATTGGATGGACACTGTTTCTAGATGTTGAACACTTTATGTGAACACTGTATATTAATTCTGATTAATTTGTTCACTGTCTTGTTGCTGCTGTCTTGCATCGCCCCCAGACGCAAATTTAAAATATGCGCTGAATTATTTCCTGGGTGTATACGTGTATGTATATATGTAAATAACTGCAGGATATATATTGTATGTGTGTAGCATGAAGGGACTACTAACTTAATTTCATTGTACAACTTTGTGTTGATAACAAAATAACCATGTTCCTTATGTACGTAATTAGCAATAAACACAAAGTACTGTACAGCTGAGGCTGATGGGAATGTCATTATTCTTGCAGGTATTTGGCCGTCAACCAATTAAAGCACAGGACGAATGGATTTGAGCTGACAATTGCAGTAGAGGAAAAGTCATGGGCTCACCAAGGAAGTAGGATGCATCCTCTGGTAACGATGAATGTCTTTACAACATTTTGTGACAAGCAGTCTAGGAGATGTTGAGTTATTTCACAGGATAAGTGAAACCTTTGTCCAGCTGCTGGCACTATGGAGGCAAAGTCAGAGAATCACCAAAGAGTCATCCTCTGGGGACCATGACTGTACACAACTTCATGGAAATCCATCCAATAGTTGTTTAAATATATCAATCTATATCAGTGTATCTGCCATGCCCAGAGCCATGCTAATATGGTTAATAAAAACACAGAATTTAAAAAAAAAATATTTTTATGATCATACTAGTTAGAAACTTGCACATAATTTATATTGTTTCACTTTTACCGTTGTGTTTTATGGAGATGTGCGCTCTGCTGGGGATTAATAAAGTCA
>CM022473.1:6905323-6918133 GCA_011952105.1 Coreoperca whiteheadi | reverse complement strand
CTCCTCCTCCAAACAATACACTTTAATTTAATTTAGTTTCAAAAGGCCTGTTTCTATCAAGACAGCTTTGGAATTGGAGTACCAGTTAGGCTGCTTATTATGAGCACTGCACGTGACAGTTTCAATGCCTGAAGAACTACATTACCCAGAGTGCGATGCTGCAGTATATATAGTAACGAAAGGGGCGTTCCCTCAGTGACATGTGGAGGAGGTAAGAAGCGGATTGTTGCTGAGGACGCATTCAGCTGTCAGCGATAACGCCGCTCAGCCTGCTCTTACCTGGAGTTTCCCTACCATGGACTTAACCGAGGATAGCGCTGTGGAAATTATCCCGTGCTGACCCACTTCTTCTCGTTCTTTCGCTCTCTGTCTTTGACGCCTCCCTTCATTTCTGCCAGGTAAAGTCCTCATCTCTGTGTAGTTTTCCAGCTAGGGCATTGTTCATGTTGTCACTGAGCCGCACGCATCCCTGTCGAGGAAGTAGCCCACGCGCTCATTTGTTGCTGTTGTTTTGCTGCAGCTCGTGCGATTAAAAAAAATAAATAAATAATGGGGGCGACTTGATATTTCATGTAGCAAGCAGAGACGTTTGCGTCCCATTTGGCATTTCAGGAAACATTCAAATGTGTCACAAGACGTTCAAATTACTTGTTGCGGCATTGGGCTATACAGGACAAAATACAAACTTTATGCAGGCGTGTGTGTCGCCGTTGCATGGAGCGGTGTGGGACCTCTGGGTAAATACGACCTTAAGCTTCATACGCACGCATAAATATTATAGAAATACATTTCTTTTTGCTGCAAAATGTCATATTTTGCGCTTTCCCCCCATTAAGGCACTTTCGTTTGATGGTAATAGCTAAAAACAGAAGGAGGACAGACCACGTTGACCACGTAACGTCTTTAAGCGGTGTTGAGCTCTTTTACGCAGGCTTCAGTTCTCCGAACCTGGAAACAGTCTAAAGAGTGGTGACCTAAATTTAAGATGTATTGGTTTCACACAGCTAACAATATCACAGTGGACAGAGAAACTTTATTTCGTTTTCATGAATGTATCTTTTTTTTATTTTTTTTTAATCGTTTCATTTCTGATAATCCTATGCAGGTGTTCTACACAAATGTGTCCGACTGGAATACGCTGTGAAGTTAGGTGCTCATTCGTGGTGTTTTATGTCTTTCCAGATTTCTGCTTTAAATTTAAAAAAGGACAGGACCCATGTTGCACAAGTGCGCATGCATCGAAGGGCAAAGATTAGCTCTGTGGCTCAGTTAGTTATGTCTAATGTAAATAATATTATTCTCAGATTATCGCTCCACACTTATTACTCGTGGTCTTACAGTAGGTGGTGCTCTGAGAACTTCAGATGGCCTGGACCCAGCCAAGCACAAACTCCAGCAGTAGCAAAGTCAGTGTCCTAAAAGTAATGATGGACCCCCCCCCCTAGGTGATCATAATCGCTGCTGTTTACCGTTTCTTTTCACCTAAATCAGCCTGACATCCAATGTGTGCACAAACATGAAGCTGTAACAAGCCAATGTATACGCCTAATGGATTATCAAAATTGCCATTGGTTAATTTTCTGTCAATTGCATAATTGAGTGAAATATTTAATCTTGTGAGCGCCGCCATATACGGTATGTGGAGACTTCTTTAAAGACCCAGTACTGTCGATCCTTTGCAGGTGTCGTCAACCCTGAGGAACCATGTCGGACAAGATGTCCAGTTTCCTCCATATTGGGGACATTTGTTCCCTGTACGCAGAGGGCTCCACCAGCGGATTTATCAGCACTTTAGGGTAAGCCTGCTCGTCTTGGGTTTTTTTTATGGCCCTTTCACTACCTACATTTACATTTAGTCATTTAGCAGAGGCTTTTATCCAAAGCGACTTACATATGATGAGGTCAATGGAAGCAATTATAACAACACAAGGTAACAAAAAGCAGAAGTGCGTCAAAAAACTAGTCTGTTAAGGCCCAGCACAGTGTGCAAAGCTAAGGATAGGAAGGTTGTTTTTTTTTTTTTTGTTTTTTTTTTTGAGAAGAGGTAGAAAGGAAGTAGAAGTTAGTGATGGTCAGTTAGGTGTTGACGGAAGAGTTGCGTTTTCAGGTGTTTTTTTTTTAAAGGTGGCTACAAAATCTGCTGATCTTGTTCCACCAATGTGGAACGGATCCAGAGAAGGTGCTCGAGAGTGATTTTATTCCTTTTTGGCACGGTACCACCAGACGTCGTTCGTTTGCAGAGCGCAGGGACCTGGCAGGAGCGTAGGTCTGTATGAACAAGCAAAGGTATGTTGGTGCAGAACCAGTGGTGGTCTTGTAAGCCAAGAGCATCGCTTTGAACTTGATGCGGGCGACAACAGGGAGCCAGTGTAACCTGATGAAGAGGGGGGTTACGTGCGCTCTCTTTGCTTCATTGAAGACCACTCTTGCCGCCGCGTTCTGGGTCATCTGCAGAGGTTTGGTTGTTTGGTTGTACCTCCACGTCGCTGCTGCCTCTCTGCAGGTTTCCAGGTGAGCTTGCTGGATGGATGGAGCTTCGGACTGTATTGTCTCCCTGTGCAAACTACACGAGTGTATCACAGTGTGAGCCACAAACTAGACACAGTAACCGTAGTGATCTACACAGTTGCTGTTTTCAAGCCAAAGAGATGGCTGTGTTGAGCTGATGGGGTGGTATAATGGATGGATTTAATGCCTCTGTTTGGTTGGTGGCAATTAAGTGTCAACATAAACGTTACCCATGGTCCTATATGAACCTCTTGCATTTGTGGTCAGCTAATCAATGGGAAGTCTGCCTTAACGTTACAGGATAGGGTAGTTTCAGATGGGATAACTGGTGCTGTTAGTCCACCTATGAAATCACTAGTAAGGTGTCTCGTGTCAAAATTTGCCTTATTATTATTATTATTATTATTATTATTATTATTATTTAGAAGTCGATTTAAAATTTGTGTAACAAAACCCTATTCGCTGAATGAATGAACCAGAGCTTTCTCCAGAGGGCTAGCAGAATATTTATCACAAGTTCTAGTATTCTGAAGACTTACATTTCAATTTAATTTCAAATGTGTATTTTCCCTTCTTTTTAATCTGCTGATTTTGTCTCATCTATGAATGCGGAGCAGTAAACCATGTTCTACAGAATAAGTTAGGCTTACTGGAGAGGTGGTGGGTTCTGCAGTAGTCATTGCTCTCCTTTTTGTTTATTTTGTTTTTTTCCTTTGCTTTTCTGTGCTCAGTTGGTACTCTGCCCTCAAATTACCCTGTCTGTTCCTGTCACACGCTGAGCACCATTCATTTAAGTACTTGACGTCTTCCCTCCTCCCTAATTGTAAGGCAACGAGTTAAAAGTGCATCGCATCATGTGCAAATTGAGCTAATCTTGATGTGCAATTGACAGTCAGAAACAACAAAAGGCTAAAAGAAGATGATGCAGTGAGAGGGAGGGCGATCAGCGATGTGAATGTCCCTGTCCATCATATCTGACAGAATACGCAGCATGTCAGGCTCCATTTTCTAGACTTTATTTTCTTGCATCAAGCCGCTTTTGCGACGCTATTTTCGACTCCACGGTGTGTTTTTTTTTTTTTCTTTTTTTTTGTTTGTTTGTTTGTTTTACTTCTCCCAAGGTGAAAATGCATCTGTGTTGTCCTCTCCTTTTTTTTTTTTTTAAGTGCTGCAATCTTCCTCCTCTTACCGTGTCACTATTCTATTTGCCACTCACCACGGGCCTTGCCGAGCCCCCCTCCTTGCCAGCTCTCAGAAATCATGCACTCTCACAGTTTAGTGTTGTGCGTCACCCGCCATGGCAACAAATCGGTGCGCGGCTTTGAAGACTGCCACCATGACAGAGCTCGTTTGTCAAATATCCCGTCTCGTTTTGTTACGCCTGTTACCCCCCCCCCCCCGTGCGCGCACACACACACTGGTTCTGTGAGTGCTCCTGTTATAGAGAAGAGCTTGGAGGACGTAACTATAAATAGCCTTATTGTACTCGGTGTTGCTTTTGCTATCAGCATACTGAATGTGACCCCCGAGAGACGGCTGCAACCACCTGGACCACTGCTGCCTCAGAGGCCGTCTTGATGCTGGGAGACCGGCATGTGTCTATGAAGCTGCATCCCAGAATGCAAGAGGAGGCTTCTTCCTGACCTTGGATACAGATGGCATGTTCTTTTTGTTTTTTGACCTCAGTGTGATCAAGCCTCTTCGTTCCTAATGAGGAGATTCTCGCACCGTGTGCTTTCTTCCTTCATCATGACAGTGCTCCTGCGGTGCACTGTACACTGCATGAGCTATAAAAAGATGGTACGGACTCGACCAGCTAGAGCATCCCACTGAAGGGTTGCATCTGTGCTCATCTACTATCTGATGGTGTTCCCAGGGGTTTCCCCAGAATTCCTGGGTATGATGGTGCTATCAAGTTTAAAAACTGTTTTACCGGCATGTTTTGTATATTGTTTGGAGACAATTGCAGCACAAGGTGGAATAATGGTGTTCCATTCCATTATTTAAAGCCCCTGTTTCCTACAGGCACACTGATCGTCTTAGTCCTTGGTTTACAGCTTCTGCTACACCACATATTTGTGGTCATAATACTCAATACATTAATTTCAGGCAGGAATGCAGAGGAAACCTGTTGCCCTTTTGTTAGAAAAATCATACTCAAAGACGACAGAGCCACTGGAATCTCGATCAGAAGCTTTACTCACGGAATCAAAACATGCACTTCACAGTAAGCACTTTATCTTGTGCAGCAGTTTAACATCCTAGATTTTCCCATCGCTCTTGCTCCATTCATTTTAAACTTCAGAAAGCTATGTTTTGCGCAGCCTTTTTTAGTGTGGTGGATCGCACTCTTTGGGTGGGCAGAAGAGGTTTAGACTGCCTGATATAAAGACCAACGCTTTGAACTTAGGTGTTGGAGAATATTGAACACAAGAGCCTTCCTGTGTCTCCAGCCTAATGTCTCTTGTCAATAAAATGTATGTCCTTATCCTGCTTTGCATGGGTTCTGAATGAGCTGGCACTTCTGATTACATTGAGCAGTTTCTTTATCCACAGTAGACGTTTAGATTTGATACGGCAGGAAATCCATAATAATAAAGGTGCCTTTGTGGAGTTTTCTCATAAAGAAACAAAAGTTATGTTTACATTACATGGCGTTACTCACCAAAACTCATTTCCAAATGTTGTTTGTTAGAGCTAATAAAACATTTCGATTTATTTTTAAGTAGTCCAGCTTTGTTTATATCCATGTTTACCAGCTAGCAGTCTCCTTCTTCTCTGGCTTTGCCGGCACATTGGTGCATATCTCGGCATGTTACTGCCACCTGTAGATCAGTGGAATGCACCATTGACAAGACTATGTATGTGCGCATGCTCCATACTGATTCTAATGGTTAAAAACTCCACAGGGTACTTCTTTTTTTTTTTTTTTTTTTAAGTGTCCGAGTAAGCTGGGCCAGTTAGTGAGCATTCACATTACCAGAATGTAACCTCTAAATGGAATGCAGCCATTAATTAATGTTGTTACAGACCCCTAATTTTCCTGCTATGACATATCAAAATTCTGTGAAAAAGGCTTACTGGGCGTATGGTTTCTGGGACACAGTTGTCCTTCTAATTGTGTCTGCACTTTATCCGTCTGTAACTGGATACGTTGTTGTGAACGAAGGTAGTCGATAAGAAAATGATAGAAACCAAAGAGCTTACTTTAAATTTCGTACTTTAAAGCGGATGATTTTATTCGATTTTGGAGAACTGATTTTTGGTTACACGAGCTGCATGAATTGGCAAAATAATTCTGACTGTGGGGTGGTTTCTGTTAGCTGAATTATTACCCTCATTAGCATGTTGCATAGTTCCCAACCTATAACCCAACCCATGGTCCATATATGGAAAATGAAAGCTTTTAGGAGGTGTATGGAGGTTTAAAGTCTATTTAAATTGCATGTTCATTAAATGATTGATGGCTGTGTCCCCAGGCTTGTGGATGACCGCTGTGTGGTACAACCAGACACAGGCGACCTCAACAACCCACCCAAGAAATTCAGAGGTAAGGCCTCAAAATCTCTCGCTTGATGTCTATCTTGATGTGTTTGGTATAAGTCGGGATTTTCGGCAGTTTAAGTGTACTATAATAAACATTCCTGTTCAGCAGTTTGGGTAGAAGTTTAATTTTCTTTACCTTTTTATTTATTTTCTGACGTGTCCTTTCAGACGGGTCAGCTGTAGTTGCATCTTATCTTATCTGTATAAGCTAGAGAACCAGGTTCTGGAGCTTTTGATTCCCTAAAATTCAAGGGTGAGGACAGTAAATCAGAAGTGGTGTAAAGAAAAATGCTTCACATTAACCAATGCTTCTAACAAACCTGTCCACCAATTTCATGATACTTTTACAAAAGGTCTCAGTCAAGTCTCTGCTATAGGAATTCCTGCAGTTGTGGCCATTGCTGCCGTTTGCAACCAAGACGCTTTTGGAAAAACCTCCTTGTGCAGCTGCGCACACGCCCTGCGGCTCGTGTTGTGGGTTGCCAGGTTGTGGTGATTGACATCCTGAAATTGTATGTAGTGTGTGGATTGTGTTTCTGGCAACTTGGGTGACGTCTGAAAAACATCCAAAAACTTGGCTCCGTGTATGACAATTAGTCACAAATTTTGAAGGCCATGCAAATTACGGGAGTTTCCCTGGAGAAACAACAAAACGGGAGGGTGCCGGCAGATGGCCTTGAAATACGAGGGAGAACCCGGGAAAAACTGGAGTGTTGGCAGGTATGAGTAGAGTGACTGTGCTCGGTTGGAGCCCCTTTTGCCTTCAGAACAGCTTGAAGTATTTATTTATTTATTTATGTATTTATTTTTGGCCACAGGGTATTCAAAAATTCTCTGTAGCGATTTTGATTCATGCTGGTTAAATATTGCTGCTTCAATAGTGCTTGCTCATACTTAAACTACGTATTTACACTGTGACCCTCCCCTTCCACAAAAAAATGCTTTACTGTGTTAAAATTTGGGGGCTGTGCAGGTCACCGGATTGACATAAAGTCACTATTGTGTTGCTGAAACCATGTTGATGGCAATGGTTGTATTGGCATATTATCTTGTTGGAAACATCGATCTGGAAAAGGGGTTGACCGTAGCCATGATCACCTGGTCAGCAACAATGCCAGTGAGTGCCGCTGCGTTCCGATATGCTTGGAAAGAAAGGTCCTAAGAAAACATTCGGCACACTATCGCACAACCAACTGCTGTCGGTTTTACACAAGACAGCATGGAGACATACACTTATGCAGTTTTTCTGGCAATTTCTGATCCTGTCATCAGTCACTACAGAAATGGATGATCATCTGACCAGGTGACAACACGGGTAGCTAACGTAGCAGCCAGTGAGCGTATGAAATTTGCTTTCTAGCAAATACGTTTTGTAGATGTTTTTGGCCCGTTTCTGAGGGAGGTATTTAGTTAATCAAGAGTGAAATGAAATCATTTCCATCTACTTGGAACAGTGTACTTTCCAAACCGATTCCTTTTTTTTTTTTTTTTTTTCAACATATCCCTGTCATTGTCATAATTGGTGCTCGGTCTTTCATCCTTGAGTGTAACCAGGATGAAGATGATGCACACAGACTAACAGACTGGGGACGGCTGTATTCTCTTAAGATCCTTTTACCACAACATAGAACATAGATCTGCATATCGTTTGATATCATGTAGCTTTTTCTTTGTTGATTATATAGATTATTTGGGCCTGTATAGCTGTTTTCATAAAACTTGATCTAGTCAGTGGACTTATTTTGGTCACAACCAGAATTGAATCTTTGAATTAGAATTCTGTAGTATGAAGCCATTCATGACAAAACATTTTTTTTAGATAATACTAGCAAAAGCAACAAATGAAAATATCACATTATCTCAATATTATCATTACTACCCTATAATGTGATGCAATTGAAAAGCACAGCTTCTGTACCATATAGCAAGAAATGACACACCCTTCATCTTGTAAGTGTGTGTGTGTGTGTGTGTGTGTGTATATATTATATATACACAGTTAAACTGCTTTCGATAAAGATGGCCATTTTTATTTTATGACCTAGAGTGAACAGTTTCCCAAACAGAAGGCTGACATGTTTAGATTATAGTCTAGCAAGACTCAGTTTTGTTGTCCAGGCCTTGTATCTACCACATGTGATGTTTTTGTTTGTAGTCCTGGATCTCCGCATGAATGGTTTCTTCCAGGCAGAGTTAAAGTACCACCCCATGACAGCATCCTGCCGTTACTAATAATACGGCTCTAACCTAGGTACATCTGCACAGATTAGCAAGCAGATATGCAGCTACAAATACAATATTATTTGTTTTGTGAAGACCAAATGCAGTTCTGTTGTTGATTTTCGTTTCAGCCCCCCTTCCCATTTCCACTGTTCTACCCCATGATATGCAACTTCTTCACGCCCTGCTCGTTGGTTCACAGCAGGTGCAGAGTATGGCGGTTCATCAGAAGTGGGATGATTACACATGGGCTGCGGTCGAATAGTCAAAATAAATGACCTCTTGTGTCTTTTCCTATACGCTTTTCCTTGACCTCGATGGAAAATGTCGTGAGGTCGAGGAAAGATGTGAAGGAGAATTCATAAGGACTTCGGAAGACAACCGTGGAGCTGAGAGAATCCAACTACACTTACACTAGGCTGTGTATTCATGCAACGGCCGATGTTATTGACGTCAGTCCGCCGTGGTGAAACTATAATGTTCTGAAGATGGACCATGGAGTAGTAAACGGCCGAATGGTGCCTCATTTTAAATGTTGCTGCTGCAAGGAATTGTGGGACGGCGTTATCTCCTGTTCCTTTAAAGGATGGTCCAGTTTACCCTATGCTCAAGGAGATGATACCATGTCCTCACATTGACATACTCTATTCTATGATTATTTTCCTATAATAGTTTGATTTAATATCTTCACCTGCAGGACTTACTTATGTTTCTTTATACTTCTTTATATTATGTTTATGGTTTTGCACCAAAAACACTGCAGCATATTCCTCATATGTGTAAAACCTACGTGGCAATAAAGCTGTTTCTGATTCTGATAAGAAAGGAAGCATTAAATCACCTTTCCTTTAGTATTTAGAGAATTTGATGGATTCTTCCTAGAACGGAGACCACACTCCCAGACCAAAAGACAACCTTTATGTTAGAACAACACAGTGTGCCCTGCTGGAGCTTGAGCAATGCATGACAAAGGTGTAATCTAGAGTACTTCACAGAATTTGCTTTCCCCATAATACGTTAACCATGTAGCCTGTTTTTACTAAGCCAACAAAGTAAATAAAGAGCAAAACCAAGGCATACCTTCAGCACTGGGTAGATGGGGTAGATGAAATGAACAAAAATAAAATCGGTCTTTACCTGTTTTTTTGTTTTGTTTTGTTTTTTGAAGTAACTGAGTCACCATTGCACACTCTACTGCAAAGGTGGGTCATATTAGGTTTCATGCGAGATTGTAATTTTTATAGCCACTTTGTGGAAGACATTTACTGGGAACTGCTCATGCCACTAAAAAATTATAGTCTTAACTGAGAAAAGTGGGTTGTTTTGAATGGGATTCTATTTGTGTGTTTAATGGGCACACAATAGACATGCCATCGCGATCATTGAACCATTGAGAACGGGGCATGTTAGCTGTAATTCAAGTCATAATTGATTTGAGTGATGGACATGAGCTAGTGTGCAGATTCCATTTTCTCTGTCTGAAAGAATATTTATGTTGAAATTAAGATCTGGATTTAGTATTAAGAAAAATGAATGACTTATGGCCTGATGATTGCGACATTTTAATTGAACACATTTTAAGCCTTTGAGCTACAGACATTATGTATTAATGACCAAAATCTTCTGCTTGTCGTCATCACTGATAGAAACCAAAGAAGTGTTGTTTCTGAATGTTAGTTTTATAGTGTCTGTGTTGTTTATTACCTTAATTCATGTGCAAAAATTATTGTTATGACTTGTAAGAGCTCCGTCTCCCTCATGTCCTTGTGTCTCATACAAAGTGCCTTAAGACAAAGGGAAGATTCAGCACCATTTTATGTGGATGTCCAGACAGTGTTAATGGTAAATGTAGTCCACTGAAGCGATAAATTCCTCACACACGTTCTCTTGCCTGTTATTACAATATTACAACATCAGTCCAACTTCGCCCAGAGGACCAACCCTAGCCTATAACTTTTCAGCTATTACTTTGCTGGACAAAACACAACGTGAGGTGACAGAAATACTTGCTCATCTGCCCTCTCAGCCCTGCCGGTCTTGGTTGTCTCTTCCAGTTTATCTTCGGGATCATGAAGAAGGTCTCCAGCACACCTCTGTTCAAGTTTGGAGTAAAAAAGCTCTCTTGGGGTTGGCGTCAGCTACAGCGTCCAACAAAAACTGCCCATGCTGAAATTCATTGCAGCAGTATGATTCGGTTTCTGTTGGCATCAGAGGGCAATTTGAGCAAAGGCACCGCTTGTCGCTGTCTGCTCTCGCCGGCTCAGGCTCTGGAGGTCCCCCAACAGCCATATCCTCGTGCACTGCTGATGCAGCCGCGGCTTCGGCCTTTCTCCGCTGCATTTCTTTGGGGTATACTCTGGCTCGAATAACTATGGCTGAATACGGGAGTCAGCAAAGACACCGTCAATGTATCCCCGTCCATAGGCGGAAGGTAGAAATCCAAGCGGAAATCGCCAGTAGTCACGTCAAATGACGGCGCTGGATGCAGGAAGAACTACTTAATGGACTCTCAGTCAATATAACATGCACTGAGGAATTTATCGCTTTAATGGACTACATTTACCATCAACACTGACTGGACATCCACATAAAAAGTGCTGAATTGTCCCTCATTGTCTCCCTATAAAATGCATAGGCTTTCATGATTTTCGGACTCTATATTGAAACTATAGTTTTCAAGCACAGATGATTTGGCCTCATGAACATCTGTTAGCTGCCTCATATTGCTTTGAAAAAAAACTGTTTTTTTAGCCAGTTCATTGCAGAACGATACAGATACAGGTTCCAAGAGCGTTGCTAATAAATGCCCAGGATGACCATTCTCTATCATGATGGATGCACTAAAGTTACAAGTGCAAGCTATTATTCACTGTGTTATCTGCTGCTCGCTGTGCTGGCCCTGTGCATTCAGAGGCCTATGTGCCAGGTTTCTGTAACAGGAAGAGTTCTATCATAGTTTGAGTGAACGGCAGCTAGCTAACTGTGTCTTATGGATTTAAACAAGACACTGCCTGTCCATTTGGGGATGCAAAGAAACAACCTTTCTAACTGAGCTATTCAAATCATATTCAAAGCTGCGCTTTAACACCACAAAACAGCAGTAACAGCACAATAACCCTGCTTAAACTAAATGCGCTACTGGCACCTTTGAGTCATCTCATGACCATGAAAAAGCAAAAGTAGACCTTGTCATATATGCGTCACCAAATAATTAAAAATGCATGGTGCCACATTGCACGGTTTCTTTTGTTTTGAAAAACTTCCATTATTTAATTTCCATATTTGTGCCATATTATAGCACATTTTAGAAATGCCAGGTCATTTATGAGTTAAGTCAGTATAAAGACGATTTATAGGTATTGTAAGGACATGTTTAACCCTGCCAAAGATGGCAGTCTCACCTCTCTTATTAAGGTTTTAAACAGAAGCAAAGTGTACCAGGACTAAATCCTAACAGCCCTGTTGAGTATTAATAGCACAGTTAAGCTATTTAAAAAGTCCGTATCGCAGGGAGCTGTAGCACGGCATGTTAAACCTTACTTCTTTCTCTCTGATCTGAGAGGCTGGTGTGTGTGTGTGTGTGTGTGTGTCTGCACTAGGGCTGCACAATTGATCGAAATCGCAACATGGCCATGTGCAGAAGCTGCAATGTTTTGATAAAAGGTAAAATGTGTCACAAAACAGCATTATAATGAAGCGCTGCAGAGATGCCTCGGCCTACAAATAGTTTTTAAAGTGAAAATGAGAATTGTGATGCGAAAATGATCATTCCCCCTAATCGTGAATCCTATCGCAATCGTAGTATCCGTCAAAATAATCGCAATATGATTTTTTTTATCTTTTATTTGTCCATATCGTGCAGCCCTAGTCTGTACTAAAGTACAGGTTGATTGCATGCTCATTGCTTTTTTAGAAATTAGTTTCCCTCTTTTATCTATGTTCAAAAGCTTTGAGAGGTAAAGAGAGACTGTGCATGCAGTAGACCTTTGCACATCTCTGTAGGCTCAAAATCCTCACTTTGTGTGCAGTAAGTCACAAACGTTACATCCATCCAGAAATGAAGTATTATAAAATGACAGCGCTGCCATGTTAGCCAAGGATGTACACTTTCAGCTGAGCTACGTGATGCATCTTGGTTTGTGTATCAGACTGTGTATGGACTATTTCTTTGAGTAAAGTAGTTCCCATGAAAACAGTTGACAGCATGTTCTGTGGACTTTTCCAGAGTAACTAGCATACTGTTTCTAGTAAAACACATTGTTGCGGAGGTTTTCATTGCTGTGTGTTGCACTGGGGTGGCAGCAGAAACCTCACAGACAGACCTCTCAAAACCTGGACCTATCAAACCAAAACCATTGTCCTGGCTAGATACCACCAGTGTCAAGAAATAAAATGTAATTTCTGTGAACCAACCCTTAAATCGGGTGTTTAAATCGTACGGTGAATGTACATAACATAACAAGTCAAGTCAAGTCTGGTTCATTGTCAATTCTTCCACATGTACAGTACATACATACAGAGAATCGAAATTGCGTT
>CM022473.1:6877160-6898168 GCA_011952105.1 Coreoperca whiteheadi | reverse complement strand
GCTCAGTGCTACATCCTTCTGTCTGATCCATTCCTTTCACACACAATATGGTCCACGACTCCCCCCACTGCTTATCCGGAGACGCGCATGATCCAGTGTAACCAGCTCTCCTGTGTTATGCTCACCTTGTGAGGAAAGAGAATCGCAGTGTTGAAGAATGATGGCAAATATCCTGGGACGTGACATACTTGTGGCTGGAAATTTAAATTGATTGCTCAGTCCGACACAGTGGCGCTCAGAATGGCAGTATTTCATCTTGTTTCAAGAATTCTATTGGCCTTCACTGAATGAGGGTAGGTACCATTTGAGAAACTAGCAAGAGACCGTGTCTAATCAAAAAAGATCCCAACCCCTCCCCTCAGGCTTTCCTCCAAAGCCACTCGCCCAAAACACATTTTCATGCGCAATGAGTGCACGCAGGTAGGAAAATTATAAACTGGGCTTTTTTTTTTTACCGCATTTGATTTATTGATTGCTGTCAGGGTGTAAAGAGAATTTCAACAAATATAACAAAAAATGTTTCCTAAACATTACATTACATACCCTAGCTTTAAAGGACACCTCCATTCTAGTCGATATTGCACTATGGCATCACTTCTTGTTTCTGAGTAACAGGTTCCTTTTTTAATTTAATTTATCTAAATCAAATGCAGTATTTTCTGTGTATTTATATTGCTCCTGCAGGTGGTGATTGGAGATAAAGTGGTCCTTAACCCTGTAAATGCGGGACAGCCTCTACATGCCAGCAGCCACCAGCTAGTTGACAACCCTGGATGCAACGAGGTACACGACCACGTGTTGCCTTACAGGGCTGTACAGTCAATAAGACACAAGATAGGTTCCACATTTGCTTCATTAAAGGGGGATATGAAACTTAGGTTTAAAGGCCCGCATTATATAATAAGACCTAAAAAGTCTTGATGAAATTCCATGTTCAAACCTTTACATTTCTCTAGTTTGTTCACACGCTTCTCTCTTTCAGGTTAATTCCGTAAACTGCAACACGAGTTGGAAAGTTGTTTTATTCATGAAATGGAGTGACAACAAGGAAACAATACTCAAGGGGGTAGGTATCGTCCTGTTTTTGTAAAACATTAAAAATTCAGTATGTGAGATAAATAAAAACAATCAACGGAAAGAGAATAAAAACCACAATAAAATGTTGACATGTGTGAAAATATTAACTTTTTGTCAATTACGCACTGTGCATGTGTGTGTGTCTTTGTATATGATGGCAGGGTGATGTGGTCCGGTTGTTCCATGCAGAGCAGGAGAAGTTCCTCACTTGTGACGACCACAGGAAGAAGCAGCATGTTTTTCTTCGAACAACCGGCCGCCAGTCTGCCACTTCTGCCACCAGCAGCAAAGCTCTGTGGGAAGTAGAGGTCAGCACAACATGTTCTCCCCGTAAAGCTAATTCAGTGCATTGTCCTTTTATTAACTACATACCTAAATGCCTAGTCTTAAAACCACAGTGCCCTAATCATGGGGAGAAAGCATAACGTTTTTTTTTATATTGCTTTTGTGCAACAGAAATAATCCCACTGAGTCTAACCCAAATAATGGAGCTTTATACCAATTTGACAGTAGACTTATTTATGCTGCCTTCTCCATGTCTTTTGCCATTGCCAGGTGGTCCACCATGACCCTTGTAGGGGAGGTGCAGGCTACTGGAACAGCCTGTTCAGGTTTAAACACTTGGCCACAGGGTGTTATTTGGCTGCTGAGATGGGTGAGGTATGTGTCAACCTTTGAGCTCACAATGTTAAAATTCTCTACCCATGCATACTGTTTGCCTTTCAAAACTGTAAGTGCAGTTTTAATCAGCAAAGCACTCTAGCATGGTTGGTCTACAACCATGTGGTGTAGACATCCAGGTAAATTGGATGCCTGGTGCAGTGACCACAGTTAGCAATAAGTGATGCTGAGGAGGATGTTTGACATGCGGGTGTGTTTCCCAGGTGAATCCAGACATTGAGGAGGAGAGTGCTGAGCAGCGCTCCGCGGTAAGGCGTGATCACTTCTCCTCCGAGTTCTTAGCAACGTCACGCTGGTTGCCCCGCTGCTATTGATCTAATCTGTTCAATTCTGTGCTGGATCTTTGCTTTCTGCTCTAGGTGGTGGACTTTACACCCTTTAATTTCCAGGTACTGTCATATAATCTTTACTTGGCTGCAGCAACCTAGCACAAGAACCATTGTCATGATTGTCACTGAAATGCATCATACTGTCTTTGCTGCTTTGTTGTCTGCAGCAGTAGATTACCACACTGATGTATGTCTCACTGAAAATCACCATTAGGTGGCAGTGTTGTACAAGGCACACTGATCCTAACAGGGATGTTGTGTGTTCCTGTAGTTCTCTGTCCCAAAAAGGCCCAACAATCTGTAGTGATGACTTTGTTAGTATATTTCACTGAAGTGCACAACTTCAGTCAAGAGTGAGAGCTCATCTGTGAAATCAGCTTTCAGTGGTGACTATTAGGTTGAAGTGAAAACGTGCATGCTCCTTGGCCTCATGGTTGAGAGTCGATAGCATATTTTATTAGTGGTCTTTATACATTTTGTAAACTTCCCGGCAGTTTGTAGCCAGTGCGTTGTTTTCTTGCTTTAGCTGGATGCAGATAATGAAGCTTTACGAGGTCGTCTGCGAGCTCCACAGGAAAAGATCATGTACACTTTGGTGCCAGTTCCCGACGGCATGGACATCTCCTCCATCTTTGAGCTGGACCCTACCACTCTGAGAGGCGGGGACTCCATGGTACCCAGGTATAATATAGAGTCTACCCACAGCCCAAACATACAATACTTCTACTGGAGTGCCTAGATTCATTTAAAATGTACACATTCAGACATCACAAAGGTACAACATGACTTAAGGACATTGAAGGATACAAACGTAATCATCTTCACTCCTCTAAAATGCTCAAGGCTGTTAAATACCCACACTGTGTGTGTGTGTGTGTGTGTGTGTGTGTGTGTGTGTGTGTGTGTGTGTGTGTGTGAAAGAGACAGACACACAATGTCAAAGAAAGGGACGTTGGAAAATATTGGGGGGAAATGGGTGACAAATGACAAATATCTTATCACCATGTTGTCTAATCAGAAAGTCCACCGTGATGTCAAGACCACAACAAATCAAACAGTAGCAGTAGTAAACATTTGACTCGTGTATAGTAGAAGGAGAATTTGGGACATTCCTGGGAAGGCAGTTTCTGCTGTAATGTGGGTTAGTTTGGTGGAAAAAGTCCCTTTTTGTAATTTATGGTCCGTTATGTCTGGGTTACCAGGCGTTTGTCATTTAGCAGGGGAAGACGCCGTTTGGGAGAGTGTCATATCTGTGGGGTATTATTTATGGTTTTCTGTTTGTGTTTTTTTTTATTTTTATGCAGGGATAAAAAGGTTGGTTACTTCTGTGGGTTTTCATTAGATAGATATTTGGCTTCTATGCAGAATTTTCCCAGTATATTTTCAATTTAATAGTGTTGATTTTTTTTTTTTTCTAAGATGTCATGGAAAGATTTAGATTGTCTTGTGCTTTCACTTATTCGTAAAATAATCCTGTGTGTGTTTCTGTGAATTTCAATGTGCTGGTCACCTTTTTAGATGTATGATACTAGCCAAGGAGAGCAAGGAAAGTCCCATCATGGAATGAAACAGGAAACCATTGTAATCAGCCTGAGCGTAGGCATGGACAGTGGGCAGAAGACTGGGGGGGGGGGGGGACACTAGATTTCAAAATACCATGCAAGACCCTTGTTACGTGTCTGAGCTAAAACCACAAACTAGATGTTGTGTATGCCTTCACACACAAACACATCATCTGGCAGATAAAAATGTTTTATCAGGAAATCTTCATGTGAAATCTGATGTAGCAAAATACGAGTTAGCATGAAAAGTATGGGATATTTCATGTACTTCAGGTTGACTGCACTTCTGTAATTAGCCTCTATTTTGTTCCTTTTATTCTTGTTGACCGTATTGTGTGAGGGACTGTGCACTTCTACAATTACAATAGTACGTTTGTCCCTGTCACCGCACATCAGATAAAAGCAGAGGCTCTCCAGCTTTTGTCGAAGCCTCCATTGTGTCACCTCATCAGGTGCACGCTGCTAGCACCTCCCATTCCTACCTGAAATAATCCCCGCCTCTCAAACTTTAGCCCGGGGACTAATTAATGCGGTCTACAAAGGTGAGCCTGTTAGCTTCTGTAGGCGGTTACGTAATGCCTTCCAAGATTATGGCTATGGTCTTCTGCCTGTGCTGAAGGCCTGGCAAGCACACACACACATGGCGCAGGTATGAAAGACGTAGTTGGCTCAGACTTTACTACGTGTAAAGGTTTAGTGCTTAATGAGGAGAGCTGATTCTGTACTGGTCACTACTGGCTAATCTGTAATGCCTTCCATTTGGTTGAGGAAGCCATTTTAAGCGTTCTCTTCCCTACCATGGTCTCTCTCTTAACCCCCTGCCAAGACTTGTAGCTGCTGACCTTCTGAGACACACACATACACAGTTGAGCACAGATATATAGACAACGGTAACAATGATATTACTGTTTGAAGGCCAGCAGCTGGTTTAACGGACCTGGACTATAAACACTATTGTCTCACTGGAGATTTTAACAAAGCAGCACTGTTGAAAGGTGTTTATTTGAAGTTTTACAACAGAAGTGTTTTTTTTGGCATTTTGCCTTTTTATTAGATGATGATAATGATGATGATGATGATAACAATGTTTCCTTTACAAAGTCCAAGTCCTTTACAAATAGAAATAAAACCAGACAAGGCAGATAAAATGAGAATAAGGCCAAAGAACATGAGCAAAGAGGAAGAAAAAAACAATACAATGAGTTTGATCAAATTAATAGGAATAAAAACAGTTAAAACAATAAAAAACCTATTCAGTTTTATTTATATAGCACCAATTCATAACATAAGTTATCTCATTGCACTTTTCCTATAGAGCAAGTCTAGACCGTACTCTTTATAATGAGGGAGTGAGAGATACCTCGTCATTATTTACAAAATGAGCGATAGGTCACAGTAGACATGGAGAGCGAGAGAAAGATGGGTATGGCATGCATGAAATGTAGTTTTCTTCCTCATGTACTTGTAGTTCATGCCCCTTAATTTGTTTGGAGTATGGTGCTAGAGAAAAGGCCACGGGATCAATCAAATCAAAAGGTTTTATTACCTAGAGAATATGAATGTGCTCATCACATTTCTTGGCAATTGGCCCAATTAGATTGTGAGATATCTGGCATGGCATGAGGGTGGCTCGAGAGGAAAGCGCACGGTCTGTCTAAAATGAAAAGACTTAATCTGGAGTGTGAATGTGGTCTGTAAATGTTCTAGAAAATCCAATGTCAGCCCTACAAGGGGTTAACCTTCCTAATGAGCCAGTTAAACCTTAAATTTGGTGCTTAAAGCAATACTCTGATAAGGAGCAGGTGCACAAGGTGCAGGGGACGAGTGGCTCAGGTCCTGCTCGTTGGGCTCCACCTGGAGCTGCTCAGTTGTCCGTCTGGACCCATCATCTTCCCTTATGTTTTACCACCTAAACATTTCTAACATAATAATATACAACAATTTTTCCATCATGGCTGTATATGTTATAGTTTTGATGCTATAAATCTATTCTTTGCTTACGACATCTATTGCATGTCTGTCCGTCCTGGGAGAGGGATCCCTCCTCTGTTGCTCTTCCTGAGGTTTCTATCATTTTTTCCCCTGTTAAAAGGGTTTTTTTGGGTAGTTTTTCCTTAATCGAAGCGAGGGTCTAAGGACAGAGGGTGTCGTATGTTACAGATTGTGAAGCCCTTTGAGGCAAATGTGATTTGTGATACTGGGCTATATAAATAAAATTAAATTGAATTGAATAAGAAAAGCTAAGAAATCAGTGTGTCATTAAATGGCAATGTAGGTTCTTGGCCATCCTGGTCAAGGCATGTCCAGTAGCCAAAAAATTCAAACGAGTCCAAAGCAGATTCACCCTCAAAAGGACACTTTGATAGGACTAATGGCTATTGGTGGCCATTCAGGTTGTTGCAGTGATCAAGCATGTAACTTCTCCATTACTGGTCAGATGTTTGAAGCACTGTGAGACCTTGTCCTGTGCCCGGGTAGCTTCATAAAGTTGTGTTATCATCGCAGACAATTCCCTCTGTTACTTCTAGGAGCTCCTATGTGAGGCTAAGGCACTTGTGCACCAACACGTGGGTTCACAGCACCAACAACCCCATTGACAAAGAGGAGGAGAAACCTGTTATGTTACGGGTGAGTAGCTGATGGCTGGGTCAAGATGTATAGCACTACTGAGGTTTTTCTGAACAGATATGCTAAAAACAATTGGGTTTTTTTCTAGATTGGAACATCAGCAGTAAAAGAGGACAAGGAAGCTTTTGCCATTGTACCAGTGCCACCAGCAGAAGTGCGTGATTTAGACTTTGCCAATGATGCGAGTAAAGTGTTGGCGTCCATTGCTGGGAAGCTTGAAAAGGGCACCATTACACAAAATGAACGAAGGTATGTAGGGAAAAATATCAACTATACTTTAAATGCTATATTATGATGTGTTGTGTATAATGTGTTACAATGCATACACGTGTAATGGAAGGAAACCCAGATGCCACTGTAGTAGCTGTTAGATTTCTTAAAGAATTTCTGTTTTTAAAGCGATCGGTAATGTGTTAATGTTTGACATGTACACCTACATATGTACACTCTTCAGGTTTGTGACCAAGCTCCTGGAAGACCTAGTTTTCTTTGTGGTGGACATCCCCAACAGTGGGCAGGATGTTTTGGAGATCATGGTGAACAAACCCAACAGAGAAAGACAGAAACTCATGAGAGAGCAGAATATCCTGAAGCAGGTCGGTCCTACCCCTCAGAGACCGTAACTGCGCTGATTTAAAGTTTTTGATTAACTTAATTTTTGAGTATTAAAATTCTTTAATTTCCATTTCAGATTTTCAAACTGCTCCAAGCCCCTTTCACTGACAGTGGTGATGGTCCCATGCTGCGGCTGGAGGAGCTTGGAGACCAGCGGCACGCTCCTTTTAGACATATTTGCAGGCTTTGCTACAGGGTGCTGCGCCATTCTCAGCAGGATTACAGGAAGAACCAGGTAGATGGACACAACAACTCCACTGTGACCCCTGATACTATGGCCTCTTCTTTGCAGTAATCATCTGCTCTTTTCCTTCTCTTCACAGGAGTACATAGCCAAACAATTCCGCTTCATGCAGAAGCAGATAGGATATGATGTGTTGGCAGAAGACACAATAACAGCTCTGCTCCACAACAACCGGAAGCTGCTGGAGAAACATATCACTGCTGCTGAGATAGACACATTTGTCACTCTAGTGAGGAAGAACCGGGAGCCGAGGTGAGGCTCACAGTAAGGAACAGGCTCTGGCTGGTATCATAAACTTTCATTGAAGAAGCGACTGTGGCCACTTTGGGTCAGATGTGTTTGTAGAACAGCTCCTAACAAATGTAAATGTAGTCAAATGTGAGCAGTGGAGTATGAGTGGAACTGCTTGTGCATAACCTTGGCGCTGCAGGTAATTTGTGGACGGCTCATGCGTGCTCGTGTTGTGTAAAAGTCCTGTCAAGTGCTGTTAATCATACGTGAATCAGGCTGCTACAGACGTCTGGACAATGGAGGCCCTCACAGTTTGAACTGTTATAGTACTGAGAGAGTGGGAGCAAAACAAGTCATTAGTATTTTCCTGGACTTCCTGATGTACACCTGTAATATAATCTGAAACCATGCATATCTCTTAACTCCCCCAGACTCTATGAAAAATAAAATACAATAAAAGCTGAATGTATTGTAATCTGTACCCAGGTTTCTGGACTACCTCTCAGATCTCTGCGTGTCCATGCAAAAGTCCATCCCTGTGACACAAGAGCTCATCTGCAACGCAGTACTGGACCCGTCCAATGCTGACATCCTCATTGAAACCAAGTTAGCTCCTCATGTTTCTCAATTATAAAGAGTTTTTGCAAAGTGAGCATTTAGAAATAATGTTTATGCTGTTCACCAGATTGGTCCTGTCGAGCTTTGAGATTGAGACTGCGACAAATGGGGAGAATCCAGTGGAGGCCGAGGATGAAGAGGAAGTCTGGCTGTTCTGGAAAGACAATTGTAAGGAGATCCGGAGTAAGAGCGTACGGGAGTTGGCCCAGGATGCAAAGGAGGGTCAGAAGGACGACCAGGATGTGGTCAGCTACTACAGGTGAGGTGTCTTTGATTATACACTTAGGAATACATATACACTGTTTGTTTAAAAAAAAAAAAAAAAAAATCATATTAGAATGACAGGGACAGTTTGTCAAAGTAAGGTAATAGAGTGCAGTAAAATCCAAAACAACCACACGTCTGGTTCAAATAGGCAGCCATAACATTTTGAAATACTGAAACTATAATCTTCTTTATTTTTAGATATTTAACCGCAAAACAGTTTTCGAAAAACAATAACATCACACAGGCACAAAGTACATTGAAGGATATTGAATATGACAATAACTAAATTCTGAGACTCGCGTGATATTTCCTCACAGGTGCCAGTTGAACCTCTTTGCCCGGATGTGTCTGGACCGTCAGTACCTGGCCATCAACAAGATCTCTGGTCAACTGGATGTGGATTTGATCCTCCGCTGTATGTCTGATGAGGACCTGCCGTTTGACTTGCGGGCGTCTTTCTGCCGCCTGATGCTGCACATGCACGTGGACCGTGACCCTCAGGAGCAGGTCACACCTGTCAAATATGCCCGTCTTTGGTCTGAGATTCCCTCTCAGATTGCTATTGACGAGTGAGTTCATCTCATGAGTACTTTTGATTGACTTGGCTTGCCATTCCAAAGATGTCACAGCAACTCTTAGATGTGATTCTCCCCTTATTTATCCAGCTATGACAATGATGGAACCACCAGAGATGAGATCAAAGAGCGGTTCTGCCTCACAATGGATTTTGTGGAGAACTACCTGAGAGAGGTGGTGTCACAGAACATTCCCTTCTCTGACAAGGAGAAAAACAAGCTTACCTTTGAGGTACGACCTCTTTGTGGATGGTATGAACAAATGAGAAGTGACATTGGTTTAATTTCATTATAAATTATGGCCTTGAATTTACTTGTCCATAGGTAGTGAACCTGGCAAGGAACCTCATATACTTTGGTTTCTACAACTTCAGTGACCTGCTTCGACTGACAAAGATCTTACTGAACATTTTAGACTGTGTCCATGTCAGCACCATTTACCCCATCAACAAGATGGAGAAGGGAGAGGAAAACAAAGGTAGAGGTCCAGCTGTAGAATGTTTACTACCTTGGATGTTGTATCACTATACAAAGAGAGTCAAGATTGCCATAAGTCGTTTCAGCTGTCAGTTTCTTTCCCATAGTCTTTCCCAAACATTTCATGCAGGAACACATTATTAAATTATTTAGATACTAGTTAACGTCTCATTAGTCGCATGTAACGATGCAGGACCTGCAAGTAATTTAAAGATGGACACAATCACAACTAGATCTTCACAGATGTGTATTAAAGAACAAAATGACCAGAAACAGAATTTGACACGGCGATACATTGATATTTTGTTTACTATGGCTTGTAAAGTTTTGTAAGTCAGCGAAATGTGGTTTTTTTAAAACACATTTTAAAGATGACCTTTTTAAACCATCTTACAAAGTAATGATCTGTTCAAATACATATTCATTTTGAATGCTTAAATTCAATGTGACCTCGCATATCCAAAGTAAAAACAATATCATTCCACATAAATGTCCAGAATTTCTGCGGATTTGAATGTGTTATTATTGGTCTGTTTGTGCATTTACTGTAGCTGGCAGTAATGTGATGAAGTCCATTCATGGAGTTGGGGAGTTGATGACCCAGGTAGTGCTGCGAGGAGGTGGCTTGTTGCCCACCACACCAACTCATCAGCCAGAGGGAGACGTGGTTAAAACACAGACTGAACCAGAGAGAGAAGACATCATGGTCATGGACACGAAGCTCAAGGTCATTGAGATTCTACAGGTAGGAGGACATCGGGAATCTACTTTGTCCTTGATGGCAAACACTTTGTTTTTTATTTGTATTGTAGCTTTTTGTCATTTCCTTTAGTTCATCTTGAATGTACGGCTAGACTACAGGATCTCCTGCCTGCTTTGTATTTTCAAACGGGAGTTTGATGAGAACAACCTACAAGCAGACAACACTGCCAGTCAGAATGGAACCAATAATGTCACAGGTCAGATGCCAGGTATGATGCCACTTTTTTACAGCAGACTTTGCGGCTTGTCATAGCAGGAAAAGCGCAGGTGTAAAATAAAAACTAAAATAACGAGTCCAATCCATTTAGGTGAGCTACTCCCAGGGTCGTGGTATTGTGCATGCTGGCTCACTGTCATGGCTTAGTGGGACACTTGATGGAACTGAGCCACTGTTAACGAAATTTGTTCCACCTCTGCTTTTCCTGCTGTGAAAAGTTAATTTATCTGCAGTGAAAAGGGTTTATTGTAACAAAATCAAATATTATCATAATTTAACATTTTGTCTCGTGTAATGTTGAAATTGATTTTATTGTTTTTGTTGTGAAATATTGATTCTTTTATTATTATTATTTTTTTTAATAACTAGGAAATCTTGACTTTGAGAACATTGAAGAACAGGCTGAGGGGATTTTTGGAGGAAGGTAATACATAGCTTGCTAGTTATTCCTAAGCTTTTCCAAAGCAAGGTAAAGCGAGACAAAGTTTGTCATTTGTGTTCCAATGACCTTTCAGTGAGGAGAACACTCCACTAGACCTTGATGACCATGGTGGTCGTACCTTCCTAAGAGTCCTACTGCACCTGACCATGCATGATTACCCTCCTCTCGTGTCTGGAGCGCTTCACCTGCTCTTCAGACACTTCAGCCAGAGGCAGGAGGTCCTCATGGCCTTCAAACAAGTAGGCCTTACCACTCTTTAATACTTAATTTTAATAACTGACCATGTGCACATCTGGGCTTGCACTCATAAGTTCACTAGTGCAAAAGGTAATTAATTGAGAAATGTAAGGATTTCTGAGAACAAGTTTAAGGTGACGCAAATCTACACTCTTAAAATTCCAAATTTAGGTCCAGCTGCTGGTGACCAGTCAGGATGTGGATAACTACAAGCAGATCAAGTCAGATCTGGACCAGCTGCGCTCTATTGTGGAGAAGTCTGAACTGTGGGTTTATAAGAGGCAAGGAGAAGATGGGATGGACGGAGACGGACCTTCAGAGTCTGACAACAAAAAGAAGGTACAGTGTACGAGAACATGAAATCATAAAAACATTTGTTAAACCTTTGTTAAAGGCCTAATATGCATCAACAGATATTATGTTGGCGTAATGCTAAACAACTTAAATTTACAGGGAGACTCACTTAGTTCAGACAAGAAGAAGAACGAAAGTACCAGCAGTTACAACTACAGGGTTGTAAAAGAGGTATGCTCATTTGTATTCAAATCTTTTATTATCTTGTTTGTGATTTGTTGACTGGTATTAAAACCCTCCTGCTGTGTGTGTGTGTGTGTTCAGATCCTGCTGCGTCTCAGTAAGCTGTGTGTCCAGGAGGGAAGCTCAGGGAAGAAGAGTAAGAAACAGCAGCAGAGGCTGCTGAGGAACATGGGAGCTCACAGTGTAGTGCTGGAGCTCCTGCAGATCCCCTATGAGAAGGTGCAACACTGCAACTCAGAATTGTATCACATGCAGAATAAAAATGAAGCTTTCAAGCTCTGCATAGCTTTTACATATTTGCAGTTCCCCGTTCATGTAGTTTAAATAAAAAGGAAGTCTGATTCTGTGTTTTCTGCTTTAGGGCGAGGATGTCCGAATGCAGGAGATCATGAAACTGGCTCACGAGTTCCTGCAGAATTTCTGTGCAGGGAATCAGCAGAATCAGGCTCTTCTCCACAAGCATATCAACCTGTTTCTTAACCCAGGGGTGAGCAGTACAGGCATCTCACGTTTCCCCCCGAGGATTGATTTCTACAGGGGATACAGTTCAGTATCTTTTCGGAAAACAAATCCGAAATTCTCAAATCCATTATTAATTTTCACCGAGAGCCCTTTTGTTTTGTCCCCTCTCAGATCCTAGAGGCAGTCACCATGCAGCACATCTTCATGAATAACTTCCAGCTGTGCAGTGAGATCAACGAGCGAGTGGTTCAGCACTTTGTTCACTGTACTGAGACTCATGGTCGACATGTCCAGTATCTCAAGTTCCTGCAGACCATTGTGAAGGCCGAGAACAAGTTCATCAAGAAGTGTCAGGACATTGTCATGGCTGAGGTCGGTTCTATGATCTTTATAACAGGCGAAAGAAACGGAAAGAAATTAGTTATGCTAGTATACGTACTAGGGAGGAGACAGTGGTTCAAAATAAAGCAGAAAGAGAGGTGCTGTTAATAGCAATGAAAAGAGTGGGGATACAAATAGTAATATTAGCTTCTATGATGCTGACAATAATGGTAATGGACAGATGTACTCTACTAGCAAGAGTTTTTTGGTTCTAAGACTGTACACTCGACTCTGACTCTCCCCGACTCAGCTGGTGAACTCGGGCGAGGACGTCCTGGTCTTCTACAACGATCGGGCATCCTTCCAGACCCTAGTGCAGATGATGCGTTCAGAGCGGGACCGCATGGATGAAAACAGCCCTCTAATGTACCACATCCACCTGGTGGAACTGCTGGCTGTCTGCACTGAGGGCAAGAACGTCTACACTGAGATCAAGTGTAACTCCCTGCTGCCCCTGGATGATATTGTGCGGGTCGTCACCCATGAAGACTGCATCCCTGAGGTACGAATAATGAGTTTTATTCATTTCTTTTCAGGTAAAAATGAAGTCTTGAAATTGTGAAGTGGAAATGAAACTGTTAAAGTGCAGGCTGTCAACTTTTGGAATGAGAGCGTTTATAGCAACAAATATCCATAAGAAATGTATTTTGTTCCCCTGACATTTTAAGGGACCAAAAGGAATTTTGCTAATTATTATCATCGGTAAGTTGACGCACAACTAAACTAACAAAAGAGGTGATTTCAAAGAGATGTCAGTGCTAGTGAAGTAGGCCTACATGGAGCTCAACAATTAGATAAATCCATCAGAAAAATATCTATTTGTAACGGTAGATAAGTAAAAAAATCCTGTTTGACACATTTTAAAGACACAAGAACACACAGATATGCTCAAGAACAGCAAACAACATGGTAGACCAAGGAATTTGACAAATTGTTTTTTTTTTTTGTTGTTGTTGAAGATGTTGTCCTAATACTTATCTACAGAATCCACATGACTTATTCCTGTTAGCATTGGGTTTCTGTCTAGAATCTACAGTCTGCGCGTACAAGGGTTTGATACGTTGAACTGTATGTTACAGAATGTAAAGCCCTTTGAGGCAAAATTGTGATTTGTGATATTGTGCTATACAAATAAAATGTAAGTGAATTAAACTGTAACAAAGCCCTCCACCACAAGACAATGATCAGTTTCATTGCTTATTTGAACTAGTTTCTGTCCATGGATCACCAGGTCACCCCTGATAAATGTGCCTTATCAAGTTTGTGTGTTTGGCTCCTAATAGGTGAAAATTGCCTATATCAACTTCCTGAACCACTGCTATGTCGACACAGAGGTGGAGATGAAGGAGATTTATACCTCCAACCATATGTGGAAGCTGTTTGAGAACTTCCTGGTGGACATTTGTAGGGTAAGCCACAATTTGACATCTCAAAGTGAGACGGACTGTTATCAGACAATATGATCAGTAGATGGAGAGCGTTATTCTGCTTTTCTATTCCGTAACGGCTTTGGGAAATCATGTCAGCACAGCATGCAGTGAACATATGTTCCCTGTCGCCCACATGCAGGATGTGTGATCCAGTGGCTGAGCGTCATGCTAATGTCTTTTCTCTCCCTGCCTAGGTGTGCAACAACACCAGTGACAGGAAGCATGCGGATACCACGCTGGAGCGTTATGTAACTGAGACGGTCATGAGCATTGTCACATGTTTCTTTAGCTCTCCTTTCTCTGACCAGAGCACAAGCCTGCAGGTAATTTGGATTGTGGTGTATAGCATGTGAAACACATATTCCAAGCAGTCTTGCCATTTAAGTCTGTAAATCATGTATATGCTAGTTTTGTTGTTTTCCAGAGAGAAATCCTGCTCACATAGATTTTTATATATAGAATATAAAATATGATTCTTCTCTCTGCATAGATGGCACACTATATATATGTAAGTAATGGTGACTCTCCCCCACATTATGTTTCCCAACCCATGGGTGCTTATCAGCAGTCCCTGAATGTTAAGAGGTATCTTCACTGTGTGGGTTTTCACATTTTCATAGCTTAGTCAGCACACGGACTCTGTTGTTCCCAGATCTGTGGGTGTTTAGCTGGGACATGGTGTAGATGTTGTGCTCACACAACGTGGTCACACCTTTTCTTAGACCTTGACGTAGTGGTGTCCTGTCGCCCACGACTTTCCCAAAAAATCATGACCAATACCCTCCACTCCTGCGAAATCCCTCATACAGAAACTTTGTGGTGTACTACATACAGTTGCCCACTTGACACCCTGTTTTCTTGTGTGGATTTGTTTTGTTCCAAGTTGGCCCTAGTAGAAATCGTTGATTTTTCTTTTTATGCAAGCCTTTGTACATTGTGAGAAATCTGCTGGCTGAGGTTTACCAGTACATGATGACATGAAGATCCTCTTTCTCTCGCAACAGGCCACCATTCTTGGAAAGCTAACTGAGGTATTTATTGTACTCTAGGGCTGTGGCTAGCTGATAGATTGCTCTTTCATCATGGTGGTAGAAATCAGGTGTGCTCTCTGCTAAACGCTGATTTGGTGTGATGTGTTGGGACTGCATATGATCATAAACAGCTGGCCTACTGGACCCAAAGCTGTAGACCCTTCCACCATAGGTACTATAGCATCCTCACATTGACATCTATACCACAAATTGGGTTAGGAATGTAACCTAGTCAGGGAACACAATGGTCAATTTGTTGGTTATTAGATTCTTATTCACGGTTTTTCTCCTCCATCTATCCTATACACTATGTCTTTTCCTTTTATTCGTTACTCTTGGTCAATGTGTTTTTTCTTAGAATTTGCTTTCTCTCTTTCTGTCTTACAGACTCGTCAGCCAGTATTTGTCCAACTGCTTCAGGGAGTTTTCAGGGTATTCCATTGTAACTGGCTTAACCCTCTTCAGAAGGCCTCAGTGGAGGCTTGCATTAAAGTACTCTCAGACGTGGGTAAGATACTGGATATATATATATATCTCATATGGCATTCTGGCATATGATCAAAGCATTAAATAGAAATATCTGCATTCTTACCCAGCTAAGAGCAGAGCCATTGCCATCCCAGTGGACTTGGACAGTCAGGTGAACAACTTGTTTGTCAAGTCCAATAATGTTGTGCAGAAGAGCATCCTCAGCTGGAGACTATCTGCTAAGAACACTTCCAGACGAGACTCCGGGCTGACCTCTTCCAAAGACTACAGAAACATCATAGAGAGGCTACAGGTTGGTAGCAAGCATGCTTGTTATTTTAATTCTTTTTTTTTTGTTTTTTTTAAATTTCAGTGTAATTCATTTAATTCTTGAGTTCATTCATTTTGATTTATTTAATAATTCAACCAGACATCTCATCTAACAGTGATCCCTCAAGCAGGAATGTACCGAGAATCAAAACCAAACACAAATGGTGCATTAACCTAGTTTGCATAGGTATAAAAAAAATTTAAAAAAGTGGTGTGTGAGACCACGGACCATGGAGTTCCTACCAATGTCGTTAATTCTTGGTAATATGCCAAGAGTGACCCAATTATTTTGATTACTGTAAGGCAAACAAAATACTGTAGAAGTGGTTCCAAATAACTTTTTTTCGGTCATAGGCCAAGCTGTTACACCCATTTTTCTTGTAACGGATGACTCAGTGTTCAGTGGAAGTCTACAATCTTAAACACGTATGGTTCAGTTCCGCTGTTGTCTCTACTTACACCGGATCCCAGGGGTTCAGCTGTAAAGTTAATGCTATTTTTAATGAAATAAACCATTCCAATTCCAAGACCAACCTAGTCATAATATTGTCGTAGATTGTGTCATTGTTTCGGGTTATTCACCAACCCATTCCCAGACAGAGAGTAATGTGGGTACCAAAAGTTCCCTATTTTCCGCTCGCCTTTATTTTGGGAAGAGCATTTCTCGTCTGTTATGTTTTTGTTTTTTTTCACCTCCTAATGGCCCTTTTGTTCTACCACTCACTAGACAGCCCACACAGAACTAGAATCACCCGCAGACCAGCAGTCTTCATGATGCAGCTTCAGTTATTTGCATATTTTCACACTAATCATTACCAGACGTGACAGGAAGTGCAAGTGGGACATGGTGGTGCATCATATGGGCTATTTAGTTTAAGTACAGTACATAGTGTACTGGAAATATCACTTTGTCTCTCTTTCAATTTATTCATAAAGCAATCTCAGACATATTTTGAGGTTGGTCCCAGCTGGATTTCTTGGAAGAAATAACTGATGTGGATGCATGAACAGAGGATATTGAGAGATGTAAGTCAGCGGCGGGAAATGGCGTAGGCGTAATCCTTTAACTCTGCACAACAGGCTGAATCTCATAGTGATGTAATAAACACTCAGAAATATGAAAATATGTGATAGTATACATTATGTCCTACATGTTGCGTAAGAAAAATGGGCTTTTGATTTTTTTTTTTTATCACTTTCTGTTGATTGAGCATTGACTCCCCTTGTTATACATAGTCATAAATCATTTCTAAAAGCTGCGTTATTAAGGCTCTTATCGTCCCCACATTGATCTTCGCTTACTGACATAAGTTGGTTTATTTACATTGTAAATAAAAAGACTGGTGTGTCGATGAGGAGAATAAAGTCTAGGTCTGTGAACTCATCACAGAACTTGCTTTAGTCTGTTCTATTGAAACGTCTGGTCATGTCTAAGCTCTCGTATGTCACTGTGCTCTGCAGGACATAGTGTCGGCGCTGGAGGACCGTCTGAGGCCGCTGGTCCAAGCTGAGCTCTCAGTGCTGGTGGATGTCCTGCATCGTCCGGAGCTGCTCTTCCCTGAGAACACAGAAGCTCGCAAGAAATGTGAAAGTGGGGGATTCATATCAAAGTAAGTCTAAATCTCCCACCACCAAGTTATCTTTGTTTGTCCGGGGCTTAGAGAACATTGACAGTTTTCATTCACTTGGGTATACACTATTTACATTCACATCTTTACACTGGAAAAATTAATTTGGAGAACAACTAACTTGAGACAGGCAGGGGTTGACTTTGGCAGGACTGCATCCCAGCAGTGTTCTGTGAGTGAACCGAGTTGGTTTACGGGACTCTCTTTTTTTTTTATTGAGCAGATCATTTAGATAATACATGGTTACGGTTAAAATTTGGCGCACTGGTGGACCACTGGTTTTATTCAGCCAGTTGAATGTGGGATGGGACAGCCTCAGACGAAGTGCTAAGTGAGAGGGGGGGGGGCGTGCAAGAAATACTTAACAAATGAGATTCTGTGGAAAATGCTTAGTAGTAATGAAAGGTTTGCATTAAATGTAATAAATATTCTTGCGCATGAATTAAAAAGGGACTGCCCTTTAAATTATGGCCACTAATATGCTGTTTTTTATGGCGTTTTGTTGTGCCCGATAAGAGCTCAGATTGGATTACAAGGAACCTAGCGGGACACACAGAGCTGCTGTTGTTGCAGGGATTATCCTACTACTTGTGGCTGCCAATGTGGAGTACAGTGGTTTGTGGAAAAGTGTGCCAACATTTACTAGCTCTGGGGAATCTCTGGGCTCTCTGTAGGTCTGTGAGAGCTCAAAAACATCTTCCCCGGTGTTGAGAAGTTTCCCAATTGCACTCTGAATAACCCAAGCCTTTGTGATTTTTCTGTCATTTTTATTATATATCCAATGCTGTCGTGCCCTTATCCTCCAAATCTCTTGTTTTGGGCTAAAGCAAGTCTGTATGATAGAAATTAGCCAAAATAATATGTCTCGTTTCTCATAGGAGTTGAGCTGTGTTCACTGGTGGAGTTACGTGCATTTGTGTGTCCTCACGTTTTCTTTCTTCCTCCTCGTCTCCTGGCCAGACTGATCAAACACACCAAGCAGTTGTTGGAGGAGAACGAGGAGCGTCTGTGCATCAAAGTACTGCAGACTTTGAGGGAAATGATGACAAAAGACAGGGGCTATGGGGAGAAGGTACGTACCTACTTCTGTGTTTGTGTGTCTCATCATCTGCTTGGAGTCGTGCCCAAGATTCACCCACGCACGAGATGATAAAACACTTTACTGACATCTCAGGATACAATGTCACTGTTCCCCTGCACCAAACTTAATGGAAGACATACGAGCCAAACATGGTCAAATAAAAGGAGAGGCTAAGCTCTCCTTGGTTACCTCTGGAGCCTGTATAGCACGCTGAACGGAAAGACCCATATGTATGTCATCGGGTCTTTTTTTTAAAAATCCCTTCAGCCAGGGCAATTTATGAATACTCGTAGTCATGTCTAGTTTTATGTTTGGCAAACTCTCTTTTTTTAATGAAATATGTACCAGAGTACCTTATCAAACAAGTCCAAATTATTGAAGTAACAAATGCCAACTTTATTACCACTATAACCAACATGCATGCTTCGACTCTCTCACTCAACCATTCCACACAGCATTCATTGGTTTCTAATGACCTCATTAGCTATTAATGACCTCTTGCACCATTCTCAAATTGATTGCTTCAACTCTGTCAACTTGTTTCAACAACAACAGAAGAATAGTAGGTCTTCACCGGTTGAAACAGTCAACCCATAATACATAATACATGAAATTGAAGGCATTATTTTCAGACTAGATGTAATGGCTGGCGGTATGTTTTAAAGGTACCCTATGGCGTTTCGGACCACTAGCAGCACTATGGAGCATGTTTTTATGACCAAGTCCATTTTCTATTTGAATCTCATGCATGTGCAAATAGGACGCATGTGCAAGAGGATGCAGGCACTACCAAAATCTGGTGTTTTTAAAAAAAAAAAAACATCGTTGCAAATTTTAATGAGGAGAGAAATCCATTCACAATGTTTGTAAAGCTTCAAGAATACACACGTGTTTTGGTGAGAAACACTGAATGGAAATACACAGCAACTGTTCTCCACAGTGTGCCTTTCTAATGGAATAGGTTAGCCTTCATATATGAGTCAGTCCTCAGCACACAAATCATAGAGGTCTATTAAATCTACAAACAACAGCAACATACTCGAAATAATAACATTCATCCTCTTGTATTACAAGCAGTGAAAACCAGGTCAAACAGAATTCGAAGACCTATTCAGAGCTAACAATATTTATTGTATTTTGGTATTATTAAATGCATATATTTGCCAACTCCCAAATAATATCTATGCCCCGAAGTAAAGACAACATGAAGACAGGAGTAGCCCCATTCGGCATCAACATACTGTATGCACCTGTAAGCACAGGCAGAACTAAACGATCACATGATAGCGAAGCCTGTGAAGAGAAGACAGTTTTACATTTGGCCATTGTAGAATCCAAAACTCTGTTTGCACATATTGCATATTGTCACAGGGGAATGAAACACTTGCTCACCACTGCAGAGACCCATGTTCAATTTCCTAACATTTTTGGCAGTGATGGCGGGTGGGAAGCCAGTGAGGGATCGCGTCCTTGTCATTGCGTTGGTGTGTCCTGCTGGTTGGCCAGGGCTCGTGTGTGTGTGTGTGTGTTGTGTGTTGTGTGTTGTGTGTGTGTGTGTGTGTGTGTGTCAAACATTCAAAACACCAGCCCTAATATTTTTACTCATGACCAACTTGTAATGGTGAAGCACCTCAACTGATGCAGTATATACATTTTTAAATTGCAGCACCTTTTTTGTTTCATCCACATGTGTTACTTTAAATTGCCAGAGCACAGATTCTCTTCTGTTTTAGAGACTAGACCTTTGTCATCTGCATACAAAATCCACCACTTTTTCTTGTTGCAGCTTTATGGCAAAGAGAAAGCTCCTGTGGAAAAAAGATCTCAGCTAGTCTGTCTCGGCTAGTGTTTGCCAGAAGGCATTAAGGAACATGTGCTAAGTTTTAACCGACATATCACCTTATATTCTTCTACTTTTGTATCGACTGAAAGGTGGTAAATACTTGCAACTATTTCATGATGGTGGAAGGTTGTTTTTTGCCATTGTTAATCATGTTCTGGTTTTGTAACATGCTATCTTTCTACGGTTTTCACTAACTTAGCGTGCCATATGCGTGTGTTTGTGACCAGCTTTACCTTTGCACACTTGTGACTCACTAATCTAGCTCTGCTAACTCTCTGCTCCCTATACTTTTTCTCTTGCAGCTGATTGCCTTTGATGATGAAATGGATGTGGCTGAGGTTGACCATTTTACTTACTATTGTGATGTACATTTGATTTGTCTCCCACTAACAATGTAGTCATGCTTGTACTGCAAGTAGACTCTCTAGCATCACATTCTCATCTGTGATACCAGTCGGCAGCTTAGTCCATCCCTCCCTGTTTTGTGAGTTGCTCCTGATCTCCATGTTAAAATGTAGCTTACTGCTAGCATGCTGCAATATACCTGTCTGTTGTGCCTGTATATGGTCATGTACTTACGTACTGTATTGGAGTGCACTCTTTAAGGAAGAAATGCGTTTTAATGAAGAATACAAATTCACTGAATACATTCTGGTGAACACAGGCATACAATATTACGGCCTTTTACCAACCGATTTAATTGTTAATCCATTTTTACAGCTTTATTTGAAAGTGTATTAGAACAGTTCTGCAGCTTGCCTATAACGGCACCTATATGCCGCAAGGATTGCTCGTCACAAATTGTGTGGGACGTTTGGGCCCTGGAATGTCTGTGGAAGGGCAGAGGGCGATTTG
>CM022473.1:6849512-6877135 GCA_011952105.1 Coreoperca whiteheadi | reverse complement strand
GGGGGGAGGCCAGAGGGCGATTTGTCTTTTTTTTTTTTTTTGTTATCCAAACATTGTCACACATTTTCTTCACGCTATAAGGATCAGTTGGAATATTTTTTTTTGTCTTTAAGCTTTATACTCCTCTCCCATTAAGGAGATTTGTACCTTCTCAGTTACGTCATGTAATTTAAATGAACTAAATGCTGTTTCAAAGCCTTCTTCACACTGCTAGGAGTAAAATTCTGAATACTGAATATACTGAAGTATTGTGATTTAAATATTTTGAGTCTAAAAATACCGGAATCAGCCTATAAAATACCCACCAAGTTTAAAATTGTATAATATAAACCTCTTCCAGGTTGCTAAACCCCCCAACAACCCTGTTGATAGTATAATCTTAGTGAAGTGAACACAAGAACAATTTAGTAGTCTCATTAAAAACTGAACTAAGGCGGTATTTAGTAGGGTTATTCTGTTATTGCATTACATCAATGAGATGTTTCTATTTTTCTGGTCACTCAATCTACATTCCGCACAGCCCTCTCTTATGATGGATGGTGGAGGGA
Source organism: Coreoperca whiteheadi (assembly GCA_011952105.1). NCBI lineage: Eukaryota > Metazoa > Chordata > Actinopteri > Centrarchiformes > Sinipercidae > Coreoperca > Coreoperca whiteheadi. Next base: position 6,876,587 of record CM022473.1, on the reverse strand, counting down.
GAGCATATTCTTCTAAGCCCTTTGAGCAGGTGTGAGTGTTCGATGGAGTATCCCCAGCTATATATATATATATATATATATATATATATATATACACAGAGTTCATAACACCAGGTGCTAGACTGTGCGTGGTGGCGTGCATGTCATCCATGTGCATTGCAAAACTATGTGTGCGGTCATGACCTGTGGCCTTAAGGAGGTGGATTGAACCGGTTTCTCCTTTCTCTTTAATAGTGAGTGGACATCACAGGGATTATGGGTGTGACTAGAGAGGAACCATATCTCACATGTCACTGGTGACTAATATCATAAGATGGGACCTATGTGTCCTACACAAATCTGTTTATAGTTTGTAGGGGTTTTTGTTTTAGAAACATTTAGTGAAGCTATTATGTTGAGTTTGTTCAGTAGGAGTGATATTTTACTACTAGTAGATTGAGTCTAAAGTTTTAGAGTAGTGTAATAATCAAAGGACTAAATAGTTTATAACACCCAGAAATCTTGGAAAAAGTATCCCATATGGACTGCTGCAGTTCTCATTATTCAGACCGGACGTCAGTCCACTCACCTTTAGCTTACTCAAGGGAGCCCCTGGTTATTTGGTTATTTGTCGAGGACATCCCTATCCGTGTCTCTCTTCTGTGAGGTTTACAATCAAATTTAAGATCGTATTGATACCTTTTTAAAGGGGCTGCGTGGTGAGGCTCCCTGGTACATTTTAGTTGTTAGTCCCTAACATAGCCAGAGATCCATTTGTAGGGTCTTTTGGTTGTTTCAACTACTCGTTTGATTAGCAGGGGTGGCCGAGCCTTTTCAGTCTGGGCCCCTCAGCTTTGGAACTTGTTGCCTGACCAAATCAGTGACCTCTTTAAAATCCGTTCTTAAAACCCACATGTACCTGAAGTCTTTTTCATAGTCTGGTTCCCTTGCCATTTTACTCTTCTTTTTGTTTTCACTTTGCTTTTATTGTGTTGTCTTTTTGAGTATTTTATATTTGTATGGTTTTGCTCTTCAGACTATTGTTTTTTTTTTTCCATTGTAAAGCTCTTACTTAGTTACTTTATTTAGAAATGTAGCCTGCTATAGAAATGGATGCAACAGTACTAATTCAAGGTCTAAGTTGTTTTTTTTTGTTGTTTCCTGGAGTTTTTAACCATATCACAAGGAGGTGATATGTAAGCTGTATAGTGGTTATGACTTCATTTGTAGGATTTATAGGACATCTAGTCCATGTTGGGTTAAAGTTAAGCATCAAAGTTCATTCTTGACCTTGGAAATATAATTTGACAAAACAGTCACTACTCATGCGAAAATCAGGCAAACAATAGACTAGTCACTTAATCAAGAGTGTGGTGACTGCAAGGGAAGTGAACAACGATGATAGTCAGGGAAATTTAAGAAATTGTCGGAAAGGGTCTTTCCAGAGTTAACAGGAAGCAACATGCTCTGTTTCTCTGTTATGTCTCGCCCTCTTATTCGCCCTCTTTCCCTCCCTCCTTATACATGCCACTTGGTACCGTAGCGATGGAAATCCCCGGCTTCCACAAAAACAGAGCTGTTCTCAGAGACCAGCGCTTTGTTCCATCGGCTCCTCCCATATGCATCTGAAGAATGTAGACATACTCCCTCACCCCCGCAGCACATGCTGTATGTCACTCATTCATGCACACACTCATATTAACAACAGCGTACAGTGCCCTGACTGTTGGCTGGCAGCATGTGTGTGTGTGGATATCATTCAGATGGAAGTCAGGCAGGCCAAAACCCCAACTTCCTCCCTGCAGCAGCAAGATAAACTGCCATGATAGCCGTTATGTAACCCCAGTTTAGCCTGCTGCTGCTCTCTGACCTTCCATAGCCCCCCCCCAAAAGGACTCTAGGAACGAGTGCAGCTGTCAGTTTCGCTACAATTTGACAGGCCCCAAAATACGTCTCGTGTGTGTCCAGGTGGAGTGATGAGAGAGCAGGATAAAGCTGAGCGACAGTTCACCCATTAGCAGAGGTTATCTCACTGTTCCAGAAATAGCAACGTGATAAAATGCGAGCCAGGGGAAAACAAGACAGGGCCAGCCTGCCACCCTCATTGTCAGACCTGATCATATCATTCACTGCATGTGTTTGTGTTTCCTTCACGTGCATGGGAGCTTCTTTGTTTGTCAGACTGGGGGAGGTCGAAGGGGTCAGATGGAGATGATGTCTCTGTCTTACTCTGGTGATGTAATACGGTTTGCTGAGGATGGTGCTGAGCACTTTACCCATACATGTAGTTAGGGTTGTATAAAGGACTATTACTCTGCTAGTGTGGTGGTCTCTCTCCCTCTCTCTCTCCCTCTCTCTCTGTGTATGCAGTGAGTGAATGTTTCTCAAGCTTTCCATCTATTTGTGTTTAAGCCGACCCCCCACAATCTCCTCATTATCCTGACCAATTACTCTTTGTTTAGCTAGAGATTTCTAGATTACAGTTTCCTCCTTTTTCCTCATGCATTTTTCTGACCACGTCCCTGCCAATCCTTTCACAAATATTGTTTTGTCCATTGCACTTTCTCAGCCATGCCCCCCCCTTCTCCACTGACTGGTCTTCTCTAACTTTGCCAGTGTGCGACTTATCCAGCTGCCACTCCCATCTCTAACTCTGCCAAACTGCCTCAGATAGACTCTACTTGTCCTCGTTGATCGTCCTGTCTGCTACTGTGGGGGGAATCCGGACACTCTAAGCTGTTTTTTTTTTACTTGGTCAAGAGGGGGAGCTGCAGGCGTTCCTCAGCAACATGCAGCACTGTCCCAGTTTCCTTTGACTTAATGCTGCACGATTCTTGGGCTCCAGCCAGCTCTCAGGAAGCAGTTACATAAGAGCCAACAATTTTCTGTCTTTTTTTTTTTCTCTCTCTATTTTCCTGGAATTTTAAATTCTCCACTGATGTGGAACCTTCAGCGGTAACTGGCATTAAAAGTACAGCAGAGATGTCTTCCAGGAGACCTAAGCAATGGTGCACCTCGATCTAGGCAGCGCAGGTAGACAGGGGGGCCGTGGAAAAGTTGGGGATTTACTTTGGGTGATGAGTCTGCATTTCAGCCAATATAACACCTGTTAATTGGTTATGGTCTGCCTCTGTTGCAATTTTATATTTTCGGCTGAGCGCAATACAAAGACTTGTTTTCTTTGATTATGAGCAGCCAATTTCCTTTGACTTCCCAGTGAGGTGAGGTTAAAGCAATGTTCACTGTGTCTGGACGCTTTGAGGGTATGGTTTTAAGGCTCTTAGTTATGTTATTGTAAACTAAGGTGTGGTTTGACTCCTGGCAGCCCCTTGAGAAAGGTGCAACAGTCCCAGAGGAATACACACATTTTTCTGGTCAGTGAGATCATGCGAGCTTTACCGCCTCTGTTTCCGCCTAAGCCCTGAATCTCATTGTGCTTATTTGTCTGGCATTGCCTGTGGAGATTTTATCGCGCATTCTGGGAAGTACAACAAGTGGATCTGACGCTGCCAATTACGGGCTCAAGCCGTCCAGCTGATGCATCCTTTTATGCGCCAAATAATTACTGCTGGTTGACAAGTTAGCATAACAAATAAGGTCAGGCTACGCATATGACAGATTCCATGTTCCACCACCCAAAACAGCGGTTACATTTCGAATCCGACTTAGAAGACGTCAGCGATGGCTGTTGAATATTGCTTCAGTTGCATGCGTAATGCATCACCATTTTGTTTCTGTGGAAATCAGTGTGTTGACGTAAAGGGGGCCTGATTTAGGGAAATTCCTGTCCAGTTGCACAATTAATCAGCATAAACCACCATGACTCGGTTACAGAGGGAGACGCATGCCCATGTTAGGTTGCAGGTTTGTTATTTAGTTTCTCACGTTTGCTGCCCCCTCTGCACTGAGGGTTTGGGTGTGTGCTTGTGTGCACGTACTGTATATAGGCATGTATATGAGCTTTGTCAGTTAAATGAGTAGTTTACTTTCTTGAACAACTGGAATTTGAATGCCCCTATGCTCTGTAGCCTATCATCAAATTGGATTTTAATTTAAATTGAATGTTAGGAACTGAGGGACTTTAGTATTATTGTGCCGAAAAACTATTATGTCCTTTTTATTTAATCTTCATTATTTGGTTGCCACTTTTATTGTTTGTTATATATTGTTTAATACCATTTTATTGAATTGTTTGGTTCCAGTAGTTCGGGAAATGCACTGAAAATTAGTTGTTTTCATTACCCCTTTGCAGCTCTGTCCACACAAGCCAACGTTTACTGTTCAAAGATTAGCTGTGTTCAGAATGTTCAGACGAACATATGGCAAAGATATGCCAGTAGTTAAACTGAACTGTATTCACCTGTGTGGTATCACCAAGTCAAAAATAGGCTGATTACAAACAATTGTCACATGGCCTTTATAGCAGCCAATATGCACACTCAGATGATTGTACATATTGGTGAGTCATATGTGCATATTTCTGCGTTTATTGCCTCGTACCTTCTTTCGTCACGTAGGGGGATAGGCAGCAAAGCTTTGCAGCAGGAGGTTAACAGTGAACCACAGAATACTAAACACACCACAGTGTAGTATAGACATTGTTGGCCAATATCTATAATGTGGTGAACAAGGCCATCTTTATTTTGTGCACGAGTTCCTGCTTCCTTGCTGCAGTAGGTTAATGCTGCGTATCATCCATCCTGTCCCATTGGGTCAACTCCATGAAAACGCACTGAAATGCAATAATTTCCCACATACTGTGCGCAATCCATTATCACCAAGATCTCATAGAGCAACATGTTTTTGTTTTTTTTGTTTGTCTGCCTTTTCTCTGGCCCTGGCTCTTTAAGTCACGGACATTTATGATGTGCAGTTGTGCTTGTGACTGGCAATCTTAGTGAGCAATAGAAAGCCAGATACAGATTAGATGCATCAGTAAATAGCAGCCTTTAGGGACCAGACGTTTCGTGAGGTAGAGTTTTTTTTTTTTGTTTGTTTTTTTTGGGAGGGTGCAACTCTTTGGAGGGAGAAGCAACATAACTAATTCAACATCTTCAAACTTTGACTAACATCATCCTTTTATTTCCAATCAGCTGGCACCTCCACCTGAGCCAGAAGTTCCTGCCGAGGTGTGTTTAAGACCCATATTGCCCCGCTAATATGGGTCACTGCTGATCAAAGATCATCTGGCGTATTTATATACTAACTCCATCCCATTGTACTTATGTTTAGTCCTAAACGTCCCAACCCATTCCCTTGTTGTATTTCCTATTTTGCGGGCCCCCTCATGCATATTGCTCCCTGTGTGGATCTTTAATTATGCTACATGCTTGCCCTTGTCCACTCGTCTATTCTTCCCTCCCTCATCCTGCCTTTTCGTTCATCTTTCCTTCCACCTCTTGGTTTTTGAGCAAAGTCCAATTTTCTGACCTTCTTTCAGTCGGGGGGTGGGGGTTTAAGTCATGGGTGAGGTGTTTTTCCATGCCAGATTGGTGCTTAGTGTGTGTGTGTGTCAGTAGCTCACGGCACCATTATGTAACCTGGACCGAGCTTTTATATTTTTATTTTGTTTCGCTCGTTCTCATGGCTTGTGTTTCTGCCCCTCTGGCAGCTTGTCATTCCCTTGTGTAAATAATTTGGGCTCCTTTGCCACTGTGACTGTAAAGTAATGAGGGAGTCACCACATGCCAAAGACTGCAATGTTTGAAATGTCCCACACTGGGCTGTCAAGAGTGGGCAGTTTTATAAATTGTTTACATAAAATTTTAGATGTTTGAAATAAACTATGAAATGAACTTCTTCTGAATAATAAGTTCTATGTAGATATGTGATGTATCAGTCCTTCCTTGCACGAAGCCTTGCATGACTTTGACTCGACCTCACAACTTCCCTGACACAACCACTTCCCTCTTAACTGCATGATCTAATTTGCACCCAATTTCCTGCATGCTAGTAAAGTAACTAATTTGCACTTTGCATTTATTAACACCCTATTTTTTTTCTGTTTTCTAATTTACTTTCCAAATTTTCTTTTCCTGGCCTTTTTATATTTATTTGTTTCTTATTTTATTGCTTTCTGCTAACTCACCTCACCTTTTTAAGGAGCTTGATCCCAACCAGCCACAGAAGCAACTGGAGGATCAAAGGAGGGTAGGTATTGAGTTTGGTTTGCTGGGCCATCCTATTGATGGCTGACAACTCACTGACTGCCGTGATGCCCTCACACTGCTTCCACAGCATGGCACTCACTCACTCCCCTGTCAGTGATACGATATGTAACAAGTGAGGCACATCCACGGATGGACATCAACTTTGGGTGTTCATCTCTTGTTTGAAAGCTTGTGACATGTTTGGCCCAGAGGGACCATGTGGGTGACTGAGCTGCACTTATTTAAACCAAACCACTAATGGGAAACACTGACTGAGGTCAGAGGTCAAATAAGAAGATGCTGTGCGTTGTTTTAACTAAGTTCTTCCAATGGGCAGATTAGCTGCTACTAGGATTAGCCTTCAAGGCTAAAGCACTCTTATCTTTTCTTTTTTGTGTATATATGTACAACTGCAGTCTTTTTAGTTAATTGCCTTGAGCAGCTCTAAAAGGACCAAAATAGGATGTAAATGAAAGGTCAAGCCCCTTGAGCAAGAGCAAATGTTAGCAGAGATGGGAGTTGATCAGAAATGACAGGTTTTTCCAAAGAGGCTTCGTTGTTTTACGTGTCCATTTAACTGTGTAACCTTTCACAGCGTTATAGTTTGGTCTTTTTTTTTCTTTTTTTTTTGTGGGACTTAAAACTGTTAGTGTGATTAAGTCTATTCTTGCATTAATCTTGTACTGCTACATTAGCACCGTAACACTGATGTTGGGTTCCGGCTCTATTTCTGTTAACATGGGAACTTGAATTGGACTTAATTTCCTAATATCCATTTTCACTGATAGGGCGAAGCTCTGCGGCAGATCTTGGTCAATCGATACTATGGAAACGTCAAACCTGGCCAGAGGAGAGAGAGCCTCACAACCTTCAGCAATGGTCCACTCACTCCTGGAGCACAGGGAAAATCGCCTACAGGTGTGTGTGTGTGTGTGTGTGTGTGTGTGTAACAATAAAATAACTGCCTATATGGTTACGCTCATAAAGATAAGTTGATTCTGAAATGATTTACTTTGGGGAAACTGGGTCAGTGCTGCAACAAGATCAACACAAAGCACAACATTTTTTTTTATCAAACATCAAAATATTGCGTGTGTGCAAGCAGCCTAGGAAGTAATTGTTACAATAGCATATGACCCAATGTTATCTATTTGGTCAGCTGGTAGCTATATATAGTTTATAGCTACCAGCTGACAAACATGAAACCTTTCTGCTTCGTGACATTCAAACTTTATAGGAACTTAAAAAAAAAAAAAAAAAAAAAAAAGAGAAATAACAGCTAGCCTAAATTGTAGTAATCTATCAATGTTCTTTGTGCACACACTCTGTCTGAGTTTGGGCTGTAATGAGAGTTTTGCCAGTTATTTAAACTGGTACTGGGTACACATTTGGTCACAAGTTTAAAAAAAAAAACAAAAAGAAAAAAATTTACTTATTTTATGACTTTCACCGGAAAATATTGACCGATTATGTGGCAGTTCCTCTCATTTTGGAAATGTTTGTTGTTGGTTACACAGAGTCATAGTGACAGACACCACTGTCAATTTCCACTGGGTAGCTGTAAACACAAGATAGCATTCGCGTGGGTGGACATCACCCACCTGTTTATCTGCAGCAGTATATATTTTGTGCATATGTGCATTGGCTTCACAATAACGCGTTTACAGAAGGCCATACATATGTGCAGAATAGTTATTAAAAGCTAAAGTGGTCCCTCCACCCTTCTCGCAGCCTTTGCTCAATCGAGACTGACATTTCACAAATGTAATAGATTGTTCGTAACTGACATTTATTCATTCCAGCGAGCTGCACCGTGTCTGTCATCATAGCTATGACTCATCTTTCGTCTCTAATCCTTTAGAGCAAAGGGGGGGGAAAAATGAGATCTTATTCACAGCCATGGCCTTGTAGTCTTTTAAGCCCTTGGACCTCGGCTCTGCTACTGAGCATACTGCGGGCTGTGTTGTTGCCAGGCGACCAGAGAGCCAAGCTCCATCTAGAATGGGATGTGTTGTTGATTCACTGGCTCGCCCAGCCAGAGATGGCTCTGATGGGTGCTGTTATCTCACCACTGCCTCCCTGGCTGGCTGTGGAGGTAGGAGTTAAAGTACCTCCGTGGATTACGGACACATCTGATGTTATTTGTGCGTTATGGCTCAATGGATAGAAAAGACACGAGCAGCTCATTCCATGCATCACAAACTCCTTTTTATCAAATGGCATCCTATAAAAACGTGATTTAAACATCCTCTGGACTCTTTATTAAAGGCGCTATATGTAGAATGTTTTATGTGATGATAGCATTTCTCTGATTATAATAATGATGATCCAGGTGAAATTTGGTGTAGTTTATGAGTTACTTTCAGTTCTTCATCTCAGTTTCATTAGGTAGGATCAGTGGAGGGGACGTGGCATAACATAGATACAGTATCAGACTGAGTGAAGGAAGTGAAACGATGGCAATTCAGACTATCAGGCTACATTTAAAGGAAAACCAATCAAATGATCCTGTCCTGTCCCGTGATGAATAGTGAAACTGACTCCCACCAGCATTCGTGTTCAGTATCCCACTCTCTTGGTTAGCTAAGATAGCTTAGCATGTTCCTGAAATTGTAAAAATATGAAGTTACGTTCCCTTATTTCACTTTCACTATTTTGAAAGGTTGTGTTTTTGCATTTGCAATCATACTTGTGAATGCTTTTCTTAATTGTGAAAATGTATGATTGTTTTATCTGTGCCATCTGTCTATGCTTAAACTGTAAATGTTTCAATCCTTCAGTATGATGGAAATGGTCAAACCCTTAAATTGCACTTAATATGCATTAAATAATCAAATATGATAATTGTTTGTGTGACCCATGTTCTATAATGTAACCTGTCTGAAATCAGTATTAAAGTAGATGATGATCATTTTCACTTCTGACTGTAGTTGTCAGCTCTGGGGTCGGCGGTCGAGGGGAGCTGAGTCTGGCAGAGGTCCAGTGCCACCTGGACAAAGAAGGGGCTTCTGATCTGGTCATCGACCTCATCATGAACGCTACCAGCGACCGGATCTTCCAGGAGAGCATACTGTTGGCCATCGCATTGCTGGAGGGTGGAAACACGGTCATCCAGGTAAGTCGAGGGTGGATGTGAAGTATAATGAGGTTCAGCACTCACGTGTCGAGCCTGCAGTTAAATGGGACTACTAAAAGCATTCTCTTCAGAGAGACGTGAGCAGAATCTCAACAAGGAGATGTTATCTCAGGGTTTCAAAGCTGTGGTGTGAAGAATTTAAGTTATTTGCCCTGGAGCTCGATTGCTGTCAATAGAAGAAAAATTAAGTGACCGAGGATGCGTTCAAATGGGAAAAGGAAAGATGGTCAGTTGTCAGTGTAGCAACCTGGCGACTTTAAAAGCTAGACCTCACAGCCGGGTACAGAAAGCATCCTGAGGTGTTTTTGTGTTTAGTGACATTTTGTGTTGTGGAAAAAAAGGGAAAGTGAGTTTGGGCCACGGAAGTGGAGGAGAACGGGGAAGTCAGAAAGGAAGAGGAACGGTAGTCCGCTGGGAGAGGTCAAAGCAACCAAACACGTCATTGCCTCCCCGCAGCCAGTTAGGGGTTGCTAAGGCAACGCTAACTCTTTGTGAACCTCACAGCAAGCGGGTTGAGAGGGAAGAGAGCTGCTGTGTTTGCAACTTCATTATTTCAGCTTTGCAGGCCGGTGTGTGTGTGTGTGTGTGTGTGTGTGTGTGTGTGTACTAGAATTTGCATGTATTTGTGACCAAGTGTGTGAAGTGCACGCTGCTTATAAGCCGTCAATCAGTGTATTCTGGTTTTGTGGTTTGTGTGCGTGTGTTGTCTTGCATAAACAGGCCTGTTGCATAATAGGTGCATAGTGTTTTATTACTTGGGTTGGGGATCTTTGGGAATCCTAGGATCTATTTGATTCCGGGTCTTGATGTCACGATTGGATACAGAATCGATTTCTCGATTTCAAAACCTGATTCTTGAGTTAAATATATAGAAAGGGGCGCTCTGTTTTCAGGCTTTTGCTCCACTGAAATGGAATATGAAACCTAACTGGCAGTTAAGCCAACTGGTCATGATGAAGGTCACTTTCTGACTGAACAGGAAAATACAAAGAAAGGTGGAAGAAGCAATTTGGAAGCATGTCTGTATGAGAATTATGAAATGACTGTTCAATTTCCTGACCGCACTGTCAAAAGTGAAATGCAAAAACAGAGCTTGACGTGTGTTTCCATTGTGTTGTTAAAGAGGTACTGCACACTTAAATGTGTTTATTGAGATGTCAATTAAATTATATGACCGTACTGTGATGAAACATCAGTGCTGGTGTTAATATTGACATTCTTACCAAATGTATGAAAATCTGCATCTCACGAGACAAAAATTGCTCAACTCACCATCTACTGTTTTAAATCACCCTGAACCGTGTAAGCAAAATGTAGTTGCAAATGAACATACAGTGCAATATAAATATATGGTTAAGGAATGTGCTTTAAAGGCCCTAAAAAATATAATTTTTCAATCTGTAAGCGATGTGGTCGGACATGAACACAACGTTTTCTGTCAAAGTTAGAATAGATGTGACTATTTTCCCCGAGTGATTTATGCTTTTACTCTAGTTTTTGCTAACCCTTTATTTAATATTTTTCTATTTTGGCGCAATGGTTCGGACTTGTGCTTTTAACGCGTGTTGAATCACCACCAGACCGCATTCTTTCCCTTAATACTGATCCCATGATAAACAGCAGGGCTACGTACTGACACTCACCCACACACACACTCACCGGAGAGCCTCTCAGCCCTTTCTGTCAACATAACTTTATTAACAACGTAGAAAAATAGAATTTTGGCATTTGTGAGTCGATTCGGAGTCATAGAGATCGCACTAAGAGGTGCGATTCCAATGAGGACCCCCCCCCCACCCACACACACACACGTAGTCGTTACCTGATAAGGCCTGACTTCCTAGAGTGTACACAAAGGCAGTCAAATGGCTCCTGTTACATAAGCTGCTGCCTGCCTATCTGCCTGGGTAAATGGGCCCAGAGCCCTGGGCTTCCGACTGAACTTTGCTGTTGGAAACAGGGCAGTGAAAAGCACAAACCCTTGCAGGCCTCAGGAGAGGTCCACTAGATTTCAGTAGAGCTCTCTGGTGCTACCTGAGGAAAAGCCACTCTACAACCACCTCCCTTACGACAGATCAACTCATCATCTGACTTATTGACATAGCTGTCATTTCATGGGCTGATTGACCTTTCTTAAGGTCAGGACGCGATGAAGCACGCCTCAATGTCCACTGCTGAAAGAAGCCTGTGGCATGCATTTTGAACTGGGCGTGGAACTTTTCGGGTTGTTTTGCGCACCTCAGGCCATTGTAAATGTTTGCCGATGCAAAGTTTTTTTTGTCTTGTTTCAGTCACAGTTTTGAATGTAAATGTTTGACACAATAGCAGACAGGGCTTAGTACAATTACTGTGAATAATGGCTTTAATTCCCAACCTATCTAGGGAAATAGAGAACAGGGAAGTTAGAGAATCTACAGTAAAAGTCTGAATTTCTACCTCTGACTCCTAGTGTAACAAATTTTTCTTCTTTGCACTTGCTGGGAGAAAAGAACCTCAAAAGTAATCTTCAGAGCAGTTTATTGGCTTAAACAAGGAGAGGACACAATTTATAAAGAGTCTTCTTGTTTCATAATTTAAGTTAGTTGTTTTTCTCCTTCTTTGGCATGGTACAGGGACAAGTGAGCTTTGTCGAACGATCATGCATGGTCCAGAGTGAATTTACAACATATCAGCAGATGCACCACATTTCCCTGTCTTACATAACGATGCGTTGCCTGCCCCCTTTTTAGGACAGAAGGGTTCTTGTTGTCTAAATGAAAAGCAGGACAAAAACATGCCCACAGATTTCTCCTAGCAGTCTGTTTATTTTTGAGGTAATCCAGGGTCGTAGCCCAGCCAACAAAATTTCTGGGAAAAAGCAAGTATAAGAGAGTGAGATGGAGAACTGTTAGTTGAATTCATCCAGGTCCCAGAGTTCTGGGCCCGCTGGACTTGATATGGCAGCCCTGAGGGACAGGGCAAGTGTGTTAGTGAATACAAAAAGAAATGGGTCAGGACAGAATCGTACAAACCTTTTCCTGGCTTTGGCCCTGCATGATGTTTAAGAGTAACACACTAAACCGGCCACCGCTGCTTCCCTCCCCAGAGATCTTTATCTGCTGCTCAAAATAATTAGAGACTTCACCATGACGTCAAGGGGTGCACGGTGGCAGAGCGGCTAGCGCCCCCGCCTCCCAATAAGGAGATCGTGGGTTCGAATCCCGGACCAGACCACGACCTCCCTGGGTGGAGTCTGCATGTCCTCCCCGTGTTGCCGTGGGTTTTCTCCGGGTTCTCCGGTTTCCTCCCACCGTCCAAAGACATGCATTAGGTTAATTGGTGACTCTAAACAATTGTCCCTAGTGGATGAATGTGTGCGTGAATGGTTGTCTGTCTCTGTGTCAGCCCTGCGACGAGTTGGCCACTGTCCAGGGTGTACCCCGCCTAAGGCCCGAAGCCACTGGGATAGGCTCCAGTCACCCGCGACCCCCAACGGGAACAAGCGGTAGAAAATGACTGACTGACTGACCATGACGTCAAATGGTGGAACGTCAAGTGAAGAATGTTTGGAGTTGCAGGATTCAGCCCTTTATTTATTCTTTTTGTTACATCCTTGTTACATCCTTATAACTGAATTTGTTGGGTTGCAGGCACAAACATGTTGTCCTGTTGGCTGCAATAGCAGACTGCAGCTTAGTGAGTTTCACTCACTTGTTGAACTCAGCAATTTGCACTTTTTTTGTCCATTTACATGTGAAATGTCCTAATGCCCGAGCTAAATGCAGGTGACATGGAGGACAGGCCAAAAAGTGAGTTTCAAAAACTGGAAATCTCACCCAGCTGATCACGGAGTCATGAGAGCCTCTCTGCCTGCAGATCTATGATAACTTTGTACAATAAAAATCAGACTTACTGATTTCACTGGTGCTCCTCATCAACACATCAATCAAAACTTGCTTTAAACTTTAGGCTTTTTTTGGAATTCCTTATCTTGGCAGCTGCCCATACGCTGAAAATCATTATTTGGAGGTTCGCGTAACACTTAAGAACTCAAATACAGGATTGGAAGGGTACAGCTTTCAAATCAACCCCTCATACCTGCAATTTGCTCATTACTTAGGTTCAGCAGTCATGTAGTAGCAACCCTCGCTTAGTCTAATAGTCTTCACTTGAAATACATAGAGTAACAACACAAACCTAAATCAAATAAGTGGTTTGGTGACAGCGTTTTAACAGAAGATAATGCACTGACTTATTGGCAAATTTTAGCTTTGAAGAAATCGTGCAAGAAATGATCCAGTATGTATACAATGGCGCACACGTATGTCAAACATTAGTTATCGACCTACATACCTTTCTATAAATAACCTAAGCCTGTAGATTGCCGTGGACACGATAACATGTTGCGTGACACGTATGCTCACCCCCCCCAGATTGTTGCTCAGTTCTAACCATCAAGTACTGTGACACTACTAGTCGAGCCTAAGCAGACATGTAGCACACATTCTGTATCCGAGCATAAAACTGCACTCTTGTATACTCATCTGCACACCCCATCAGCACATCCACACACACACACACGCACACTCCTGGATATACTAGGAGGCTAGAAAGCTCATTCCAAAAACAGCCCTTAGAGAGAGTATGTGTTATGTAAGAGAAGAAGTGTAGAGGTTCTGCTCCTCCCAGCTCACCGTCCATCTACTCAACGCTGTCTTCATGACCTCAGATCCTTAACTTTCACAGGCGCAAACAGGTGCCACTCTTGCTCAATAGGCTTGTTGTGGCATGCCGCTACGATCAGCACCTTCCAACCCTAATTTACTCCCACCACCGCTGCTGGGTTCAGGTTCACATTACAGCTACCTCTTGGAAAGCTTTAAAAAGCTTCTGCGACGTGAGTTTCCAGGCATCCGTGTCTGCCAAACATCCCAGCTCTCTTCTAACTACAGAGTCGGCTGAGGATTCTCCTTTTAAAACCCACTTTATAGTTTCTGAAAATGTCATTATTTCAGTCCTGCCAAGCGCAGCCTCTTAGTTTAGTTGTTAAAGTCACTGGATACATTTTAGACTTTGCTTTGCTTGTGTGTTCCCAAGATTCACTCGCATGTTTGTCTTTTTTTTAATTTTTATTTTTTTTTTATTTCAACCTCCTATCTGGCAGTCTGGCCCTAGCTTCAAAGAGCAGATCTCCGTGGTTACCAGCTGGGCGTGGCAGAGTATGCCACCGAAGCCCTCCAATAAGCACAGAGATGGCTTTGTCACTCACCAAGGTGTCAGGCTGGAAAGGCAGGAGATGGATAAAAGAAAGAGAGAGCTGGTGGTATAAACAGGCCTTACATAACTGGCCCGTGTTGATGCCAGGAGCTGGGGTGGCAGCTGACAGGGAATGGAGAGGGAAGTGGAAGCGCAGAATAATCAGTGAGGAGGCCCCGCTGTGCCACCATGTTGAATCTGTAGAATAGGAGAGTGAATTATGAGTCGACCTAAACCTGCTGTGCTGAACATGACTGACTCTGCTGCAGGATCAGCAGAGCTCCCAGGAAGCTTAATGGCTCTGCAGTGGAGGAAAGCTGATTGGCTGACTGACTATTTTCTTTAAAGAGAGAGTCAGCAGTCCATGGGGAGAAGTGCGTGTGTGTATGTGTGTGTGTGTGTGGGGGGGCTACACGTGGTACACATGGTACACATTGTTAAAAACGGTTGTTATCAAAGTTGATATCCGAACCTGCTTCCTTATGTAAAATAGGGCATCTTTGAAATCTGTCTTATCACATGATGTCAGCTCTGCTATGAAGTGGAATCCTATTTTGCTGCAGTTAGCTGCTGCATAGAAAATGTCACTGGATTTGTACTTTTACGTGCTAATTATTGACCAAGTATGTATTTATTTATTATTTAAAAAGCTTGAGTCAGGCCTCGGCTCAAAACATGAAATTAGAGAACTCACTGAGTAACTTAACCTTATAAACCATGCTCTCGTGTTTCATGAATAGGCCAAAAGCTGATTTCTTAAGTGTTTTTTCATGTCAACATAACATAAGAGCTGGCTATCATTGAAATAATTTTATACTGGTGCAGATAAAATGCCTGTATTTTCAGTATCTTACTTTTAAGAAAGAAAAAGATTTTTCTATAAAATGCTTTTTTTTCTTCTTCTTTTCATGAAATAAAAGAAGTCAAAATTCTCGAAAGGTTAAATGCTTTCTAAACACAAGCAGCCGTGAAATAACTCGTGGTGATTTGTGAAAATAGTGATTTGAAACTTTGTGATCGAAGGATACGTTTGTTTTTGTGCTACAGACCCAGAGGTTTTATACCCGGCCCTACTTTGACTGACTCTGCTGGCAGAGCAAAGGTCAACAGTTGTTGCACGCTATTCCTTTTGCCTTCGGCATATATAATAGACGTGTTGACAAAATGATTCCTTTTGCGTCATTAAAGACATTGAGTTATATGGCCATAGTCGCCAGGTCTATGTAATATGGTAATCTTGTAAAGCTGCTATCCTGGAGCTGTTGTCTCTGTCTGGAGTAGTTGCCCTGCTTGCGTAAGTCTTCTGTCTGACTCTTAATCAGATCACTATCAATGGATGGCCCTGTCTTGTCAACAGTGTGATGTCAACCGCTTGAAAAACAAGCGAGCAGAAACTTTGCATAAAAGAGAGAAGGAAAGCCGCTCCGATTTTCTTAAGTGATCTGCTTCCCTGAGGACTTGATTCAGGTGGCTCTGAAAATATGAAACCTATTTAGTGAGGATCTCTGCAAAGATCTTCTATGATAACAGTGCTTTAGTGCCCTGCACTGCCCTTGCATGTTTCACAGTTTGCATGACTTTCTCCTCTTTTTAGAAACTGTAACTGAGTTTAGCTAAACCTGGAAAGAGTCTTGCGTAACAGGCTTTCAAAACCATCCCAGAATCTACGTATGTGATAACTCCTGCTTGCATCGAACCACCCCTCCTCCTACCTTCAGACCCTCCCTCCTTCCGCTCACACCACACGCTCACTTCGTGCTGTTCTGGCACTGAAAAGTAGGACAGGGTTTTCCTCTCTCTCTCTCTCTCTCTCTACTGCTCGCCCGCTATGGGCTGATGTAACAGTGTTAGAGCTGAGGCGACGTGTGCTATCACTGTAACCACTCAGCTGATTACAGGTCTTATGTAAAGAGGGATTGTCGAGAGGAAAATGGGACAGAACATATGAACCTGTTGCAGAAAATCAACAGCTCCATCGATGCAAGGCTTTCAAACAAGATGGCCCTTTGTGTAGTTCAGCTATAGATTTTCTTCCTCACCTTGACTTCCCAAACCTTTTGCTCATGCTGGATCGAACTTTCACTGTTGCATAGTTGAAAAGCTCATAAAAGCAGAGGTTTGTGCAATCACACAACATTTTTTGAATTTTTTGAATTTATTGCAATGCAAGTGAGGCAATTATTTGAACATGTTTCTGCAGCTGTGTGTGTTTACCTGCATGTGTGAATGTGTCTTTGTTGGTGTGTATGCACGTGCACACATGTAAAGTGCATGTCCTCAGCAGGTGGTGTAGCTGTGTTTTTTGAGTTTGGCTGCATGTAAATCCCAAATCTTGTGTTTGCGTTTGTAAGCTTTAACGCCCAGTGTAGTCCTCAGGGTGCTAGAAACGTGTTATGCCCAGGGAGCCGAAAACAGATGGTGTGAAATCAGGTGAGCATGGTGAGGCCTTGCAGCATGTTTTCCTGGCGCTGTGATAGGAGGCTTATATAACTGCTTCTAACAGAGCCTCTGTCTCTCAGCACTACGTAGAAACTATAAGAGACAATAAGAAAATGAAAGCTGCAAGCGATGTTGAACCCGCACCTGTCGCAGCCGGGGCGTTGTTGCCGGACGTCAGTCGAAGCGGCTCTGAATTTTCACTTCGAAATTCGACGCCACCCGCACGCCATTGAAAGAAAACTCACAAGCTTCACAAACCAGCATCATCAATGTCCTAAGGCTCTTCTGAGGCAGTTTTGGGGTGGGTGTGGCCAACTTGCTCGAAGACGTAAATCACAGCGTAAAGCTTGACATTTCCTGTAGCCAGTAGGTGGCGCTATGGCTTTGAGTCAATATTGACATTTGTGTTCATGGCGGGACTGCTATCCAACATATAACATTTGGTGCAGATATGAGCATGTACACTGAAGTTACAACAACTTCCTGTTACATGGCGAATCATCAATTTTCAATGCCACGGACACGCCCTTCAGTGAAAACTCACAGATAGCGCAACTTTCCCTCGTCAATGCCTCGCACGTTTCGTGCTCGGGCCCTAATGCTGAGAAGTGGCGGCAAGAAATTTCCAAATAATAAATGTCCCTCTGACCTTGTAGAACTTCTTCTCTGATCAAGTTGAATTTTGAAAAGAAACCTCTGTGGTAACATGTTGGTTCGCAACGTCAACCACCTTAAATAAGCATTTTGGCATAACATTAGAAAATTTAAAAAAAATAAAAAGTAAGAGAGCAGAAAGTGGTGTGTAAAGTCCTCCATTTGGAGCGGCTGACCAGTAACCCTTCTTTAAAACACAGAGAAATGTAAGACACACTTGAATATGACTGAAAGTGGAGTACATATGACATCCATTGTCCTATTCTTTCTTATTTTTCTGCAGCGGTCATTCTATCATCGTTTAACGGGGGACAACAAGTCTGAAAAATTTTTCAAAGTGTTTAATGAGCGCATGAAGCTGGCTCAGCAGGAGATTAAAGCCACTGTGACGGTCAATACTAGTGACCTGGGCAGCAAGAAGAAGGATGAGGAGCCACCCGACAAAGACACGCCAGCACGTAAGAAAGGTGAGGGGTCGGGAGTTTAGGTCACCACCAGGAAATGTTCATGATCATTTTCTTTAGGGAACCACGCATGAGGCGATCACACTGGCAAAATAAACCTCTGTTCTTGTCTTTGAACATGGCATTTAGTCTATTTGAATACCTAGTGTCTAAATGCGCTATGTATTAAAAAAGAAACTGCCTCATCATCATCACTTTATTTACTCAAGTCCATTTTCTGTAGCCATTGATTTAGGATTCAATACTTTTATTACCAAACAACCTTAGCTGTTAGGAATTTGGGTCCGTGTGTTCATGACAGAACAACAGCATAACAGATAAGACGTATAGTAAGAAAAAAAAGAAGATAACGCATAACCCCAACAGTGTTATTTTTCTTAAATTAAGATGATAATAAAACATGATAATATTTCCCTCTATGGATGTAAATGATGATATGAATCAGTACATGAATACTTGACTTGTCAGATGAACATTCTTTATAACACTGTGTCTTATCTCCAGTGGTCTTTGTTTGACTCTCTGTCCTATATCTGTGGTTAGTCAAAGATGTGCCGGTGGTGGCAGTGGTGACTGAGGAGGTGAAGGAGCAGCTAGTGGAGGCCTCCGCTGTCACCAAGAAGGCGTTCACGACCTACCGCCGCGAGGCTGAAGCCGAAGAGCACCAAGCGGCCGCCGATGGCTCTCCAGTCCCGACCGCTGACAAGGGCCAGGAGGAAGGCGAGATGAGCGTCATCATCACCATCATGCAGCCCATCTTGCGCCTCATGCAGCTGCTCTGTGAGAACCACAACCGAGATCTGCAGGTCAGCCGTTATCCATTACCAGTCGTTTGTTGCTTTATGATGGCCTTTGTTTTGCCTAAACCTGCACCCCCCCCCCCCCACACACACACACACCCAACGTTTCCTGAATTTATATCACCACACTTATACAGAAACGAAACCATGTAGAAAATAGGCACCATTTGCAGAACTTCCTGATGCAGCTGTTTCCATATCTGGTACGTCTTGGTCTGGTTTCACTATGAGGAGTGTGTTGGTGTTTAGTAGTGGCCTGCTCCAGCAGCCTAGACAGAAGACTTCCTCCTTCCACTGATTCTGTTTACACCCGGGGCAGGCCTTTTCTTAGATGATAGTTGGCTCTGTGCTGAATCCCTCTTTCTTGTCCATCCTGACCCAGCGTAGGTGCAAGATATTGATTTACTGCTAGCCATGCAGCACAGATGATCAATTCATTGAGATGTTTCTGTACCTACCAAAGACATGGAGTAATTGTAAAGGCTTACATGCTTGAGGGGGGGGGAAAAAAGGACACAAGTCGAATGAGCCTCACGACTCTTAACGGGATATATTTATTTCTCACTTCAGAGACAGAAAGAAAACGTGTGTGGGGGGGGAGTTTAGATTCCGTGAGCAAAATCTCAAAGGACTGTTTCCAGTACCAACTGTCCCCCCAGAGCCTGAGATCAGGACGAACTCTGTTGGGCATTTGCTCAACATCAAGTCTAACAGTTTTGGCTCTCTTATTTGTTGTTTAAAGTGAGACATTGCCTTGACGACAAAGCTACAGTATATCACACTGCCCAAATCCACAGGAATAACATGAGTCCTGCCTAGTTAGTGTATATTTTATCTCCATCCACCTCCAGAACTTTCTGCGTAACCAGAATAACAAGAACAACTATAATCTGGTGTGTGAGACACTTCAGTTTCTGGACTGTATCTGTGGCAGCACCACGGGGGGACTGGGCCTGCTGGGACTCTACATCAATGAGAAGAATGTAGGACTCATCAACCAGACTGTGGAGAGCCTGACTGAGTACTGCCAAGGTCCCTGTCATGAGAACCAGGTGATGCATGTACACACAGCACGTCAGCGTGCAAGCTCACACTTAAACTGTACTTTTAACTGTAGGCTTAGTCCACAGCTTGTTTACCTATCTGTATAGAGTTACGTAAATGACAACGCAGATGTTGGATGTTCAAATGTGGTTTACTTCAAACACTTTATTAAATCCTCAGATTACGTCAGTGACCTTTTCATTTTCATAATCTTACCGGTGGTTTTGTGAGTAGTACTGTAATTAGTCCAGAGCATTTCTCTTTTCATGCCCAGCACTCTGCAGTCGCTCGTCTTTCGTCAACAGTGCCCAGCCTACTCTGGGCAGCGTGCCTGTGTTTGTTCTTTGGTACGGATTTGCATTGCTTAGTCTTTTCACATGATGGTGGCATCCTCTGTTCAAGCCGCTGTGGGGTCATTTTATGGCAAGTTTGAAACTGGCGTGACTGAACAAGCAAACTGGCTAAATGCAGTCACTGTTTGAACTCATTTCAGTTTAGGAGGACCGCCAGACTGAACAACGCTCTTTGTTCACATCTACCGAGAGGGGGACAAGTGCTGGAATAATTTTTGTTTGTGTTTTGTTTTGTGTGTAAATGTGAGTATCTTTGTTAAATGGTGTCAAGATACTTGCTCCAAACCAATTGGCTGCCACAAGCCATGGTTTAGTTTTGGGGACGTGGCACATGTTTGGGAAAATAAACCGTAATTTGTGAGTCCAAAGCCAGTACTTATTAAACTTGACCAGTGGTTGTAAAATGTGACCCACCTCATCGGCACGTGACTGTGCCAGGGTTCGTCAGCTTAAAGGATTTTGATTGACATGGGGCAAAACAGAAGGAAAAAGACCCGTTTCAACACCTGGAATGCTGTCTTAGACAGAGGTTGTAAGTCCTCTTGAGCAAGGTTGCTGTAAACCAGTCAAATTTAATTAATTTATTTTTACTCCAATGTTGTTAAAACTCAGCTTGTATATATCCAGAGACCATTTTCAGAATTTTTTTTGATGACATAAGGCCTTTTTTTAGAATCATTGGCTGTTGAAAAGACGATTGTTGATGGCACCATTTTCCAGTCAACGCTTAACGGAGCAGTGTGTAGGATTTAGTGGCATCAAGCTGTGAAATTGAAACTGCAGTTTGCCTCACCCTCGCCTCACCCTCCCCTTCCAAGCGTGCAGGAGAAGCTACGGCGGACGCCATTTTTGCAATTTTTTTTCTTTTTTTTTTTTTGTTTTAAATGATCCAATATTCCTTAGATTTGTCATGCAGCATTTCGGGCTTTGGTGACAAATGCGTGGCAGAACACAGCTGATTGGTGCTAGCATCTGCTCAAGTTTATTTAAAGCCATGTCAGTCATTTTGAGTCCGTATAAATCACGTGTGTAGGGACATTTAAAATGGAAGAGTTTCATCACTAGATTATAGATTGTGTTTGTTACCTGATCATAACTCAAAACTCTGGCGTGCTGTATGGTATTACGTACAGAGGATGTCAACAAAACACCAGCAGCGTCAGACAACATTAAATGTTCTATTTAATTGTTGTGGACTGATGGTCTATATACATAAAAGTCCGGTCGATCAGGATTCAACCTTTTTAATAATAATGTTGCTGCTGGGTAAAACTGGTAACTCACCTGTACTTTCATTTCCTTTCATTTCATTTGTTCTTTAGAACTGCATTGCCACTCATGAATGCAATGGTATTGACATCATCATCGCTCTCATCCTCAATGACATCAACCCCCTTGGCAAGAAGAGGATGGATCTGGTGCTGGAGCTCAAAGTGAGCAGTCTTATGAACTACTTGGCAAGCTAAAGTTAAGAGACATCATACTCTAGAGATTTACAGGAAATGTCACTAACGGAAGAAAATCTTGAAACAGTGTTGACTTGAGTCAGCTATGCCAAAATATGTTGTTATAATGCATCATTGTAAGTAAGTAAGAGTGTTTACAGTTGGATTTCCTACATATGGTAGAGAAAATGAACCTGGGTTGATTCTTTGTGCGGTATTCTGTACTCTCTAATCTTTTCGTAGAATAATGCCTCCAAGCTTCTTCTTGCAATTATGGAGAGTCGCCATGATAGCGAGAATGCCGAGAGGATACTGTACAACATGAGGCCTAAAGAGCTGGTGCGTATGGCATCACACAAATCATCACACCGTATTAAGTGGGTGTTATCTGACGGGCTACACTCTTGCAGGTGGAAGTGATCAAAAAGGCCTACATGCAGGGTGAGATCGAGGTGGAGGAGCCGCAGGAGGGTGAGGACGGAGAGGAGGAACACTCTGCGTCTCCACGCAATGTTGGTCATAATATCTACATCTTGGCACATCAAGTAAGCCACCAACGGTCTGTAAAATCAGCGCGTAGACACACGCTCGCGAGCAAATGCCGTAGCACATGCACGGCCACATAGTATAGTACATAGCCAATGGATTTTCAATGTCTGTTATTGTATGTCTGTCTCGTTTCCTGTGGCTGCCAAAGACATGTGATACCTGCCATTCTACACTCATCTCTTTTTCAGTCCTCAGGCTGTGCGCTGCGAGTGTTTGTCTGTTCAAACCACGATTTAGGTTAATGACAACAATTATTGTTGTGCAACACCCACTGTCAATTCACACCCTGCAGCCTTGTGGTTGAATGGACGGAACGTCTTGCATTCAAAGTAGGGCTGCACAGTTCATCAAAATATTATCGAAATCGCAATAGAGCCAAGTGCAATCGCAGAAGCCGCAATTTTTTCATAAACGTAAAATGTGCAACAAAACAGCATTATAATGAAGTACCATACTGCAGAGATGTTTCAATAAGGAAGTTCAACCAACTCTGATTTTAAACGGGAACTCTGAGTTGACTTACTCTGAGATTGTAAACTCTGAGTTTTCGGTTACAGAACAGCTGAAATTAGTTAGTTTAATCAACTCTAAGTAGGCTGACTCCGAGTTAAGCGCCACAGCTATAAAAAGCCATCGACAACGGAGCGCAGATATTATGAGTCACCGTGGAAACAGCGCCAGACAAAAAGAGGTCTGCATATTTCTCCCCAGCAGACTTGGATGTGCTTCTACAAGCTTACGGAGAATATGAACATGTATTTTATTTTTTTTTTAAATAGCAACACAGCTGCAGCGGCGAAGGACAGGGAGGTTGCTTGGGAGAAAATAGCTGCTCCAGTCAATGCCCTCAGTTTAAATTTTAATTACTGTTATACAGTGTTGGGTGTAATTAATCACTAATACATTTAAATACTGTACTTTAATTATTTTTCACTTGAAAAAGGAATTCTCTTAATGCTTCTGTACTTTAAAGTTGCATCTGATGTAATTGCATTAAATACTGCATAGACTATTAACAATTCTGTTCAAAACAAGGGTGGATTTAACATGATTTTTTTAGTTAAAAGTTAAATTTTCAATTTAACCATCTCCCTCTACACACTTTGGTCATTTTCATCTCTCTCCTTGTACTGTTCAACTGGTTTGGGGTGATTAATTATTACGTTAATCAACACCGTTGACGATGTCATTTGTAGCTTGTTTTTTGGCCAGGAAACAACACAAAAATTCCCAGAAAGCGCTTCAGAGCGAGGCACACTTTCCTTACCGCTCTGCATACAGCAGCCGTACTAATATGTTCTGCGTCCCCGATGTGATACAGAAAACTACCATTTGCAAAGAAACGTAAAGCAACGCAAGGCATCTGCTCGGATGTACGTGCACGGCCACGATGGCTGATGTTGCTGATGGAAGGATGGATGAGATTATGGATGTATCTAATTGACTGTAAAGAAAACAATACCGCTCAAATAAAAATGCATAGGGATATGACAAAAACAATCCTCTCCCGACGTCAATGTAACTCTCATCTCTTCATCTACAGGATCGTCCATAATAGGACATTTTATCACTTTGATGGTCTATGTGTGACAGAAATGTGCGCAATGAAAGAGAATGAATGAGGTATTTAAACACCGCTTCCTCTTTAAGAAAGGGGAGGAGAGCGAGAGAAACTCTGGGTTCAGTGAAGAAAAGCTGCTCCCTACCAGGTTAGGTTCACAGAGCAAGTTACCCTGACAACTGACTCTTGAGTATAATTTACCTCTCTTTCAGAAACGGGCTTGACTTACCCTACTTTCTCGGGTTGAACATACCTCCATTTCCGAAACCGAAAACCCAGAGTTCCCCTTATTTCGGGGTTAACATACTCAGAGTTTTCACTCAACCTCCTTTCTGAAACGGGCCCCTGGCCTACAAATCTTGTTTTCCCAGATGTAAGCGAACATGTACATTGTAAATGAAAATTGCGACGCACAAATCCTCACTCCCACTAATCGTGAATCCTATCGTAATATCTGTCAAAATAATCGCAGTATGATTTGCGATAGGGTATTGTTTTTACCATACCGTGCAGGCTTAATTTAAAGGAAGAAGAAATAGCATGTAATGTACCCAGCGGTGTTGGCTCAGTAGTGCAGCACATGCCAAGGTAACACATGTACACATTTAAGGCAAAGGTTTCTGATAATAATAGAAACCATCTTTGTGTTGATTTTTAGTCATTGTTCTGTTTATCATTGATTATTTGTTATTTGTTGTCATTTCAGTTAGCCCGTCACAACAAGGAACTGCAGGCCATGTTGAAGCCGGGGGGCACGTATGGAGAGGGTGATGAGGCCCTGGAGTTCTATGCCAAACACACAGCTCAGATTGAGGTCAGTTGCTTGGTCCATGTCCGAACCCAACTGTGCCGTTTTAGATCTGCTACTCTCATTTTTGTATTTTATTTTTAATTTTAGAGTTTCACTTTGAAATATTCCCACATTTTCACTGCACTCCACACATTGTCTGCCAACTATCGGCCAGGTATTGTAAGACGTCTCTTAGCTGCAGAGGATTGCAACATATTTTGGCTATTGACTTTAGGCATGTGATGGTGTTTTTCTTGGCCTGCTTTTGAGCACCTTTGGCATGTTAGCACATTTCCCTGTGTGCACTCAAGGAGAAGAAGGAATGCTGTTTGTTGACAATGTTCTGAACTTAAGCTCTGGGTTCCGTTTATCAGCCACATTTTTGTGAAGAAAACAACCACATTTACTCTTTATTGTACAGTACAGTTTGTGACATTAAGCAGTCAGACAATTTGAATTAATGACTTACCTGTAAACACTTGGCTTTAAATAAAGAGCGTATACAGGGTCAGGATTGATTTGCCCGCCACAGTGACCGAGTGTGTGTGATTGGTGGCTGCTTCTGTGGTTGTGTCCAGATTGTACGGCTGGATCGCACCATGGAGCAGATAGTCTTTCCTGTGCCCAACATCTGCGAGTTCCTCACCCAAGAGTCCAAGCTGCGTGTCTACTATACCACAGAGCGGGATGAGCAAGGCAGCAAGATCAATGACTTCTTCCTGCGCTCAGAGGACCTCTTTAATGAGATGAACTGGCAGAAGAAGCTGCGAGGTACTCAAGAGGCCACTGGTAACACAAACACAGTTCCCTGTGCGTATTTCTTCCTCAACTCTTTATCTTATATCTATGTCTTCCTGCTTTACACGCTGTCCTCTTGCATCCCCCCAGGCATGTGATTGGTATGATTTCCAAAAACTCTTCCTCCACACCTCATGTGTGATCAAAAGCCATAACATGCATCCCAATATAGACCTCAGTTCCTCAGCCACCAAAGAAAGCCTGTGACTGATGCTACAATGTTACAATCATTATTAAAAATGATAGGGCAAGAAATATAAAGTATTGTACTTCTCCTTTGAATGTATTTCTATGGTGTCTAACACAGTGGCAGCGCTGAAGCAACATGGACGACAACCAGCTGTGATTTTAAAAACAACACAGCAACAAGAGCAACCACAGCCACACAGCGCATGGCACTCCAGGAACTCCAAATATGACATCACAAACAAAAGATAAATCATAGGCATAGACCCTCAGACAGCTAACTCTTAGCTCTAAGTTTCAGTTGTGCCAACCACAAAACTCAGAGCAGAACAGGATTTAAAGAGTCAAAAGTTGACTTATTTTGTATTAAGTACTTAACTGTTTGGGCTTCATCACACAGGCTTAATTCATAAAAACACTTTATTGCGGCCATCATTGGCCATCAAGTAGAAGAAATCCTAACCTCATAACATTTTTTTTTCTATACCATAATAAATTGTAAAACAATTTGAACAAAGATCACTAACTCAACCTAATAATTGAACCCAGCAATGTTGCAGGTTCCAAATGTGCAAGGGGCTGCGCTCTGCTCCCTTAACTCAGAACCCTTGAGGGATGGAAGTGGAAGAGGGCGTGTAAACCTTTTTATAAGCAACTTATTTAAATTACAATGTTGTAGAAATTAATTCAAGGCTAAGATGGGATAACAAAATGTGGTCTATGAAGATGTAAATGTATGTTTTTCCAGTCAAAAAAGAGTGATATCAGCTCCGTGAGTGTGTGGATGATGAACACGATAGTCGTGGGCAGTACGCAAGTTGTTGCACATTGCAAGGCCATTCACAAAACATTCTCACATGGCATTCTGTTTGTCCATATATTTTGAAAAGAGATTACTCTGGCAGGTTCCTGTATTTTGACTTATTGGAAACAGAAAACCGTGAGGTGAAGGCAGAAGGAGGTAACTCAGGAAGCTGGTGACAGAGTGTTAACCTTTACACCATTCCCACTTTTTAGTCTTGTGCTACCGCAGATGGTGAAAGCTATGGTTGGAGCTTGATACGTTATATTTTGGTATTCCTGCTTTATTATAAGCACAAATAAGACTGCATTAGCGGAATGCTCCAAGTCTGTCTCATCTTAATTGGGTTAACTGGTCGAACTGCTTCATCTACCTGCCAGTTTGAGGAATCTCCTTTTCATTTTAAATGAAACATTCGTTTTTTTCCACTAATCTTAAATACCATAGTCGTGCAGACCTGAACCCTATTTTGAGTGTCGGGTCTGCCTAAACAGATTCTCCCAACCGGTTCTTTATCCGTCAAGACCAGTCAATAAGCACACAGACACAGTGAGTCTGCTTTTTTCTTGCGCAAGGGAAGTGCACCCGGAGTGTGTGTAGCTGGTGCTATCCACACTCTGTTCGAGTTGACTTCTGGGGTGCACCTCCTCAACGCTTCTTTTTATTTTAACACACACACACACACACACAC